>JACONQ010000006.1:2533418-3166772 GCA_014281115.1 Laburnicola sp. R22_1
CCACAATCTTTTAATGTTCTTAGATAGTTGATATTTAATACAACGGATATACTGTTCTGTTTCACTGTTTGAGCGAGCTCCTTGATACACATGCTGGATTTATGACTATGCGTGCTGAAAAAGGGTTCGGAGTATCATGACCATCGGTCTCGACTGAGACCCCCGGGCACTTCACAGTCAGATCACATAATTAAGGAACTTTTCGATTTCAGAAATAATACAGTTATAGGTGCCGAAGATGCGCGCGTCATCAACTCAATCACATGTATGCACATGGTATCTCACAGAGCTGGTACACAGAAAAAAAGGTTGTAGCTAGATTTTCTTTTACCGTAGTATAGTTGCGGGGTGCAGCTTTGTTCACAAAAAATTATCATGACCATTTCTGCGATGCCAAATCTATTTACATTCGTCTCAATGTACAAAGAAACGGAAGCCGGGTTGGACTACAGAGATTACCGGTACAACAAAGTCGATCGCGCTTCCTTAGTGTAGAAGCGACGATGCGGATGATGAGTGGGACTTAGCAACTTTCCATGATCGTTCTCTCTTGCCTGGGAGTGGTTCATAGTACCAGAAAGTATCTGACTACACTGAGGGGGTTCGGTTCTATTATAGTCAATGCAGGAGCAAACTGCTGATTTCGTTTAAGCGCTACAAATGACGTGCGAGACGAATTTGTTATGGTATCTCCCCATACCAGAATCGCACCACCCTCCGTTCCGCTCGTGCTTGTGTTGCGCTTGGGTACTATTCATGAACCATATAAGAATATGTTTGGATCTATATTATGAATCAAGCCATGTTAGAAATTCTGACGAAGACCAATGAGTTAAAAAATTTTTTTTTGAAACCCCCAAGCGGTCAACATGCCTGCATTAGGTACGCCATCAAGACTGGTTTTTTATGGTCGCTAAATTTCGGAATTTAGTGTCTTCGCGTTGGATAGTCCCGGTCGTACACTAAGTGCGCGTGGGAAGCACTCATTGGGGGTGAGGCAAATGTGTGAAAGCACAGGCGATCTAAGATCAGTGAAATATTGATAGTCCCTCGCTTCGTATATAAAGGCGTAACTTCTTCCGACTCTCCACCCGCATCGACTCAACACCGGCTAAGGAAAATGGCGCCCGGTACCGAAGAGCACAAGCCCTACCACATGTCGTGGGCTTGCAGTGATCGCATGCGCTCCTTCCCGTTCCTGGAACTTCCGCCTGGTAGGTGCTATTGCCCGACTCGCCGACCCGACTCAATTTTAGCTTACACGAGGTACCTAGAAATCCGCAATTGCATATACGATTTCGCCATGGAGGATCCTATTGAGAGAGGAAGTTTTGTTGCACACCTCACGAAGCGAGGCGCGAATAGCACACCGACGGCACATGGACATCCAAGCAGCACGCAATTGCTCCGTTCTCGACGCGAGTTCTACGGCCTGACACAAGTCTGTCGCCAGATCCGACAGGAGTTTCGACCGATATACAGCGCGCGCAACGAAGTTTGAATCTACGGGAAAGACTGCGCCCGTTATGCTGAGTTTCTGTTGGACACCTTGCCCGAGACCGCACTCGAAGAACCGACGGCAGCAAAGGTTGTAGTGGATCTTGTGACACCTGACGGCCCCAATATGCCGCAAGACAAGGAACAGGTTTGGTCCATGATCAAACTGTGTTGCGCTTACCCGTCGATCTCGGTCTCGTTGGCTTGCTTTCCTAAAAGTGAACCCAGAACCATAAACAGAGACTTCTCGGCTATCAACGGGCAGCTTAGAAGAATGTTCTCGGGTAACATGAGCAAGTGGCGAGGATACGAACTGGAGCGCCTGGAAGAAGTTCGGTTCCACTTCGGGGGCGACCTGGACCAGCTTCTCATAATTATAAAATTCAAGCCAGACTTTCTCAGGGTAGGATATCGCGATCTTCGCTCACTCTCTTACCGCGGCCCCGCCGTTGCGCAGATAAGGGAACTCAAAGAGAAGATCTATGGCAACGATTACGACGACATTGTCTTTGCTATCAGTGGCCGGACCGAGTATGGGAGCAAACTTGTTGCCGATATGCGCTCCAGAGGACGTTTCAAAGAACTCTGTGGAGGATTATGACAACTATGAGTAGCAGACATGGAGAAGCATAGCAGAGCTCACGGTCTTCAAGAGAGTCATTTCTCAAGCCCATTGTGTATCATCCCGCAATGACGACACCGATGTCGTTCGCATACATAGCTTGGAAATACATCCTTTGTCTAATTCCATCAGCTTGCGTCTCGTGCGCAGTTAGTTTGCTCCTTTCTTCTCTGTCTTAATTATATAAGAATCGCGATAGACTGAATGATTTCGAACTCCACCTCAACCAGAATTTCTAATATTTTCAACCTCGCAAGATGCGCACAATATACCCAAAGTCACCTGCGCGCAGGAAGTGCACCTGGGCAGTCCTGCAAACGCTGTCTCAGCGCCATTGCACGTGCACACACAACTCGTGGTGACGCAAACTCTACATCTATGACTCAGCTCAGCTCTTTAAAACCCTGAGTGAATCAGAGACGGTAGGCTCTTTTGGCCGTGGGGGAAGTACGATTTAACTGCGCAGACTCTTATTCACCCACGCGGCACGCAGCAGCTCAGTATATAAGCCCCACCACCCGACCGGACTCTTTCTTTCCACGCACCTCATCGCTACCTCCAGAGCGACGACAAATTGACAAGAAAAGTCAATTCAATCACAAGGTAAAACCAGCCCAGAACCCCCAGCATCCCTCAATCCCCACTCCCTCGTTTGCACACCGTTTGCAAGATGCCTCGTGGAGAGAAAATCGAATTGGGAGACTGTAGCGTGCCCGAGGAGCGGGTCCTCCGCTTGACGAATCTCCACTGGGACACGACCGACGGAGATATCGCGCACTTCTTTCAGCAGTACGATGTAGTCGACTTCAAGCGGGACAGGCACGCCAAATCGCGCAAGTTTACGGTCGCGTACGTTCTTCTAGCCACTCTCGATCAAGTGGTGCGAGCCATCGACGATCTGCATCTCAAGTTCATTCGCGGTCGAGAGGTGAGGGTTATGCGCGCCAAGGGCGGCTTTACGTGTAAGTTGTACACTCTTTCTTTATTACTGCTGGTACTATTAACCAAGTGACGAAGTCTGGCCTCCTGAACGCCTCTAAGGCCAAACAAGAGCTAGCCTGGCAGAAGCATGCCGCAACATCGACCTCCACCGCCGCCGAAATGGCGCCCAACTTTCCCCCGCTGCCAGGCCAAGAGGCTCCAGTGAACCAGACCAGGTTCACTTTTCTACAACGACCCCAGCTGGCCCCTGGTGCATTCGTCGCCCAAGCTTCACCCGGTACGCCCGCGAAGTACACGCCGAACAAGTGCACGCCGGACAAGGGCACACCAACCAAGTACAAGCCGCGCATCAATCAGCCTGCCGATGCCGCGAACGATCCAAAGCTCCGCGTGCTGCTCATCACCAATGTGCATCAAGATGCGAACTTGAATGCCATCAAGCTCTTCTTCAAGGACTTCAATGTCCTGGACTTCAAGCGCGACTAAAAGCGCGGCCAGCAAAAGCTCAGCCAAGTGGGCTTCGTCCTCTTCAGCACGGTAGACGAGCGCAACCGCGCAAAACACCTTCGGAGCGGGGCAAAGCTCATGGGGAGGGAGGTTGGCCTCGAGTTTGCCACTCGAGGAGTGAGGGTGTCGGAGGAGGGGTTTCTGCCGGAGGGGGTATTATGGGAGGAGGAAGTGCCGCAAGGTGCGGTTGCTTTGGGGGTGGAAGAGGAGGGGCTCGGTGAGGTGAGGAGGGGCTCGGGTGTGAGCCCGAAGACGATGGTCCTTCAGGACTTCAAGGAGAAAGAGACGCGGGAGTGGAGTGGGGAGGGGGAGGATGGGAGGCCGGTCTTCCAAGACCCGTGGAGGGTGCGATTTGTTTCGCCTTGGAATCTGGCGGGCAAGGATAGCAAGGACAAGCGGGCCAATATGGTCACGGAGGCAGAGTGGTTCTCGTTCTGGGAGGACCAGAAGGCTAAGTACCTTGTGAGGTCTCGCTTTTAGAAGCTAGACTGGGCTGGGCATGGATTAGACTGGGATAAAATTGCTAGATGATAATGAACTTTTGCATGCTTTCTAAATTTTCTTCATTAGTAGTTTGATGTTCAGATTTCATTCCTTGAATACACTCAAAAAATATTTACCCAAGAATTTCAGGCTCTGTGAATTATTATAAATTCAATCTAAGCAGGGGGCTCTGCTTTTTTTGTCATGATATTTGAGATGAAAGCCTTTGTCGTTCAACCCCTAGGTAGTTAATTTAACAACACATAAATTCAATAACTTAAAAATATATTGAGGGTATACAGGCTATGCTATTGGGACGCCAGTATCTAGAGTACTATCCTATTTTAGAACACTCTAATCACACATGCAGGGTAGGGCCTTACATGTGAGTTACTCTAGGCTCTATAGCCCCTCTTCCAAATGGACTTCTCATAGTACATTGGATACCTACAGGCTTCAATCTGAAAGCAGGCAGACTACAACAACAGTATCCTTTTCAGGCCTCAAAAACTCTACTAACAGTACGGACGCCTAGCCAGTGAGTCTTCTCAGGCTCTTCAAAGAATAATACATCTAGCATTCCCATAGTGCATTGAAGAACGACTGACTCTACTCTCCCAAGACAATGCGCCCACCACTTAAATAACGGGACCACCCTTGGCCCTCATGCGAGCGCCATAGATCTGCAGTAGCGTAAGGATGATCGAAGCAGCCGCGACAATGCCAGCCTGGATACCGAACGACTGCCCGTACCCATGGAGTTGACCCCACGGCTCTTGGAAGTATCCAACGGAGAAACCGGCACCGACTACATCCCATTAGCACTGCACACGAAGTATAAAGATCAGGTACTTACCACGAGCGAAGTTAAGCAAGCCCGCAACCTCCGAACTCGCACTCCCATACGAGTCCAAACAGTACGCCGTCAAACTCACACTCGCCAACATACTCCCAACAACGTACATGCCCCATCCCATAATGATACCAGCGTAGCTGAGGTGCTTCTCGAGAGTCTGGCCAACGAGTACGAGACCCGGTACCATAAGGATGACGACGACTTGGTTCATGAGCAGACGCGCTTCGGGCTTGAATACGCCATTGTGCTTCTTGACGTAGCGTTTGGCGATCAAGTCGTTGAAAAAGTGGCCGCTGAGCTCGCCGATGGTGACGGCGATGAGGGGCGCGAAGAGCAGGTAGCCGATGGCGTTGTTGTCGAAGCCGTAGCCGCCGAATTCTTGGGGTGTCTGGAGGAGGATGGCGGATGTGATGTTGATGCCGACAACCCACATGAAGGTCATGGCGCTAGTGATTGGTCAGTATAAATATCGGACAAGTACAGGGATTGTCGTACTAGTATATCATGGCAGGTATCATGATAGGCTTCAAGAGCGTCTTCACGAGGCGGGTTACGGCGTGGCTGAGCTGGTAGAACCCGGCAGATCTGTGGTTCTGGATCTGCCAGATGCCTAGCAGACGCGACATGCGGCCCATGAAAGTCTTGGGTCGAGCAGGCTGCTTTTCTTGTGGGATGGTGCGGTCATAGAATGTCTCATCGGAGATTAGGATGATGAGGATCAGGTCAAGAGCACCGATGGCAAAGACGAGCCACATGACAATGCGCCACTTACCTCCGGTGCCGGCTATGATGAAGTTACCGAACATGGGCGCAAGGTAGGGCGTCAAGAACACCCCGTACGTCCAGATGCCGATCTTACGAGCGTGCTCGTGGAAGTAGAACATGTCTTTGATGCATGCCAGGCCGACGATTTGGAAAGCGCAGAAGCTGAAACCCATGAGGACTCGGAAGCCATAGTAGACGGCGTAATTTTCAGTGACGGCACAGGCGATGGTGAAGGCACAGCCGGCGAGCGTGGACCAGAACAGAGCAGGACCGCGGCCCCACCATGTGGACACAATGATCCAGAAAAGACCACCGATAGCACTACTCGAGTTAATATTGGGTTACAAAAAGAAGAGAACTGACTTACACCATGAGGACATTCAAGTTACCGGTTTCGTTGACCTTGGCAGGTGTTTTGTTCCACTCCAAGCCCTGAGACATGATCAGAGGGATACCAGCAGCTGAGCTGTAGTCTCCTAGACCAGCGGTGATAGATAGGACGATAAGAACGGCATGCTTGCGAGCGGGCGACCAGTTGAGCGGATCATTGGGATCGTCCGACGGCTGAGGGACCAAGACGGTATGGCCATCAGGCGCAAGCTTCAAGTTACTATCGACAGCAGCAATGTTCGCATCGACCACAATATCGTCTCCAACATCTCGCTCGTGCGCATGCGGGACCTGCACGACCTGCACGGTGTGGTGCAGGATACCAGCTTCCTTGTCAGCCAGAACGTCCATCTCGTCGGCTGTGAATAAAGAATGGTCGAGGAAGGCTGTTTCGATTCTGCAGGAGGTTGGCATGCGTTGATTGCACCGTTATATAGCAATATTGTCAAGTGCATCGAGGGTTTCACATGGCAATACCATGCCAGCGCCACACATCATTCCAGAAAAAAGTAACTAATCGACGAAGGAACAAACCGAAACCCGGTGACCCGAGTCTTGACTCTGGGCCCACACAAGACTCTTTCTGGGCTGGGGCTTTTCTGACGATACCAGGTCCGATTCTGACAGTGTTGTTACCCATTCTTTCATTTCTGGACCACCTTGGATGTGCGAAATCTTCGTTTGCTTCATTCGCGTGAAATCGATCGTCGAATCCAAGCTTAATTCCTCGCGCAGCTTCCACGGTTTAGATTATGCCACGCTGCTTGCGCGTACTCGTATGTTCATGGTAGTGTCAAGTTTGGGGTGTTGTGACAATCAAGTGGGCCATTGCGGCAACGAATGTGACTAGGGATGGGACTAGGGTATCCCAGCTCGGACCGAGCCACAAGGCTACGCACCTGCTGTGGAACCGCTGCCCGAAGTCCGGGAGATTCTCACAGAATGTTGGCCAATAGAGGGGCATTGTGAGCGTCTCTCATGTTTGATTTGAAGAGAAAAAGTTCAATTCCCGAAGTCCTGGTCGGGTGGTCCACAGCCACGCGATAGCCCACGCGATAGCCCACGCGGTGACTCGCGTAAACGATGCCTGTCAAGGCATACGCCCATGACAATGTTATTACATTCCAAATTCTACATTCCAAGTCTGATGCGTCACTTTTGCAACCCTATCAATTGTGCCACTTCTTGCGTGATAGAGGCGAACACTTTCGCTCTGGGACTGTCTGGTTCCGCGACCACGGTAGGCTTCCCACCCTCTGTATCTGCACGCATGGCCGTATGCAGGGGAATTTCCCCCAACAGTCTCATGTCGTATGTTCGGCACATGGCCCGCAATTTATCCATCTCTCCGAAGATATTGTGCATCTCCCCGCATCCGGGACATCGGAAGCCACTCATGTTGCACACCAGCCCTAGGAGGTTCGTGTCGACTTTGCGGAACAGCTCGACGCCTTTCACAGCGTCTTTAAGCGAGAGGTCCTGGGGTGTAGATACGATGATGGCGCCATCGAGGACAAGCTGCTGAGTGATGGTCAACTGCACGTCGCCCGTCCCGGGTGGCAAGTCGAGGACGAGGACGTCCAGACCGCCCCACTCGACTTCGTGGAGAAGTTGTTGCAAAGCTTTCATCACCATGAGGCCCCGCCATGCCACTGGCGAGGACTCTGGGATAAGGTAGCCCATCGACATGCTCTTCAATCCATAGTTTGACAGCGGTATGAGTTGATTATCTGATGTTTTTGGTCAGATTCCAAGCGGGGGTGGGCCAGGATCACATCAGAGATCAGACTGACTGGCTGAGAGTCTTGGCTCGCCGGAGAGGTTCATCAGAGTGGGGATCGAAGGGCCGAAGATGTCTGTGTCCAGAATGCCAGCTCTGTATCCGCTGCGCGCAAAGCTGAGGGCCAGGTTCACTGTAGCGCGGTCAGTCCCGCGGCCACGTGTTGTTCTTGAGCGCGTGGCATGCCTGCAATGGTGCTTTTTCCGACGCCTCCTTTGGCAGACGACACGGCGATGATTCTCTTCACGTCTTTGATGCTTCGCTTTTGCGGCAGCCCTCGTTGCATGCGAGGCATCTGCGGCGGTGCGCCGGAGCGCGGTAATCCCTGGCACCCGTGATCAGTGGCAGCGCTGAAGCGACAATGAGGAGCATACCAGAGGGTTTTCATGCTGCAGGCGGCGGAGTGTGGAGAACAATCGCGGCTTCATGGTCGCATTGTGCTGGTGACGAATGAGCTGCGGAGAAAGTCCGCAGCGGAGGGAGGAGCGACCCACCCAAAACGCGCCTGCCAAGAGTTCGCCCACGGAAACTTTTTTGTGGAGCGCAAACCTGCTTTTCCTACCTATTCCTCACGCACCGCACCCCACCTCCACTAGCATGAAGAAATCAAAGATCACAGGTAATGATACGGCAGCTATCTGAATAAAATCGGGTCTAATCATGTCGCGCAGACTTCGATCCGGAGGCGCTGCTGGACCCAGCTCCATCGAGCTCGAGCGGAGACGAGCAGTCCGATCTTTCGGGCGCTGAAGAGCAGGATGGAGGACGCGAACATTACGTCGACGTGGGAAAGAGCAAGTTGAGGAAGAAAGAAGTCGTTCCTCTGGGCCCGCAGTACACCGGAAGCCGGGTCAGCCGCCGCGCCGCTGAAGACGAGGACAGCGATGATCCTTTTGCAAGAGGATTTGATGGGAGCGGGAGCGAGGACGACAATAGAGGCGCAAATGATTCTGCAGATGGCATAGCCTTGAACGGCGCGACACCAGCGAGCGACGAAGAAGAGGGAGAGTCAGACCAGAAGGAGGTCGACGATGACGGAGAGAACTCAGATATGGAAGAGAACATGGATGATACGGACGATGGTGATGAGGCAGATTCTGAAGAGGGCTCAGAGAACGATGCGTCAGAGAACGAAGCCACAGGCGAGACGTCTAAGCTCCGCGACATGTTCAAAGATAGCAAAACACTCGCCACAGGCCTTGCCACTGCCGCTCAAGCCGATGTCGCAAAGGGCCAAGCCATCAAGACTCAACGAGAGACCTTCGATTCACTTTTGAACACCCGAATCCGACTGCAGAAGGCGCTCATTTCGACAAACTCGACGTTCGCCGAAACCTTCGAAGACGCTTCGGCACCTGAAGCTTCGATTGAGGCCGCCGAGGCCGCTGCATTGACCCTCCTGAACAATCTGACCGATTTGAAACTTTCCATGGAAGAAGCGCGTACGGGAGAGAAGCGGAAGCGGGCGCCTTTTAGCCCTTCAACTACCTCATCTGAGATCTGGGATATCTTGCGCACATCCGACTCCGCTGCGAAGAAGCAACGGAAAGCTACCTTGGAGAAATGGTCCGCCAAAACTCGCACAGCCAGCGTTAGTACTTCCCAAAGGCAACTTAACGTCAGCGCGCAACAGAGCTTGACCGAAGTGCTCGAGACGCAACTCACCAACTCGACCCACCTCATTGCTCGAACCCAGACACCTCGCTCCTGTGCGCCACTCCAATCTGCCTCTTCCAAGCCGGCGCCCGATTCACGCATCTACGATGATGCCGACTTCTACGGCCTACTTTTGAAAGAGCTGCTCGAGCAACGGTCCGCTGATCTTTCCAACAGCGGCGCGGCAGAGTTCGTCGTACAAGCGCCATGGCAGGTAGCTCGTGAAGCGAAGACCAAGAAGATTGTGGACACCAAAGCAAGCAAAGGTCGGAAACTGCGCTACACGGTGCATGAGAAGCTACAGAACTTTATGGCGCCGGAAGAGAGGGGGCTGTGGGGCGAGCGACAGAGAGACGAACTGTTTAGCAGTTTGTTCGGGCAGCGTCTTGCATTGGGTGAACAGGATGACGCGGAGAGCGAACAGGACGATGATGCCGTGGATGCTGAAGAGCAGGGCCTGATGCTGTTCAGAAATTAGATGTTTCTACATACAAGACCGATTTAGGCAAAGCAACGAGTGGCACGCACATGTTTCTGTGGCTGCCGTGCCTATAAATGAGCTTAATCACCATCAACGTATATTAGCCATAGCAAGTCTGTGTCTTTGAGGTTGCGCGAACGGTGAATCTGGCAAAGATTCACTGGCAGCCCGGCAACGTGCGAGATATTGCCCGTCCGGGGTCGTGAAGGTCCCAAACAGAATAAACAATCATATGACGTCCGTGCACTGCGGACCCCGGCAGGACGTCGATCTGGGGACTCCACACAGATCTCACGTTGAGCAGATGTCTCTCCCCTGGCAGGTTTTGGCAGAGGACAGGGGCGCCAGGTGTCCCCTGTTCTTTCTTTTCCATTGTTCTTAACAACAGTCGAGCCCCACGGGTAGAGCGTACAGGCGCATCTCGGCAACATGCCCGTCAACACCATAACCGTAGGAGCAGCCGTCGCGCCCACCGTTATCGAAACGTACATCTCGCATTATCTCAAACGGCGACTGCTCAAACAAAAACCGACTGCGCATATCTCCTACCACGAGGGCCTCGAGCTCATCCGTCGCTTCCTCCACTACGCGTCCTTCCACCCCGTCGACGAGCTGCAGGCATTCACGTCGCAATGGGTTCCCGTACCGCGCTGGGTCCACGTCGAGCAGCTTGAGATACCGAAGGCGCAGGTGAAACGGTCGGCCGATTACATCCGCGCGCAACTAGGCCCGGAAGGTATCAAAGCGGTGGGTGGTCAAACATGGTGGGAATGGAGGCGGGAAGGCACAACACTCCAGGCAGAGTGGATCGAGATGCGCAAGGATATGGAGGAGCGGAAGAAGTCGGAGAACATCAAGGGCCAGCGCGTCATGCTGTACGTGCATGGCGGGGCGTATTATTTTGGCAGCGTGGACGAGCATCGTTACCAGATGCAGCGCCATGCTCGAAAGTTGAAGGCGCGGGTGCTGGCGCCGCGATACCGACTAGCGCCTCAGTTTCCCTTCCCTTGCGGCCTCCTGGACTGTCTCGCTGCGTACCTCCACCTGCTTGAGGCGAGGCATGACCCTTCTACCATCATCTTGGCTGGCGACTCAGCGGGCGGCGGCATGGTTTTGGCCATCTTGGTAACGTTGCGCGATCAAGGCATACCTCTCCCTGCTGGGGCAGTGCTACTTTCGCCTTGGGTAGATCTTACGCACAGTTTCCCTAGTTTAGGAGGAGATGGAAAGATGGACTACATTCCAGCACACGGCTTCCTTCATAAGCCAAGTATGAGTTGGCCGCCCCCTAATGCAGATGACATGCTAGCGCTTGAGGGCAATACTCAAACTCAGGACAAGCAAAGTTCTGCTATGACGTCATCACGAGGGGACAAGGAAGAAAAGGAGGTAGAGAAGGAAGAGAAGAAGGATCGTGTACGAGGCTTCTCGCTCACAGTAGCCGACAAGCCCGACGTGAGCGATCGGTCGAACCCAGAAGCTAACGGGCTTACTGAGGAGGTTTGGATATCTCAGGACGGCAAATACAGCATTGGGCCGACATCCACGCTCTCTGTGCAGCTAGATGGGAAACGCATTGAGATCAAAGACCAAATTCAGCTCTATGCGCCGAACCATATGCTCACGCATCCTCTAGTTTCGCCAGCGCTACAACCTTCACTAGGAGGCCTACCACCTTTGTTAATCCAGGTCGGTGGTGGAGAACTTCTTCGAGACGAGCAAATATACATTGCCCACAAGGCTGCACAACCCCTTGCGTACCCTCCTCCACCGTCGAACCATCAGACCGCCGAAGCTATACAAGCTGGGTCAATTAGATATAGGCCTACCAATGTTCAACTACAGGTCTGGGACGATCTCTGTCACGTAGCGCCGACTCTCAGTTTTACTCGGCCGGCGAAGCACATGTATCGAGGCGTCGCGCAATTTGGGGCATGGGCACTCGCTCGGGCGCAGCAAACATCCATTGACATAATGGACGACGAAAGCATCTCCATTGTAAGCGATGACTCGACGTCGACTTCGTCAGATAGTCAGCTTGCATCCCACGACATCAAGTTGAGCATGCCAAAAAGCGCCCAGCATGTAGGCTTCGAAAGCATAAACACCAAAGTAGATAAGGGATCTGTGGTGGGCAGAGCCGGTGATCCCATACCCGCTTTCGAGAATCACATGATCCGCCAGCGCGTCGACCGACATGGACGGATCTACCCACTTCCGCCACCGAGCGAGCTTCAGGCACTCAACTTACCAAGTGCTGAAGTTGGCGTACCCAAACCAGGTCCGGTCAACAAGTGGATGAAAGCTCAGCAGCAATGGAACGGCAAGTTCGCTAAGCAGAAGCTCAAGATTCAGAGAGAGAGGATGAAGGATATGGAGAAGGGATATGAAGGGTTTGATGGCGAGACCCCGCCTCCTACAGCATTGGCAGGGCGAAGAGTAAAGGGAATGAAGAAGCAGAAGAAGGCGAAGAAGAGCTGGGGCATGGCGTTGTGGAGTCTATGGGGTAGCAATCACGACGAATCAATAGTAAGTGTCTCCGATTTCATGAAGCCATAATCATCTAACAAAATTACCACAGCTTCAACGCGAAGAGCAAGCCGACCATTCACCCGACCAAGCAACTGCCCCAGCCACCATCCGAGGTCTCGACCAAACCGCACTCGACGGCCCCGCAGATTCTCAACCCACAACCCCCAGATCCCCAGCCCGTCGAAAATCAACAAAACGGAATCACTCTGGTCTCGCCCCTGAAGACGACCCATCTCGGTCGCGCTCCCGCTCCCGCCACTCCACGGTCACAGACCGTGGCCAGATCACAGCCTCGATGGAAGATCTCACTTGTCTCGCTCCTCCGCACCCAGACCTGGCAGAAGCCACTGTCATCGCGCCCGAGCGCAAAGCCTCGCCTCTATCATCGCCCAGCAGTGAGCTCAGTAACCCTACTATAACTTTCTCCGTCGATAGCAAAGGAGAGAGGCCGCAGAGTCCTCCGACGTTGATCCCGGATACTGATACGCTGAGTACGAGGCCGACGAGGGGTGGTGTTGCCTACCCGTTCCGCTTGAAGGTGGATGGGGTGGAGGGCGATGTTAATGCTAGTATGGCCACTTTGCAGAGCGTTCATGTGGAGTCGCCAGGCCTAGAGGGAGAGAGTAGAGGAAGTAAGGAGTTGGGTGCTGGTGGCGAGGGTGTAGACGGTGCAGTTGAAAAGGGAGACGTGGAGAGACCGGGTGTGGAGAGGTTCGTTACTGCCGGGGCTGGGGAGCTTAAGGGTGACGCGAGAGAAGAGAAGGAGGAGGAGACGGCTGAAAGGCCGGGAATCGAGCGCTTCGAGACCGCAAGGGAAGATTTAAGCCCGCTTGTGGGGGCCGATGGGAAGTCGTGAGAAGTGGCTTGATGGTTTATTTTTTGGATCAGGTGTAAAAAGCACGTATATACCCACTCTCATCGATACCACCAACCTCATCCCCTAATACCAATCTAATACACTCTCTACCAACTGTCAAACTCAACAAGCACACCACGCCATACCGCACTACACCACACTACACCACACTACACATCCTGCCTCGCCATCCACCCCTCCACCTCAGCTTTATACTCGGCCCTCCACCTCGTCAGCGGCGGTCGCTCGTTGACGACATCGCCCACGCTCCAGAGCATGCGCTTTTTATCCGTGGCTTCGCTGACGTCGTTGTCCGGGCAGATGATGTAGAACTTATTGTCTTGCATTTTGCGCGTCATGTAGGTGGCGACTTGCTCGGGGGACCAGGCGCCGGCGGGCTTTTCTTGGGCTGCGCCTGGGTTGCTGGTCTGGGGTGGGTTAGTTGCGCCAGGGTGAGGTGTGGGTGGGTGGGTTTGAGGGGGTGGGTTTGAAGGGTAGGGGTGATGGGATGGGATGGTGTATGCGAGGGGGGTATGGTAGGGTAAGGAGTAGGCCTCAGAACTCCCAGGACTTCAAACCAAGACCTCACGCGCACCGCCCACCCCTGGCGATCACCACCACATCCATCACCACCGAGCTTACCTCACCCTCGCACCACGATCGCACCAAAAAAAAACGAAGGAAAAACGCCACTCACCATGCCCGTGAACGTCCACCCCGGCACCAGCAAGTGCACAGACACGCCCTTTTTCTCTCTCAAGTCCCAGCTCAAATGCTCTGCAAGCGCTTTCACGGCTGCCTTGCTCGCGTTGTACGCCGGGTTGCCTGGGGGGTTCGTGATGCCTTGCTTGGAGCCTGTGATTACGATGGCGGCGGGCGCGCTGTCTGTGGCGCGGGCTTGGAAGGAGGGGACGTAGGTATTGAGGCCGTTGATGACACCGTAGAGGTTTGTGGAGAGGATCTGTGAGGGTGGGTCAGCAGGGGCTGGGTATGGGTGGGTTTCTAGCTAGGGGGGATGGATACGTCGGCCGAGGTATCGGGGCTGAACGATGGGGTGGCGTTGGGAAGGGTACAACGTGCGGTCCTGGTCCACGTGGAGATGGCCGAAGTCCGTCGGTCGACTACGTTGTAGTAGTGGCGGGTATCCCAACCCAGTCAACGTAGACCAAGCTTCCAGAACAGACCTTCCAATCGTATCGAACCGCATCCGGTCCCATGCATGCATGCCGTCAAACGCACCCGCAACCCCCAAAACAAGAAACCCACAAATGAGACAGCTCCTCTCACCTTCTGGAAATACTCGCCATCGCCCCAGGTACCCATCGTCCCCACGCCCGCATTCAACATCAAAAAATCCACATCCCCCACCTTCTCCCTCACCCCCTTCCACTCCTCCTCTTGCCCAACATCCGCCTGCAAACACTGCACATCGCCCTTCAACGACCCCTTCGCGCGTTCCAAACTCTCCTTGTTGAAATCAACAACCGCAACGCGCATCCCACGCTCCAAGCACATCTGCGCAACAGCAAGCCCAATGCCCGACGCACCCCCACTGATAAGCGCCCTAGAACCAGCCTGGAAAACGGACATGGCGGTTCGACTCTCGCGCGAAAATACTAATGCTTAGTCTTGGTTGGTTGGGTCGGATGAACTGCTTGCAGCTGAAGTCAGCGTTTCAGCCCCTACTGGGGCAAGGCGTAGGGCCCCTGCGCTCCGTACAGCTTACACATTGGGATGGATTCAGTGTAGCGTGTACTACGCCACAAGCGCGTGTTTCTAGAAGGTAGGACAGAAGGAAGAGGGCGTGGCGGATAAGGAAGGTGGGTGGTTTACGGGGTTGAGAAGTCCGTGGTGTCAGAATTGGGGATGGGGGTTAGTCCTATCTTGAAGGGGCGCTGCAAAGGGGTGAAGCTTGGAATGTTATGGGCAAGCTATTGCAGTTGTAAAGATGTCCTAATCATGTAAAAGATAAGAAGGACAAGGACGAGTGGTTGCCGCTGGGTGAGGTGTAAATGGTCGGATCATCCGCTGTTAACCTGTTAACCCCGCCGTTAACCCCGCTATTTTTATGTGGAGAACGAGACGGATACTCCAGCTTCTCGGGCCTAATAGCAAGATTTTCGGACAATGCCCAGCCGAAGGCTAGGCTCCTGCCCTTAATAATAATAATAGGCTTAATAATACGTTTTATACGCTACCTACTATAACTTATTTATAATAATTTCTTTTTTCCTTTAATAAAATACTAAAAGTGTTAAATAGTCTCTACAGCTAGCTATATAGATATTAATATCTAATATATTAGAAATTTTTTTTAGTAAGCATGTACACCTAGGATACCTGTGCAGCTCTATACACGCCTGCGCACACTTACGCGCTAAATACGCCCTAAGCGCCCTAGTAATACCTATTTTTTTTATATGCACTTGCGTAACTTTATATATAATTATATATAATTAGTGTTAAGCGTATAATAAGTTACTATAACACGCCTTTGTGTTATAGCGCTAGATAGAACTATACTTAATTATATACTATTTATAGCTAAAGCGTGCTATATATACTAACTATCTAATCTATATACTTCTATATTTGCATAGTTAGTATTAACTATAGAGTTTATAAGTATATATACTTTATAATAACTTACTTCTATATAGCGCATTATAATTTACTATAAAAGTCTTCTAATTATTTATATATAAGTAGTAGTAAAATTAATTAATATACTAACTATTATATTATTATAAGTAGTAGTAGAATTAATATATATACTAGCCTTTATAGTTTTTATTTATATATAATTATTAGTAGGGTTAATATGTATACTACCCTTAGTAGTAATAGTAAGAGCAAATCTAATTTATACTAAGTGGATTACGTATACTAATATTATATATATAGAATATTAGGTATATTACTTAACTATACTACACTATAGTTAGTATTTACTTTAAAGACTACTTAGATAATTGTAGATATAGTGTGTTACTATAGCTTTTAGAACTACACGCTCTCTAGTACTATCTTTAGGCTTAGGTTTTTTACGCCTTATACCTAGGGGACTATATTATTAAAAGACTTATTATTAGTAATAATGTGTTTCCTAGGGCTGTAGTAGGCTATATATAGTATTAGACCTACCTTAAGCTTCTTTTCTATATACCCTATTATGCTAAAAGTCTTATTTCTAAGTATTTCTAGTAGACTAGCTCTCCTTTATATCTCTATATAAACTCCTTCTTATTATTACTAGTGTTAAGAAAAATTCTAAGATTAAGTAAGTTCTTATATAATATTAGAAAATACCTATAACTCTATCTTATACGTACTATTTTATATCTCTATCTAATATTAGCACAAATATAGTTATTAATATAAATATCTTTTTTAAGTTTAGGTATTATTAGTTCTTTAGCACCGCGCGTGTCTATACTTATATTAAATAAGGTGTTCTCTTATATACTACTCTTGTCTAACACTAGCTATACTTATTAACCGCCTATTTACTATTACTTATAGTAAACTTACTATATTATTCTACTAGTTAAATTTAATATTGCCCTTATCTAATACTAACTATACTTATTAACTACTTATTTATTATTACTTATAGTAAATTTACTATATTATTTCACTAATTAGGTTTAATATTATCCTTATCTAACGCTAGCTATACTTATTAATTACTTATTTATTATTACTTATAGTAAACTTACTATATTATTCTACTAATTAGGTTTAATATTACTATTATCTAACGCTAACTATACTTATTAACTGCTTATTTATTATTACTTATAGTAAACTTACTATATTATCCTACTAGTTGGATTTAATATGCGTAGCCTCTTTACTACTCTCTAGCCCTAGCTTTATTAACTTTTTTAGTACTATAAGAGCGTAAATATTAAATAGATTATTGCAGTTACTATTGTTTAGTAATAGTAGTAATATTATAATTTAGTAATATTATAATTTAGTAATATTATAATTTAGTAATCTTATTTTATAATACGGCCCTATATAAATATCTTAGTAAGTATCTATTTTAACGCACTTATCCTCTTCTATAGCCTCTTAATAGTATTATATAAGGCTTATAATATTAGTAAGTTACATAGTTTAAAAGTAAAGCTACTTACCCTTAATTTTATCTGCTAAGATGCATTAAGTTAATCTTAAACCCCCTTTTTACTCCTTTAGCGTAGTATATAGTAGTAATCTAAAGTATGCTACTATACTCTCTATTAGAGTTTAGAAGTACTATTTTAAGTTAGGTGCCTTTATAATAGGGGTAAAGCTAATATTTATACTAAATAGATATCTAGTTACTAGACTAATAAATAGGTTGCTATAAAACCTACCCTTTTCTATTTACTCTAGTATTAGTATACTATAAAAGTATATAATAAGTATATTAGGCGTAATATATATTAACTATATCTAATAAGAGAAAGCTAAATCTCTCTAGTGCTCTTAAAACTTTAGGCTAGATGTCTAGTATAGAAGTAAATAGCTAGTAATAGTCTTATACTATATCTTAAGCAGCTACTACGCACTATAAATAATAGCTCTAAATTTTATTATATACCTTAATTTTGTTAGCCTATACTATTTGTATTAATAAGTCTAGCATACGTACTATTTTTAAGCCTATATTTATAATAATATATAGTATATTCTACTACTCTTTATAGTTAATATACTATATGCCTAAGCCTAGACGTTTATAATTAGGTGCTATAGTAGTTTTATATATCTCTTAATATATAGAGTTGACTTTGTTAGCTTAATAGGTCTCTCTTTTATTAGTAACCTTATAATTACTATTATAGAAATAGCTCCTATAATAATAGACTCTTCTTATAAGGATAGTTTAGGCCTTTGCGCCACCCTCTACTAAGGCATTTTTACAGCCAATATTATTAATAGTATTAATATTATTAGACTAGACGTACTTTATAGTAAGCTTAGACTAGTAGTAGGTAAATCTATTATAAGATTAGGTAGCGTCTAAGTCTTATATAGATAACTACTTACAGATTTTATAGTAATATAGTTTTTTATATAATAGTTTCTAATATAACTAGAAAGTTACTAGTATATCTTCTTATTTACCTATACTATATTATTAAGATAGTTATACTATAGACGCTATCTTTCTCTTTTTTCTAAACGTCTTTAGGTGCTAGTGTATATTAAAGCTATATAGTTGTGGGTATTAAGCAACCTACACCCTATTATAAGCTAGTTCTACTATATAAATCTAGTTCTTTGTAACTTATAAAAGACTCTAATTACTCTTACTTATTACTAGGCCTAGGCAATTAGTATTAACGTTTAATAGGCGCGTTCGCTAACTACCTATATAGTAAAAATATTAGCAACTTATAGTAAATTTACTTAGTTATATTAATATACTTATAGTCTTGTACTATCTTCTCTCGCTTATAATATTAAATAATATACGCCTTGCCTATCTATTTCCTAGACTCTATAGTAGTATAGGTGGTATATTATACATAGCAATACACTATTAGTCTATACGTACTATATATTCTAATAGCACCCTCTATAAAGATAATTATAGTTTTAATAAGAGTACACCTAAAATAGCGCAGTATTAGGTACCTAATACTCTTAGTTATAGGTACTATATACGTGCGCTACCTCTACGCTAGCTAAAAATAAATTAATATTACTATCTAGCTATTAACTAGTGTTATAAAACGTCTTATTGCATTAGCTAGCGCATTTATTTTAGAAATATCTTAGCTTATTATATTATTATATTAAAGTTAATTTTTATTAACTTGCTAGTCTATCTAGTTAAGGTGCATCTTAGCCGCATTTATATATTAACACTAGCTTTGCTCTTTATCTAGCTATCTATTATATTTATAGCAAGCTACTTATTCTATATACTTATTAGTAAAATAATCTCTACCTATTTTTATAAGAATATACTAGTAGATATAATATATATAACTTAATAATATGTATATTATAGATTCTACTAACTACTAGTACTCGCCTACTTACAAAGCTAACATATTCTTACACTAGCCTATAGTAGTCTAGTTATACTATATTCTTAACTAGAGTTGTCTATAGTTGCCTATTATTAGCTTTTTAACACATTAACTTATCTTATATAATATAGTATACGATAGGAACGCAGTAGACGTAGTTATAGGGTTATTTATTGCTAAGCCTATAGCTACTATACTTTTTATAGTCTTATGCCTACTTATTTTAGAGGTCTGCGCTGCTATAGATTTTAAATATAGTTCTATTACTTTAATATATACTACTACTACTTTAGCGTCTTTATATAGTACAAATTGCGCGTTCTCTAGTGTAAATATAGATTTGCCTAGAAGCCTATTATTATAGCCTTACTTCCTCCTATTTGCTACTTTATTATATTATCGTATCTATTTTATTAACCTTAAGAAGTTTTAGTTACACTATCTTGCAATTTCTAAAAGATAGTTTATTACTTACTTAAATATAAATATTTTAAAGTGTGTATTTATTACCCTACGCGCTATTATAGCTGCCCTACCTTTTCTAAGTTTGTTTAGATTAGCTTACCTAGAATCTTATTTTTGGCTAGAATAGCCTCTATCTCCTAGTATATAATATAATACTTTGTGTCTAATATATTAAGAATACTCTATATAGTGTCTTTAGCCATATATGCAGAATATAGTATATATATATATTTAAAGTCTAGTTCTATATAAGGTTACGTCTTAGTATAGAATTATTACAGCATTAGCGCGTCTACTAGCTAAAAACCTATTTTATTATCTTAGTATTCCTACTTTATATTAGCTATTAGTGCAAACTATAGTTACTATAAATATGCGAAAATATTATAGTAAATTACTATAATCGTATTTCAACTATGTGGCGTTAAATTAACTACCTAGGAGTAGCACGACAAAGGCTTTCATCTTAAATAACATGACAAAAAAAGCAGAGCCCCCTGCTTAGTAATCAAAAAGAGCGTGAAAAAGGTAATGACAAAAAAAAGGTATTTAAACTATAGTAACTACTATTCTACTAAAGTAGGTGTATAAGTTAAATATAAACAAGTGCTTTAGAAGCGCTATAACTATGCCTAGATTACTATACTTATTCTATGGCTATAATATATATATTATAGACAGATTATAAAATATAATAAATTTCTAACTAAGAAGACTAAAGCTATAACTTTTATTATTATTACTTATAACTTAGAAAAGTTTTTATTACTGCTATTAAAGTTACTATTGCTATTAATATGGCCTTTAGCATTTGCATAGCTATGGCCATTAGTATAACTAAAGCTATAACTATTAATAGGGGCATAATATTATTAAATAAGTAAGTGTAATACTATATATTGTTTTATAACTATAATAAAAGTGGAGGGTTGCTTATATAGTAAGGTTGGAGACAGGTAACTATATAGTGTTTAGTAAATACTAGATAAGATAAGGCGTATAGTGTTAATAAGGTAAAGATAAAGCTTAGTAGGCGCGAATTTAAAAGTAGTCTAAATAATATAGTTGCTATATAAGTTATATATTAGCTTCTTAAGATCCTATTTATATATTATCTTCTAAATTATAATTGCCTTAATGTTTATCTTAGCGCAACGAACGCACTTCTTAATAATATTAAAACTAAACTTCTACTTATGCAGCTTAGTAATATAGTCTTAGAAGCTAAGGCAAAGCAAAGTAGTGAAGTTTACTTTATTAAGGTTAAGAATATACTACACTATATATTATTGCTATTATTAGCTTGCTTTAGGATTAGCATATTATTACTAGAGGAGGACTACTATAACTCTAGTATGCTATTAGTATATATAAAATATTTAGGGTTGCTTAGGCTACTTAGAATATATCTATAGTGCAGTTACTATAGTTTATATTCTATTATAGTAATTTACTATAATGTCTTTAGTAATATAAGGCTAATAGAATTTATTATATTAATTAATTCTTATAGTAATAACTATACATACTCTAAGTACTATTGTCTAATAATAAACCTATCCTATATATTATGCGTAATAGTTTCCTACACGTATTTCTTAAATTTTTCTTTATCCGCCTTGCTATATATTTTACTATATCTTATTAGGTTTTTAATTACTAGTTATTGTTATATATAGCGCTATACTTCGAAAAGCTAATATAGTTGTTAACTATAAATATATATTATTGTTACTAGGACCTGCTTTAGATTTACTATTAAATTAAATGCTGTTATATCTATAGTTTGTGTTAGCATCCTTTACTAGTATAATATACACTACGCTAATAATCTATACTATATAAAAGCACTAATAAGTCTCTTAGTATCTAGTTTCTTCTAAGTATATTTCTTAAGCTAACTAGTTTTAAAGCTTAACAAAACTATAAATATTATTTAGTTATTCTTAGTCTACTATCTAAAATATCTTAAGAAGAAAGCAAATATATAGGTTCTCTTACTTAGTAGAGTATATAGTATTTTGTTCTATAATAGTAAATATTAGCCAGATCTAGCCTACACGCCTACCTTTAAGAGGAGTATTATTATAGTTATATTCTTAAACCTATATATTATATTTAAGCTACTTGCTATTACCTTGCCAATTTAGTACATATTAAATAGTCTTCTAGTCTTCCTATAATACTTTACTATTTAGCCTTCTAGTCTCTCTCTGGTATCTAAATAATGGGTAGATTATTATTATACAGAGATTAACCTAACTAGAGTTATTTTTAAGCTATTTAGCATCTTTCTAATATAAGCTTATTCTACTAGCTTTAATTATATCCTCCTCTTACAGTATTACTATAAGCGTGTTGCATAGTCTAAGAAATTTAATATAAGTTATAGTGTTTTAAATAGTTATCTAATAATATAAAGTTAACCCCTTCTTTGTTATAAGCAGAAATTTAGATGTGTTAATACTATATTAGCTTAATAGAGCTGGTCTAGCTAGTCTACCTAGTCGCACCTCTTCTGGCCCCTATATCTTAGTTATTAGCTCCCCTGCGTAGTACTTCGCTAGAGTCTTATATATTTAATTCTTAGTCTATTAAGTATTTAGACTGCTTATCTATGCTAGAGTTTTCTTATAGTTTATTAATTAGAACAAGTTCTTAATAAGAAATATGTGGGGGACTTTTATATATATAGTAGGATTATAGTTTAGTAGTGGCCTATATTACTATACTATTTATATATAGTAGGTAATTATGTAAAGTTTTAGTATCTAGAAGTGCTTTGCGTATAGTAAATAGAAGCTAACTAATTCTTACTTATATATATTAACCTACTAGAGGGATTTAAGTATATAGCCAAGTGTTTCCTTATTATAGTTATAGTAATAAGAAATTATAACAAAGTTATATATCCTACAAAGATACTATATAGTATTTAGCTTACTTTATAGGAGGGGGGTAAATACTACTAGAATCTACTTTATAAGGGCCTTCTGTTTGTTTCTAGACTATTATAATATTCGACTAACTAGTATATAGTTAAAGACTTTTAGGCCTAGGAAGTAAGGCACCTTTTAGTAACGCTTATTAATCTAACTTATTCCTAATATTATATATTATGCTCTTAAGTTGCCATATATTAAGTTAACTAGACCTATTAGTCACTTAATAGTATGCTTTATAAGTCCTTTATAGAGTTAATATAAAAGATTTAGCATAAGAGCTATATATATATTTATAAATAGGAACTTCTATATAAAGTTTCTAATCTAGTGCACGTACTCTAGGTAAGAACTCTAGATGCTAGTTTACCTATAGTACTATTATGCAAGTAATATAGCGCGTATTCTACTAATATCTTATTAGTGCGGTTAGTATACACTATTATATTTCGTATTTAGGGGTATATTTAATACACTATATAGTGCTGTCTTATTTTTACCTTTATAATTATTACCTACTCCTTATAGTCTACTATAATATTATATATAATTAGATAGTATATTCTCTTAAACCTATCTACACATATTATACACATGCCTATTTAACTAATAAATTTAATAGCTATGTTAGTAATAGTTAAATAGTGTAATATAGTTTTATAGAAGCACTTATAATCTAATACTTTTACTATTACCTTATAGTACACATTTATAGTAATATTTCTATTATACTACTTAATAATTAGTAGTATTACTATAACGTATTCTATTAGTAAGCCGGCTACTTTTCCTTAGCACGACCAACTTATGTTATGACTCTTCGATTTTATTACTATTAAACAAGGAGCCTACGTACGTTGTACTTATATCTAATTTAGAAGATACCTTTGTATCTTTTTTATACGTTTGCGTATTGTGTCTAGTCTTCCTATAGTTTCTACAGCGCTGTAGAGCTAGTTGGGCTCTTTCTTAATCACCACTACTACAAGCCTTCTTTAATCGCTAAGGCGCCTGCAACGCCTTAGCAGTTACCTGCGCTGCTATAGTCCTATACTCTATAGTCCTACCCTGCTAGATCCGCTTTCTTTTGCGTGATTTTCGCTTAGTTATTACTACTAATTACTTCTTAAGCTTATAGACGCGGGTGGTTAAAAGAGTGTTTTAATATAGCATAAGTTTACTACTTTTTATAAGCTAAGAAAAGCTAGCCTAAGCTATAATAGGCCATTAAGTAAAGGAGTTACTTACTGGCTTTAACTAGGATCCAAACTCGTGCGTATTGCTTAGTGTTTTTAATTGCCATGGCGTCTCCTGTAGTGGAGGTACTAGTAGGGTACGCAGCTATACTTTAAGACGATCTAACACTACCTATGCGTTAATAGAGACAAGGCCTAATACCTTAAAGGCCTTATAATAGTTCTCCTCTATAAACATGTTAAAAAACGTGTTTTTAAAGGCTAGAAGGAAGCCTTTCTTATTAATATAGAAGACGCGCCTACGTGCTAAGTCTCTAATGCGCTAAGAGTACTTGCGCTTTAATGGCAAGAAGCAGACTACGTTAAGCGGCTAGAGGACGTGCGATAAGTAAGGTGGCATGCAGAGGGTAAGAATCTTATTTTTAAGGTAGTAGTCCTTAAAATCCTAGTTAAGGTGGCTCTCGTGACCGTCTAAAATAAGCAGCCTGTACCTCCCCACCTAGCGCGTCTTTGTATGCGCGTTAAAATGCTTTAACCACTCTAGACTAAGCACGTTATTAGTCTAGCTGTTCTTAGAGACTAAGAGCTTCTAATTACGCGGTATATCTGCCTTTTTGTACTACGTAGAGATATAAACGCGTTCTTTGTAGATAATAAAAGGTAGAGTTGCATACCTAGTAGCGTAGATACTCTGGAGAATAGTAACCTACTTATAATTACCTAGCTAAATAAGCTTAGGTTAAGCATGTCTCTCTACGCCTATAACAATCTTTATTAAGCTAATAACGCCTATCTAGAAGCTAGTCTTATTAAAGTTGTGTATGTTATTATTATAAACGTTATACTTGGCTTTAGTATCCTCTACTAGCTTAAACCACACGCTAATTATCTCTAGATCCTTCTAGAGTATTCTCTAGCGGTATTTCGCTTAATTAAAGGCTATTTTAAGCTTAGCTAAGCGCGTTACAAAGCGCTCAGCCTAGCGCTTACTAATAGGCTGGCCACTGCGTATACCTAGTAGTTTGTCGACTATATCTTTTACCTCGCACAGCTGGGGCGCGAATCCTCGCGAATTAAGGTTAAGAATATATTAGACAATTGTCTGCTCTTTAGTTGCAGTAAGTTTCTAAATTTCTAGTTAAGTTTAGGCGCGTGAAGTAATTTTGTAAAGCTAATTAGAGAGGCGCTAGTATTTAATATTAAAGGCAGTAGTTGCGCGTTATAGGCTTTAAATTTGGCCAGAAGTATAGGCCTTAAGAGTAAGGTTAATTCTGCCTTCTTAGTTAACTAATATCGTATTATATTGTAAAGACATATTGGAGTTACTAAAGTGTTAGTTATGCTAAGAAAAAGTGGCTAGCTTACTAATATAGCCGGCTTACTAATAAAAATACGTTAAGTATATTACCTAGGATCTTTTTTAATTATTAGATGTGTATATCTAGGTTGCCAATTAATATATACACTAGCTACGCCGCCTAGTTACTATAATGGTTACTTAGTTATATCTTATTAACTCTAATTATAACTAGTATAATAGTAGAGTCTTTTAGTAGTTTAGTCTATATAGTTTACTACTAGTTAAAGTTTTATAGGTCTGTATACGTTCTTATCTTATAGGAGTTACTGTCTCTATTAGTTATCTTCTTTAGTATTTACTTAGGGGCATAAGTTATGTATTTTTTAAATAGTTTAAAGCTAATCTAAAACTTAATAATACTAAGTATATTCTATTAGAGAAGTTAACTATCTCCTATATCGTGTGCTCTATTAGGTAACTAGTTACTTTTAGGTAGAAATATAGTGTATTCTTCCTATTCGCAACTTATAATATCTATTTTAATATTATCTAACAATATATACTACTATTTAGCGTTTTAAAATTATATATAAGATAAAAATACTAATAAGCACTTATTAGCAAATAAAAGGTTAATATCTCTTTTTATATAACATACTATTTCTCTCCTAGTATTAATTTGTGATGTTACGTGATCCCGGGCCAGCTATTTAACCAATCACTGTATTATATAATTAATAATTTCTTTAATAATATTTTTCGCAGCAATAATAATAATAACAATTACAATAGTAACTAACCTAACTATTTTATTACTCTCCTATAGTAGATCTCCCCTCGCAACTAGCAAGCCGTATACTGCCCCTCTAGGACCTCGCTGCCGCCACCTATCTCCTCTGTGCTTCCGCCGCTACTGCTGCCCTTACTCCTTATTGTCCTTGTGCGCCCACACGATCTTAACTGTCGCTAGAAGCTTCTCCCGCTATAGCTGCGTACGCGCGCTCTGGCAATATATAAGAAATATTTGCTCCTCCTCTAATAGACGCCCACTGCCATATCTTAGCCTATCCTCTAGCCTTGCTAGCCATGCAATAGTAAGGTACTGTTATTTTCTTATAAAGGTTGCTATATCTCTTCCTAGGTCTTTGTATAAAAGAATAGCCTAGTACTTAAGAATTTAGAGTTGCGTAAAGATTGTATATGGCCTAAATTGATTGTTAGACATAATCTCTAGGATAGTGTAATTGTGATTAATTTAGTTTTCTAGCAGCCCTGCCTCTTAAACCTTATCTTGCAACAGGTAGGCTAGATAGCTAATATTGTCTAGCTAGTTGTCTATGCTAGTTTTAAATTCTCTGGTAGTTATCTAACCGCGAGTATTAGACGACGCAATCTTAGGACACTAGAAAGATGTTGCGTCGCCGCACATAATAAAGAGGTATTTAGATTTAAAAGACTTAGTGTTGTGTAAGTTAAAGGTAAAGATTTAGTATATTAGGCATTGCTAACATTATAAGAGCAGGCAGACTTTATACGCTATACGTATAGCAAACTATAGTTATGCTACTACTAGGTCGCGAGCACAATAACTAAACTATAGTTAAGCGTCCTATTGCCTACACTACTCTTACGGTTGCAACTCTGCAGTCTACTACGGCTTTCTAATAGTTTACTAGTTAAGAGATAATATATAACTTAGTTATACTAGATAGTAGACTATTTATTAATTACTATTAATAATACTGCTATGCAAAATATTAATAATAAAATTATTATTATTTTATATATAGTTTATTACTACTACTATGTACTAAGTGCTAGGTTTTAGTGCCTTCTATTTTACTTCTCTCTATGTATAGTGCGGATTCGACCTTGGTTAGAATCTTAACACGATGAAAATCTTTAATATAACATACTATATGGAGATTTGCACTATGTGGGGATTTACACTATTTAAGTTAGACCTACCTACTTTGCAACCTTATAACTTTTACTATAGACTATAAAAAAAGCTCTAAGGCGACTTAAAACAAATCTAAGATGCAAGATGCAATCTAAGTAATTAGAAAAGGAGACTTTTCTAGACTATACGCTGCTACTGCGCACTTTAAAATTTCGCGTTATACTTTAAGCCAGAGGATAGCTAGAGAATAATTACACTTATAGGCCGCTATACACTAATAAATCCTCTTAATTATAGAAGAGAAATTATTAACTAGATAAATTACACGTTATACTATAGCTAGAATATCTCTCTTACTATTATTATTGCTAGAGATAGCTAAATTGCTGCGCGCGTATCGCGTCTAATATAATTCTAGATTTAAAGCTATTGCTAAAATAACTATACCTATTAGCCACAAATAGATATATTGCTTCCTAAATTACTATCCTATAATATAAGATATCTATGCCCACTAGCTAGATAATACGTAATTTAATAGAGCTACGTTTAAGGTAGTAAAAGGCTAGTTTAATACTATTACTGAGCTATTTAATAAGTATTTATACAAACTTTAAGATGTATAGAATATAGACAAGTTAGGTATTAAAGTTAAAGAGAGCTAGATAATATACATACTTATTCTTATTAACTATAACTAGAAGAATAAGGTTATAGGAGGGAAGTAAAAGTAGGTAACTAATATTAAATGCATTAACGCTACTAGTTAAGCTCTTCTACTACTCCTTATCTTTAAGGGCTAGAACCTTAATATAAGCTAGATTCTACCTAAAGTATCTATTAACTAGCACTAGAGAGTTAGTAAGAATAGCGAGATATTAAATGCGCTTAGTCTATATTAGCTAGTTAAGATATTTAAGCTATTAACGTGGAGGAAAGGGGTTATCTATTAATAACTTTTAATTGTAGATAGCTATAGGAGCTATATTTAAGCCAATTTTATTATGTACTATATAGAGAATAATATTAATCTTCTTATTATGCTGCCGCACTACTCGCATATCCTTTAACTACTTACTATTAGGGTATTCTCTATATTTAAGCGTGCGCACGCATCTAAGACTAACTAGGTCTCTTAACTTAGCTAGTAGCGTATCTTATATTAAGAATAGGTGTAGATATTTAAAAGGGCTTATAAGAAGGCTATTATAGTTAATAATATTCTAGGTAAATAGAGAGGAGCTAGCCTAATCCATTTAGATCTAGGGAAGTTTCTAAAGCAGCTACTCTTATTAGACCTATAATAAGCCTTAAAGCCATACACACTAATAGAATAAGGCAACCTAGACTTTGCCCTACTAAAAAGCTTGCCTTTAGATAGTACTAAGCTTCGCAAATTAAATGTGTAACTTAATGCTGTGCTTATAAAAGTACTAGGACTTTTATTAGAGGCAAAGCCCTATATTAACTAAGTGACCTATATAGCAGAAACATAGAATACTAAGCTAGTTCTACTTTATTAGCAGCTAAAAGAGAAGGATTAAATGCTCTAGTTATAAAAAAAAAGAACTAAAGGGAAGAGAGTCTAATTAGAGAGTAAATACGTATATAGCACACTAAAGGTATTAGGAGTAGCTTAGGATACTAAGGCAATACTAGTTGCAAAACAACTACGCAGCCGTCTACAAAAGTAGCTAGTAGAGAAAGCTAATAATAGTAATAGAACTAATAAGTTTAAAAATTAATCTAAAGTGTTAGAGAAAGAATTAGATAATGTGGTAGCGAGTAAAACGCAGTTAAAGAAGGCAAGACTCGCTTAGATAGTGCAAATCCCCATATAGTGCAAATCCCTATACGGTACGTTACTAAATATTATATAGCCGCTTAGTAAAGGTATAACTTATCTTGTTTTTAAAGGGCGCGTATAGACTATTACTATAACTTACTATTAGTATAAACGCGACATTATAAAGTGTGTTAGGGGTAGTATCTATATTACTACTATTAGAATAAACTATATATAGGAGTGTCAGCTTATTAACTAGTAACTTCCTTAAAAGTCTAGTAACTACTTATAACTAATGTACTTGCTGTGTATAAGAAAGCTAAGGTTATCTATTAATTATTATTTGCACTATAGTTATTCTTTATACTATCCCTATATATTAAGGCCATATTATAAATCTTTGGCCTATACTCCTTAGTATTACTATTATTATTAACCTTTACCTTATTATCGCTATTACCACTATAATTTATACAATTATTATATAGCATAATATTTAATAGTGCACTCTCTTAGGTTATATTAGGAGTGAGTAGTGTAGAACTATCTATATAGTTTTTATAATTATACTAACTCGATAATCTATTATTATAATTTATTATACAGACTACTAATAATACACTATTTATTATTTAGCCTTTATATATTGCATCTAGTGTGTAATTAGCTTAGACTAGGTCTTTAGTATGCGGCCACACACACACTAGCGGCTAAATATTAACTTTATACTTATATATAGTGCTTTATATACTATTAAAACACGCTATATAGTACGCACCTATTAAGTATAGGTTGTATTAGTTTATATACTACTTTTGGCGTTTCTAATAATATTTAATTATACTAAGAATCCGCCATGCTAAAGCTAATGCAAACTAACACAATATATTATTATTATTCTATAATAGTTTACCATTTCATAATTAGCGGCCTATAGTTAATAGTATATATACTTAAAGCATTAGAAATAATTACGTTTAATTAAACAGTTCTCTAGATACTTTATTCGATTACTAGAAAAATATATAGCTAAACTATTAGTACTTATTATAATTATACACACCTAACTATTTAAATTCTACTTACTCTATCTATGTAGTAATAAAGAGAAATATAGAATATGCCGTTCCTAAGACCTAAAACAATTATAGTAATAATATTACTTATCTAGCTACCTATATAGTCACCTATAACCTCCTAGGCCCCTTGCCATTTTATATCTCTAAGCTATACTAGATTAACTATATAGATAGCTTATTTACATAAGTAGTTAATATCCATAATAATAGCTAATTAATAAAGCGCTATATTCTTATTAGGCTAGATAGTAAACTTAAGCACACTTGGCATTTTTAGATCTTAGGGTTTAGGTATAAGCTTTAGCCATACTTGCGCAACCTCTTTTATTATACTAACCATAAAGAGGAGGTACTATATATAATAATTATAAATGTTAGTATATATCTTTTAAGTATCCTAGTTAGATATTTACTAACATTATTAAAGAATATATAGAGAAGAAAATACTCCTATTTAAGCGAGCATTATTATTAGTAGAGATAAATATACTAAAGGGTTAGCCATCTAATATAAATAAGCTATAGGCCTAAACATAGGCCTAGCAAATACTTTTACTATTCTATATATATATATATATATACAAATATTTAGTTTTTACTATAAATTATACTAACTTACTATATATACTATAATAATAGTCTAGATAAAATAAAGGTAAATTTATCTTTTACGCAATATCTATACGTAGTATAGACACACCTATTTATGCCACACATAGGTATTAAGTAATAGCGAGTTACCTATAAGCGCTTTTAACACTAATAACTATTTGTAAACCCTCTTACACTTACTACCTTTAAGTAGCGCTACTATTTTCTATTCTTTATATATAATTACCTATAACGCCTTATACTACTTATAATAAATAGCCTAATAAATACTTTATAGAACTATCTATCCACTATCTACACACTAGATATATAGTATATTACTACTTTCTAAGAAATATAAGACTTTAACTCTAGTAGTATAATAGTATAAGACCTAGCTAGACTATTTAACTACAACGAAACCGTATTCTACAATATAAGAAATATTATTATATAAGATATATTAGATAATAACTAGGTAGATTTTAAATACCTATAGCTAGACAAACTACCTAATATTATAAGTATTAAGTAAATAATATTTAAGTATATTTAAGACCTCCTAGAGTACAAAGTTATTATTAACACAGATTTTATAGATATAGTTTTTAATATTCTATAAGACGCAGCCTTAGATAAATATTAGTTGTGCTTTAGATTTAAAGTAGAAGATAATATAGGCAGTAGACAAAAATTACAAAAATTATAAAAATAGACTATAACTAGTAGTAGGCAGAATATACACACACCTATTCTAAAGCGCTAGCGCTGCGTCTAAGACGTATCTGTGCTAATTAGAAAAGAGCCTCCTATTTATTTTAATAATATTCTAGTTATTATCTTTAATAACGTGGTTCACCAGCGAGTGACCCACACTAGTGAGCGCGCCACCTTTGCCAAGACCCCACTAAACCATTTCATTTATTATTAGACTGCGTCGCAACACTACTTGAAAATATATACTAAGTTAATGCATCTAATTCAGATTCTTCCTCTTTAACTCCCTGGCAGGTTTGCGCATTGTGTCCAGGTTGCCTGCAGATGCTACAATGCCGTTGAGTTAATGGCCCTGTTGTAGCGCGACTAGTACCTAACAACTGTTTACCCTTCTTCTGTCCACTAGCGTCCTTAGGAGTGGCTAGCTGAGATCCCTCTGCTACTATAAGTGATCCCTAATGCTGGATATACCTCCTTTTACGCGATTTTCGCCTTGTAGTCTCCTTAATTGTCTTGCGAAGGCCTGCAATTTTATCCAACACTAGTACCTAACTATGCATTGCACTTAGAGCGCCTTTTTCAAGCTTCTTAAGCACCTGCATAGTTAAAGTTGGTGATAAATTAAAGTGATCTCTAATTCTCTTGCGAACTAGTGTTGATTGCGCCTTAAATTCGTGTAGGTTACTTGGTGTTTTAGACTCCTAGGTGGTAGGCTCTTTAATAGGCAGACTAGGTGTACGGATACAGATGTTAAGGTGCTGCAACACCTCCTCTGGATTCAATAGGACTAGCCCAGCACCGCGAAAACCACCCTTGATTGTCTCTGCAAAGAAAACCTTCAAAAACGCGATTTTAAAGGCTGGGAGGAACTCGATCTTTATAATATAGGTTATTAGCTAACGCGCCAAGCCCGAGATCTCAGCACTATATGCCTTCTTTAGTGGGGAGAAATAGCCCATATCTAACAGCTGCAGCAGGTGTGACGAATATAGCAGCATACAGAGAGTAATAATCTTATATTCCTTATAGTAATCCTAGAACTCAATTAAGTTATAGCTCTTATAGCCGTTAATAACTAGCAGCTAATAGGTTCCTTTAGCGCGTCCCTTTGTATGCGCATTAAAGTGTTTTAACCACGCGATACTAAGCTTATTGTTTGTCTAGCCGTTCTCGCTAACAGCAATTACCCAATCGCTAGGAATTGACGCGTCTTCGTACTAGGTGGAGATGTGACGCTTGCCAGCGTAGATAATAAAGGGAGGGATTGCCTATCTAGTAGCGCAGATATCCTGGATCACTGTAATCCACTAGCGGTCGCCTGGCTGTATTAATTTGGGTTTCGCACGCCTCTTTAATGCTGTGACCACAAGCTAAGACTCTATAATCCCTATTAGGAAGCCTAATTTATTAAAGTTGTAGGTGTCCTTATCCGTAATACTATACTTGACTTTAATGCCCTCCACAAGCTTAAACCACGCGTTTATAATCTTAGGATCTTCCTGTTGTGCCCTCTAGTTATTGTATGACTAAGACTAACGCGTTTTAACTTCACGTCTGCGCTTAATAAATCTATCTATCTAGTTAATGCTAATAGGTAGCTTTTCTCTCTATAAACGTAGTGAATTGGCCATTATACAGATCATAAGCTTTGTAGGAGAGAATCCACGCGTGTCCAGCTCAATTATACAATCAACAAGCGCCTGCTCCTTAAGGAGAGTAAAATTCTTTAATTTAGGTAGGTTATCGCGTTGTGTAGTCGTTTCGTTGCGTCTTTGATTAAGCGTTCTGCGATTAACGTTATACAGCCCTACTGCTGCTCGCTCTGTAAGATTTGGGTCTTATTTAATAGCTCTAATAGCAATAAGTAACTAAGCTTTATTAGATGGCTTAGAAGACATAGTTGGTGGTTGTATTATAATGGTATTGTTGGTGATGGTGAGGTCTTGGCAAAGGTGGCGCGCTCACTAGTGTGGGTCACTCGCTAGTAAACCACGTTAGTTGTAATAAATAACTCCCTAACCTAGTAGTATATATACACTTAAAGTGCCTTATCTAAGGACTAGAGAATATTAAACTAATATTACGCAAAATAAACAGTATAGGTAAGCTTACTTATAAGAGTATTATATACCTAGAATTAAGAGATAAGATAAAAAAAGCAGCTATAGTCTATAGCTACAAACCTTTTAATAGAGCTATATATTAGAAGTGGCGCTTCTAGAGTGTTATTAAGAATATACCTGTTCTACTTAAGTCTCAAAGCCTTGTTTCTAATTAAGCCTATATGCTAAAAGAGCGCGGCATAAATATATAGCTAGTGGTTTTAGTTAATAAGAGTAATAATATAGAAGGTATGTTTATTATACTCGCCTATACTATAATATACTAATAACTATCTTAGAAAAGAAATTTATATAATATATAAAGAGGGTTAGGCAAGTCACACTATAAGGTGGCTCTAGAGATATTACAATATTAGAATAGAGTTAGTAATAAAGATTGTGCGTATAATAAGAATATAAGATTCTACTTATTACTAAGAATTATAATATAAATTAGAAATATATATACATTAGTATAGTATAAATATATTAATGCTACTTGCCTAGTACTTACTAATAGTTAAGAGTCTATAATAAATTAGTTAGAATTATATTTGTAAATATATTTAATATTTAAATGCTATACGCTAAAGGAAAATAATATAAGTTATAGTAACTTACTATACTATTTATAACTAGACTTCTATATATAACTAGTATAGCCTTATAGTGTAGGTATACACTAGTTGTTTATTAGGTTATAGTAACTAACTATATTATTTAATAATAAAACCTTGTAGGCGTAATATAGTCTAGTAGTAAAAAGATAATTGTAAAATTAGATTTAGTTGCTATAAATTATAGTAATTTATTATACTATAAAAGTGTTAGATCTCCTAGACGCAATATAGTTTAATAGTATAATATAGCTGCGAAGTAAATTAAGGGAAGGACAGATTATAGTAATTTATTATACTATTTAAGAGTAGGGCACCTAAAGCATAATCTAAGTTTATAGTTTAAGATAGCTGCAAAGCAAATTAAGAAAAGGGTAAGCTATAGTAATTTATTATACTACCTAAGAGTAGGATACCTAAAGTGTAACTTAAGTTTATAGTCTAAGGTAGCTATAAAGTAAGTTAAGAAAAGGGCAAGTTATAGTAATTTATTATACTATCTAAGAGTAGGGCATTTAAAGTGTAATATAGGTTAGCAGTCTAAGGTAACTATAAAGAAAACTAAGAGAAGGGTATATTATAGTAATTTACTATAATAATGAGTAGTAGCTACAAAATAAAGTAGCCTATAATAAAGGCGAATAGTTAACTGTGCTAGTTTAATTATGTTAGCCTAATTACTACTAAGTTAAAGTTGCGTAACAACTAATAGCTATAAATAATAATAACTTAGAACTAATCTCTCTATACTATATAATTATATATATACGCCCTTTTTTATATTTGTACTACGCGTGCTATTTTAATTATAGCTACGGCTATAGTAAACAATCTACCTAATTTAAAATAGTATAAGGAGACTGCGTTAAAATACCTATAATAAATACTAAAGAATATTATAATAAGAGGTCTGTAGCTTATTAGGCAGAGGTTAGGCGTTTAGTAAGAGATAGTAAACTATATATTAAAAGAAATAGACTATAACCTAGTCTTATTTAATTTCGCATTATAAATAGACAACTATAAAGTTGTACACAACAAAGATATAATGAATATATAGATAAATAACTACTTTAAGACATTGTAGAAACTTCTAAACTCTATACTAAAAGATAAGATAGAAGCTAAGGAGTAGTGTAGAGTAATAGGGCTTAGTCTCTAGATAGTAGTATAGCAAATAAAGAAGACTCCTATAGGTGTTACAGTTAAGTTAGTATTTAGGGCAAGAATAAGGAGTGAGAGCATAGAGTTATTGCAACTTAATACGTCTTAAAGAGGCTCTACTACCTTAGTAGTAAGCACTAATATAGCTAGCGCAACTAAAATGCAAAGGCTTTATATTAATAATACTCTAGCTACTAGTTTATAAAGTATAAACTACGCGTTTAAGGAGAATAGAATTAATATTTAGATTACTACCTTAAAGAAAAAAATATTTTTAATTCGCCTCTTATTAATTATCTAATATAAGTATATACTAATAATAACTAGTTACAAAGATAGAAAGGTAGGCCTAATATTAGTTATACTTAATACGCTTAAGGATATTATATAAAAGGACCTTCTAGTATTTTAGATAAAATTAGATACATTTAACCTATAGGCATCTAAAACCTAGCAACTAATAAAGATTAAAATAACTAGTAGTCTTTAGATAGAGGTGCAATTATTAGTAGCAGCTAGAGTAATAGAATAGGATATTATAGCGACGCACCCTTACGTTATAATAAAGGGTATATAGACTTCTAATATACTTACCCTATACTATAGCGCTAATAAATATACTAAATAAATAACTACTAGTACTATACATATCTCTCTATAAATAATATAGCATAGCTAATATAGACTCCAACCCTAGTATATTACAAATATAGAAAGGTAAGAACTAAAGGTTTCTAAACTAAACTTAGTATAAATTATACTAAACTAATAAATAATAAATCCTACACCTATATTATATACTAGCAATAACAGCTTAGACAGCAAATTAATTAACTAAAGAAGAACACCACTATTATAATTATTTAATAAGAGTATCTCCCTATATAGCAATAATCTAGATAGCACCCCACTAAAAATAACTAGAGGAAGGCAGCAATAGTAGCATAAAGAGAAGAGCGTCTCCCTAGATAATAGCAGCTTAAATAGCCCCCTACTAGCTAGAGAAAGGCAGTAATAATAGTATAAAGAGAAGAGCGGCCCCTAGTAAAGTTATAATTTAGATAGCAATCTATCCTAAAGCAATTATGCTTTGTCGCAATTTAATAGCGCAAAGAGAACCTACTTATTATTACTATATAATTTGCCTATAACTCTATTACCTTATTATAGCACAATACCTATTAATAAGAATAAAGTATAGAAGATTATTAAAGCTAATAGGGTTAATATATTTAGAGAAGAGAAATTTTAAGATACTTAATATAGTAAGTAGTTGCTATAATAATAGCTAGATAAGATTAAGCGTATACTATAGTAAGTTACTATAATTCTATATAATACTAGAATCTCGCTAATAATTATCTATAGAGCAACTATAGCTATTAACACTAAACTTAGCCAGGCACGCGCTTATATAATAGAATAGTTATATACTATAATAGCGTAGATATTTATACTTAACTAGGCCACGCTTATACTATTATATAATATAATCCTATTCTTTATAATATAGGCCCTTGCCCTAGGCTCTAAAATACTTCCTTACTAGTAGATAGCATTAGCTAAAATAGTTATGCAGAGCGAGCAATATAGTAGTAACAGTAATAGGTCTAGTCTTAGCATTAGAAAGTCCTACCCTTATCTAGTAAAGTTAATTATAAGATACTAGATTATAAGATAGAGAAAGATTATTAACCTTATATAAGAAAAAGAAATAGAAAAGCCCTACCTACCTAAAGAAATAGCAAGTCTATGCCTAAGCCAGGTCTAATACTCACTACTATATCCTTACTTAATTAATTCTTAGATACATAACTACTAAATACTATCTAGATATAGCTAGGTTATAATAATTACAAATACTAGTAGTAACTAGGTAAATATTATATTAAGTATACTATACTAAGCGCTAATAATAATATTCTCTAAACTACTATTTAGACTTACTATTAAACACAAACTAACAAGGCGCGTAATAATGAATAAGCTCTAAGAATAATATTTATAAGAGGTTAATAAATATTGTATATAGGTAGAGAAGGAATAGAAGCAAGTCTATAGTACGCTTAATAGGTTCCAGCTATATAAAATAGAGCCACTAGTTAATTTAACACTCTTTTAGACGTTAATAAATAAAGAGCTTATAAGTATTTATAGAACGCTATAGTATAGCAATATAGCTAATAAAGATAAAGATATTAATAAGCTATAGTAGGCACGTAATATAGTCTTATATAAGAATAGGTTTGCATATAAATATATAAACCTAATTAAGAGAATATCTAGCCTAGACCTAAAAGCCATTCCTGCGGATATAATATACTAGGCAATAAGACCTAAGGCCTAAAGAATATATATCTTACTTACGCCATATCTAATTAACTTATAAAGTAAAAAAACAATCCTAGTTATTAAGATAGGGAAGCTTAATATAGAAATGTCTAAGAAGCTTATAGACGTGGGCAACATATTTTGAGATAAGAAATATAATATATATTTAACCTAATTATAGATATTTAGCGTACTTTATAAACGCTAAGCTATAAAGATAAGACTAGATAATAAGCGTCCTAGTATATATTAAATTATATTTAGGACGCTAAAAGAAAATAGGCCTTAAATTGTTGCAAACTATCTCTTCTACTTTCTAGCCTAGAAGTCTTAGTAACTATAATACTAGGAAGAGTTTTGTAATTCTAAAAGCGCGAATAAGTATAAGTCTATACTCTAATATCTTGTATTTAAGTACAGCCTAAAAGTAGAAGCTTTATTAAAATCCCTTAAGAAAGAGGCAAAACCTCCTCTATAGCTATATAAAGAGATTGTGTTAATATTTAATATAATTTAAAAAGGCACTACACAGACTGCCTGCAAAGCAAAGAAGACTAGAAATAAGTATATTATACTTAAAAACTCTAAGTTTCTTAGCTATAGTATGATTATAGCAAATATTATATAGACGCTATTAATTAAATAAGACAAGTATATATTAAGACTAAATAAAAAGCCTTTATTAAACACAGCGGATATAAAACTTATATAGAATAATATCCTAATTTAGTATAGCTAGACTAGCAAAAACATAATACAAAATACTATATAGAAAATGTAATAAAAAAGGAAGTGTGTAGAACAAAAGAAAAGGGCAGAATAATTAATATTAGTATACTAAAGTCCTATTATAACCTATATATTATAGACACAGCGCTATTACTTATTAAGTTCTATAATAAGTATAACATAGATATATATTCTAACTAACTACATAATATATATAGTAACCTTTAAGCGTTGTCCTTATTTACTAATTTTAGCGAGGCTATCTAGGGCAATTTAAAGTAGGCATACCTATAATAATATCTTTACAAAATTAAAATATTAAGAAAGAGCGCGCGTTCTAGGCTTAACACTAATAAAAAGCTACGCCAGAATAAGATCCTTATTAGAACAAAAATACTAATTATTATATTACTCTACGCTATTATATATATATATAAATTATAATAATTTACTATACTAATAGTTATAAAGTATATAGAAGCTCCTTAAGAGCCTAGTAAACACTACTAAGAAGTTCTAAAATATTAACTAAATTATTAAAAATAAGGCGTGTGTTGCCCTTATCTATAGCAAGCTAAACTTCCCTAAGTGGAGGACAATTATTAACGTATTTAATAATATTAACAGCTTATTAAGAGATATTATAACAAATATTAACCTGTGTATAGAGGGCGTTAATCTTATAAGTGCAAACTACGTTATTATTAAATTGCTAGTACCTAACATTAAAAAGTTTAGATAGTTAATTTAATAACTAGTCTAGCTAAGGTAGAAGAAGTTAGTTATAAACGCGCAGTTACTTTATAATAAGTATAGCTAAGTTAATATAAGGGCAATAGAGCGTAAGTAGTTTTTATAGAAGGCAAATATAGTTATTATAAAGGGTACAATAGACGTAAGTAGAGGTAAGAATTTTAGTAGAGGTATTAACCCAGATACTAATATATTACAAGGCGTTAAGATAGGATAAGGCTAATAGGAAGACTAATAGAGGCCACTTAATATAAAAAAAGTAGCTATAATAGTCAACTAAACAAATTTAATAATATGCGCAGTTAAAGTAATTTATAACTATTACTAGGACGTAGTAAGTTATAGTAATTTAGTATAAGGGAGCAATTGAGCTCAATTGTTAAATAGGTTAAATTGCTATAATAAGCATACTAGGTGCCGTATACTACCTGTGCAGTAGTAGCCCTAAGGGCGCGCTAGTACTACCTAATTAGGACTAGTGCGTGGGGTTAGATTAACGTTAGGCTAACTAGGTTAGATTAACGTCGGGCCGACTAGAGGTCTGATGGGCTAATAGGCGGCGATTTCTAATATTATCCCTTCTTTTCTAAAAGCCTTAGCTTTAGTAAGGTAAGAATATATTAGAGGCGCTAATTGCGTAACTTAATAAATACTATAAATTATTAGAATTTATTATAAACTATTATAGACTATTTGGAACTATTTAGAACTATCTAAAAATATTATAATAGGACAAATAATTATTGCAAATAATCTCCTCTAGTATATAAGCTAGTAAAGTGAGCATTCTCTCTACCGCGCGTTATAGTAGTTATGTCCAAAATAATAAGACAACATAGGCGTCTCTATTAGGCGTAGCCTAGAGAGACACATATTACCCAAAAAGGTCATCTAAAAGATCTAAACAGCGGGCATACTATGTGCCTATCCTGGTAGCTTTGCGGTATAAAATTGTCTTAAGAGGTACCTTAATCCTATGCGTGTGCGTACGTAGGGGCTAAAAGCTCGGGGTCCTCTACTCTATTATCCCTTAGGTACATTACTATAAGGTCCTTATATAACGCTAGGTCCTTATATAGTGCGTGCGGACTTGGCTTACTATTATTATTGTGATAGTACCCCTTTATAGCCTTCTTATAACTTAGTATGTCTATATATAATTGCTACTTAGGATTAGTATTCTATTTAAAAAAGTTTTTATATTTAACTTTATATATAAGTAGTTTTTGTTATCTATTAAAGGGTTTTTATAATAGTAGTCAACTTTACTATTTATAATAGAGTTAATATAATAGTTTTATAATTTTGCTAGAGGAATAATAGGTATGTTTATTATAACTATGCCCTTTTTATTAAGTAAGTAGATAGTGTAGAGAGTGTTATATAGTAGCTAGGTATGAAGCTATGGATAGATGTTATAGTAGCTAGTTGGCAACTTAAGTTAGTACGTATAATTATTAAAAACTTTGGCTATTAGAAATAGACCTAAGTTTTTAACGTCTAGGTCCTTGCTAGGACGCAGCGAGGGTATATTACAGGCGTTAAGGTAAACCATATTGCCGACTTTGTACACTAGCACGGGCTATTATCTCTTATTTACATAAAACTCTATTTTTAACTAGGCCTAGGCAAAATTCTTATTTATAAAGCGTATAATATTCTTAATATATTAAACTATATATTAGGTGTTCTTATATTACAGCTTTTTGTAACGCTCTATTATTATAATTAGGGTAATGGGCTTAAAGCCTTATTATAAAAGGTAGCCCTTTGTTGTAAAAAGTGGCGCGATGCCTATAGATATGTTTTCCTTATAGTTAGTTATAAGCTGTGTAATGGGTAGCTAGTTAACCTAGTTGTTTTGTGTGTAGTTAATATAATACTATAGGTACACTTAAAGGATAGTATTTATAATCTTAGTCTGACTATTACCCTTTAGATAAAATGCTATTATAAGAGCTAGGTGTGTACTAATAGTTTTATAAAGTTCTTTCTAAAAATAGACTATATAACTAAGCTTTATAGTTAGAGATAATAGTGTTGGAAAATTCTTTTTTATACTAGACGTACTTAATAAAGGCTTAGATAATAACTTCTATGTCTAGTAATGGTAGCATAATATATTTGTGCTATTTAGATAGGCGGTTAATCACGACTATAATATAATAATAGGTAACTTTATTCTATGTATATTCTGGCAATAGCGTAATAAAGTTAATAGAGATATCTAACTAGAATTGCTTAAGCATAGGTAATAGATATAGTAAATCCTATTATTGCTCCTTAAAAGGCTTAGACTGCTAATAAGAAATATAGTTGCGAGTGTATTAAGCGACTAAGTCTATTATACTAGGCCAAAAGTAGTGCTAGCTAACTTTGTAATACGTGCTGCATTTATTAGTATAATCTGCTTTAGAAGGTTTATAGTAGGATTATATAATGTCTATATATATAGTGTTGCTAAAAGGGACAAAGATTTAGTTGTAGTAGTAGACTAGATCATTTATTATAGAGTAGTCCTAGAGCTTAACCTTAATACTGTGATTATAAATTACTACTATAGGCAAGTGTTGCATGCTATTTTGTTTTGCCTTAATAATTTGCTATAGAATAGTATCCTTAGTAGTAGCTTGTTTTAGGTAGTTAACTAACCTAATGTGACTCTATATAGAGAGATCCTTATCTAAGTTAATTGTCTGTTCTGGCAGCTAACCCTTGCGACTCTCTAGAGAGTTGCTTTTAACTATTCTGTCTATGAAAACCTTTTTACTTAATTGGTATAGCATTGCTGCCAAAGCTATAACTAATTCCTCTAAGCTAAGTATTATATGGGCTAAGTATATAGCATGTAACGCGCCTTTGGCGGGTCGCTTAGTTGGCAATATAACTATTATAGGGATAGGTTTAGGTGTAACTATTAGTAGGATAGGTTTGGATGTAACTACTAGTAGAGTAGATTTAATATAGTTAGGTGCAAGTATTGTCTGCAACTAGTGCTAGAGGCGATTATTGTGGACGTTCTGTAGTAGATTACCTAGGCGGTAGGTGAGTAAATTTGGCTTGCTATCTTGCTTGCCTAAATAATATGTAATCTTAAAGTTAAACTTAGACAAAAACTTAGTCTAGTGTGCTTACTACTAGTTAAGCTATTTAGTAGTTATAAACTATTCTAATATCCTATGGTTTAATATAATGTTAATAAGCAAACTATCTAATAGCTCTAGTTGCTATTTCTTAAATGCCTTAATAATTACTAGTAGCTCTTTATTATAGATAGCGTAATTATACTCTACTAAGATTATTTTTATAGACGTAAAGGCGATAGGGCGAAGGACACTATTACGCTATATTTGTGAAAGGATAGTGGCAATAATAAAGTTAGAGGTATTACTCTTTACCTAGGTTTTAAGTTTTAGATTAATATAAGCTAAGATAGGAGCCACTATAAAAGCGTGCTTAAGTTGCTTAAAAGAGGTGGCTATGGGTTTACCTGGCTCTAGAGGAAACTCTACTAATACCTCTTTATAAGTTAGGTTAGTAAGCACGCAAGCTAAACTCGAGTACCTAATAATAAACTGTTAATAAAAGTTTGCAAAGTCTAGAAAGGATTATACCTTACGCACGTTAGTAGAGAGCTGCCATACTATTATAACGTGGACCTTGGCGGGGTCTATCTTAATGCTATTAATAGTAAGGATGAGTCTAAGGTACTTAATCTTCTTAACTGTAAACTCGCACTTATTAATATTAAGATATAATCTAGCCTCTTTTAAACGCTAGCAAACTTTTTATACGTAATCTTTATATTTTGCTAGTGTCTAACTAAAGATAAGAATATTATTAATATATACTAAATAAAACTTATTAAGGTATTCTTAGAGTGTCTTATTAATGTAAGACTAGAATGTAGCCAATGCGTCATAGAGACTAAAAGGCATAACTAAGTACTTAAATAAGCTATATTGTGTTGCGAATGCTATTGTGTGCTTATTACCCTCTCTAATGTGCACTTTATAAAAAGCGGCGATAATATTAAGAACGCTAAACTACTATACGCCTAATAACTTAGTAAGGATCTTATATATATTAAGTGGCGTGTTCTTGTTCTTAACTATTACTGTGTTAAGTTATTAATAATTAATATAGATTTGGAGTCTACTATTAGGCTTCTTAATAACTAATACTAGTGCTATAAAGTTAGAGGTACTACAATATACTTTTTCTATACTAAGCTTTTTGTTAATATAGGCCTTTACTATAAGGACCTCCTTTCTACTTATGCTATATAGTTGGGCGGCTGGGTACTTTGCCCTGGGTTCTAGATTAATCTTATAGTCTACCCTAGATTAATAAGGTAGTAACTAATTCTCTAGGACTATAAAGGCTTGCCACTTATCCTGAATCTATACTAGTAACGCCTTAATAATCTTCTTCTTTGTCTTGTCTAGTTAGTTTATCTTCTAATAAAACTTATTAAAATCTTTTTAAGTTAAGGCTATAAGGTCCATACGAAATAACTATGCGAATATTGCTTTGATGTTAGCTGTGTTTGCTAACTTATTATTCTTATCTATAGACTTACTAATTTTCTTTAGCTACTATAGGTGTTTAGGGTATAACTATATTATAGAGTAGTTAGACCAAAGTGCTATAAGCGAGGTAGCATGCCTAGAGACAACTGCAATGTCTATTCCAGCGTACGCTAGGTTTGGTGTGGATAGTTTTAGTAACTACTATTAATAACCCTTGCTAGTAACTATAATAAGTAGTCCCTTTATGCAGTAATTGCTTATATAGAAAGGTTTATTAAAAGTTATTGTCTTGTTTTGCTAATCTATATTAGGGTTGTGTGCGCTTAGCTAGGATATACTAAAGATAATATTATAACCTATTATATTAATAATATAGGCTAGCTTTTTACTAAAGTAGTTTCTATAGTATACTAAAAGCATAGTTACTTTTATAAGTACTTGTTTCATAATGCTATTACTAAGATATAGCTAGACTGGCTTATTAAGAGTAACTATATAAAGTTTTTGTTTAGAGATATAGTTACAACTAATGTACGTGTTTGTTACTTTAGAGTCTATAAGGCTGTTAATAGTAAACTTAGCGCTGTTAGCAGACTATAGTTAATACTTAAAGATAAACTAAGCCCTATAGATTAATAGGATTATTTTGTTAAGCGAATTAGAGTATAACTTAATAACCTACTAGGGCTATAAGGACTGTTGTATTAATTAGAGCTCTAGCTCCTTAATTTTACGTATAAGTTTTAGTAATAACTTAGGTTTCTGCTAACAACTTTTAATAGAGATATCTAGTTTTCTAAATAATTTGCCTTAGTTAAGGCTGTGAGGGTAGAGGATAATAAAATAATATTGGCTACTGCGAGTCTAGTGTTAATAAGAGATTTAATCTTATTAGTAGATTACTATGCCTTTTCTTTATAAGATACGTCTTTGTTTTTATAATAGTATTCTTTTTTATTATACTTAATATAGCACCTCTTGTTTATTAATAACTTTACCTAGGTATTAGTGTGGCCTAAGATAGTGTTATCTGTGTTGTTATTTTCTAACTGGCCCCCTCTAATATAACTACTACTATGGTTACTAGTCTTGGTAATCTTGGGCGCAGGACTCTAAAGTTTTAAAATTGTGGTCTAGTGGCGGATTTTTTTAATAAAAGAAGTCTAGGAGTTAGAGTTAGACTATTATTTATTAGCCTCTAGGTGGGAGGGTTTTAAGAGTTAGATAGTAGTAATAATCTTCTGCTAGTCTAGAATGTTAATAGGTGCGGTTGCAATCTTAAAATAGGACAACTATTCCTTAAAGCTCTTCTAGTCTCTAATCCTTAACTAGTCACCCTGCATTGCCGCGTACACCTCTCCCATAGGATCTGCTACCACGTAACTATAGTCTAACATATTAAAGATGTCTTCTACTAACTAGAAAGTATCTAGTTTATTAAAATCCATACAATACTTAAGATGCTAGTAGGTAATATCTAGTATATAATTAAATATAAACTCTGTCTTAGCGTGCTTAGTAGTAAAGATATAGTTATAGGCGCTTAGGTAGGCGTAGATAGAGCTTTTCTAGGGCTTATAGTTCTTATGGTCCTTAGAGCCCTTAAACTTATCTAGCTTGCGTAGCTAGTAACTAGGAGCCTGACTAATACCTATAAGTATAGAGATTAATTGTTCGCCTAGCATATTACTGCGGGCGGTTTAGGTAGTAGCTATAGTGACGGCGAGTTGCAAAGTGCCTGCGTAAGAGACAGCGTACGATTAAGTCCGGTGCTATTAGATAACTTTAAGATTGTTAGGATTTAAGTCTTGTTGTACGTGTGCGGGAACGTTAGGTGGGATAAATAATATTGTCCGCAATTATTCTTCTAGGTCTGCGACTTTCTACTTCTGCTTTTTGTAGCGAGTGTAGTATAAGTTCTTTAACTCTTTTAACTAGTTAATACGCGTAAGGGCCTCTATAACTTAAGTCTAGCACTAGCCTAAGTAATGTTGCTTAATTTAGACATTGTGTTCTGCTTCTAATAATAATAGTTACGCCTATTCTGCAAGCGTAGAGATGTGTGTGATATAACCCTCTAACTTCTTTTTACACTATAGTCCTTAATAGACTTCGTTTTTTAGTTTGGCGGCGCTGTTAGTGTGACTAATACAATGGCCAAATAACGCTATAGGCTATTTATGGGTAGATATGGCTTCTTGTAGTGAGTTGCTATTATAAATGTCTATTACTATTTTTTATTCTGGCTCTGCTTCCTTTAAGGGCGCGTAGAGAACTTCGAAGTATAATAGTAGTGTGTTAGTGTCTTTATTATATATAAGTTAAAGGCAAGTGTCTTTAGTAGGCTAATTAACAACTTTAAAGATAGACTTTCTACTAGAGCCTTAATGCTAACTATGTAATAGTCTATTAACTATTAATTTGGGATAACTCACTATCTTTTTAGAGTTTATAAGCTCTATAGGTCCCTTTTTTATAGGAATTTCTATTGGCTCGCTGTTTATAATTATATATTTACTACTTACGCTACTACCTAGCATATTTAGATTCTCTTTATCTAAGTCTTTTATAATGTAGAGAGTGGCAATAGGGGTCTACAAAGCTCTAAGAGTTAATTAGGTTGCTAAGTTTATTAGTTCTAAAGGGAACAGACGCTAACCTAATACGGCATTCTACCTTTCTAGAATATTTCTATAGTTTACTATCTTGTTAATAAAACTAGTTTTATAGAACTTAACTAAAGGTTTAGGGTTATTAAGTCTAGCTATGCACTATTATAGGTGTAATCTCTCTTATTATAAGAGCGCGATATACGTTATTACAAGTTATAATTTAGTTAATTAAAAGACTATTGTGGCTTATTGCTTAGTTATAAGTGTGCTTTTATTAATCTAGTATAATATAAGGAAGCAATTAGGCTCAATTATTAAATAGGTTAAATTACTATAATAAGGATACTAGGTGCCGCATACCACTTGTACGGCAGCAGCCCTAAGGGCGCGCTAGTACTACCTAATTAGGACTAGTGCGCGGGGCCGGATTACCGTTAGGCCGACCGGGTTAGATTAACGTCGGGCCGACCGGAGGTCCGATGGGCCGATAGGCGACGATCCCTAACATTTAGAATTAATATAGGGCGTAGTAGAAGAAATTATAACTAGTACTATAATATAGTAAATTATAGTATTTTAAAATTAAACGCACGTGTATTTAGAGAGAATTATAATCATTACTAAAATATAGTAAGTTATAGTAATTTAGAATTAATATAGAGTGTAGTAAAAGAAATTATAACTAGTACTATAATATAGTAAGTTATAGTAATTTAAAATTAAACGCATATGCATTTAAAGGAAATTACAACCATTACTAGAATATAATAAGTTATAGTAATTTAGAATTAATATAGGGCGTAGTAAAAGAAATTATAACTAGTACTATAATATAGTAAGTTATAATAATTTAGAATTAAATATATACGCACTTAGAGGGAATTACAACTACTACTTAGACGTAGTAAGCTATAGTAATTTTAAAATAATATAGAGCGTACTTAAATAAAGCATATCTACATAGTTATCTATATATTGCATATAATAAGCACTTTATAGGCATAAAAATATGCACTCTCTAAGCCCTTAATCTAAACTATACTTTAAAGTGTTCTATAAAGGATATAAAAAGCATATCTAGAACTTAGGTTCTAGTACCTAGAACTCTCTCTCTCTAATATAAGATAAGTATACTACTTTTTTAGTTCTACTCTATAAAAATGCTTATATATTATTTAAGTAGTAAGACACTATTTGCTAGAAAGAAGTAATATCATTTGCTAAAGTTTTTATTATAGTATATTTAGCTTTTATTTTTATTAGAATTAAACTAGCGCCTTTGTCCCACACTAACATATCTAATATTTAGATATTTTTAAAACAGTAGTAGTAGTAGTAGTAGTAGTAGTAGTGTAGGTGCTACTAGTTTAGTTAAAATAAGTATACCACTTTAGTAATACTAACTATAACTCTCTAGCCAAGTAATTTAATATAAATTAAAGCTTAAAATAACTACTATGTATTTTATATAAGCATTTAATTATAGTGTGTATAAGCAATCCTAATAATTATAGTACTAGTATACTTTATATATAATAGACTTAGAATTGCAATTACACCTACTATTAAGTTTATTTATTTAACTCTACATATTCGCATTGTTATTAGCAGACCCACTTAATAGGAGTTATTAATATAATACGCTTTTTATAAGATGTAAGACTCTAATCCGAATAGCGTAATAGTATAGGACCTAGCTAGACTATTTGGCTGCAACGCGACCGCATTCTATAGCATAATTAATATTATTACATAAGATATAATAGGTAATAATTATATGAATTTTAACTACGTATAGCTAGACAAACCACTTAATATTATAAGTGTTAAGTAAATAATACTTAAGCACATTTAAGACCTTCTAGAGTGCAAAGTTGTTAACAACTTAGGTCTTATAAATATAGTTTTTTATATCCTATAAAATATAGCCTTATTTTACTATTAAGCCTAGTATAGTAGAGTAGAAGGAAATAATATTAATAGTAAACAAAATACACAAGTGTATAGAATATAGGCTATAACTAGTAGTGGGTAGAACACGCGCATACCTATTCTAGAGCGCTAGTGCCTTATCTAAAATATATCTATGCTAGTTATAGAAGAGTCTTCTATAAAATTTAATAATATTCTAGTTACTATATAAAATAGATATAATAACTAGCTTCTAGCCCTAGCAATATATATATACTTAAAGTGTCTAATTTAATAACTAAAAGATAATAAGCTAATATTGCAAAAAATAGACTACACTAGTAGGCTTACCTATAAAAGTATTATATATACTAAAATAAAAAAAGAAGAAGGAGAGTAACTATAGCCTCTAGTTACAAACTATTTAATAGGGCTAGATAGTAAAAGTGGCGCTTATAGTGCAGTATTAAGGATGTACCTATTCTATTTAAGTTATAGAGCCTTATTTCTAACTAGGCCTATATACTAAAAGAGCGTAGTATAAGAGTATAGCTAGTAATTTTAGTTAATAAGTGTAAGGACCTAGAAGGTATACTTATTATGCCTACTTGTACTATAATATACTACTAAGTATTCTAGAATAAAACTTACGTAGTATATAAAACTTATTAGATAAACTACGCTATAAGGTATCTTTAAAGATGTTTTAATATTAGAATAGAGTTAGCAATAAAGATCTTATATAAGATAAGAATATAAAATTCTATTTATTACTAAGAGTTACACTATAAACTAGAACCCTATACACACCTATATAGAGTAAATATATTACCGCTACTTAGCTAATACTTACTAATAGTTAAAAGTTTATAATAAATTAGTTAGGTTCGTATTATAAATATATCTAATATTAGAATACTACACACTAAAGAAAAATAACACTAGTTATAGTAACTTACTATACTATTTATAACTAGACTCTTATATTTAGCTAGCATATCCTTATAGTATAGATATCTACTACTTGTCGATTAAGTTATAGTAATTCACGATACTATTTAATAGTAAAACCTTATAGGCGTAATATAATCTAAAAGTGCAAAGATAACTATAAAGTAAGCTAAGGGAAGAATATATTATAGTAATTTACTATACTATTTAAATACAAAGCTTTTAAAGTATAATATAGGGTTATAGTCTAAAGTAGCTATAAAGTAAGCTAAGGAAAAAATATATTATAGTAATTTACTATACTATATAAATATAAAGCTTCTAAAGTGTAATATAAGTTAGTAGTCTAAGATAACTATAAAGTAAATTAAGGGAAGAGTAGATTATAGTAATTTATTATACTGTCTAAGAGTGGGGCATCTAAAGCGCAACCTAGGTTAGTAGTCTAAGATAACTACAAAGCAAATTAAGAAAAGGGCAAGTTATAGTAATTTATTATACTATCTAAAAGTAGGGCACCTAAAGTGCAACCTAGGTTTATAGTCTAAGGTAGCTACAAAGTAAATTAAGAAAAGGGCAGGTTATAGTAATTTATTATACTATCTAAGAGTAGGGCATCTAAAGTATAATCTAAGTTAGTAGTTTAAGATAACTATAAAGCAAATTAAGGAAAGAGTAGATTATAGTAATTTATTATACTATCTAAAAGTAGGCACCTAAAGCGCAACCTAAATTTATAGTCTAAGGTAGCTGCAAAGCAAATTAAGAAAAGGGTAGGTTATAGTAATTTATTATACTATTTAAGAGTAAAGTATTTAAAGCGTAATATAGGTTAGTAGTCTAAGGTAACTATAAAGAAAGCTAAGAGAAAGATATATTATAGTAGTTTACTATAGTAATGTGTAATAGCTATAGAATAAAGTAACTTATAGTAAAGGCAAATAGTTAATTATGCTAGTCTAATTGCGCTAGTCTTAGGTAAGTTATAGAGCCAAGGCACTAGTAGAATTAAGTAACTACTAATAGCTACTAATAATAGTAATCTAGGACTAATCCCTCTACACTATATAATTATATATATAACACTTCATTTATATCTATACTACGCGTATAAAGATAACTATAATAGGGACGGCTAAAGATTAGCTAAATATAAAATAGTGCGAGGAGACTACTATAAAGCATTTATAATAGACGCTAAAGAATATAATTATAAAAGGTTTTTAGCTTATTAGATAAAAGATAGAAGTATAATACAATATAGTAAAATATACAACTAACAAAATTAATAGATACCTACTATTATTTAATCTAGTATTATAGACAGAAGTATATAAGACCGCGCGCAATAATATAAGAATAAAGCTATAGACTAATAAACACTTTAAGATAGTCTATAAACTCTTAAACTCTATACTAAAGAATAAGTAAAAAGCTAGGAAGTAGTATAAACAGGCTAGGCTCAATTTCTAAATAATAGTTCTATAGAAACGAAACAAAAACACAAAGATATCTAAGGCTAAGGTGGATATAATAGACTAAATGTGGGTTTATTATGAGGCAACATCGCAATAACTTATAAGTTAGATAGCTTTAGTTACTTTTTAATAAAATATAGGCATAGCTAATATAACTACGCTGTAAGCACTTTATATTAATAATATCCTATATACTAATATATAGACTATAAACTACTAATTTAGGAAGAATAAGATAAATATTTAGGTTACTATCACAAAGAGGGAAGGGTTTTTTAACCTACCTATTATTAAGTATTTAACGCAATTATATACTAATAATAAGCAGATATAATAGCGAGGAGAAGACCCTAACTCTAGTTACATATAACATCCTTTAAAATATTTTATAAAAGACTCTAAAACTAATATAAAAGCCACGAGATATATGTTATATATAGGCACTTAAAGTTATATAACTAATAAAGATTAAGATAATTAGCGTCCTTTAGATAGAAGTGCAACTACTAGTAGCAACTATAGTAATAAAATAGGATATTATAATAGCGGAACTGCTAGTTACAATAAAGGTCCTCTATTATACTTACTCTATACTATAGCACTAATAAATATACTAAATACATAACTTCTAGCACTTTGCACATTTCTCTATAAATATAGCATAGTTAATATAGATCTCAATCCCAACTTGTTATAAATATAGAAAGGTAAGAATTAAAAGTTACTAAATAGAACTTAGTATAAATTACAGTAAATTAATAGATAATAGATTCTACCCCTATATTCTACACTAGTAATAACAGCTCAGACAGCAAATTAGACAACTAAAGAAAAACACAACAATAATAGAAAAATAAAAAGAGCAATTTCTTAAGCGGTAGCAAGTCAGACAAGTATATAATAATTAGAGGGAGGCGATAATAGTAGAATAAGAAAAAGACCAGCTCCTACTAAAGCTATAATTTAAATAGCGACCTATCTTAGTCTAGTTGCACTTTGTCACAAACTAATAGCATAAAGAAAATCTGCACACTATTGCTATATATTTTGCTAATACTCTTATTACCCTAATATAGTGTAATAGCTATTAATAAGAACAAAGTATAGAGAACTATTAACGTAGATAGTGCTAATCTATTTAGCAAAGGCGAATTTTAAAATGCTAAGTATAGATAGTAATTATTATAATAATAGCTAGCAAAGACGCAACGTATACTATAGTAAGTTACTATAACTCTATATAATACTAGAATCTTGCTAATAATTATCTATAGAGCAAATATGGCCATTAATACTAATATTAGCCAGGCATACGCTTGTATAATAGAATAGTCATATACTATAATAGCATAGATAGTTATACTTAACTAGGCTACGCTTATAATATTATATAATGTAATTATATTCTCTATAATATAGGCCCTTATTTTAGGTTCTATAATACTTCCCTACTAGTAAATAGTATTAGCTAAAATAGTTATATAGAGTAAACAATATAGTAGTAATAGTAATAGATCTAGTTCTAGTGTTAGAAAGTCTTACTCCTATCTAGTAAGGTTAATTATAGGGTCCTAAATTATAAGATAGAGAATAATTATTAATCTTACGTAAAAATACAAAATAGGCAAGTTATCTACCTAAAGAAGCAGTAGGTCTATGCCTAAGATAGGACTAATACCTACTACTGCGTCCTTGCTTAGCTACTTTATAGATATATAACTACTAAATACTAATAGAATATGACTAGATTATAATAGTTGCAAATACTAGTAGTAACTAGGAGAATATTATCTTAAGCCTACTCTACTAATCGCAGATAGCAAAATTCCCTAAACTACTATTTAGGCTTACTATTAAACATAAACTAATAACATATATTATAAAGAACTAGCTTAAAGAGCAATATACTCAAGAGCTTAATAACTATTATATATATATATATAAAGAAAGTGGTAATAAATCTATAGCACGCTTAATAACTTTTAGCCACTATTATAAATGCAGCTAGTTAACCTAACGCTATCTTAGGCGTTAATAGACAAAGAGTTAGCTAGTATTTATAGGACCTTATAGTATAATAACACAGCTAAAGGAAATAAAAACTATTATAAACTATAGTAGGTATATTATATAGCATATTATACACTGCAAGATTTATAACAACTTATAATAATAATAGTACTAAAATATCTAGTCTAGACACTAAAGCTATTTTAGCTAACGTAATAAAGTAGGTAGCAAGTCTAAAGGCTTATTATAAACTACTTCTTATACTATATTACCTAAATATCTTAGCAACTAAGATATATAGAAAAATCTTATAATTCTAAAAGCGTAAGAATATATAAGTCTATACTCTAACATCTTGCCTTTAAGTACAGCCTATAAATAGCAGCTATAGTAAATACTAGTATAAGAGGAGTAAAACCTTCCCTACAGCTATATAAAAAAATACTATCTACTCTTAATATAGTCTAAGAAGGTGGCACGTAGGCTGTTTATAGAGTAAAAAAGATAAAAAAGAAGTATACTATACTTAAAGACTATAAGTTTCTTAAATATAGCAGGGTTATAGTAAATATTATATAGACAATATTAATTAAACGTAATAAACACACATAAAGGCTAAATAAAAAGCCTCTACTAAAAATAGCAAATATTAAACTTATTTAGATGAACATTATTATTAAATATAACTCGATAAGTAGGAATATAATACGAAACGTTGTTTAGTTAGTAAACAAAGAGAAAGAGCGTCTAGAGTATAAGAAAAGAGTAAAATAATTAATATTAGATATTAAAGTCTTACTATAACCTATATATTGCAGGCATAGCGCTATTACTTGTTAAGTTCTATAATAAGTATAGTATAGATACGCATTCTAACCAACTATAAAGCATTTCTAGCAACCTTAAAGTGTTGCCCTTATTTTCTAATTTTAATAAGGCTATTAAGGGCAATTTAAAGTAGGCATACATATAATAGTATATTTAGAAGATTAAGGTATTAAGGAAGAGCGCGCGTTTAGGGCTTTCCTTTAATAAGAAGCTACACTAAAATAAGATTATAATTAAGATAAAGATACTAATAATTATATTACTTAATACTATTATATATATATTATAAATTGTAATAAGTTACTATACTAATAGTTGTAGGGTGTATGGAAGCTTCTTAAGAGTCAAGTAGATATTACTAAGAAGTTTTACACTATTATCTAAATTATTTAGAATAAGATATATATTACACTTATCTATAGTAGGATAGGCTTCCCTAAGCAAAGAATAATTATTAACGTATTTAACAGCGTTAATAGCTTATTAAGAGTTATTATATTAACTATAGAACTATATACTAAGGGTATTAACCTTATAGATACAAACTATATTATTATAGAATTACTAGCTTACAAAATTAAGAAGCTTAAATAGTTTATCTAATAGCTAGTCTAGCTAGAGTAAAAGAAATTAGTTGTAAACACGCGCTTACTTTATAATAAATATAGCTAGGTTAATATAAGAAGGGCAATAGAGCGTAAGTAGTTATTAGAGAAAGTAGATATAGTAATTATAAAGGACATAATAGGCGAAAAGGGATGCGAATATTCTAATAAAAAAACTACTCTAGACTTAGAGTTAGCGTGCTATAAAGCGTTAAGATTATATAAGACTAGAGTAAAGGCTAGTAAATATACGTTAAGATGCAAAATATAGAAAGAATAGGTAACTAAAGAAACTTAAACGCATGCGTAGTTAGAGTAAATTATAACTATTACTAAGATATAGTAAGTTATAGCAATTTAGAATTAATATAAGGCGTAGTAAAAGGAGTTATAACTAGTACTATAACGTAGTAAGTTATAGTAATTTAGAATTAAACATATACACATTTAGATAGAATTATAATTATTACTAGAACGTAGTAAGTTATAGTAATTTAGAGTTAAGTATTATATAATCTAGGTTTATATATACTTTCTTATAATATTATATATCTATATACTTACTTAAGTATATTAATATATACTTATATAGTTAGGTAGGTTTATATATGCCTATGCATATCTATATATACTTATATATTTAGGCAGGTTTATGTATAATTGCGTATGCCTATATATACTTATATATTTAGATAGGTTTACGTATGTCTATGCATATTTATACACGTTTAAGCAAAATTGCGCTAAGCTAAAATAAAAACAATTCCTACTTATATATTTAGATAGGTTTACGTATGTCTATGCATATTTATACACGTTTAAGCAAAATTGCGCTAAGCTAAAATAAAAACAATTCCTAATATACTCTATATTAGTAAGTGTAGAGGGTGTATAGGATAATTATATAAAAAAGAAAATAATATAATAAAACTAACTTAGTATTAATTGCTTATCTCTAGAAAGAGTGCAAATAAAAAAGAGAAGATTCTATAGTATTAAGGCTATAGCGTATAGGCATTATATAATCCTTATATAATAATATATTCTATTAGTAGCCCGGACAGATTAGTCCGCCGGATAGTTTTTACTAAGACTACAATACTTCACTATAAATTATAATGTCTTAATAACACAACGCGTTATTATCTAATTAAGAAGGCAGAATTAAGCTTGCCCTTTACATCTATTAGAATAAGTAAATTTTAAACCTGCGATACACTGCTGTAGCATATAATATCCCAAAGTCTACACTAAGCAATTAAATTAATAGAATTATTGCCTAAGTAGATATACAATTAGGCATGGCAAAGCTTACCGCGACTAAAGAGCAGACGCTTATATAGTATATCCTCAATCTAGATTTGCAAGGATTTGTACCCTAGCTAAGTAAGGTAGAAGATATGGCTAACAAACTGCTAGCTGCGCGGCATAGAGACCCTATAGGATAATACTAGACTTGGCGCTTTATAAAGCACGTACCTAAGCTTAAAATAGCTTTTAATTAAGCGAAGAACTAATAGAGAATATAATAGGAAGACCTAGAGATTATAAACGCGTGGTTTTAGCTAGTAGAGAATATAAAAGCCAAGTATAGAGTGTAGGATAAAGACATTTATAACTTTAATAAGATAGGCTTCTAGATAGGAGTTATTAGCTTAATAAAGATTATAACTAGTTTAGAAAGACGTTTTTAACCTACGCTTGTTTAGCTAGGCAACCGCAAGTGGGTTATAGTAATTTAGAGTATTTGCGCTACTAGGTATACTATCCTACTCTTTATTATTTATAAAGGACGAGTCTATATCTTAGCGTAGTATAAGAAGACTAGTATCTCCCACGATTAGAAGCTCTTAGTCTCTAAGACCGGCTAGACTAATAGCAAGCTTAGAGTTATATAGTTAAAGCACTTTAACGCGTATACAAGGCCGCGCATAGTAGGGTTATAAAGGTTACTTATTCTAGACAGCTATAAGAGCCACTACTCCTAGGATGTTAAGAATTATTGCCTAGAATAGAAGATCCTAACACTCTATATGCCAGCGCACTTATCTCATATCCTCCAGCCGCTTAATATGGTCTATTTTACGCCACTAAAGCTAAAGTACTCCTAGCGCGTGCGGGACTTAGCGCACTAACGCGTCTTTTATATTAACAAAGAGGGCTTTCTACTAGCCTTTTATAACACGTTTTTTAATATGTTTATACTAGAAAACTATAAGAAAGCCTTTAAGGCCTCTAGACTTATTTCTTTAGATATATTAGTAGTAGTAGATTGCCTTAATATGCGTATTCACACTCCACCTTAGGGTACCCCACTAGATACACTATGGCAAGCCAGGACCCTAAGCAATACCCTTAAGTTTAGATCCTAGTTAAAGCTCGTACGCGACTCTTTTATTCAGTCTCTACCTAATGCTAAATCGAGCTACTTACAGCTTATAAAAGGTGCTAAACTTATGCTCTACTATAGTGTACTTTAAGAGACCTGTATTAAGGAACTTAAGAAGCAAATTAAGGTTCTAATAAAGCGAAAAACGCGTAAAAGAAAGCGCATTTAGAAAGGTAGAACGCTAGGCTTTGCTTAGGGAGCAGATTTAGAAGTAGAAAGCCCTTCTATTAGGGTGAAGTTGTTAAAAAAGGCGCGAGGTAGTGGTGAGGGAGAGGCAGGTCCCTTAACACAACGCCGCTGTAGGAGGTGCGGAGAGCCTAGGCACAACTTAAGGACCTATTAGATAGATAAAGAGATAGAGAAGGAGTTAGATATTACCCTTAGCGGCTTATTTTTAGATAGTATTAATAGTAAATTAGAGTAATTTTATTATAGGTTACTATAAGGCCAAAAATAACGGGTTAACTTTATCTTGCAATAGTACACACTTAGTAACTAAAAATTAAATAAAGTACTACTTAAGATATAGTATGCTTTAATGCAAATCACAATAAGTATACTATATATTACCTACGTATAGTATGGTAGATAATATATTATATATTATAGGGAGTCTTGTTATAAGTTCGTATTACTAAGAAAGACTCCTTAGCTTTGCGCGGCTATAGTAGCCGCGGAAAGAGGCTACATAATATAAAAAGTAAATTAAATAGTAACTTAGTATATTATAAGTTATAGTAGATTATTATAAGTTACTATAAAGTAACGTTAGTGGTGTTCTATAATAAGTTATAAGGGACCTCGAAGTTGCTAAGAAAAACTATTCGGCGGACTAATCTATTCGGACTACTAATAGAATATGTTACTATTATAACATACTTTGCACTCGAGTCGATTATTCTATTAAGTTAATTACTTTGCCAAGACTACACTAAGTTCTATACTATTCACGATAGTACAGAGTTAACACGAACTATTTTCAATAGTCTAAATAGGCCAATCTATTTAGAATCTACTTCTATAGGCTGCCTACAGGTTGTTTTGTTATGCCTAGGTGTCAGATACGTAAGTATCTTTAATAAGATGAGATAAAAGTGATGGATTTAATAATGAATTAATTGTCGAGTGATTTTTCTATCGAAGAAGCTTAGCTATCGTACGCAATATCTATCTAGCACTAAGACGCACTAGTAATAGTGCGGAGTAGTGTAACAGTAGTACGCCAGTCTCCTTTGTATATTTCACAGTAATCTCATAGTAAAATTACTATAAGTTACACTAACTATTGTCATAAGAAGACTATATAATCGAACGCACATAACTACTGGATTTTACAGTGAAATTACAGTGCTTTCTAGTGACCTAATATCTAACACACCCCCTTAGCTTGGATCCTTAGAGGGCTAAGCTAAACTATCTCTTGCGCAGTTGTACTATTACTTATAGTTTAAAAGCTTCTATTCTATCTTCTAACTTGTTAAGGTCGGCCTCTTGATTAGTAATCCTTCTCCTAATATCTTTAAGTCCTAGTTAATTCAAGAACTTAGTTTATGTGGCGGCTGGCAGAGCTTTTATAAGACTATCTGCTGCTATTTCTTCTAATTGCTAGTACTAGACTTTAATAGCTCCACGTACTACTTTTTATTAAAGCTAATAATTGTGTATATTAATATGCCTAAGCTTAGTTTGCAATTTGGTAATTTCCTTAATAATAAGTTAAATAGTTTGTTGGTTATCGTAATTAATAGTAATTGTTAATAGCGACAGTTTAATCATAAGTTTATTAATTAACTAAGCTATAAATAGTACCTCCTTTACAACTTATAAAAGTGCTAGCAACTTAGCTTTAGTTATTAAAGTAGTGATAGTGTCTTATTAGTTTGCCTTCTAGGCGACAAGGCCACTAAATAATTTAATAATATACCCCTATAAGCTTTTTCTATCAAGGGTGTTGTCTACAAACAACACGTCGCTCGCAACCTCGTAAGTGTCTACTCCTCTAAATTATAGCCCTAGTAATCGAGTAGATAATAGGTATAGCAGTACGCGGTTGGCGGCATTATAATAGTTGTCGCTAGAGTTTAAAGGGAAGCGTAATAATTAGGAGCTTGCAAAAGCTATATCTGGGCGCGTAGTTACTACAGTGTAGAGAATTAATCCCACCTTCCACTAGTACTAATTAATCTCTACCATTATAGCAAGTCCTTCTTAAGGTAACAGTTTAACTACTAGTATTAGGGTATTGTGTTTAAGGTTGCGTTAGTTGATTAGACAACTAATCTTGTCTATATAGGACCTCTATAATAACTAGAGTTGTCTATTAGCACGGTCTCTAACAACTTTAATGCCTAGGAATCACTATAGATCGTTACTACTAGTTAGGATAAACTTTATACCTATCTTTTTTATTACTATATTAGTAGCGTACTTTTAATCTTTTAAGTATACGACGATAAGATTGTCTATATAAAAGAAGATAATGATACTATCTTTAATTATAAAGTAAAATTTGTGCGGGACTGTAGTAAAACTAAGATCCTTAAGCGCACTAGTAAATTCTCTCTACTATAGTAGTGGTAAGATACGTAAGCCATATAGTGCCTTATACAACTATAGGATGGTGTCTCTTTAGGTATAACCTTAGGGCATCTGTATATAGATTTCTCTATCTAGATTCGCGTGGACAAAGGCGTTAGTAACGTTATACTAGCTTAGCTCTAGGTTAAACTAAGCCGCTATTAATATAAGTAGGCGAAATAATCTACCTGTAAGTATTGTAGTATAGGTATCCTGTATAGTAAGATGGCGTTATTAATCTTCGCGCACTACTAGCCTTGCCTTGCACTTCTATAATCTATAATGTTTATTAAGTTTATAGGTATATACCCACATATAGTTAAGAATCTAGTAACCGCGTAATTGCACTAAGGCTGTGGGCACCTCGCTCTAAGACCTCATTTCTTTATAACTTTGTAGATAGAATCGCTCGGCATCCTTCCACATTTTGAATAATAAATAATTATCTATCTAGATTCTGTATAATAGAGGTTCAGGCAGTTAACTTTAATAGGGTTTCTTGCCTACTATAAGCATATAATTAAATTAAGCTTTGTTAAGTGGCTTCTTCTTATATTTGCCTCTACTTCCTGCGAGTGTACCTGCAAGGAAGGCAGCTGCCTATAGCATAGCGCGTTAATTTGGCTGTGGTGTTCCTATGGGTAATTTTTTAATTTGGTTCTGTTTAAAACTTACTATTAATTAGGCAAGTAGTGCAATAGGTGGAGGTATCTCTAGTAGTATTAGGTAGGTGTAATTAATCTTCCTCCCTTAATAGTACCCTAGAGTACTCTTATCCTCCTTATAAGAGTTAATAATTAACTTATCCTTATAGAAAGACTCTATATTTTTATATTCTAGTGGTGAGGGCAGTAGCTCCACTATTTGGGTCTATGCAGCAATCTCTTTAGTAGTGCTATGCATAAGGTTGTCTAACAGGTCTTCTTATTTACCTAAGAATACTTAATTTTTGTTAAAGATAATATTGTGTGTGCTAATAACTTTGTTAAGTAGAGGTATTCATACTCTCTAGATATTTGTTAATTAATAGCCTACTAGGTAACTAACCCATGCCTTTAGATTAAGCCTTTAGAGCTTGCTCTTGCCGCGTTTTATATTATTAGTTAAGGCAAAAGCTTTATAGCTATAGACTCTAAGATAAGCCTAGTTTAGTTTCTTTAGTTAGGTAATAATACTGTTTTAATAGGTAACTATTATAAAAAATACTTTGTGTAGTAATCGCCATTAATTAGCGTAGTTTAGCATTTAATTATATAGGTATACGATCGCTCGTGTAATCTCTAGCTATAGTGTCCAGGGGAGGTTGGCGTTAAGTCGCATTGCACGGCTCTTTTCCTTAATTACACCCCCTAAGCGTTTAGCCCCTCTATTTTAAGCTTGGGTATTAGGTGCTAAAGGCTTAATAACAACCCCTTTATTAACACACCACCTATGAACATCTTATTTAACTAAGAAAATCTCATTATTAGATTTAATAACTTTTATAGTCACCTTAAACTATACTTTTATAAATAGTACAAATTCCTTTAGCAGCTTAATAATTATTCGTACTAGTCGATTGTCTTTAAAGTAGAAGTCCTAAGCTATGCCTAAGAAATAATTAGAGATAAGCATTATACTCTTTTCGCTAGTTAAGCTCTTGTCTTTAAAGTTGTAAAAGTCTATAGCGACTCTCTCTCTTAGGCCATTGTTAATTTATCTAGCCTAATGTCTAATTTATTGTCTAAGCTTTAATCTGCCACAAGCGTCGCATTAGACTATAGTTAACCCTTTAATACGTACCTCTTCACTGTGATTCACTATGTGCTCTAGTGCCTAAGGGCCTGGGTGGCCTAGTCGTTTGTGCCATGTGATGGCGTTCGCCTTCTGCGCTTATTGTGCGGTGCGCGAGGTAAATTTGTGTATAGCGTACGTACTATTAATTGTGATACAAGTTAATTTTAATGTTGGTATAAACTCTAGTACCCATTAATTATAGATTTCTTAGAGTTTAGCCAGAATTATATTATCTTGTCTCCTAATTATTATTAGGTCTAACTTAGTGTCCTACCATAGGCCTTGCCTTTAGAGTAATTAAAAGAACACTAGGTTACAAAGTAGACTAGAATAATAGGCAATATTGTCTAACCTTACTAAGTAATTTCCCTCCTTACTCTTAATATAAAGATGGACACTCTTATATCCCCTTATCTATACTTATAATAATCCTGCCCATACAAAGTCTCCTGGCAACAGTAATCGCTATAAGATAAAGCGACTAATACTACTAAAGATATAGCAGGTTGTGCCAGAATTAAGAATTGCAAAGTCACGTAGTGGATATATATTTGGGTCTAAGTAGTAAAAGGCTGTAATAGCATTAAAGCTCGCTAAGAGGATAGTAATCTATTTGCTATCTAGTTATTTATTATTAGTAATCTTAGTAATTCGAGTTAGAGTAGGAGTCTTTAATTATTTAATCTTTAGTGTCTATAACTTTTAACGCTTTACAGATCTCATATGCTCTATAAGCATAGAGTTATTCTCTAACCTATATATTATAACCGCCTCTATAGCAGGCTTTAGTTTAAACTATTTAGGTTGTTTATTAGGGAATACGTAAAAGTAGTCTTTTAGACTATGGCGTTGTTTACAAGCAGGGCACTTAAGGTTTAATCTTTTTTAGCCTCTAACTACTATTGGCTTATTGTTAGTAACTCGTACGGACTACTTAGATTTGGCTTTAGGGCTAGCTTTATTAGCGCGTAATCTGCCTCGCTTGAGTAATGCTGCTTTATCCACAGGTTGGGCGTCCCTAGCTGCGGCCTGGGTAGTTATACTACTATTAGCGAGAGATAGTCCTATAATAGCAAAGGCGCCCCTTTATTTACCCTTAATTGGGTGCTGCATTACTATTTATTCTTAGAAGAGTTTTACTATCTCTTTTCTATTAACTATCTTGTTCTTATTTTTATATTATAGGAAGGTCGTAATCTATTAGAATGTAATATTAGTAACCGCTTTTATAAAATCTTATTTAACTAAGTCTAGCTTCTAAAGCTCTAACACATAATTATACTTAGCGAGTCAGGTGTACTATAAACTAACTAATCTTATTAGTTTAAGAGCGTCTTAGTACCTAATCCTTGCTCTTCTTTGTTTATTATGTTGGTTAACCCTAACTATTTTTATAAGGTTCTTAATCTATTATCTAATTAATTTACCTAGGGTGCAGCAATTGGACTGTAAATGTGCCAAGGTAGTGGTTTGGATGAGAATAACTAGCTTATCTAGGTTCTCCTTCTCCTGTTTGTACTTTCGATCTAGGAGCTTATAGATTTTAAGTTAATTCTTATAGAAATTAGTATCGATTTTGTACGCCTTTTTACCAGCCAGTGATAGGTACGATGGTAGCGATGGACGGGCGTTGTTAGTGTTTCTATTAACGAAAGCGGGAGCTAGTTAATAGGCACTAATATTCAGTGCGACTAGTATGACTGGTTCTGCCATTAGTTTATTATTGAGGGATGGGTTAATAAGATCCCATACTTTTAACAACTGGGCTCGGGCTTTAATTTGCCTTAGCCATGATGTATAGTTTAAGTAATCGGTCAGAATCACTGTGGGATCTCTAAGTGTCGATAGAGACATGATTTTTGGTTTGATTAAGGCAGTAAGACTCTTAATTATCAGATACGTAAGTATCTTTAATAAGATAAGATGAAAGTGATGGATTTAATGATGAATTGATTGTCGAGTGATCTCTATCGGAGAAGCTTAGCTATCGTACGCAATATCTATCTAGCGCTAAGACGCACTAGTAATAGTGCGGAGTAGTGTAATAGTAGTACGCCAGTCTCCTTTGTGTATTTCACAGTAATCTCACAGTGAAATCACTGTAAGTTACACCAACTGTCGTTATAAAAAGACCATGTAATTGAACGCACGTAACTACTAGATTTCACAGTAAAATCACAGTGATTTCCAGTAACTTGATATCTGACACTAGGCTTGCCGTAGCATCCACAGCGCTATTGAGCAGATTCGCCTCTATTAGCGCGCACCCTCTTCTTTGCCTTTTGCCTATTACTGCGCGCTCCAAACTCCTTTAGAGTGGCTAGCTGCTGGCCCTCTTTAGCTGTGGGGACTCCTTCACACTGTACTTGCTTTCTTTTATGCAATTTACGTCGCGTGGCGGCCTTATTAGCAGCTTAAAGTTTAGCGTTGCGTTTAGTTATTAACACTAAAGAATGCCCTATTAGCTCGGCGCCTTTGACAAGCTTTTCCATCGCCTTAACTATATAAGTTAGGGAACTATCTATATGCCTTTAAATCCTTTGCTTAACTAGCGTTAATTGCGACCTAAGTTCTGTACTATTTTGTAGAGTTTGCGACTTCTATATACTATCGCGAATAGTACAAAGTGGAGGCGTACGCAGGTGGATGTTAAGTTGCGATATTACAACTTCTGGGTTGTGGGACACTAGGCCAGCACCTTAAAAGCCTTCTTTAATATTACTTTTAGTAATTAAAGCCTTAAAAGCAGTAATAAAGCAAGATAGGAACTTAATTTTAGTAATGTGCGTAATGTGGTTGCGTATTAGATTCTTAGCTTAGCGCCCATACGCCTTCTTTAACGGCGTAAAATAACCCATATTAAATGGCTATAAGAGGTGCGACGAATGTGAAGGCATATAGAGAGTAATAATATTACTCTTTTTATAGTAATCCTAAAATTTAAGTAAGTTATAACTTTTGTGGCTATTAATAATAAGCAAATGTGCTTTACTAGTAGTACGCCTCTTTGTATACTTATTAAAGTGCTTTAGCTATTATAGACTAAGCTTATTTATTATCTAGCTATTTTTAGAGACTGCAATAACCTAATTATAAGGTAGATTCTTCTCCTTATACTAGGCGGAGAGGTAGTGCTTGCCCCCGAAGATAATAAAGGGTGGGATCTACCATCCTATTGCGTTAATGTCTTAGATAACTATTGTCTACTTTCTATTGCCCTGCTGTACCTGCTTTAGCCATCCTCGACGCTTAGAGCCTATGACTACTACTCTAGTTAATATTATGCCTATTATAAAGCTAGACTTGTCGAAATTATAGGTATCCTTATTTAGGATACTATACTTGGCCTTTATGTTCTCCACAAGCCGGAACCAGTCTTGTATTACCTTAGAATCCTCCTAGAGAGCTCTTTTGTAGTCGTACTTTTAATTAAACTTAACTTAAAGCTTTAGCTAACGCTTAACAAAGTTATAAGGCTACCTCTAGCCAACTAGCTTATAGTAGCGTGCAGCTAGTAAAGAATCGGCCATATCTTTTATAGCATCAAGCTGGGGCGAAAATCCTCGCGCGTCTAGATCGAGTATATGCTGCATAATTACCTGCTCCTCTCTTATAGTAAGTCTTATTTTGTTGGGTGCACAGTTGCATCTAAACGTCTTTTTAGCGCGTTAGTTGCTAAGTGTACTTTAAGAGACGTTATAGAGGGCTATAGCGCATCGCTAAGAGAGTGTCGCGTCTTATTTAATAGCCTAGATTACAAGCTATATACGCGCTTCTTTTAATGCTAGTGGTTTATTATATGGTTAAGGCATCGCATTATACTATTGCTAATAGTATATTTTAGTAGGGTCTTGGCAAGTAATTAACTTAATAGAATAATCGACTCGAGTGCAAAGTACGTTATAGTAATATTAAAACCTTAATACCTTTAGGTGCCATTACCTATATAGTATATAGACACTAGCAACTTTTTATTTTTAAAATTATTATTAACAGTTCTCTCTTTCTCTATATAAACTATCTACTTACTAATATTTATCCTATTTATTTATTATTCTCTTATCTATACGTCTTCTACTCTAGCTAATTTACTTTAGTTAGTAGGAAGATTCTATTAATTATTTATTATACTTTATTACTATTTATTAGAGGCGCAATTAGGCTTATTAATAGTAGAGTAGTAGTTTAGCTAATAGCAGTTAAGGATAAGATTACGTAGTTAATAATAAGATTATAGTAATAATATATTGTTTATATAAAGGTCTTTTTACTTAGTTTATTTTTTATATAATAGGTAGACCTATTTATCTTATTTATTTAGAGAGCAATATTAGGCAATTATATAATATTAAATAAGAAAAAGACAAACGCTAATAAGGGGTATAAATTAAGGCTTTAGATAGAAAAGAGAGATATATAAGGTAGGCTTTCCTTTCTTTATTCTTCTCTTTCTTATTCTCTACTTTAAATATCTCTCTATATATGCTCCTTCTCTTTAGGTTTTTTCTCTTTTTTTTGTTAAGCTAATCTCCTATTTTATGTAGTGCTAAACTGTGCCTCTTATTATATAATATCTTGTCTTTATATAGTGCTAACTTACTATAAATAATAGCACTTATACTAGCTAGTAACTAAGTTAGCTTCCTTAGCTTTAATCCTATTATATATAGTCTTCTAAATAAAAGAATACATATTACTTATCCTACTAGTTTCTATATAAACTATATATTCTTCTAGAATATCTCTATTAATATAAGTTTCTCTATTTCTTATAGGTTTGCTTTTATATAGATACTAACTTTAAAATAGACTTAGAAACTTAATATTACGTATATACCTTCACATAATATTAATATTATTCTTCTAGCTAGTATAAACCTATATATATAGGCTGCTAAGGTTATTTAGCGCAAAGAATATTTCTATGCACTATTAGTCTAGTTATATAGTCGCCTTAGGGGCACTCTATACGCCTACTACTATAGTAGTATAACAAGGCCTAGGTCCTTTACTAAGTACTGCATACTAGTAAGCTTTTAGGCAGAATTATATAGTTCTTATATATAGTAGAGCTATAGTGCTAGGTGTAATTATCGCATAGGATAGGGCTAGGGTAATAGAGTAAATAATACTAGATATTATCTATTAATATTAAAATAAAAAGACTCTTTTCTAAATAACTATATATTATATTTCTTCTCTTTCTATGCAAATAATAGATAGAAAAATACATATTTTTTTAACTAATATGTGTGTATAAAAAGAATTAAATAAATATAGTATACAAAAGAATAAGTAAATAATAAAAAAATAGTCCTATATAAAGGCTAGGAAGAGCTTATACAAATAGGCTTAAGATAATCTACTAATACTTTAATAGTAATTATTAAGGTATTACTAAAGATTAAGAACTCTAGAGCCTAGTTTAGGGCCTTCTTTATATAGGCATTAATAGGATTATCATTTCTATTAATCTATCTAACCTTAGAAATCTTACAGTGCTTATACAATTCGCAGAGTAATATAATATTAATTATAAGGCGCTTCTTATATATAGTTTCTAGTTATATAAGGTAGTTATAGAGAGACTTTAAATCTATATAAATAACTATAAAAATTAGTAGTAGACTAAGCGTGTGTACAATCTTCTAAAGGGTTATACTAATAGTAATAGCATTATTAAAGTCTTCTACTATACTATACAGCTTGCTAGCAAGAACACTTCTTATTACTCTCTTACACTTAGTCAAATTCTAGTGTATAATATTTACTAAGATATTAAAGTTGTTGCTATTACCTATACAATACTTATTGCCTGGAGTAATTAAAAACCCTAGCTATAAGCTTAAGTCCTTATTACTAGTAAATAAGCTATTAGTAAAGATAAACAGCTTCGCGTAATAGAGATCTAATAGTATAAAAGTAAGACTACGCTTACTATTATTAATCTACTATTAAATTTATGCGTTTAATATCTTAATATCTTTATATAAGGATAATATAGTCTAAATAGCAATAGACAAATTAAGTATAGCTTCTAGTTAGTACATAAATATAATATAGGCGTCTTTTACACGCTACTTTATATACCTCTAAGCAGTATTCTTATCTTTTGAATTAATTATATAAAAGCCCTTTACTTAACCTTTCTATATAAAAACTATAGTATTATATATAAGCTAAATTCTTCTACTATTAAACTTAATAGATTAGTCCTTAGCAAGGATAGTCTTATCCTTTATATAGAAGACTACTTTCTTTAGCTCTTTTTTTCTTTTTATACAAAGTTTTTATTAATAATACTAAAAGTATTATCTATCTAAAGGCTAATAATCCTAAAGGTGTATTCTTTATTATTAGTAATAAGTAGATATAGGTTGTATAACAAAGTCTTTATACTAAGTTTTTCTTTATAGTAGTTATAGTAGGTCTTAAACTAATAAAAATCTAATTTAGCTACACTATAGAGTAGTTATATAATATAAAAGATTATATCTTATAAAAAGTTTATATGTAGTTTCTTAGGTAGTCTAGTATAAAGCGTGCAGTTTAGTTTATTAGTAACCTAAATATAGGCCTAGGTAATATCTTATGGTTTAAAATACATTCTATATATTACCTAAAGGCTTACTCCTAATATAAAGAGTAGGCGCTAGCTTATTTTTTAAATAGTAGATAATTAGGTAAGAATCTTATTCTTCTCCTTATTAAAGTAGCTAGCAAAACATAAAGCAGAATTTCTTATATAGTTAAGTAGTCTTACTTTTAACTGCTTATATAAGGCAAAAGTTAAAGATTCTACCGTTATACTTAGATAGGTTAAAAAGAAGAATCTTAAATATGCTATTAGTAATTAGAGCGTCTATTTCTATGTAGTTTAACTCTTTAAAAAGTGCTCTAGGTATTATAATTATACCTTCTATATAGAGCTTTAGAGATAGTTCCTAATTACTTATCTCTTTTTAGAAAAGAAATATAGCATTCTTTCTTAGATAGTCTCTCCTTCTCTTCTCTAAAAGATCCCTTTGCATAGGGGCAATATTATTTACTTTATATAATAGTAGAAAAGTGTAATCTTCTTTATAATAGTATAGCTTAACTTATATATAATAAAACTTTACTAAACTATTTTTTAGGTTAACAATTATATCTCTATCCTTAATATTCTTAATTTTATATAGGCCTATTTATCTACCTTTTTTCTTTAAACTATAACCTTAAATCTAAGTAGGAGCTTAAGAACTTTATATGCTACTAATAGACTATTATAAATATTTAGCGTATAATTAATATTAGCCAAATTTTCTTTCTTCTATAATATCTTTATTACCTTTTATACAGCATTTATATATATAATAATATTAGATAATAGAGGAAAGTCTATACAAATTCTAAAATATGCGCTAAAAACTAGTAGTATAGATATAAGACTATCTAGGCCTATAGTATTATTAATAGCTTTAACAGCTGTTTAGAAAATATCCTTTTTATTTATATAATCTTCTAGTTTAGCTTTAAGAATATTAAAGGCTCTATAAAGAGATGTATACAAACACTTAACCTTCTTTATTACTTAATATACTTCTATAGGTATCTGCCTATAGGTTGTGCTAATAATTTTTGCGCAATTCCTAAACTTATCTAATATAAAATTTATACCTAGGTTATATATAATATAGTTAGGTAGACCTTAGTAAATATTAATCTAGCATCTATAGAGAGCTTTCTACGCATTTTATGTAGACATTAATTTTAAGAAGATTGTAGCTTAAAATAATATATCTATATCTATAATATATAGTACGTCTCGAGTTCTAATATATATAGTAGTAATAATAATCTTATAGTTAAAGTAGGTGTTATTCTTAATAGTAAACTTAAAGCAATATAAGGCTTATTTATACAATTAATAATAGTAGCAAAACTTCTAAATTTTATTTAGTATAGTAGTATCTACTTTATAACTAGTATTAGTAAGCATTTTCTAAAGTCTTTCTATATAGAAATATCTAAATTGTTAATAAAGGCAATAGAATTCTTATTTAATAAAGAAAAACGCAGTTTCTTTCTTACTAATATTAAAGAAAAAGTGTCCCTATTTACGTATAATAGGTATAGTTATGCTATTCTTTTATATAATAATGTCTAGAATATTATTAAAGTAGGCACCTAGCTTATTAATATCTACTAGTAATAGTAGAAATAGTAATAGAGTGTCTAGAATATAGTAAGTAACTATTTCTATTAAATTTGTAATTTATATAGTTCCTAGAGATTCTTATAGGTTCTAACCTCTAAAGCTAATATTACTCTTTCTAGGTATCTAATTAATCTTTATATAGAAATTCTTTTATATATATACCTCTAGCTATACTTTGCTAATAGTAGAAATTCTTACTATACCTATATTCTATAGTTTGCCTTAGTATATTATATAGTATTAATCTTTACGAATAAACTATTCTACACACTTCTCTAGCTCTATCTTATAAATATATTTGCTAGTTATATAGTAAAGATAGGTAGTAGTAGTTAGGTAGAATACTTAATTATTACTATTCTTATTATTTTTACTCTACTCCTCTTCTTTGTACAAAGTAGGTTTCTTATTATTATACCCTTCTATATTCTAAATATAGGACTAAATAGTTTTATATAAAGGTATTGTAATATTATACTCTTTATAGAAGGTAATATACTGCCTTATTACGCAAGTACACTTATTATATAAATATTATTTAATTAAAATCTAAATTATAATAATAATAGTACAAATTATCTATAAAATTCTTATCTATAAGAGCCCGGTAATCTCCCTTTTATATAGAAAAGTTATATTTGCAATTGGTATAGTATATATTAGCCTCTTATAAGTACTAATTAGATTAGCAATTAATTATAACTTAAATTAACATATAAAGATTAGCAAATAAAGTTTTATAAATAGGCTTAGGGGTAAATATAGCCTACTTTAGCTTCAGGTGTCTATAGTATACTTATATAATAGCAATATAGAGAGGAATTTCTCTAGTAAAGTTTATACCTAATACTCTTTATATAAAAGTAAGTCTATTAATTATTGCCTCTAGGACTTTGTGTAAACTCTTATTAGGTTCTTATACTAGTATTATATAAAAGTTATTATAGTCTAGTTTATTTAATACTAGTTATAATTAATAATAATATTAAAGTAACTATTAAGTACTTTATATAAGCACTTCTATAATTATCTAGAGCAGATATTATAAAGATAATACTGTGCTGCACAGCTAGTAAGAATATCTAAAAAATATCTAGGTATTAATCCTTAGTAATATCTAGGCGTCTGTATAGATCTATAAAGATTCTAGTCTTATTAACTAAAATATTATATAGAGCTCTAGTATAGTTATTATTCTTATTCTATACCTTTTAAAATTAGATTATCTTATTAGCTAGAATTCTCTAAGAAGGTAGGTTATACTTAGATAGAAGCTTATATAGGTTAGATTATAGTATAGGCTTAGTTTATATAGATTAGTATAGTCTCTATAATTCGCATTTAACTAGTAGTAGTTCTATTCTATATAGTATTTAATAATTGCAAGTAGGTAGATAAAATAGTAGTTAGGTACTATATATAAAGAGTGGTGGTTTATTTAGTTATTTATACAAATAAGATTATTCTTAGTACTTATTAAAGATCTTCGTCGTGTTAAGGTTCTAACCAAGATCGAATCCGCACTATACACAGAGAGAAGTAAAACAGGAGACACTAAAACCTAGCACCTAGTACACAGTAATTCTTAGTACTTATATAAAAGTTTTTTTAAAATATTTATAGGGACCTATAGCTATATAAGTGTCTATAATAGTAGTAGCTTACTCTATTTAGGTTTGTATAATAGTCTAACTAGCTTAGGTATTTTTAAAATTAGCCTTAGTGTTTGCATATAAGGAGTTAAGTAAGCTAGCAAAGGTAGTAATATATAAGTAATATCTATATTATCTTATACTACTTTATATAGTTTACTAGCACTTATAGCTCTAGTATCTATTCTTAATATAATACTTTTTTTTCTTAGGACTGTAATAAGCTCTCTCCTAAACGCATAGTTAAACTTTAAAAAATAGTGTTCTTCCTATTCTTTAAAGTCTTCCTAGAATAATTCTAAAAAGGCTGTCCCTTTTAGTATAATATATAATAATTAGTAATAGTATATACTACGTAGCTAACCCTTTGTATTAATATCTTAAAACGCTTTTCTGTATATATAACAGTAGGAGATATATCTACTATTATTGTAATATTTTTATTAGAAATCCCTTAGTCGTAAAAAAACTATACTACGTACAATTATATTTCTAATAAAAAGAAATTATCTACTAAGTTAATCTTATCCTTCTAGTACTTTGGTCTTATTTCCTTGCGCAGTGTTACCTCTAATATTCCTATCCCTTTAGTATACTTATTATATAGTCTAGTATATTTAGGCATATTAGTATTATCTTATAAAGTAGAGGTAATAAAGGCGGGGACTTTGTGCAAAGTAGTAGTAGGGGTAGTTAATATATAACTAGTTTGTTTAATAAGTTAGTTATATAAAGAATTGCGCTTTATTAGAGTTTATTATTATCTAACTATATATTTATATAGTTACTAGTAGTATATTTAGTACACTATCTTCTCTTAAATCTTATATAGTAGTAATATCTACTTACTAACTTAATAAAAGAGTTAATCTACTATTCCTATAGATAGGAATAGATTTTATACATCTTATATAATTACTTTCTTTATTTTATATAGTAGTAATAGTTACTTACTAACTTTATAAAGGTTTTATCTGCTATTCTCTTACGTATAAAGAATAGGATATAATAAAACAAATTATATAGCTAATAATAACTTATATAATCTATCTTTACTCTTGCTAATTTGTAGTTAAAGGTTAGTTAACTACTAATTAGTGTTAAATAGACTCTATAGCTAGCTATATAGATATTAATATCTAATACTCTATATTAGCAAGTGTAAAGGGTGTATAGGATAATTATACAAGAAAAGGAAATAATATAATAAAACTAACTTAGTATTAATTACTTATCTCTAGAGAGGGTGCAAATAGAAAAGAGAAGATTCTATAGCATATAGGCCGCAGCGTACAGACATTACGTAATCCCGATATAATACTATTGTGCGGCAATATTAAAATCTTAATACCCTTAGGTGCCCTTGTCCGTATAGTGTATAGACAAAAAGGAAATAATGTAATAGAACTAACTTGGTATTAATTACTTATCTCTAGAGAAGGTATAAATAGAAAGGAGAAGATCCTATAGCGCATAGGCTATAGCGCACAGACATTATATAATCCCTATATAATGCCATTGTGCGGCAATATTAAAACCTTAATACCCTTAGGTGCCCTTGCCCGTACGGTATACAGACAAAAAGATATAATGAATATTATAATTTATTATACTAAGATATTTTTACGCTCTTTTTATTTACTAAGTAAAAGAGTCTACTTTTTTAAAAATAATAGCCTTTATTATATTACTTTTAAGAAATTAATTCAATACTATATAGTATTATATTATCTATCTAAAGGTAGAATAACAAAGGCTTTTATCTTAAATAATATAATAAAAAAGTAAAGCCTTCTACTTAGTAAATAAAAAGAGTGTAAAAAGATAATTATAAAAAAAGCGTGTTTAAACTACTAAGCAAGCTTCGTAGTCTTAGCACGAGGCAATGTAATAGTATATACTAAATATAATTACTTTTTATACTCTTTTTATTTACTAAGTAGAGGGCTTTACTTTTTTATATTATAGAATTTAGAATAAAAGTCTTTATTATTTTATACTTAGTATGCGTTATTAAATTAACTACTTAGAGGTAACATAATAAATATTTTTATCTTAAATAATATAATAAAAAAGGTAAAGTCCCTTACTTCGTACTAGTAATTAAAAAGAGCGTAAAAAGATAATATTTAGTATATAACGTATTGGACCACCGAGCTAGTCAGACTACTAAGCTGGTTAGTTTTGCCAAGATTATTACCACCACACTTTTCTAATAATGTCTTAATAACACAACACGTTATTATCTAATAAAGAAGGCAAAGTTAATCTTGTCCTTTAAGCCTATTAAGAAAAGTAATTTTTAAGCCTGTAATGCGCCACTAATGCGTATAATATCTTAAGATCTACTCTTACTAATTAATATAACAGAATTTAATCTAGAGTAAATACCTACCCTAATATAGGCCTTCTTACTATAGCTAAAGAGTAGATACTTATCTAATATATTCTTAACTTTAATTTGTAAGAATTTACGCCCTAGTATTATAAGATAGAAAATATAGCTAATAAACTACTAGCTATTAGGCATAAAGGCCCTATAGGTATAAATTAGGGTAAACACTTTATATCGCGTACATCTAAGCTAAAAATAGCCTAGAATTAAGCAAAGGATTAATAGAGAATATAATAGAAAGATTTAGAGATAATAAATACATAGTTTTAGGTTATAGAGGATATAAAAGCTAACTATAGTATACTAGATAAGAATGTCTACAACTTTAATAAGATAGGCTTCTAGATAGAAGTTATTAGCTTAATAAAAGTTTTAATAGGTTTGGAAAGATATGCTTAACTAATAATAGTTTAACTAGGCAATTAGGAGTAGGTAATAGTTATCTAAAGTATCTACGCTACTAACTATACTGCCTTACTATTTATTATCTATAAACGGCGAGTTTATATCTTAGTGTAGTATAAAAAGGCTAATATTCCCTATAATTAGAAGCTATCTATCTCTAATAATAGCTAGATAAATAACAAACTTAAAGTTATATAGTTAAAGCACTTTAACGTGTATATAAAGACGCGCTAGATAGGGTTATAGAGGCTACTAATTCTAGATAGCTATAAAAGCTACTAATTCTAGAATTTTAAAAACTACTATCTAGAATAAAAGATCCTAACGCTTTATATGCTAGCGCATTTATTATATATTCTTTAGCTACTTAATATAGTTTATTTTACACTACTAAAGCTAAAGTACTTCTAATATATTTAAGACTTAGTAAGAAAACGTATCTACTATATTAATAAAGAAGGCTTTCTTCTAGCCTTTTGCGATGCGTTTTTTAATATATTTATACTAGAAAACTATAAAAAGGCTGTTAAGATATTTAGCCTTATTCTATTAAGCCTAGGTATAGTGCTAGATCACCTAGATGTGCAATTACGCATCCTACTAGAATAACTCCTCCTTAAGGCACTCTAGTAGTCTAAAACCCTAAGTAACACAGCCAAACTTAGGTTCTAGATAAAATTAGTAATAGAATTTATTAGAAAATTACCTACTACTATCCTTAATAGGCTTGCGTAGCTTATAAAGGGTGCTAAAACTTTTATACACTAAAGTATATTAATAATAAGCTAAATTATAAAACTATATAGGTAAATAAAAGTATTAACTAAGTAAAAATTACGCAAAAAAAGTAGATCTAGTAAGAAGGCATTTTAGACTTTAGATAGGTAGTAAATTAGGTAACTATAAGTCTATCTATAAGGGCAAATTTATCTAAGAAGGCGCGTAGTAGTAGTGCCTCTAGAGAGGCACCTTTAATATAACGCTAATATAGTAAGTGTAAAGGGACTAGGTATAATATAAGAATCTATTAGAAGGCTAAAGAGTTATTTTCTAAATTAGATATTACGCTTATAGAGATATTTTTAGATAGTGTTAGTAGTAATAATACTAATAGGAAATCTTAAGTTATTATTGCCAAGAAAAACTAACTAGCTTAGTAGTCTAACTAGCTTAGTGGTCTAATACGTTAGTATTAAAGTAACTATCTAGAAGTAGAATAATAAAGGCTTTTATCTTAAATAATATAATAAAAAAGTAAAGCCCTTTATTTAATAAATAAAAATGCAAATTATATAGTAACTAAATAATAATTATTAAGCTAACATATTCTATTAGTAGTCCGAACAGATTAGTTTGCCGGATAGTTTTTCTTAGCAACTTCGAGATCTCTTATAACTTATTATAAAACACTACTAACGTTACTTTATAGTAACTTATAATAACCTACTATAACTTATAATATACTAAGTTACTATTTAATCTACTTTTTATATTATGTAGCCTCTTTACGCGGCTACTACAGCCGCGCAAAGCTAAGGAGTCTTTCTTAGTAATACGAACTTATAATAAGACTCCCTATAATATATAATATATTATCTACCATACTATACGTAGGTAATATATAGTATACTTATTGTGATTTATAGTAAAGCATACTATATCTTAAGTAGTACTTTATTTAATTTTTAGTTACTAAGTACGTACTATTATAAGATAAAGTTAACCCGTTATTTTTAGCCTTATAGTAACCTATAATAAAATTACTCTAATTTACTATTAACACTATCTAAAAATAAGCCGCTAAGGGTAATATCTAACTTCTTCTCTATCTCTTTATCTATCTAATAGGTCCTTAAGTTGTGCCTAGGCTCTTCGCACCTTCTATAGCGGCGTTGTGTTAAGGGATCTACGTCTCTCTCACCACTACCTCGCGCCCTTTTTAATAACTTCACTCTAATAGAAGGGCTTTCTACTTCTAAATCTGCTCTATAAGCAAAGCCTAGCGTCCTACCTTTCTAAATGCGCTTTCTTTTACGCGTTTTTCGCTTTGTTAGAACCTTAATTTGCTTCTTAAGTTTCTTAATATAGGTCTCTTAAAGTACACTATAGTAGAGCATAAGTTTAGCACCTTTTATAAGCTGTGAGTAGCTCGATTTAGTATTAGGTAGAGACCGAATAAAAGAGTCGCGTACGAGCTTTGACTAGGATCTAAACTTAAGGGTATTGCTTAGGGTCCTGGCTTGCCATAGTGTATCTAGTGGGGTACCCTGAGGTGGAGTGTGAATACGCATATTAAGGCGATCTACTACTACTAACACATCTAAAGGAACAAGCCTAGAGGCCTTAAAGGCTTTCTTGCAGTTTTCTAATATAAACATATTAAAAAACGCGTTGCGAAAGGCTAGTAGGAAGCCCTCTTTGTTAATATAAAAGACGCGTTGGCGCGCTAAGTTCCGCACGCGCTAGGAGTACTTTAGCTTTAGTGGCGCAAAACAGACCACATTAAACGGCTAGAGGATATAAGATAAGTGCGCTGGCATACAAAGTATTAGGATCTTCTGTTCTAGGCAATAATCCTTAAAATCCTAGGAGTGGTGGCTCTTATAGCCGTCCAGAATAAGTAACCTCCATAACCCCACTATGCGCGGCCTTGTATACGCGTTAAAGTGCTTTAACCACGCAACTTCAAGCTCGCTGTTAGTCCAGCCGGTCTTAGAGACTAAGAGCTTCCAATCGCGGGGGATACTGGTCTCCTCATACCACGCTGAGATGTGGACTCGCCCTTTGTAGATAATAAAGGGCGGGGCAGCATACCTAGCAGCGCAAATACTCTGAATTACTATAACCTACTTGCGGTTGCCTAGCTAAACAAGCGTAGGTTAAGAACGTCTTTCTAAACTAGTTACAACCTTTATTAAGCCAATAACTCCTATCTAGAAGCCTGTCTTATTAAAGTTATAGATATCTTTATCCTGCACTCTAAACTTAGCTTTTGTGTCCTCCACTAGCTGAAACTACGCGTTTATAACCTCTAGGTCTTCCTATTGTATTCTCTGTTAGTCCTTCGCTCAATTAAAAGCCATTTTAAGCTCAGGTACGCGCTTTACAAAGCGCTAAGCCTAGCATTGTCCTACAGGGTCTCTATGCCGCGCAGCTAGCAGTTTATTGGCCATATCTTCCACCTTACCTAGCTGGGGTGCAAATCCTCGCGAATCTAGGTCAAGGATATACTGTATAAGCGTCTGCTCTTCAGTTGTGGTAAGCTTTGCCATGCCTAATCGTGTATCTGCTTGGGCGGTGATTCTGTTAATTTGATCGCTTAGTGTAGACTTTAGGATATTATATGCTGCAGCAGCGCATCGCAGGCTTGAAATTTGCTTATTCTAATAGGCGTGAAGGGCAAGCTCAATTCTGCCTTCTTAATTAGATGATAACGCGTCGTGTTGTTGAGACATTATGATTCATAGTGAAGTGTTGTGGTCTTGGCAAAAACTGTCCGGCGGACTGATCTGTCCGGGCTACTGATAGAATATGTTAATTATTATTGTTAAGCGCGGGGGGCCGTGCCGAGCGCGGCCATTTTGTTGAAAATATTGCTGTTAGGGTTAAGTAGGCGATCCCTGGTTGTAAATATTGATCGAAGGTTAGTTTGATCGACAATAGTGGAGATGGTGTAAAAAAAGAGCTTCCTTGTAAAGTTGAACTGTAATATATTGCAAAGGCAAACGAGTGTAGCCTCGCAAAGACATGAAACTTCGTACATCTACTCTCAAGTCAAGACATGTTCGTTATTGCATCATGTGCACAGAGCCGCCCTTCGCACTGGGTATCCTAAACCTGCTCCCAATGTTGTGTGAAAGCCCCTTAACCCGTCACCATAAAGCGTACAGTTAAGAATAACCCAAGAGCCCTGAGCGGTGGGTTGGAGTATTAATATTACTCACGACCTCGTTAAGCCAGGCCGTAAACATTATCGACGCTCAAAGAGACTCGGAAACCGCATGCTCCGAATGCTGTTGGGAGTCTTCGGTGTTTTGGGTGTTTTGGGTGTTTTGGGCGTTTTGGGCGTTTTGGGCGTTTTGGGGGGTTGTTTTGTCGTTCTGTCCGCGACAGAATTGTTGCGCGACACTAAGGGCAGCGGAGTAGGCGGAAGTGCTTTCATGCGAGAATCACGGGAGCCCCGGGAATCACGGAAAGCGAGCAGCGGACTTTGTAGGTAGAATTCTACCGACGCTTTCCGAAACGGGAGCTCTTCGATGCTCATATGAGTCTTGCGCCAACTGCTTTTGTGGTTTAGCGTAGGCACAGGCGACGGACTTGGGTTCTTGTAGTGGGATAGTGCGCTGGGTGTACCGATCGTTATTCGCTCGTTGAGTTCGACAAAGGTGTAGTGGCGGTAAATAGCGTAGAAGCTGGACATGCAGGGGACCATCAGACTAATGGCAACTTCCAAGATGCTTTAATGGGGTTAGCGACGCTTCACGACTTTGTTGTGTCGATACACTTACAGAGCCACGGTAGTGGGTATCGAGTACCCAGTGATATCAACATCGTGATATGACTTGATCCGATACACAAGACCCAAGATGCTGCATATAGAAGCGCTTCATGCGGTCAGTTAAGAGTTACAAACACATTGCAAAATTTGACTTACATGATTCCCACAAAATGCATAAGGTAGATGACACGCCTTTCCTTCGCAGTGACGTTCATTGACGGACTCAAGATGAGTGTAGCGATTACGAGGTAAAGGTCGACAAGTGCGTTGATCAGCGCCATAAGGATCCCGACCGCCATGTTGGCTCCTCCAGGCCCAGAGCACGTCTTCTGCCGGAAGCCGTTGACGTAGGAGTTCAAGTCTGAATCCGGGGTCGGAGCGCATGCGATGGAGGTTGTGCAAGTATAGAGCGAGAAAATCAAGCCAGTGGCGACAATGAGAACGTATGCAGTGTTCTTGAACCATCGAGTCGTGCGGAAAACGTGGACCAAATGCGCGAACACCATTGTCTTGCTGATCCAGAGCACCAGGCCTGTGAAAATAGCGAATGTATGAAGCCGCTAGGCCTTGATTAGCACACCGTCAAAGTATTGACCGGGATACATACAAGCATCCAAGCCTTCGTCAAGTTTAACGCATCAATATCCCAAACATGATAGCCATAGGATTTAGCGATCGTCACTTGAAATTGAATGAGCAGGAACCACAATAGCGGTCGTGTAAAAGACTTACGAGGTATCGAAAACGAAATGAATGCCACTCCAACCACCTTGAAAAATATGAACACCGAGCACGAGGCCACATTACGGACAGCAGCTTACCAGTGCAAAGCAGAAAAAATCTGGGTTTAGTCAGTAAGGGTAACATGTCCATGCATCGTAGGGCACACACAGTCTTGGAAAGTCCATTTTCTGGCAAGGAATCGCGCATATAATCGAGCAAACGCACAAAGGAAAACTAACGGTAGACACACGCCCGCGGCGACTACCACGGGCAAGCCCAGAGATCCCGGCCCATCGAAGTTGGATGAGACACTCTATAAAGAATTAGCACTGTATTTAGTAGGGAGAGCTAGCACATACAGGAGGAGGTGGGCGCAAAGGAGATGCCATGGGCGCATCCCACGACCGCGCAACCTACGCAGAACTGGACCTGACGAGCAACCAAGGACAGAGTTGCAGGGCCGGTGGTTAAGTAGGTACACGGCGTAGGACACTAGTGGCGACACTGTCCTACTACACGGGGCGACCTAACATCGGGGCCGCGCTGCGAGACAACCATTGTGATAGAAATCCAAGTCGAAGCCTCCAGCGCAAGACGGAGTACGGCAAGGCTAGGGCCATGGTTCGCGTGCTGGGCCAGCAACTAGTCCACGGACCCACCATGCCGGATGGCGCAACGTGCGATTCGACGAACGGACAACGATCTCAATACACAAGCCAGGGATGGTTCCAGGTCGGTTATCTACCCCGCTCGACCTTTCACGCTGCAGTCCGTACCGGGGTATCCCACCCATGTGCTTTGCAGGCCGTCTTCTAGCACCTGATGAGTGACTCCTGCTAACAGTTCCGAAGCTTCTCTGACAACTTGGAAGGGGTTGCATTTTGCATCCGTAGAACGTTGCTCTCCCCCACTTTTTCCATGTTGAACCCCGATATTAAACCAGATGCGACTGGACTATCTCTTTCTAGTCAGGCACAGTTAAACGCCGAAGGATGCTCCCGGATCAGGGGCCATCAAACATCATCCTGGCCCCTGCTAAGGGCACCAATGACATGCCGAGGCAAACTGTTTCGGTGGCCCACCTGTACGTCCAGGGCCCAGGCAATAAATGCAAAAATCCAAACCGAACTTCGCCGCTGCATCTCCATCAATCTGTTACGCTGCCCGACATGGGGCAATTCCTAGTAAGCGTGAAGGCGAAAGGTGCGTGGCCATGCCTGCTCTGGTGCCTGACAGCGAACGGCGAGCGCAGCACTGCGCACTCGGCGGCGAGTGCAGGCACAGAGTGAGATAAGAACGATCAGGCGTCCTTCGACGATGCAGCTCGTCTCGTCCGCTGAAGCCTTTTCAGTCCAGCAGATGCAGTGGAGTTCCGTGGAAGTCCCGTTGGATGAACTTCGGTGAAGGTGTGACACTGGCCGGTGAACTCAGTGAAAAGTCAAACTCTAACTGTGGACAAGCCATTTGGGGTTTCAAGGCAATAGTATGCTCGATGCCAGATGGACCGGATGGGTAGGTAGATGAGATGGATGGCAAACCTAGAACCTTGAGTAATCCCGAGGTCGTGATCAGCACACGCCGGCGGGGCGGTGCACGGACCAGTCGTCCGTTCCTTCTCGAGCTGACACCCCTCGCCTTGTATGAAGAGCTGCACATTACCTATCATCGGCGCACACCTCTGAACGCTCGCCGACCATGAATTGAATGGGCTGCTCACTTACCTCGTCTTAGCTTTTTTATGCGACTCCCTCTGATTCTTCGCCTGATACAAAAAGCAATGGAATATTGCGACGGGATTAGAGAAACACCTAGGGCACTCACTACGATCGAGAGACGGAGATATATCTATTGCAGTCTACCATACGCGCGCAGCCATTTGCTGATGTCAACCCCACAGGCTCTAAGAAATTGTAAATGAATTGAGGATCTGAAGCTCCAGTGTAACATGCACAGGTAAAACTCTTCGCACATACCTTAGGTACCTGACCGCGGAAATAAAAAATGCACAGAGCGAGCATCTGCAGACTTCAATCTACATCATTCCTCACGAGCAGCTAACCTGCATAAGGTAAAACTTTATTCTACAGTCACAAAATAAAGTTGCTAACCAGGGGTTCCGGCACATTCGTACCGTCACAACCTCACTCAATCTGACTCATTTTCGCTAACATCCCCATCAGGACTGAGTCCAGTCAAAATTCGTCAATTTGACAGTAATTGCGCGATCTGGAGCCAGTATGGGTTTACACCACATCAAAGCGCCCCTAGTCAAAAAATATCCTACACGCAAAAGTCGCACGGGAGGCTATGCACGCTCGATTATATCCTTATGGAGGTTTGATGACAGTGAGTCAAGTTGACTGCATTGCCGTATACGCATTTCTTCTCCGCTTCTCATTCAGTACTCGGGCCTAATAGCTAGATTTTCGGGAAAATGCGCACGGGCTCTCCTCGATCTCTATGCGCAGTCAAATCATTACAGTTCGCGCGATGATAAATAGTTGGTATGGGCACCGCCATGTAGTGGTCACAATCACGCCGTCACCAACCCAATGTTACTTCTAACCTTGCTACTCGTTCTTGCGACCACTGTCGAGAATATTGCAGCATTTCCAGATGCTAAACCGTTCGACAAGTGGAAGCGGCAAGCCAGCGCTTCAGTAAACACCACACAAGTTGATCTCGGCTACGAGGTCTATGGAGGAGTTGCTAACGCATCGACGAATCTAAACACATTCAAAGGGTGCGTTGCTTCTTGCAGCTCTCAAAACTTGATCGCTGACCAAGTGGCAGCATTCGATACGCAGCACCACCTACTGGCACCCTCCGGTGGCAACCACCCCAGGTTCCAGAGTCTAATCGCATTGCTGTTCTCCCTGCAACCTCATTCGGTCCTGTGTGCCCTCAGTCATGGAGAAGTATGCCAGGTGCCCCAATTTCGGGTGTCAGTGGTGATGAAGACTGCCTCTTCCTCAGCGTATACGCGCCTCGTAATGCAACCAGTTTACCAGTATTGGTTTGGATACACGGAGGTAAAGCACCCTAGTGAATAAATGCACGAGACATACGCTTACTGAAACCAAATGGGCAGGTGGATATGGCCAAGGAGACGGCACACAAGATATGTCTAAACTCATCAATGCGAACAACAACGGCTTTGTTGGCGTGGCTATTCAGTATCGCGTAAGAACCACAACCACATCCGAAGTATCTCTTCGCTAACATCGCCCTCCAGCTAGGGGCTTTTGGATTTCTAGCTGGCGATGAAGTGTATAGAAACGGGGTCGTCAACGCCGGGGTTCTCGATCAATTATTCGCTCTGCAATGGGTTCAGGCATACATTGAGCTTTTTGGAGGCGATCCCACGCGCGTCACGATAGCCGGATTATCTGCAGGAGCTGGATCTGTCATGCTGCTGGATATTGCCTATGGCGGTACTTTAGGAACGTCACTGTTCACGAATGTAAGTACAATCCTGTCTTTGGATGAGATACTAGAATACTGAGCAATGCAGTCTATAACCGCATCGCCGTTCTTGCCGCAACAATGGGGCTATAAGGACTGGCTACCCTCTCAATCGTACTACGCTTTCGCCATAGCTGCAGGATGCCCACCACAATGGGCCCATGGCAACAGTTCGCAGACGATATTCCAGTGCCTGGTTTCTCAAACAACTGAGACCCTCCAGAATGCTTCGCGACTCATCTCACAGTCCGGCACATTCGGGACTTGGGCTTTTCTCCCAGTCACGGACAATATCATGCTTCAGTCCACCCCGAGCCAAGCACTCCTGGAGGGCAAGGTCAATGGTCTGAATCATCTTTCGGGTCAAAACGCACAAGAAGGCGACATTTTCACCCCGCGAAACATCTCGACCGAGAACGACCTGCTGGCCTGGATCCATGTCGTCCTCCCTCTCTTCACAGACGACGACATCGCAAAGCTGCTCTACCACTACCCTTCTTCGAACGGCAGCATAAAAATTGATAATGGCACCAAATTCGCAACAGCCGGCGATACGGGTCCCACAGCACTGGACGTCAGTCAAACAGCTACAGGCCAACAGCAGCGTGCTCAAAACATCTATGCGGAAACGACCTTCGTCTGTCCAAGCTACTGGCTGGCCGAAGCCTACAACACTCACGGCCGCACAGGGTACAAGTACCAGTACTCGGTCCCGGTCGCTCACCACGGCATCGACTCAGCGGTCTACTTCGGCCAGTCAGGAGATAACGTAGGTCCCGATTTCGTCCTCGCATTTCAGCGCATCTGGGGCAACTTCGTCACAACGGGTAATCCGTCCATCTCAACAGCCATCGCAAACGGCGCGGGATCGAATGCGACAGCGTTGACGGGGTTGGAAGACTGGCCTGTGTTTGCGACGAGTGATGGTCGGATGGCGAACTTGAATCAGACTGGTGGGACGCCCAGCTCGATCGATTTGCTTGCTGTGACGGGTTTCTTAGATCAAAATGCGACGGTCTATGTAGGATCGGGGCAGATGAACGATATACGCTTGGTGGATGCATACAAATGGGAGGGGGGAAGGGGGAAGAGGTGTGACTTTTGGAAGAATGTCGCTAGGATTGTGCCGGAGTGAGTGGAGATAATGGGTGGAGGTAATGGTACACGATTTTTATTCGATAGATGTGTAATAGATCATTACCAAGCTCTTGTTTATCGATACCGCATTTATCCAAATGTTGTACCACGGTCGTATATCCCAATTCGTCCTTCCGTCCCTCGGTCGAAATCTTCCGACTCAACAGGGTCCAAGCTCCATCGCGACCTCGACTTTCTTGCACGCCCAAACAAACCTCCACAACACCGCAATGAACAGCATCGCGCCGCCCCCCAAAGCCCCCAAGCTACCGCCTTCAAAACGCTTCCTAGGCGTCTTCCTCGGCCTCGTCGGCGCCGGCGCCACCAACCTCGTGCTAGGCTACTCAGCCTTCTCCCTCTACTCGCGCAACACCAAATTTGTGCCCTACGACGCCTCCTCAGACGACCTCGCCACGCCCCTCGCGCGCAACCACAACCCCAGCGGCAACCCGCCCGTGTGCATAGACCATGCCGTGAAGACGATCCCGCTCGCGAAGCTGAAGACGCAAGACCAGGCGCAGCTGACAACGGATTTCTGCAGAGGCGTGTGGGGCGGGCTGGGCTACGCGTACCAGCGACGGTATCTGGAGAAGAAGTATCGGAGTCTGGAGAACCGGGCGGATCAGCTGTGGGACCGGAAGGAGTTGGCGGAAAGTGAGTATCAGGTGGGCACCAAGATTACGGATCATTTTGAGGTGCTGGAGCACTCGCCGGAGAGGGTATGGCTGCCGTGTTTGTAATTGGGGAAGATGGCGTGCTGACTGGGTGGCTAGGTTATCGTGCGGTGCGGCGACTCGCCGCTGAAGAAAGAACCGCGGGCGAGCGATGGCTTGTTTTCGATGGAGGTTACGACGGATAAGGAGGCGCAGACTGCGACGTTTCATCTCAAGAGCGTGTTTTTGAATACGACGCCGGAGGGCAAGGAGGCGGAGCCGCTGCCGTGGAAATTCCAGTTTGCGCACCGGTTGTACACTAAACTTTGGATGGAGACGGCGACGCGGAAGCTGTTGAAGTAGGAGTCGGATGAGAGGGGATGAGCTGTTCGTCAGCGAGTGTTGTAATGGCGGAAAGTATGGAGCTGGGATGGGGTTGGATTGAAGATGGGCCTATACCCTATTATGTCGTCTGAAAGGGTCATCTCGATTCGCGTATATGTGTTGGAGTGTACATATATGCAGCTGGAAGGATAAACACTGCACTCCCGATGTGTCATCAGCATCTTAGGTTGAGTACTCCTCATATCAACCGTCATATAATAAATCTAATACCACGGAAATGAAACATGTCCCAAGGCCCATCCATACCAAGCGAAAACCTTCTTATACTGGTTCAGTTTCGTCGTGAGAGATTCTAACCTACAAAAAAACTCACTCAGGAGTCAGTACACGTTCATCCCAAAATTCGGTAGCAACTTGCGTATATTCAAGCTGGCTTGTTTGCATGGTATGGCCTGGAAGGAAGTCTTCAATGACTCGACCATGACAGACCTTAGGAATAACTCCAATTTAAGGAGATGATAAAGTTTCGGAGGGCTACGCGACACATAAGTTTGGTACTATAGACCACCGCAAGTTGGTGTGAATATTGCACATGACATAACTTCCAGGGCTCCTTGCATGTACGTGTCATGGATGGTATCCTTGATTATTATGAGGCGTATTAGGGTTTGGATTGAAGATGCTGAATGCTCGCAGGACTTCGGATAGAAACAATGGCCAGACTGAAGAAACACTGGCATCGATGAGCGCCAGGCGATGGGGCTTAATGAATCACATGTGCTACGCGCAGCGGTGAAAGACGTCAAACCCCGAACGAGTTAGCGCCATCTCTTATCGATAGCATCCCACCAAAAGTTTCGCGCAAATGACGCGCCACTCTCCAGCAAAAATTCCACCACAGCAAAACAAACATGGCGACAACCTCACAACCACCCTCCAGCGCCCCCGCAATCCCAGGTCCGTACCAACCCCCTCCCCAACCTCCCCACTAAACCCGCCCCAGCCCAAGCCCAAGAAAAGTTCGACCTCGGCATCTGGCACACCCTCTTCAACTGGCCCATCCTCACCGTCGCCATCCAAAACCACTGGGGCGGCCCCGACTCCTCCGACAAACGCGACTGGCTCGCCGGCCAACTCTCCGACCTCTTCGCCTCGGACCCGCAAACCGACACCGAAGACGTAGAAGTCATGCTCCTGCAGGTGCTTGAAGACGAGTTCGGCGTGCGGTTAGAAGACGAGAGCGAGGTGGGGGTTGCGCGCGATATCATGAGGATACGGAAGGAAGTGAGCGAGGGGGACTTTGCGACGGTGGAGAGGCTGCAGAGGAGGTGGGAGGAGAGGAGAGGGAAGGAGGTTAGTACGGGGGATGTGCAGGTTAGGCAGGTGGATCAGGAGGCGGAGTGGGATAGTGTGGATGAGGAGGACGAGGACGAGGATGAGGATGGGGATGTGGGCATGGGGGAGGCGCCGGCGCTTGTGCCTGCGAAGCCGAAGCCTGCGCCTGAGGTGGATGAGGAGGGGTTTACGAAGGTGGTGGGGAAGAAGAGGAGGTGACGGGGTTGGGTATACAACATTCTTCCCGGGTTGTGAATGCGTAATGACGAAATATGATGGTGGTATGTCAATTTGCGTTGAAAATGGAGCAGGAGCCGCCTCAGTGTTACGACGACGTCCTGGCGAGCTGGGCATGATACTAAAGGATGGCGCAGATCCATCCTAAATCGCGGAAAATATCCCGTTATCATGGCTGCATTCTGCAGCTATATTGCGATAAGCAAAAAAGGGCTCAAATGCTGTGTAAATGCATTTAGCACGTCTCCAGCGCATCTGGGCGTCACATATCCATAGTCGAAGTCCATATTCAAGTCAGTTCGTTACAGTTTGTGTATGAACATTCTTCGGTATATATTGTGGGTCAAAGGGAGGGGATCTAGGACAATTATTATCATGTTGTGGCAAGTGGTAAAAAACAGCATCTAAGAACTAGCATGCCATAGAGACCTCTTGAAGGTCAGCCGACAAGACGGAGTTGTCCAAGTGAAATGTTACAGATGGAATTGCAGTGTACTGGCTTTGTGGTTTAGGCCTTCTTCAACGTTACATACTCTGGTTTTCCGAAAATTGTTTAGTAGAGAGCCTCCACTAGAGCATGATGGAGCACGATTCAATAAAATTCAAAGGTGATTGATTCCTATACAGAGAGAAGCCATCAAGGAAATGCTCCGGCAGCATGTCGTTATACTATGGCTCATTCTCTAATCACCATGTTCATTCGCGCTCTTGTTCCCACCTAACATTGAATAGAAACACTGACACTTGATGTGTAACATACTCGAGTACTTGAAATGGCCACATCTACCTCATACACACACAAACAGATACCCGCCCTGGGTTAGCAGCTTCTATCCCCTGCTCTCGTGCTCATAGGTGCACTAATCAGATTGTCAGCGCTCGAAATATCTTAGGTATGTTGAAAGCAGACATAACCTACCAGCTCGCGACTGCGTCTTCGAATGTTTGAACCCAAGTAGCAGGCGCGGTATGATTGAATAGCAGATAATCTGGATTTCCATAGCCAGCAGAATAGAGGCGCACATTAACCTGATGGAGCTGCTGGAGAGATTTAACCACCCGGTGAATGTATCCCATCCTCTTGTTTTGTTCGATGACGTAATAAGTGAAACGATAAAATCTACCGATGACCAGGTCGATGTGAATAGTGGCGCCAGACTTGATCTGCTGGAGCCACAGATGGCATCCATTTAACCACTTGCGATTTTTGTCGTTTTTAGCCTTGGTATCGTGGGGGAAGCGATATGATTCCACGACCTGGGTATGCTTGAGGAGCAGGTAGACGTGTTTGATATGACTGATATGCTTCAGGCTACGGCTGAACACATCCTTGCGAAGGTTGTCAGCGATTTGATGATCTCGCCGGACGAAAACTTCGGCAGCTCCATGGAAGATCGGAGCCATCTCATCGAGGAACTGTTCGCTAAAGTAGTCGCGGTCAAAGTAGTATACGGGAGGGGGAGGCACGCTTGACGTCTTCCCGGGCCACCATAATAGGTCATCGTCGAACCGCACTAGATACTCCCGGTCGTCGAGGTCATGGTGACGATGGGCGTCTTTATGGTTGAATTTATGGGTACGGCGGGTCTCTTCGTCCTTGAAGTCGGTCGATCGCACAACCTCATTGTACACCATATCGCGCAGCTCTCGGGGAAAGACCATGGCCATCTGATCACAGAGGACGCGGCAGGAAAATTTCCCGTAGTCCTCCACGTCTTGCTCGATCTTCTTCTCGAGTCTTCGCGTCATGTGATGTTTGACTCCTTTCGGCGGATGCAATAAGAATTGGAGATTCTTGCGCTTTTCTTCGAGCTCGTTCAAGGCGCGGCGGCCCTCGACGGTTGACGAATACATCATGTCGACCGTGAGGGGAGTTGAAGTGTGGGGGGAGTTGAAAGGATGGACCGACGAGGAGAGGGAGTTTTTGAAGGGAGCAGGGGAACTATATGGGCAGGAATAATGTATTTCCTTGGCGCTAGTGAGGCTTCGGTACGTCACTGTTGACGACTCGAGGCGGCCCGCATTGCTTGACATCTTATCTGTATGGAAAGCACGCGGAGTAGTGCATGTGATCAAGGAGAGTTTTGAAAGAATCAGTGGAATTAGTGGAAAGAAATTACTAGTATTTAAATAGTTAAGTTGACTCTAAACGGATACGCATGAATGAAAATACATAGGTACTAGTCTGTAATGACCTCACCCCTCTTACTGTCTGTTGTGAAGATGTCATTTGACACGTATTGAGAGTAGAAGTCAGCTGAATCAAGCCGCCCATGTAAAAGTCTGTAGCTACCAAACGAGTTATATAGGAATCGCTGACGGGGTTCAGTATGTAAAGCAGATTTATCCATCCCTTGAAAGGAAGAAGCCATCTCACCGATGGAAAGAAGACAAACACAGAAAACCTTTACAACCCAAAAATTCCCGTCAGCGGACTCAATTTCAAATTTTGCAATTAATTACGCTTATAGTGCAATCTCCGTCTTTTCTTCCCCGCTCTTCGAATCATTGACCGAGCTTGAACTACCGTTCGCATTGTCGTGCTCTCCTCGTATTTATTACCGTCCCTACACTCCATTTCATCGGAATGGAGTAAGAGGATGATCGTGGAATCAGCTCAAGAGATCCGACTTTAGCCTACTCACTCTTAAGTATTAAGACAGTGGAGGTGGCTGTTCATGCCGGGTTCTCTAGGATACCGTCCTGCTCTTTACTCCTACGGCCCGATTTTTTATGCACCATCTATGCACAAGTTAGCACAAAGACTCCGCAAATAGCGCACTTGCGCGGTCTCACCTCTTTACACTGTCGAGCCCACTCAGTCCAGCAATCCGGAAAAGGATGAAATACGCGAAGTATCGGTTCCCCCAAACCACAGACGCCAGAATCAACACCAACAACAAGACCGTCATTCTTCAGACACTCCAGCTTCTGCGCCAGGCGCCTGAAAGTCGGATTGAGCTTCAAGCGGTATAGAAAGTCTTGACTATAAGCGCACGTATCGGCAAGTCGAACCTCAAGGCTGATCCGACGTCCGATTTTGGACAAGGCGATCAACGGAAGCTCACACCTCCAAAGGTCAGTATAGCCGAGTGTTACTTCATGAATGTAGACAGAGATCATCATCTTGGTGAAAAGGCTGCTGGGTCTGAGTCCTAGTTTAGTCGGACCGCTGTCGAGAAACGTTTTGATCGACTTGTAATCAGAGCCGAAATTGAAAGTGATGGTCCGATACCAGGTCTCCGCGAGTTCTTTCAAGAAATCTGGCCCGGTAAAGTCGACATCGGCCCAGTGGCTTCTACTGAGAAAGACCTCGTTGCAATAATGCCATTTGAGTTCTGGCTGGTCGAAACTACGGGGAACTCGGAAACGAGATGACCCATAGCTCTTATAAAAACCCGAGCGGAGCTCAACGTCGATAGGCCACGGTTTTACGAGTATCTCTTTGTATACCAGATCCCGGATTTCGCGTGGCAGTGTCTGAATGACTTTCTGGCACAGCATGCGGCATGATATTTTCGCAGTTTCTTGGAGAAGAGCTTGTACGCGGAGGCGACTCTGCTTAGCGGCGATATGCGTTTGTTTGTTTAGCTCTACGGCCCTGTTCCATTCGTGTTAGTCACATGTATGTATGTCCCCGGCTCAGAAGCTCTCGCAGACTTACACGCGCAGCTCTTTTTGCGCTGCTTCAACTTCCATCAGGGCGCCCTGGCCTGCTCTGGCTGCGATCAACTCCATCAGGTCGTCTGCAATGGTGTACTTGTGGGAGGTCAGGAGGTAGGCGTGCGAGGGGCTACATATAGAAAGAGGAGCAGAACCGGAGGCGGGGGTGCCGGTAAAGTCCCTTTCTTTGTTGGAAGAGTAGAACAAGGAGTTGCTCCGGCGGCAACGACGCGAGGTGACTACCATAGGTATACAAAGGGTAACTCGAATGCAGGTGGACTAGAGCTCAGGTGAAATTGACAAGGCATAATACTCTTATATCCATCATCAAGCTCTTTTTCAGGATTCTAGAATCTATAACAACTCTTCTTTAAAGAAAAAAATGATGCAGCACTTACGATTCCAGAGCTGCTGTCTAGGTGCCGACTTTCCACTTTGAGCTCACCCTTGGTACAAAGAAAGAGCAACCGACCGCTTTGTACCACCACGACAATAACACCAAAATCGGTGTCTATTTTCACTCTTACACGGCACTAATTAACATGCATTCATGCAAAATTCTGTGTCCATTAACTATTTTGGGCATGCATTAAATATGCAAAGTTCCTGGCAAGCCACTCCTCCAGACTAGGCCATCGATAACCGTAAAAGCATTTGTACATTGGGTGCCTTAGAGAGCTCCGATGTAAATAGATGATGCTGTGATGCAGGAGCCTCGTTTCATTGCATGCCCTTAGCCCATGTGTCGGAGTACGTACAGTAAATGGCTTTGGTACTGGTTTCTACACAAGTTGTGCAACGCAGATGCAAAATCTCAAGATTCTTGGTTCAAGTTGATCCAAACACCAGGTCATGCCTTCTCAAAACTCAGTTTGATGACATGCCCGGCGACCTTCAAAGATTCAAGCACATGAAGTAAGTTGTTGTAGTCCTCCGCTGAGCCGTCCGCTTCGAGTGCCGCCTCCTTTAAGCAGTTTGCCTTGAGCACAACTTCAATGAACATCCGATGCTTGACTTGTACGGCATACTGGAGAGCCTTCGTTAGTTGTAGGTAAGATGGATGTATACTTGTACACGGCGACCAACAGTTCAAAACTGGGTCCCAAATCATACGTGGGTATCGGACAGTGACTGGGCTGATGTCCAAAGTGACACTGACTCTGATGAAAGACGACTTTGGAGACAGATTGCCCGATACCACCGCGTTGATAAACAACCACAAAGTGGTATGTTGGTCTCCAAAGTCGGTTACGGCACATTGATGAAATGCCTCTACGAACTCGTCTTTGAACTGAATGCCAACACAGTCAATGTCCCAGAGATGAGCGAGACTCTCCCACTTCATATTCCACATTCTGGAGTCTTCGGGACTATACAGAAGGCTTGCGATGTGTGGTCCTGAATTGAGTGGAGCGAAATAATGCACATATTGCGTCAAACACAGAGTCGAATCGCCAACAATATATTTGTAAACCATGTCTCGAATCTCGCGTGGGAGCTTGACTAGAAGCGTTCCACACAATGCTAGACATTCCTGCTTCGCAATATGCATGAAGAACGGCTCTGTGCGAAGGCGAACCCGGTCGGCAGCTTGGTAGGCTTTGTGTTTCTGCTTGACGATTGCATCTGCCTGCAGCAAGGTTGCATGTGTCTGCTGGTGGGCTGCGAGTGAGTGTGCCCTCTGGGCGGCTGCGACTGCCCGCGCCTGTTGGACAGTTGCATATCTCTGCCGGGCGGTTGCGACTTTAACCTGCTGGATGGATGCGTGTGCCTGCGCCACAAATGCGTCTGCGTCTGCCCGTCGGGCGGCTGCGCGTGCCTGTTGGGCGGCGTGTTCCTGCTGGTTCGGCGCAACAAATACAGCAGTGCTACCCGCCGCTGTAAGTAACAAATTTGCAATGATAACAATAAGACTTACCAGATAACCACTTGCTGAGTTGCTCCGATGTCCGCCATTGTTCCGCCGCTGTCTGTTGATCCTGCGAGTGCCATGTATCGCGGACAAGAGGTTGGATATGTAGTGGACGGTCAAGAGGCCAGGCGTATGAGGCAAGGGCAGTGGAGGTTGAGGGTGAGTGTGCAGATGGACGTTTGTTTACTTCTTTATATACGGCAGGCAAGAACACTACACGTGTGCCGTCACTGCCAGAGCCTTTTTCACCTCGAGGACAAGATTAAGAATGGGAGATGTTTCACATTATTGATACCGCGGGGTACTCTAAGATAAGAAAGATACTTAACAGTAGATAAAAAGTGCGAACAGGATTTCCCTCGAGTTTTCTGTGATATATATTTTGTTAATTACGAAACTTTTACGCTTACAGAAGGAGCCTCCCTCGCCTTGTCGTCTACTATTCTGCTCTCTAGAAGCATCGAGTCTTCTCTCCACGCTATAAAAGACAGCCATGAGGCCTTCGTCGGAAGTACGGACACGCTGATAGCTACTAGGAGGTAATATATAGACTTTAAAGCCTAGATGTCCTAGCAAATGTTTATAAAATCACTCTGCAGGGTCAGCCAATTACACAGTGTAATATCTCGCCTTATAGAGGAGGCACTTGGATAATTAAACTCTCAAGACATAGAACAAAGTCGGCGTAGCGTAGTAGGTATTGCGTCCTTGATGCGCGCAACTAGAAAACTCGAGTGTAAATAGATAATATGCTCTCACGACATTGGCTGAAATAAATACAACTCGCCCTTCCATGTTCAGCGATTCGCACCTTTTCATCGATCTTGGCCGTGTCGCCAGGGATACCTATCGATTTCTCTTGTTGACAGTTGTTTTCCCAGAAGCAATCTTAGCAGCTACGCTCACATGTCGAATTCCGAATCAAAGCGGAGAACTCTATAAAATGAGTGGCTTGTCCTGGCCAAGACGACTCGGGCGGGAAGAAGACTGAGCATGCATGGGATGGTTGGAAACGGTGAGCTCGATGAGACAATGGCGGCGATGCAGTTACAATGTACCTTGCTCTGCAGACGCCGCGCTGCTTGACGCGAGTCGGGCCGACGTGTGCTTGCGTCAGTGGTTAGTAGGTCTTGGGACAGGACTCAGGAGCGGGTTGGATGTGCTGGCGGGCGCCCGCTTGCTGTCTCTCACGACTCGCGACTGGCACTAGCGGCACCCCACACCAGCAAACATGCAGTGTGAAGCAGCTGCGGACTGCTCACGCGCACTGCGGGCCACATCCTTCTTCTATACTCTTCCCGTGGGGCTGGCCAGCTATCCACCGCCCGCCTCCATCATACGTTGTAACCATAGCTAGTCGCTGTGCGCGCCGTCGGCCTAGCTGCAGCCATGGAGAATACACGGCCAGTCGCAGGCGAGGCAGAATCCACTGCGACAGCCGTGTCCGAACCTCCTCATAAGACGTCCCGCGCCCACGCAACGCCTGCCTCGCCCGCACGACGGAACATGGCCTCCAATGCCTCGTCGACATCCAAGGACCCGGTTCCTCCTCGCCGGCCCACCACCGTCATGAGCGCAAGCGCGGCCGCCCGCCGCCCAGCTGCATCGACAGGGACCACCCGATCCCCTACGACCGCGTCAAAACCGCCCACCAGCTCGACTTCGCGCACTGCGGCAGCGGGCTCCAGCTTGAACAAGCCGCCGACGCGTCCTGTGCCCGGCGCCGTTGTGCGGAAGCCCGGCCTGGCGTCCAAAGCCGCGGCATCAGACGCGGAGCCAGACCTCTCATCCGTCACGTCTGGAGACGAGAAAAAGAAGCCCTCGGTGCGTCGGACGACGTTGGCATCGAGCAGCGGTACGCGATCGTCGCCTGGCAAAACAACTACGACGCGTCCGGCAGCCTCCAGCACCAGCACCAGCGCCAGCACCAGCACCAGCACCAGCACCACTGCTGCGAAGCGCCCCCTGACCACGCGCCCCTCGCCAGACAGCCCTGCAACCCGCGCAACGCCCCGCGCCTCGCTGTCATCAACAACGCGTAATAGCACTACTGCACGCCCTACAACGACTACAAGAGCAGCGCCGCTGTCGCATGCAAAGAAGCCATCCGTGCCCGCTGCTGCACCTGCGCCCGCCCCGGAGCCAAAGGACGCCATACCCGAGGAAGAGTGAGTCGTTTGTATCAAGCTGTAATCACATCCTAACCCGAATAGAACCACCGAGCTCGTCATACCCCCTAAGAGCGACCGCCTCAAAGACCAAGCTGCCTCCGATGCCGAAGTCGAGGAGCGAAAGAGCGCCCTTGGGCCGGTCAAGGCTGCCCTTGCGAAACTGAACGAGGAAAATACGCGACCGGGCACTGCTCCGTCGGGTCCTGTCACCGACGCCCATCTGGACGCGACACGACCGAGTGCGGAGGTCATGCATGACTTCTTTACCGAGACCAACGCACGCGAGAAACTACAGGAAGAGTGGGACGCTGAGAAGACGAAGCTCGCTGAACAAACGGTACAAATCGAAAACTTGACTAGCGAGATCACTACATTGAAGCACGACCGGGACGCCCTGAAAGAGCAGCTGAACGAGGCTCATGCTACCCTTGAAGCTCTACAGACGAATCAAATTGAGCTGGAACAGAGCCACACGGACGAGCTCAGGTCACGAGACGAAAAGATCAGCGAGCTTTCGCAGTCTGTGCAAGAGCTGCAGGCCGAAGTTGCTTCTTCGGAAAGCAAAAACAGCGAGGCCTTGGAAGAGGCCAACCGGTCGCTCGAGTCCAAATCCGCCGAGTCGTCCAAGGTTGTGGAGGAGCTCCAAGCTAAAGTACAGTCTCTGCAGCAGCAGCACACCGACGAGCTGCGCCAGAGAGATGAGACTATTGAATCCCACCAAAAAGCGACCAAGGAACTGCGAGACCTTGCCGATGAACTCCAGGAGCGCGCTGATCAGACTACAGCCGAACTAGAGAAAGAACGCAATGCTCACACCGATGCAATCCGCGAGAGGATTGCTGAGCTGCAGAATAGCCATGAGGCGCAGTTACAGGACAAAGAGGCTGAGCTTGCTAGTCAGGTAGAGGCTATGGACCGTCTCCAGGAACAAATGAAGACGATGCAGCAGGGCGAAACTGAGGGAGCCAAGATTGCCACGGAGCTCAGTAAGCAGATCGAAGAGTTGAAGCAGTCCCACGAGGATGCCTTAAAGATCAAATCAGACGAAAACGAGGAGCTTGTTCAACAACTGGATGCTATCAATGACCAACTCAGCAGCGATGCAGCTGAAATTCAGAGGCTCAAGGATGAGAACGAGAGTTTTCAGAAGACTATCCAGACGCTCGAAGAAGTCGCGCAACAGGAAGCGCAACAGCATTCGACCGCACTTTCCAAGGTTCAGACCGAATTACAGGAAGCGAGGCAAAAGGCCGACTCCCTCAGAGCCGAGGTGGAAGCTACCCAAGAACGAGCACGGAAGGACCTGCTCACACTAGGGGAAGATCACGATGCTGAGATCGAATCGCTACGTGCTGACTTGGAAGGCGACGCAAAGAATCGTCTCGAAGAGCTCCAGTCCAAGTATGATGCTCTTGTGGCAGACAAGAACGCTGCTCTGGAGGAACACGAGAAGATCTCTGCCGAAAGAGCATCGGCACTAGAGGCTGCAAACAAAGAGTTAGCCACCCTCAAGGAAAGCTCTGGAACTGCTTCGCAGGATTTGGCCGGCGCACTCTCGAGACAAAAGCAGCTGGAAGATGAGAAAGCTGCGATGGAAGAAGCTCATGCTGTGTCGCAGGACTTGCTCGCAGACTTGCAGGCTAGAGTTGATTCGCTGCTTGAGGAGAAATCAACCGCCGAAGAAGCCCATACCACATCTCGGAAGCTCATCACCGATCTTCAAGCGCGCCACGACATCCTTTTGGGAGAGAAATCGTCTGCCGAGGAGGCTCACATGACGTCCCAGAAGCTAATTACCGATCTTCAAGCACGCCATGACAGCCTTCTTGAGGAGAAGACGGCCGCGAGAGACGCGCACCGTCGTGCCATCGATGCTCTGAAACAGGACTCGGAAACCGCATCCAAGCAGCTCTTGGGTGAGGTACAGGCCAAATACGATGCACTCCTGGGAGAAACGAAGACGGCCGAGGGAGCGCATCAAAGTGAGCTGCAGCAACTCACAAGCGAACGTGACGCTCTGGTTTCTCAACTCTCTGATCTAGAAAAGAAGCATGATGCTGTCCTTGCAGAGAAATTGGCCGACGAACAGGCTCACGACAAAGCGTTGACCGAATTGCAGGGCGAGGTTGAGAAGAAATTTGCATCTTTGGTCGAGGCCCTGCAATCCGACCTATCTACCATGGAGCAGGAGAAAAAGGTTGCCGTCGAAGAAAAGAACCAAGCCATTGAGGAAAAGCAATCTGCTCTCGATGAGCTCATTTCTCTGAAGAAGGATCTTTCTTCGCACGATGAATCTGCTCAAACGAACCTTATTGAACTCACTGAGAAATATGAGGCTCTTGTTACCGAGAAGGCTACGGCCGACAAGGACCACGAGGCCGCTATAGCCCTGCTCAGGGCCTCTCTGGACGAAGAACACGCCAAGGTCGCATCCGAGCTTCAGGAGCAATGTGACACGCTCAAGAACAAGCTTTCTCAGGCGGACCAAGAGCACAGTGACGCTATCGCTCTGCTTAGGGAAGAGCTCAAAGAAGGACATTCTAATGACTTGGTCAATGTCAAACAGAGTCTGGAAGCTTTGCAACGTAGATACGATGATCTCGTCGAACAGAAAGCGTCAATGGAACGATCCCACGAAGACGCCATCTCGGAATTAATGGTAGGCATGGAAGCAAGCCAATCAGATGCAGTGCAACAGCTGCAGAAGAAGTATGACGTCCTTGTTGATCAACTGGAAGCTATGAAGGCTAGCCATGCCGAAGAGCTCGAGGCTGCGAAGAAGGATGGAGCACAACACGAAAAATTCCTCGAAGAACTGCAGTCGCGTCACGCCACAGAACTAGAAGCCGCAAAGAAGGATGTATTAGAACAGGAGAAATTATATCGAGAGCTACAGGCCTCCTACGACACGCTTTCGGCACAGACCGCCTCCGGTAAAGATTCCCATGCACAGGACATCAGTCGCTTGCAGGAATTGATCAAGAAGTTGGAGACAGATCAGGAGCAAGCCCATCGGGCCACCCAAGAGGCCGAAGACCGCATCGACCAGATGAAGGTTGACGTCGTACAGAAGTATCTTGCCAAAGTCGAGCCGTTGGAACGAGAGAACAATCAGCTCAAAGACAAGGTTGAACGTCTCCAGAATATACTTGCGGCAGGCGATAGAGTTGCACGCGCTGCTGCTACCATGGGCGAAAAACGCGAGATGAATACGTTGGAGGAAGAAGACGAGTCCGATGAGGAGCAGGCCACTTCGGGCGCGCAATCAGCACAGATGCCGTCCCCACCGCGAGAGGTTTTGGGAACTGTGAGTTATGCAAACATCTCCCACTACAAACGATAACTAACCTACCGTTAGCAGTTGGCGGCTATGCAAGAAACGCTCTCACAACTATCTGAGCTTAATAATGAAGCTATCGCCGAAAGCTCGAGGACGGCGCAGAAGCTCACCGAGGAAGACTGGGTGGCTGTCGATAACAACAAGTCGGGCAGTGACAGCCAGTAATGAGGATGATGTGTCTCGCCCACTGCATTTATCAATCGCGCTTATTTTTTTACATTCTTGGTGTACTGTTTCTTCTTGGAGGTTTGTGGCTCCCCGCAGCGTGGAGGCATGCTGGAGCTATACCCTTGGACTGTTACTGTCATTATACCCTGTCTTTTGAGCTCGTGGAGCGCGTTGCTATATATTATATCATTCCTCTCTGCTTGCTACGTCTCTTTTGAAATGGATGCCTGTGGCTGTGCTGTTGCAACGTCCTGGATGTGGGGTGGCATCTCCTCTGATTCGACATGGAGTGCTTGAGCTGAAAATATCTGGCAGAAGCGATAATTAGTGCAATGAGCATAATCGGGATTTATCATCAAAGAACTTTGGTAATGTGCCAGCCTCCACGCTCATGGCTACCCCCAACTGTCTTTCTTGGCAGGTACCAATGCAGAAGGCGAGCGGGGTACGTCATAACCGCTGAGAGCCCAAGCTTAGGTACCCCAACCGTCTGGTCGATGTAACCTCAAAGCTTGGGCAAGATGCGGGGAGGCATGTGCCGTCGACCTGCCATTGCATCGTTGAAAAGGCCGTGGTGGCCCGCTGTGGGACGGGGGTGAGCTCGGCGCCGCTCTTCTATGTTCACTATGCGGGCTTTCGTTCTTGGGTTTGCGCTCCAGGCTGCTGCGCATCATGTGGATTATGCGCAGTTCGTAAACCCGTTCATTGGGTCCGAGGGCGCAATACCGGGGTATGCTTGTGAGTTGGATCCTGTCGCGATAGGTTAGGTAGGAATTGGAATGTGACTGACTGATTCGCGATAGATGGTGGTGGGGATATATTCGTTGGCGGTGCTGTGCCCTTTGGTAGGTAAAGTCGAGGCAAGAAACGGATGTTTTTGGCTCGAGTTGGTCTCTCGAATTTCTGAGATCATTGACTTGATTGGAATTTCCACCGTTTCTACCTATTCCTACTCTAGTGCTTTACTGACTGGGTCCCTCCGCCTCTAGGCATGGTTAAGCTTGGAATCGATACCTTCGAACTACCTATAAACCAGAGCGCGCTCAATGGCGGGTGGACGCCCCAAGGAAAAGTAACCGGAATTAGCTTGATGCACGAGTCGGGAACGGGAGGAGGACCCAAATACGGCTTTCCAGCACAAATGCCGCTGTCGACAATTGAGGCACCGGTGAATCTGTTAGACAATGAGACATACTGGCAAGATCGGGTATGTGTATGCTTATCTCGCACGGCACAGATCCTAACAGTGAACAGGTGGGACACGATGTCGCAAGCGTAGGCTACTTCCGCACGCAGTTCGAATCCGGTATAACGGTGGAGCTCTCAGCGTCACGCCACGCAGGACTTTACCAGTACTCGTATCCTTCCACAGGCGAGAAGCATGTCCTGGTAGACTTCTCGCACTACCTTCCACACCCGACACGCTCTTGGGACTCCCAGTTCTACACTGGTGGTGAAATTGAGCTCCAGCCCAACTCGTCCGTATACACAGGCTACACCTCGATCGCGGGAGGCTGGTGCATCGGTGCACCTGTCACGGTGTACGTGTGTGGAGAGTTCGATTCACAGCCTGACAACGTGAGGGCGTTCAAAGGAAAGAATACGTTTCCAGTGAGCCGGCATTTTCGAAGCTTCGATAATGCCACGGTACCGCAGCCGACGTACACTGGATCCAGCGCACGATCTGGTCCGCTAAACGACCGTGTTGGTGCCGTTTTCACCTGGGATAGTACGAATGACATCGCACAGATCAAATCACGAGTCGGGATCTCCTTCATGTCGGTCGAAAAGGCATGCGCGTACAAGAACGAAGAGCTATCCACATGGTCGATCGAGGACACGGCGCAAGCCGCACGCAACGAGTGGAATCGCGACGTCTTTTCAAAGATCCAAGTCGATGTCTCCGAAAAAGCGAATAAAACCAGGCTAGCACTTCTATATTCCAGTTTGTATTTCATGCACCTTATCCCCAGCGAGCGCATTCACGAGAACCCGCTGTGGGAGTCCGACGAGCCCTATTGGGACGACTTTTACACGGCCTGGGATCTGTTCCGAAATCAAGTGTCGTTATGGCATTTGATCCAGCCGTCGTATTACGAGTCGATGATCTGGTCGCTTATTGACATGTTTAAGCACGAGGGCTACCTGCCTGATGGCCGTTCGGGGAACTACAATGGCTTGGTACAGGGGGGATCGAATGCGGATAATATTCTGGCGGATGCGTACGTCAAGGGCCTTCGGGGTGATATCAACTGGACTGAAGGGTACGCGGCGGTCAAGAAGAACGCTGAAGTGCTGCCATACTTTGATCAGAATCCTGTTGACCCTCAGGGGTCGTTGAAACATGGGCGCTCGGCGCTCGATGATTGGATCCCTTTGGGCTACGTATCAGCTGATCGCAACAGTCGCGCGGTGTCGAAGACGGTGGAGTACGCGTTGAATGATTTCGCGGTATCGCAGATCGCCGCTGGAGAGGAGCCGGGAGATCGCGAGCTGTATCTGCAGCGGTCTGCCGGATGGCAGTTGAGCTGGGATAGTGAAGCCGAGAGTCGTGGTTTCAGGGGCTTTGTTATGCCGCGCTATGCAAACGGGACATTCCACAGGACGTATAATATTACCAATTGTGGAGATTGTAACTGGTCGGATGAAAGCTATGAGGGCACAGCGTTTGGTGAATTTACATCAGCACAATCATGTGGACAAGCTAACTCCAACCCAGAGTACTCCTTCGTTATCCCTCACGATGTAGAGCGCATGATAGATCTCATGGGTGGCCCACAGCACTTCGAAGCGCGCCTCGACTACGTCTTCCAGCCCAACACATCCGGCGTAGATCTCGGTGTAAACGGTCTTGGAATCACCACCATCAACAACATCGCCAACGAGCCTGACTTTCAAACCCCGTATCTATACAATTACCTCAATAAGCAGTGGAAATCCGTAGAGCGCTCCCGCCAGTTGGCCAACGACTTCTACTTCAACACCTCGAACGGGATTCCCGGTAACTCGGATGCGGGGGCGCTGAATTGCTGGTTGGTCTGGCAGATGATTGGGTTGTATCCGGTTGTTACGACGCCCGTGTATCTGCTGGAGAGCCCGTGGTTTGACGATATAAATGTTACGGTGAATTACAATCATACGTTGCGCATTCGGGCGGAAGGGTTGGATGATGGCGATGGGAGGCAGGGGTATTACGTGCAGGGGGTTTCAATCAATGGGGAGAAATGGGACAAGAACTGGTTTGAGCATGAAGACGTTGGTGGCATTATGAGCGAGGGTGGCGAGATTCTGTTTCGGCTTGGAGGCGAGCAGAGGGGGTGGGAAACGGGGGATGTGCCGCCTTCGCCGGGGCATGCTGTTCTTGATGTAGGGAAGGGTTGATAGATGTGTAACCTCGAAAGAATTAGACGGTGGTATTATGACTTTGATGTTGTAGATGCGTTGGTGGAAAGTCTGTCGCGTCCGAGAAAGCGTCGGGTGGCTCCGTCGTTTCTTTAGGAGAATCCACTCCACGAACCTACCTCTTCCATCAACATGCAGCTCATGTCTCAACTACAGAAATCTCCATTTGTTGCTGTTGCAAATGACCGGTTTACAGGATTACATCATGTGGCATTCCGTACTTCAGCGACAGCCAATAACACTTTCGCGATGCGACCTTCCTGAACCACAACTACCAGGATGCCTAAAGGGGCAGCTCTCAAATTGCTAATAACAAAGGACCGCTCCTACAGCCAACCTCTGCTCTCCTAGCAACAGTTATGTCCAGTAACGCCAAATAGCTCGCCAGTGTGAGCCAAAGCCTTTGCCGAATCAGCTGTCATTTTTGCGGTAGAGTTTCGGGGCTGAGAGGAGAGCCGCACTCGCAACAACCCGTCACCAGTGACAATGTCGCGCATCTCCTCTCCTTCGCCCTTGTTCGCAGGTGCTGGCCAAAATGAAACTCTCCAACGCTGTTCTGCTCATCCCAAGTCTCGCCCATCTAGCCGTCAGTCTGCCCCAAGCGCATACCGAAGTCCAACCGCGCGCAAGCCCAGGATGCCGGAAAACAAAATGGCCCAAAGACGTCACGCACTACCGCTTCAATCTCAAGAGCAGCGGCAAAGCTCGAAGCTACTCATACCACATCCCCGCAAACTACGACAAGAACAAAGCCTACCCCGTGGTCGTCGGCTTCCACGGTTCCAGCAGCATCGGCCTCTTCGAGCTCGACACCAAAATGAGTGAGTCGCGCTACAGCGCAGACGTACGCAACTCCCTTACTGAACAACCCCCCTCCCCCCGAATCCCCATCTGACACCCCGATGCAGAAAATAATGGTCTATCCGAATGGCCTGGACGGCAGCTGGGCGGGCCCAACATACCACCCGGCATCCACCGTGCAGGAAGACATCCAATTCGTCGCAGATGTCCTGCAAGACGTGAAATCTAACATCTGCGTCGACGAAGAGAGAGTCTTTGCTGTGGGTATGTCGAACGGCGGGGGCTTCGTTGGAACGCTGGCTTGTGACCCTAGAGGGAGCACGCTCTTCAACGGCTTCGCGGCACACTCTGGCGCTTTTTACACCCATGTCAATGGCCCCGGTAACGGCTGCAATCCCTCTCCCAGCGCTCTACCCCTCCCCCTTCTCGAGATCCACGGCGCCGCAGACAAAACTGTGCGGTATGGAGGCGGGGAGGGCGACGGCGGACTGCAGCCCGCGATTCCAGAGTGGCTGGATTGGTGGGCGCAGCGGAATGGGTGCGAGGGGAGAAAGGAAGAGAGTCTTTTCGACGGCGAGGTGAAGCGTTTGTCGTGGACGTGTGGGGGTGTGGAGGGGGTGTTGCAGCATTATAAGGTGGAGAGCATGGGGCATTGTTGGGCGGATACGGACGTGAATTTGTCGCAGGTTTCGGTGCCGCAGTTGCCGACTGTGGTGAGGGCGAGTGAGATTGTTATGAGGTTTTTTGAGGGGGTGTGAGGGGAGGGGGGAAGATATTGTCTGGATGGGTATTTAATGCGTGGTTTGCTTTCGCTTGTAGTATATTCTGGGAGCTCTGGGCATTGGTATTGTTTATTTATTATGGAACAGGACGACTTTTAACTATACTAAATTTTTTTGTAATCACCTTTTTACGCTCTTTTTGATTACTAAACAGGGGGCTCTGCTTTTTTATATGTTATTTGAGATGAAAGCCTTTGTCGTTCTACCCCTAGGTAGTTAATTTAAGGCCACATACTAATATTCTATCCTTACTTGCTGTCCCTGCCTATGTACTCGCATGACCAAGTGGCCAGCTTTCTTATACCGAGGTTGATAAACTAGTGGTAATCCGATAGATAGCAGGTTCATACCATTTCCTAGATCAAAGCCAGCCACCATGACTTCACACGATAGCTAGAACCACACCTTTCAAACATTGTATTAACATTCAGATGATATGTCATCATCTAAAAACGGGCTACGCATCTACTTATCCGATACCCAGTCCATCAGTTCAGGCCGAAATCATCGTCCAGGCCAGAGCCAACCCCAGCCAGAGAATTGTCACCCGATACTTAAAACGTCTGTTCTACCCCCCCTACAATGCAGTCAAGGCGCCAACCTTCTCAATCTGGTAACTCGCGCGCCCCATTGAATGTAGCAACAATACCCCGCTGCTGAGGGTATATTGTGGCGCGATCGATGATGAACGAGGGTATGGCGGGGGCGGGGTAGGTGCGGTGCGACGTGAGGGTGCGGTGCGAAACCTCACCTACCTTTGAGAAACAAGTAGATGTTATCTACGTGATGCAATCAATGCTAACAGAAAATTTGGATTTAAAGAATGTGTGCGGATCATGATGTAGGCTATGTCGAGGTTGAGGGCGACATGCGTGGAATCCGTGCACTACGCGAAGGGAAGGGACGAGCCACCCTACCTACCTACCGCATTAGGTAATTTAGACATCGCTCCGCTCTCCTTACCCCCCTAAAACTTACCTAAAATTAACTTTAATAGCTAATATAACAGCTCCTTACTTAACTAACCCTACTAGTATAAAATATCTACTATATACTCTAGTTACTAGTAAAAATAGCTTCTTTACTATATACTATATATATATTATATAACTTATAATAGAACTAATACTAATTCTACTAACGTACTTTGCACTCGAGTCGGACACTCTATTAAGTTAAACACTTTACTAAGACCCCACTAAGTTCTATACTATTCACAATAGTATAGAGTTAACATAAACTATTTTCGATAGTCTAAATAGGCTAAACTATTTAGAATCTACTTCTATAAGCTATCTATAGGTTTTTTTATTATGCCTAGGCTTACCGCAGTATCTATAGCACTGTTAAGCGGATTCGCCTCTATTAGTGCGCACCCTCTTCTTTGCCTTCTTGCTATTACTACGCACTCTAAAGTTCTTTAGAGTAGCTAGTCGCTAGCCCTCTTTAACTATAAGGACTCCTTCTTACTGTAATCGCTTTCTTTTATATAATTTATATTGTGTGGCGGCCTTATTAGTAGCTTAAAGTTTAGCGTTACGTTTAGTTATTAATATTAAAGAATACCCTAACGTGTTTATGTGCGTAATGTACGAATTCGCATAATACACGCTTAGTCTAAAAATAGTCAAACTTTTACACTATATAACTTCACTAATATGGCTCTAATTAATAATGCGCTTATAGAGATAGACTCGCTAGATCCTAGCGATAAACTTTGTTATATAAAAATAGCTAATAAGCATAGCGTTAGACGCTTAACTCTATCGCGGCGGCACCGCGTAGTTACACAGTCGCATGCGTTAAAGATTACTAACTAATAAAAGCTTACTCTATAATAAGAGGTAGAGCTTATTAAATATATAAAAAAGCTTATAGCGCGTTACTTGCCATCTATAAGAGAGATAATACAAAATTTCGCATTAATAATAGCCAAGGAGCTAGTAAGCAAGAGCTGAGTTACGCGCTTTATTAACTAACATAGTATCTATCTTATCTTTTAATAGGCAGCTAGTATGAATAGTAATCGCTACTAAGCCGACTTAGGAGATAAATATAGTCTGTATTTTAATCTTCTAGATAATAAAATTAAGGAATATAATATCGAGCCTCGTCACACGTATAATATAGATAAAAAAGGCTTCTTAATTAGTATTATTAGCTAATTAAAACAAGTGTTTAGCAGACAAATATAGGAGAATAAGGAGGTTACAGCATCTCTCTAAGATGGCTCTTATAAATAGATTACCCTCCTAGCGTGTATGTGTGCTAATAGATTAGTCTTACTACTAGGCCTTATTTATTAGTCTACTAATAGCAGCATACAATTAAGCTAGGTTAAGGATATTAAGGCAGAAAAGCATAGCGTACACGTCTCCTCTTTACCCTTAGGCTAGACAAATAATAATATTAGCCTTGCCTAGCTTAAGCAGATATTTAATTGCTACACTAAGGCAAAAGCTTAATAATCTTACTAACTACTTATCCTTAATAGCTATAGATCTTATATTACTATGGATTTTATTAATTACTACGATTAGAATAGAATTCTTCTAGCTATACTCCCCCCTTATTTAACGCATACGCTTTAGCTACTTAATATAGTATTCTTTAAGCCTCTCTTATTAGCCTACTTAGCTAAGCTTACAACCTACCTCTAAGAGAGCCAAGGCCTAGTTCTAATTAAGAAAGGCGACTTCTTCCCTCTCTTCTAGAAGGCCTAGATAAGCTCCTTTAAAGAAGAGATAATCCTTAAGTCTTTTAAGGCTACTAGTATATTACCTTTTAATCCAGAAGTTATACTTAAAAGATTTAAGAAAACTACACAGGATAATAACTAGGAATTACGAGAGAGCTCTAAGTTAGTACTTAGTGGGGGTAACTAGCGTGAGCTAGATCGCCTTATACGAGCTATAGAGCAATAGAGTAGAAAGGACGCGCAAAAGCTTAGTCGCTCACTCTACTATATCTTAGCTAAAGTTTAGCTACTCCACTACAAGAATGCTAAATTAAGAGAAGCTCTTGCCACTAAGAAGAAGTATAAGAAAAAAGGCAAGCCTCTAGATCTTTAATAACATTAGGAGTACTATAGGAGAGCAGTTTTCTAATTACTAAGCAAGGTTAGGGAGGCTCGCGTACGCCAGTCTGTAAAGGAGCAAGAGGAGAAGGAGCAGAAGCTTTAAAAAGCTAAGATAGCTAAGTTAAGGAAGGTAGCTAAGCTATATAAGGAGAAAATTGCAAAGGAGAAGCGTGTGGCGTAGGAGGCAGCCAAAGTAGCTAGGAAGAAGAAGAGGCTTAAGAAGGCTGCAGAGCGCACTTACTAGAAGAAGGCAGCCAACGCAGCAAAAGCTCTACAATCTGCCTAAAAGGGTAAGAGAAAGGCCTCGCAGCCATCTATATAAAGTAACAAGCGTTAGAAACGTGTAGTTAACGCTCTAGCTACTAAGGAGGCCTTAGGTGCTATATTAGCAGCTCCACCTAAGACTACGCAGCACGGCCATAATATTAAGCTTTTAAGTAAATATTAGTAGCGCAGGTTAATCGCAAGCATTAATAGAGCACTCTACTAAAAAGTCTTGCAATATTCGCTACTATATATGGCTCTATAGTCTTATTTCTTATAGAGCTATTATAGTGTTATGTGTGTATTACGCAAATTTGTGCATTATACACACAAACATATTATCGTGCACAGACGCGTAATACTCGCTAAATAACATACTTACCACTTTAAAGATAAAGTTATTAAGCCATCTATAATAGTTATTATTATAAGATTTTATAGAGTAGTAGTAATTAGATGCTTGCGATTAATTTGTACTATCTAAATCTACTAGAAAGTGTAACGTTGCGGCCGCAGCGAGTAATAAAAGCTAGAATAGCTAGTGCAGCCTATAATATCTCCTTAGTAGCTGTACTAGCACTATGTTATTTCTAATACTTATTAGCTTAAGTAGAGGCTTTTAAGGCCTTGCGCTTACCCTTTTAGAATAGTTATATAGTTTTTTTAGCGTTGTAAGCTGCCTTCTAGCGCTCGCGTTTAGCTGCCTTATTAGCCTTCTCCTCCTCCCTTACCACCTTAGCTGTCTCTCTCGCCATACGCCTCTCCTCTGCCTCCTACTCTTAGAGTAGCTTAGTAGTAGCTTAAAGCTCCTTCCTATTAGCCTTTGCAAGCTGCCTATTATACTCTTCTCTCTACTTTACTATCTCTTATGCACGTGCCTCTCTAATCTTGCGCAGAGACTAGAAGACAGTACCACTATAGTACTCCTAGCGCTACTATAAGTCAAGAGGTTTGCCGCGCTTCTTGTGCTTCTTCTTAGCAGTAAGAGCCTCCCTTAAGCCATTGTTCTTATAGTGTAGCAGCTCGTTTTGTACTTAGAGTCTATAGAGCATTTGGAAGAGCGACTTTAACTCTTCTACAGTAGTATCCTTTACTATAAAGCATACAAGACACTCTATCTGGCGCTAGTTATTATTAGTAAGCGCTAAGGACTATCCTTTACTATTGTTTTACTACTCTGAGGCATCGTCCGCAAAGCGTTTAAGTATAACCTCTGGGTCTATAGGCTATATACTAGTAGCTTTAAAGGACTTAAGAATAGTCTTTATCTTAAAGAAGGTCTTCTACGCTCCCTAGAATAGTGGGAAGAAGTCTCTCTTCTTAACTAGTACTAGCCCTTGGCTCCTCTGGAGGTGGGTAGAGAGCTCCTTAGAGTAGACGGTAGAGAGAGGTTTAAACATAACAACGTCGAGAGGTTAAAGCGTATGGGTAGAGTAAGAGAAAAGTATAGCTAGGAGTATACAATAGGAGTTGCAGTAGTTAATAAACTCCTTTATAAGGTAACTGCCATAGCCGTTAAGTAAAAAGAGATGCTAGTCTCTTTCACAACGCGCTTTCTGCTTCGTGCAGCAATTAAAGACCTGCTCTAGCCACGCTAAACTAACGTCGTTATTCGTCCATCTAGATAGAGATAAAGCCACAAAGACATCGTGTTGCCTAGCTTTAATAGCGTTTACCTAAGCTGCCTACAGTAAGCTGTTTGCTAACTAATAGATAAGACCTAGCGGTAGAGCCTCCCTATTAGCGCAGACAGCTGCTAAGAGGATAATCTATTCTTAAGAACTATCTTAGAGTGACGCTTACACCTCTTTGCGCTCCTATATCTAATAGCTAAACACTTATTTTAAGCGTCCTGTTATACCTATTATAAAGCCCTTCTTGTCTATATTATAGGTGTGACGCGGCTATATATTATACTACTTTATCTTCTAATATAGCAAGTTAAAGTACAGCTTATACTTAACGTTTAAATTAGCGTTATGGCAGAGGGAGCTAATTCCAGATATCTATTTTAAGATAAGATAGTGGCCGTGTTAGTTAAGAAAGCGCATTACCCACCTCTTACTTATACGCTTATTAGCTATTTAGGATGCAAAATTTTGTATTATCTCTCTTATAGGAGGCAGCCCTCTTTTTATAAGGTCTTTAATATAGTGTATAAGCTCTAACTCTTATTATTAGCTAAGGTTTTATTAATCGCGTTCTTTAGCTGCCTATAGGCGCTAACAGCCTTAGTATCTTTAGCTTAGTGTACTTTAGTTTACATAGAACTAGTTAGCAATTATCTAGTATAAAAACTATTCTTCTAGTTTAAGTGCTTTAATTGCTGCAATTGCATTATTAATTAGAGCTATAGTAGTAGAGTTATAAGGTGTTAAAGTTTAGATTTCGTCTAGGGTTTTAGTGTTTAGCGGGCGTTGCGCGTCCGTGCACAGTATTATCTTAGCGCCTTTAATAAGCTTTTCCATCGCCTTAACTATATAAGTTAGAAAACTATCTATATGCCTTTAAATTCTCTACTTAACTAGCGTTAATTGCGACCTAAGTTCTATACTATTTCGCGAAGTTTGCGACTTCTATATACTATCGCGAATAGTACAAAGTGGAGGCATATGCAGGCGGACGTTAAGCTGCGATATTACAACTTCTAGATTATAGGGCACTAGGCTAGCACCTCGAAAGCCTTCTTTAATATTACTTTTAGTAAACAAAGCCTTAAAAGCAGTAATAAAGCAAGACAGAAACTTAATTTTAGTAATGTACGTGATGTGGTTACGCATTAAATCCTTAGCTTAGCGCTTATACGCCTTTTTTAAAGGCGCGAAATAGCCCACATTAAGTGGCTATAAGAGGTGCGACAAATACAAAGGCATATAAAGAGTAACAATATTGCTCTTCTTACAATACTATTTAAATTTAAACAAGTTATAACTCTTATAGCTATTAAGAATAAGTAAACATATTATACTAATAACACGCCTCTTTGTATACTTATTAAAGTGCTTTAGCCACTATAGACTAAGCTTATTTATTGTCTAGCCGTTCTTAGAGACTGCAATAACCTAATTATAAGGTAGATCCTTCTTCTTATACTAGGCAGAGAGGTAGTGCTTGCCCCCAAAGATAATAAAGGGTGGAATCTACTACCCTGTCGTATTAATGCCTTAGATAACTATTGTCCACTCTCTATTGTCCTGCTACACCTACTTTAGCCATCCTTAACGCTTAGAGCCTATAACTACTACTCTAGTTAATATTATGCCTATTATAAAGCCTACTTTATTAAAATTGTAGGTGTCCTTGTCTAGGATACTATGTTTGGCCTTTATGTTCTCTACAAGCCGGAACTAGTCTTATATTATCTTAGGATCCTCCTAGAGAGCTCTCTTATAGTCGTACTTTTAATTAAACTTAACTTTAAGCTCTGGCTGGCGCTTAACAAAGTCATAAGGCTACCTCTAGCTAACTAGCTTATAGTGGCGTGCAGCTAGTAAAGAATTAGCCATATCTTTTATAGCATTAAGCCGACGCGAAAATTCTCGCGCGTTTAGATTAAGTATATGCTCTATAATCGCCTGCTCCTCTCTTATAGTAAGTCTTATTTTATTAAGTGCGTAGTCGCGTCTAAACGTCTTTTTAGCGCGTTAGTCGCTAAGTGTACTTTAAGAGACATTATAGATAGCTATAGCGCGTTACTAAGAGAGTGTCGCGTCTTATTTAATAGTCTAGATTGTAAGCTGTATAAGCGCTTCTTTTAACGCTAGTAGTTTATTATATAGTTAAGGCATCGCGTTATACTATTACTAATAGTATATTTTAGTAAAGTCTTAGCAAAGTGTCTAACTTAATAAAGTGTCCGACTCGAGTGTAAAGTACGTTATATAGTTTTTACCTTACTATAACTATATTACTAATACTAACTATAACTCTAGCCCTATCTATAATATTAATTTCTATTCTTACTACTACTTTACTAAAGCTATTTTTTACTTTTACTACTACTAAATAAACTACTATTATACCTATTTTAACTACTTTATTATATAAATAGACGCTATACTAATATTACCTAAAAACTAAACTAGATATAAGAATACTTATAAAAAGGCTAAAAACTAACTAGCTATTTAGCGCTTTAGGCCTCTTAATAAATAGCTATATAAATAGATAAATATAGTCTATTAAGCTTAACTATAGCTTATTAGCGACGCAACTGGCGTACCTATATATAACTATTGCTAGGAGAGCAGAGCTTAGCCGCGACGAGCGGCACCGTTGAATCTATCGATTGCTGTCGCCCATGCTGTCGCCCACCAACTTACGGTTGCCAGTAACTATGGCTTCCTATTGGCTACTTGACCCTTGCCTGACCCTTGCAACTCTACTCCAAGGGACCGAGTCGTCCAACATATACCGCATTAGGTAATTTAGACTCCTCCATCGATCGCTGTCGCCCACCGACTTACGATTGCCAGTAACATGGCTCCTTATTGGCTAGTGTACCCTTGCAACGCTTGTCCTTTTCGGACGGTGGCGTATTTTAGCTTGCCCCTGACCCTGCCAGTTCCCCGGCCTCTACCTACCGCATTTGGTATTTTAGATATCCCCGTCGATCGCTGTCGCCCACAGATTTACGATTGCCAGTAACTATGGCTTGCTATTGGCTACTGGCCCTAGCGACACTTGTCCTTTTCAGACAGTGGCGTATTTTAGCTTCACATGCCCCTGACCCTGCCAGTTCCTCGGACCTCTACCTACCGCATTTGGTATTGTAGAGATCCCCGTCGATCGCTGTCGCCCACAGACTTACGATTGCCAGTAACGTTGGCTCCTTATTGGTTACTGGCCCTTGCAACGCTTGTTCTTTTTGAGCGGTCGCTTATTTAGCGTGCGCCCCCTTGCAGTCCCAGCCATCTCAAACACCCACCACCTTGCGACACCAAAACGGGCAACAACTGCTCAGCAGCCTCAGCTAAAGGATTGCAATACTGAATTGGCGCAACTGCTTGTTGAACGAGCTGAACGTTTTATAGGGGACGCTTGCTTCAAAACCTACTGCACTGCACTATACTGAGTAATAAAAACGCCGAGGGCTCAACTTTGTTGATCGCTGTACCATGGCCAGTCAGCCGGCTGACAAGGAAATGGCTGGCAGTGGGCTGAATCGAGTGCAAGCCAACCCGTAGGTGGTCCATCAAAGCGAAATGAATTACCTACCGGATGTAGTAACTCACTCCACATCCGTCGATGGCTGTACAGCGGTCAGCCAGTTGATGAAAATACGGGCGGACTTGCAAGCTAACCGCGGTTCTTAAATTGCGCCGTTCTATTTACTAAATAGGGCAATTGTCCAGCACCCGTCGATTGCTGCACTCAGCCGTTGACCAAAACATCCATTCCGCGTACCAAATACCACCTCGCTAATCATGGCGCCTAGCCAACAGTGGCCCAACACCAACCAACACCAACCAGCGTCACCAGTCAACCCACCCTATTCATCGCCAATCCATCCCAATCCACACCAACACATCCCTCTCTTACCCCTCTTTCTCCTCCCATACCATCCCCTCCCCTTGCCCCAAAAGGAAATCCCGCACCCCAACCCCACCCCATCGATTCCAGCAGGATCAATAACAATCACAAACTATCAATATCATATCGTAGCGGAATATCGGATGAAAAAAAAAGACGAGGAGAAGTCTAGTAATAGCAGACGCACTACTAATAAAAGAACCCCCCTCTGATGATATAGCGCACAGGCCATGGAGAGACTGCTGTGCACGACCAAGTTGACCGTGCCGATGACAATGGGGGAGACTATAGCCGCAATTTTGGTGGCAAGTACAATTGCAAGAGATGTACATATGTCTCGTCGCTCAATTAATCAATAACGACTCGTCAATATCATTTATTCTCACATCTATACACAAGCGCTCTAGACTACGACTGCCACGCTCGAACATGATGCCTGCAGCCACCGCGCTCAGAAACAGCAACGCGTTCACTCCCAAACATTTGAAAACAAATCATCCCCTCCACCAAAGCCACCAGCGGGCTTGCTCGAAGTGCTCGTTTGATGGGTCGTCGTAGATGTTGTTGTAGGCGCAGCACTGCTCCACCCACCAAAGTCATCATCCTGCGTGATAGCAGGCGCACCCCAACCTGGGCTCTTCGGCAATGTGTGTGTAGTGGTAGCCGTCGTCTGCGTTGTCTGTGCGGGTGCTGGGGAAGCCCAGACATCCGTACTACCCCAAGCGTCCATGTTGGAGAAGCCGGAGAAGGTAGCCGCTGGTGCGGGCTTAGGTGCAGCTGGCTGAGAAAGATTGAAAGCAGAATTCATTGGCGGTGATGATGCCATAGCCTGAACTGGGGCCTGAGGCGCGGGTGCCGGAGCAGAGGGCATCGACAGGTCGAGCAGATCGTTCATGCCCGAGGTGGACGCTGCTGGCTGAGCGGATGTAGATGAAAAGGCAGAAAAGCTGCCCAAACCACTTGACGTGCTAGTTGGTGGATTTTGTGCTCGGGTCTGCGTAGCTGGTGGGGATTTGGGTTTTGCATCGAAAAAGTTTCCGCCGCCGCCAAACATACCGGACGATGCAGATGGGGGCGACTTTGTGCTAGTAAAACTGTCTAGGCCTGAAAATGGAGATGGCTTAGGGGCAGGTGCTGCAGCTTGCGATCCAAAAGACAAGCTGCTGAATGCATCGTTCATCCCCCCAAAGCTTGATTGTTGTGCTTGCGGCGATTGGTGAGAAGGAGAGGCAAGGCCACCGAAAGAGTCCTGGCGCGCATGTTGTTGCGGCGAAGGAGCCGCTGCGGCTGGCTTCGAAGCGTACAAAGACAAGATGGACTGTTTCAAGTCCGGTCGTGATGGCGCTGCGGTTGCCGGCCCCGTGCTAGAGGGCCGAGGAGGCTGCGCAGTGGTGCCTCCGAGAAAATCCAATCCTAACAAAGAATCGCCGGCCTTGGTTTGTTTGGGAGGAGCGGGCTCTGCTTTGGGTGGAACGGCTCTTGCAGTTGGAGGCCCAGTGCTAGCCCGCGGAGGCGCAGGTGCCTCGTCACCAAATAAATCAATCGTGGGTTGTGGTGGCGGAGCGGCTCGGGGTGGTGGAGACCTGCTTGCAGGTCCGCTACCAAGTCGTTGCGATGCGGACCGTTCTATCTGGACTTTCTCTTGAACCTTCTTCAAAGGCTATTCCATCAGCTCATATTGTGCACCCTCTAGGTGAGGCAGACTCACCATATCATCGTCTGATTCGTCCAGGGTTGACGGGTCTGGTATAGGGCCATCCATGGTCCATCGCTTGGATTCGTACTTTGTCCGAATGAAGTTCTCAATCTTGCTACCACAACGTTAGGTTTATGACACGGACGTAAAGGCGGGGCACATACGCTTCAGACGGCACGTGTCCAGGTGCCAGTTTGGCCTCCCAATATCTGCACATGTCAGCTTGCCATTCACTCCAGGCCAGAGTGGACTGACTTGTTCGCCCGCGCATTGCCCCACTTCAACACGCTCTGCAGTTGTTCGTCGGTCCACGAATCAAGGTCGACCGACTTGACTTTGCTGATATGTGTTCCCATGCCACGGTGAATACCAGAGCATCTAGTTGTTGTCAATGGGCGCACAGCGGAGCGCGGAGCGGACGTCATACCGGATACACACAAAGATGCCCAGGTTCCAGCTGGCCCATCGCGGGTCTGTCCTTGTATCAGCACACGGCGACCTGCCCTTAGCCTAGGCATACGCACGTTTGTTCCTCTTGCAGTCTGCGCAGCTCTTGTTTGCCTCGATCTTGACCAAGCTCTTCAGCGTCTGGCGGTTCTGCTCTGCGCGATCGGCGGCGGGATTGGGCCGCCGTGACATTGCGAGCCCTGTATCGTGTGCGAGTAGGCGCGGCGATGGTTGGAGGACTACGGTGCAGCGCAGGAGGGATGGGCAGGTGTAAGGCCCCAAGTCGAGTGTTGCGGAGATGTAAACGAGTCCGAGGGTGGTGAAGTTGCCCAAAGGCTCCAAACCAAGCGCGTGAATATTGCTTGGCAGCGTAAGACAAAAGACGCCTAGATAGCTGATTGGCTCGCGCGGGCTTCTTTGAGGTGTTCCAGGTTTACGTTTCAAGGTGTCACAGCATGCTTTTTGGGGATGGTACTGTGTACAGGAAACGTATTCTTAGTTTTCGGCACACAGGAGATACCAAGTGGACTATTTACGAGAGCTCTGCGCGCGCAACAATGGTCACAACTGATGATTCAATTCAGATGGTATCGTCCCAAACGCCGGTGCCCGATGCCATAATGTCAAAAAAGGGTATGCTACCTATAATACACGCCGGGCCCCTCAAGGCCTTCTCAATGCAATGCAACGGTATCAAGCGGGGCGAAATCTCCAGTCGTCCCAGTCCTCATCCTCCGACTCGCTCTCCTCATCTTCAGGCTCAGGCTGCGGGGCAGGAAGGGCAATATCCTCATCACGGTTCTCGATGTTCGTGTGTCTCGCTCGAAGAGCCTCCCTCTGCTCCCGCAACTTCTTTGCCCGCTCTTCCAGGCCCTCCATCTCGTCGAACTCGTCTTCAAGCGCGCGAGCGGCGTCCTCTTTCTCACCCTCCATCTCTTCGTCCCGCCGTGCTCGTTGCGCCGTCTGGTCCTCCCGTGCTTGTGCCGCCAGCTGAGCAGCAGTCATGGGCGCGGCCTCAATCACGGCGCCGGAGTACGAGGTGGTGTTGCGCAAGACCACGGTATTGCGCTGGGTTTCGGCTGCTGCCTGTTCCATTTCGTCCAAGAAAGCATCCAGCTCCGCATCGGCGGCCGCTGGTGCTGGTGCTGGTGCTGGTTCAGGGACATCGGGTAGCTGAAGTGTGTCCTCTGTCCGCACTGCTGGAGGGTCTGCGGTAGCCGTGGCCGTGCTGGATGCAGCCTCTTGCGCGACTGCGTCGTCGAAAAATCCCGCTGGCACGCCGGCTTCCTCCTCAGTCCTCGTCCGCTTCCGCTCCTCTGCGGCGTCGTCTGCGGCTTTCCGCTTCTTGGAGGCTGGCGGCGGCGGCTGCTTGGGCGGCTTCGCTGCTTGTTGGCGGGCGGCGCGCTGCTGGCGGAGCAGGGATCGGACGTCTGCCATGTTGGCGGGCGTGGAGCTGGGAACCTGGGTGACGGGAGCCCCTGGGTTGCGTAAAGTAGTGCGGTTCGTGCTGGTGGTGGGTGGCTGGGCTAACCGCGGGCATCTAGCTGCGTCCGCCAAGGCGTCGGTGCAAGCTACTCCACTTCTCGCGCTTCTCCTCACCTCGAACCATCACGCCCGACACGCACCGACAGCCTGCGCCCTCGCCGCCCGCGCCCACGCCCGCGCCCTTCAGTTGCCTCGTCTCAGTCGCCCCGGAGCGCCTCGTTCGTGCTCGTCTCCTCAGACGCCCGCGCCGCCGCGGTAGCAGCGCTTGTGGTAAGTGGTTCGCACTGTCGCAAGGAAGCCGCGGCCTGAAGTCGGGCAGTCGCGCGCCGCATCGCAACACCCCCCCTCCAGCGTTGACCCTCCCCCCGCCTGGTGGCCGTGAGAGAGCGAGCGTGCTGTTTTTCTAGTTAGACGCTGCTCGCCGTGGGCCTGTCGCCGCCGCCGGCTTTTTTCGTAGATTGTGAATTATTCGCACGTCGTGCACGTTGATACACTGGTCGCGTCTGTTCTGAGCCCACATCTGCCCGTTGTACGCCATGGCCGGTAAGCAGACTCCCTCGCCCACGCGCTGCAGGCGGACCGCAGCGCCTCGCACACGACGCGCGACGTCGAAACCCCGCCATGATGCTGATATGCTTGCTGCAGACGACGCCGTCCGTCGCTCCGGGCGCGCCAACAAGGGCCACCACACCAAGAACGCAGACGCCCTCGACGAGCCCATCATCACGCCCAAGGCCAAGTCGAAGACGGACAAAAAGGCCAAGCCTGCCGGCAAGGGCCAGCCGCCGCGCTCGCAGTCTGCGCAGTCCGCCGAGCCTCACGAAGAGGAGGAAGCGAAGGAGGACCTCATCCGATGTGTGTGTGGCGATCAGCGCGACATTCGGGGGCGGCAGATGATCATGTGCGACTCCTGCACCGCGTGGCAGCACAACAAGTGCCTGGCCCTGCCCGAGGGGGAATACTGGAATAATGTAAACTACTACTGCGAGCAATGCAGGCCAGAAGACCACAAGGAGCTGCTTGCCGCCATGGCGCGCGGTGAGAAGCCGTGGAGCAAGAAGAAGGGCCAGAAGCCGCCCAAGTGGCGAGCCAGTGACGTGAAGCCAGACACGAAGCAGGAAAAGGCCAAAGTACCCACCCCTCAGCCTACACCACCCGCGGCGGCCAGCCCAGTGGCAGCTCAACCAAGTGCACCCATTCCCGCGCCTCCACCGGCAGCATCTACGCCCGTTGCAGGCCAGGGAGAGGCGTCGGCACTCGGCCCCAGCGGTCCGGTGGAAACCAAGGTACGTCTCATTCCAGGAGCGTATAAAAGCGCCGTTCCCGTTAACAGGCTCCAGTCAAGCAAGAAAGAACCGACCAAGAGCCAGCCGCAATCCCCTCTTGGCGAGAAGCGGCGGCACGATCCCGCCGCAGAGAAAGATGCTTCGAACAAGAAGCGCCGCAAATCCAGTGCCCCACAGAATGCGAATGCTGCAGCCCCGACGGCAGTTGCCACCGACATCGAGGCTTTACCTCCCAGGCAGAGGCCGCTAGCTGAAAAGCTGCGGGACACCCTTATACCACTTATCGAGGCAGCATCCGAGTCACGCGGATATAGCATACCAGATGGACAGACCGCCAAATCTATCGCTACTCGATTCGCCCTGGACGTAGACCGCGCCGCTGTGCTGCGTCACGGGGAACCAACCGGAGCCGAAGCGCCTTTCAGTCTCCAGCTCCGCAGCATCATTTTCAACATCAAAAAGAATACCAGCTTGGTGGACCAATTACTATCCAGCAGTTTGAAGGCAGAGGACTTCGCTTCCATGTCATCTGAGGAAATGGCAAGCGAGGAAAAACAGCGCGAATACGCCGCCATCAGGGAGGCAAATGAAAAACAGATGGTGCTCAAGGAGGAGGTTGGTCCTCGATTCCGCAAAACCCACAAGGGCGATGAGCTTGTGGGTGACGACGATACGTATCATCACGATGAATTCAAACCACCACCCCTGCAACGGGATCGAGAAAACGACGAAAAGCCCCCTGTGCCACAATCTCCCGTTCAGGAGGACCCTACAACTGTAGAGCTGCCCGAGGATGTCGGTCGACAGGAACCTCTTGCTGTGGATACCACTGGAGGAGCAGATAGCGTGCGGCGGCCCTCGACGAACTTTGACATCAACACGGTCTTTGCCCAAGTCCGATCGCCGCAGAATGACCAGCAACCATTCGTTCATCGTCGTCAAAGCTCCATCAGAGCACAGGAGAAGCCTTCTCAAGGTCCTGGCATTGATGCAGATGTTGACCGACTGCTCAAAGATGAGGATGGCGACGTGGAGATGTCTGGCTTTAGCGACGAGTCCATAGTTTGGCAGGGATCCATCGAAATGCAGCACATGGAACCATTTGCAGCCGTCGCGCGGTTCGTCGCTGGGGGCGACTTTGGAAAGGCTATCCCCTGGAACAAACTACTATCACCCGCCTTGCCGATTCAAGGGCGCATCGAGGAAGGCAAGGGTGACGAGTATATCCGCGGTCTGGCCTCAACTGGTAGTCACGACGTGTGTGTATTGGCTCTAAGCCCAGTATCAGCCGAAGGCCGCGCGGTGATGGATAATCTCTACCATTATTTCCAGCCCCGTCACCGGTGGGGAGTAGTAGGTACTGATCAACTCGACAATGAGGCCATGCGTGACTTGTACGTCATACCAATTCCACCTGGAGCCAGCAATCTCCCGCAGTTCTTAGATCTACTGGAGCACTGCACGATCGAAACCCCACGGAAAGAGCATATGCTGCTGCTTGCTCTCGTTGCCAAGCTTCCCGACATACAGCCTAAGCTCGAGTTCCTAGCACTCCAGACTCCCGCAAGCCAAGCTCCTGCTGCAGCGCAGCCACCGAACGGTGCACACGGCCCAAGTCCCTCGCCTCTCACCAACCCCCATGGTCCCTCGTTTTCTCCTGTTGGCTCATCCTTTCCAACAAACCCACAGTATGGCAACAACTACCCACCTCAGCCGATTAATGGATATGCTCCACACGGGATACCTCCTCCGGTTCCGACGCCGCCAGTAGACCCTGCCGCAATCCTAGGTCCTTACATGGGAGCTCCTGTGGTCCAGATGTGTATCCAGAACCCAATGACACTGGAACAATTGCAGAACTTGAAGATCATTTTAGATAAGGTGCCTGCGGCACGGGACGATATAAACGTACTGGGTCAGCATTTGTCCGAACAGAATCCAGCTGCAAACGCGAATGGCAATGCAACAGAGCAGAGCTAGTAACCAGGCTACGTGCGAACTGGGTGGTAGTACTCTTTTTCCTTTGCTGCTCTAGATGGGGTTGGGTGGTGATTTAGGCTTCGCTTCGGCTTCGACTTCAGTTTCGCGGCGCATGGCGTGTCTGGGTTTTGTGGCGGCCGCGAGTGGCTCGCTGCTACTTTGGATACCCCGTGAGGCTCGACGGGGTTTAGATGGGGGATATATACCTTTATTTCGGATGGCTGGATTCTTGATGGGCTTGGATGTGGTGGGGTTTGTTTCATAATTACATCAAAACAGCAGGCAGCTTTGCGTTGCTGGTTCATGAAATTCACACTCTTTTTTCTTTTGTGTTTGGGAATGGCTTTTGTGAGATATTATACTTGCTTCGAATTGGTGACGATGTGAATGTGGACCCGTGGTAGAATGCGAACGCCTGGTTCGCGAACTTTCGGGTCTCCTAACCTAACCTTATGATACAGACTCCGAGTATGCATGCCCTGGACTTGGAGCAAGTGGCCTAAGCCGTCTCCATAATATACATCCCCTTACGCCTGGTACTCCCCTCGCATCTCTCAGCCTCAGCCTCTCAGCCTCCCTCCGCCCTCATCTCTATCCAACCCCCCACCCCTCATCGCCCAACCCACAACAACCCAAGCAACCCATCTCACCAACACCTCCCCCGCGCATCCTCCCCACCGCTCAAAAAATCAAATGCCATATCCAATACAGCACCAGCACAGCCCCAACAATCATACCCGCAAGTTTCAATATCGCGACCTTGTTTCCCGACTGCGCCATGCGGGTGAGCCGGCCGGCGGAGCCTTTTATACTGGTGCCCATAGAGGAAAAGGTATCTGTGGTGCTGTCGATGAGGGTGTGGTCGCGGGCGTTGTCGTAGATGTCGATGGTTACGCCGCGGAGGGCGGTGACTTTGGCGGAGAGCTCGTCGAGGCGCGAGTTGTTTTGTCTGGTGGGTGGGTTAGTTTAGCTATGGGGGAGGGGAGGCGGGGACGGACTGTTCTCGTTCGTAGGCTTGTGAGGACATGGTTGCGGTTGTGAGGGTTGCGGGTCTCTGGGGCGCTTTGGACGCGTGCGATGGTGGTGCAAGGTGCTGTGGGTATTGGGCGCTACTTCGTGTTAGATATTAGAGGGGTATGGTGTGTGTGGAGGTGTAGGTGGGTATTGGAGATGGCGCGAGAGTTGTGAGGCTTTGATGGTGATGACGGTGGTTGAGGGCGCCAAGATGGCGTGGGCTATAATTGGCTGCGCTGTGGGGTAGTGGGTTTGTGGGGAAAGGCCGGACCCTGAATCGTTGTCATCGCCCCTGATGATGCCACGGATGGCTTCCTCCTCCACGTACCTGATTTACGCCAATATTGGAGGACCAAGCTAGGCTGGCAACTGCGCGACCTACTCAGACTAGATCTCCAGCAAGATCGTCACGCGGGTTTCGTCCCCCTCTCGCAACATCTCCAGCAAAAACGTCATCTGAAGGAACTCCTCCCTCATTTGGGCGGGCTTGATCGCCAACGACGACTCAATCTCAATCAACGTTATCTCCTCCGTGATCAACAGTATCACTACTCCCTACCACAGCCATATTACTTGTGTGCGGGTACCTATTATGTCATGTATTTGTTCCTGTCTCGATTCGCGGCTGTGGCGTTCCCTCCTCGTCGTTTTATGGCGACGTCTTTGTGTTCAAGATGGCACCACAGGAGTACGGAGAACATGAGTGGGCTAGCTACGAAAACATCTCTCCTAAATTCTTGGAATTACTCGCGGAAGGGCCACCAGCGCGGGATATAGCCGCTCTGTAGTTTGTGCATAGATACTGCGGGTATCAGAGAAGAGAAAGAGGCGGCGACCGATGACTTGTTCTGGGCTTGCCATACATAAGCCAAGTTTTGGTGGAGCATGCGTAGCTGTGGCGATTGCGTGTTGCGGTTGCTGAAGAAGTGACCAGTCGTCGCACCAGGGGCTTCATGATGAGACCGAGAATAAGAGACGTAGTCGGGCAATACGGTAAAGTGATGAGAGTTCATTACAGCATACAAGTGGACGCGGCGGCGACTACCCTAGGTAGCAACCCACCTTGATTGTTTTACGAAGTCTGCTAAGCCCTGAGGCTTCCACCCGACCCACCACTAGGAGCAGATTCGCCGCGTCGCTATTATACGGCCTCCACGACAGAGATAAAGAAAATGGTGGATTCATGCACCAGCCAAGCTTTACAGCAGCCTGGTCATACTTGACGACACGTTATCCTCCACCATCTGCGTATGCGTACGTGGTTGGAGCAAGGAGTTGTGTCGCAAAAAGTCATCTGTGCATGTTTCTCGGTCGTCTTTCGCATTTGCTGAATCGCACAAGGAGGCGGCGTAGCGACTGAGCTAATACGCCTTACGCCTGTAGGCGACACGCTGAGGCAGCTTTGCAGACGCTGCAACACACAGGCACAGCACATGCATATGTTACGGCCCCAACATCCCAGGCCCTCCTGCTTTTGGGGTGGCATATCACATTCCAGGAAACCGAAATCAATTTTTCGAACAGCGCCAATGCAAATAAGAAGTCTCCGTGGTATCGCGGAATGTCATGGTGGATCTTTTCAAGGGCAACATAATACAACATATAGCACAAGACAGATATTGTTACTAACTCGGTTGTGTTCAGGAAACAATATAACCGACACCTGGTCCTTATCTTGTGTCTTCGACAGGAGTTCTGCCGTGTCCAAAATGGGCTCGCAACCATGCGCACTTTTGCGGCACAGTAACCTTTCAAACACCACGGCGTGCGTAACGTTTTAGAACAACTCAGCGACCTTTCGGTGCTTATTGAAGATTACCACGCCTTATCAAGAGTTGCCATGGGATTGATGTTTCGAGCCTTGCTGCGCCTAGATTGTCGGCGAAGGCATGCGAAGTGATTCAATGTCGTGCGTGTATTGTTTTATGGCGTCCGTACTCGTCTGCGGCCGTGCTGAATAACCCTCGTTCGGGCTCCTTCGGGGGGCCGTAACACTTCCGCACTTGGCATAGCGCTTTCCTTGTGGTTGGTTAGGTGTTCGGTGTCGTTCTGCCCCTCTCCCAACTCCGAGTTTGAGGCAGTGCAACGCGCAGCATGTGTCCGGGGAAAAAGAGGCAGACGAGAAAAGATTTCAAGATGGCGGCTCATCAAAGGCAACACTGTCCATGTCTATGGCTCAACCTCCTGCTAATTTAGGAAGGTCGAGTTGCATATCATGCATTTGAGACTGTATGACCGTGAGTTGACCGCCTTGGCGACTGCTGTTGATGTAGGGCAGCGGCATCGCTCAGCGGCCTCAGCCTGAGCAAACACGGAGCATCCGCCGCCGCTTTCAGTTAAGCGCGCCGGCCTGAAGCGAACACTGCAGCAGTTTGGTCCTGGGTCCTGCATAGTCGACCTACTTTTAGAGTTGTGCGAGCGGGGCGCGGGGTCCGCAGCGAACAGCAGTGTAGCGGAGTATAAGGATGGAGATGTCTACACTGTCCTCGGAAGACTCATACTTCCCTTTCCCTCCATTCATTCCCTGGTTGGTCTGGCAACAACTTGACGTTGGTAGACTCCAATTACATTATGTCTATTCGAAGATTGACGACGCTTGTCACTCTGGCCGCTGGCCTTTTCGGTCTTGCTGCTGCAAATCGTGCACCGCTTGACCTCTCTGTTCGAACTTACAATGCACCTGGACACACGGAGGTGGATATCCATCAAGCTATTCGAAGAGGACTTGCAGAAGCGAGACACCAAAAACGAGACGAGCTGAAGGGAAACGTTACCCTAGACAGAAGTTGGGACGGAGCCGTCTTGTTGAAAACGTGAGTTCAGAACTCCAACCGGGCATGGCCATATATGTCACTTCAAGCTGGAACTGACTTTGGGTGTAGTGGGGCCTCTCAATCCATTGACACCGGCAACAACGCTTCCTCTGCGTCGGTATCCGGAGCTATCGAGATCATATGCACGACGTGCTACGTGAAGGGCCTTGCAAGTGCAGAACTCCAGATCACGGATAATTTCGACGCTGGCGAAGCGCTGAACCAAACCAAGGAGGCAGTCTTCGAAACAGTCCATAACTTTACCGAGGAGGTCGAGCAGTACTTTGAAGAATACTTCAGCAAGGTTGCTACAAATCTTAAGGATGGCATTGATTGGCACGACTTTGAGTTCCCGACTCTGAACTACACCTTTGATATGGATATCCCGGCCATACCAGATGTTACCCTCAACTTCCAATTCGATGATATGGAGCTGTATTTGGAGTTGAACACCATTCTGAGCGCAGGTACGTGGTGTGTGAGTGTATCTGATCGACCTCGGCTAATACCCAACAGGCTCGATATATGAGCTCAACCTCTTCACGAGCAACACACCGATCGGTATGGGGGTTGGAGAGGACGTCCTCTTAGGCGTGGTATTCAAAGTTGATCTGTTGTTGAGCGTCGAGGGAACTATCGATATCAGCAGTGGTCTTCACATCAAACTCGACGATGGAGTTTCCATCGATATTGCGCTCTTCAGCGATGTTGTATCAAACATTGTTTTGTAAGTGCTTTCCCATCTCAAACATCGATCCTGACTCATATCTTCGCAGAAACGGTGGGCAATTCGAGTTTCTCCCTGTAACGGTGGAGAAAGCGGGCGTCGTTCTCTCTGCTATCTTGCGTATTGGTATTCATTCTGGTATGGCTGTTGCTGCTCCCGGTGTCCCTAAGTTCAGTATTTTCAACACGACTTTGGGCAGCCCGGAAGTCGCAGGCGGTAAGTCAAAATCCATCTCAACTTCTAGTAAGCTGGAGACTAAGACACGATTGTAGGTATCGAAGTTGGTGTCTACGCCAATCTCGCTGAATTCACCACCAACGTCACGTATGCGCCCGACGACGAGGACTGCGAGTTCAAAGTCGTACAAGAATACCAAATCGCACTCGGCGCCGTTGCCGGTGCGAGCATCGTCTTCGACACCGATACCTGGGGTCCCGTGGCAGCGACTAGCATCCCCATCTGGAACACTGCGCTTGCGGAGGCGTGTGCGAAGAAAGGAACCAAGACGCCTGCCATCGCGAGCGCCACACCAACACCGACTGCACAAGCAGATAAGAGAGAAGACCTCGAGACGATGACGACGGAGACAAAGATCACACATACAGGCATGCTCTGCATAACTTCTGTAATTGGCAACTGCCCCAACTCCTTGCAGAGTACGACCCAAACGGTCGAGACTAGGACACTTACCACCGCTGTGCCATCGGGCGAAGACGTAACGTGGCCAGAGACCTTGGGCGTTACAAACAGCGTCAAGGAAACGCGTGGCTTCGGCGACAACGCGCTGAGCTTCACCGCGACAAGTGGAAGTCCAACGAGTTACACGCCTCCACCTCCAACCTCCACCTCCACAAATGACGACGACGACGGAGACGATATCGGCAGCAAGACTTCCGAAGTCCTCAACGGGAAGACAGGCGGTCTATCCAACAAGGTCATTATCGGCGTGTCAGTGGGTCTCGGTATCCCGATAATCATCGCCATCATCGCCGCGATTGTGCAAGTTTCTCCACTTCCTTCTTTCTCAATAAACACCCACTGACTTTTGTTCCAGACTCATACAGCGCAAGAGGAGTTACAAAGCCGTGCCTGCGCCTAGCTTTGCGCCCGAGAATCGAGCCACGGAGCCTTATCAGCGTGTTGGTGGCGATGGGTTTGAGCCGTATAGATTTGAGAATAATGGGAAAGAGATGATGGGTGTTAATGTTAGGGAGGTTGGGCGGTAATGGTGTTTGGGGAAAGTTACGACTTTATGATTATAGAGTGGAGCTGCTTTTATAGTATGCTGTTATAGACAATAGGGATTTGTGGGCGTTTTTTAGCGTGTGTGTTTGATAGTTTTCCTGAAGGATATTGCTCGGCCAATTTTTATCTCGTCCTCACTAGCTTAGTATGCCAATCTTATCCTACAATCTCTATAACAGCTTAGGCAGAATTTCTACTTTTTTATAATATTATTTGAGATGAAACCCTTTCTCGTTCTACAATAGATAGACAAAAAAGCCCAACATACTAACAGCGGGTGCGATTTTTTGCCATACAAGCTCCTAATTGCTCAATATTCTTTTCCTCTCTTAACACATAACAATAGAATGAATATATAGTAAAGCTGCATATACAAATGTCTGCTCAAGACAACCATTTGCCAAACTTCTCGCCCAAGAGAAGATGTGTCTCAACCCCAACGCTGATTTCTGGCTTCTTCGAAAATAAGAGAATGGTGTCGCTACCACCAAACTGGAAGTATCCAAACTCATCGCCTTTACGCACTACATCGCCAGGTGCGACTGTTAGCGTGACGGACGAACACTGCGCCATTCCGACTGGTATGACTGCGACTAGACCGTTTTCTGGTGTTTCAAATATCACAAGGCCTCGTGTTTGCGCCATTTCGAAGCCGAAGTCGTCGCGACAGTTGAGTGTATTTTTTCTGAGGATCTTGTCGATACCAGTGTTGGTACTAGATGCGGCACGAGCTTCCTGTTTCCCATCCTGCTCTTGGTCATCAACATCCCTCACGTCGGCCATGCAGTAATGACGGCCGATCACTTTGCGGGCTTCCAGCACTCTTCCGTCGACAGGCGAATGAAAGCGATGATAGTCGAACACGTTGAGAAAGCCATGCACCAAGAGCCCACCGGCAAAGCTTGATGCGTACGGACTGTTGTCCAGAAGCTCCTTGACAGTCCACTGTAGTGTCTTCACAGTCACCGTGGCCGCCGCACTGATTGAAAAAGATTCCAGGTACATACAGTCGGCCGGACTCGTCCATACAGACGGGTCTTCCAGCGCGGCGATTGGTCTCTTCTCAGGACGCGCTCGCCTCGAGAAGAACTCATTGAACGTCTTCCAACCTGACTCGGGCTCAATATAATCTTCGACGTTGAATTTAGCCGCGTTCCGGAACGTGGCCATAGAATTTTCGTTCATCGACGCCGGAGTGTCTAGGTACGCGCCAAAAGCCTGACCGAAAGATCCTATCCACTGACTCAGCCAGGTCAACGGCTCAGACGATGAACCAGGGTAAATCTTGTTCTGGTACCAGATCACGGATGGTTGGCTCAGGATGAAGTAGGTAATCAGGATTTGACGGTAGATGACTGTACCGTCGATGTTCTCTGTTGGAGTCCATTCGAGGAACGCAGTGAGGTGGTCGAGGAAGGATGGGAGGCTCGTAATTCTTTGGTGCTCAAGCTCAGCTAGTCTATGGCTAGTAGCCGTGCAGATAGCTTCGTTGAAGTCGTGTTCTTGGGTCGGCGAAGAGGATATCCAGCGTGCCAGTGAGATGCTATGAAATCTTGCTGAGCAAGGAGATTTTCGAGGCCGTTCGAGAGCCTTGGGTCAACACTTCGCTTTGCTGACGTTTGAGAGAGACGGTTCGTCCAGTATCCCTCCCAGTGCAAGAATACGCTCAAGGCGGCAGTCCGTCTGGTTCGTTGCGCTGGCTCACAGCGTCGGCTTTTCGAATTCAACATGGTCATTTCCTAGGGTACTTAGGTAACGTTTACTCGTAGATAAGTAGATAGCGGCCACCCCACTTATTGGCCACGAGATGGCTACGTAGGTTCGAACATTAGTACCGGGAATGACTTCCAGGCCTGACTTTCGGACAGTCTTGCTTGCATATATTGGAAGCTTGACTGCTAAGGGAACTCCTAGATGAAGTCCGTTTTTTGTTATACACTTACCGGAGACATACCAGATAAGAGTTACAGTAACCACATTAGGGTGCGTGATCTGCCAATGAGATACTCATATTTGAGAGATTGTGGGACAATAGTCGGGCAATAGGCCGCATGAGAACCTCGAATTGGCCGAATTAAGTCTCTATTACGGTCCCTACAATTGCTATAATAGGCAAACATCTACAGTATAACAGAAGCATTATATTGAGCCCGCATGGACTTCGATTAAGTGCCCAGACGGACGCGTTCCGCCATTACATTACATTCTCATTCCAAGCTTCTCTAAGCAGTACGAATCGCACTGTTCGGTCGATATAAGCACGGCCAATGCGGTTCCCCACTTCCCCCTTTCTCCGCCATTCCATCCATGCTAACCCTTCCTTGCCCGACATGGAACACCCCCCCGATCTGGAATCCCAGATGCATATGCACATTCCTACTCTTCTCATTTGTCGCCTCACCATACACGGGCAGTCCGAGCTCGTCTGATAAGCGCGACATAGTCCTCATCAGCTCTGAATACACGCCTCGGGTCGGATGCCGATTGCCAACTATGATGGCGTGGATATAGCGTTGTCCAACAGGGAGGCTGCTATTTAGCGAGCGGGAGGAGAGGGTGAGAAGCTCTTGTAGGGTGGAAGCGAATCTAGTGTGGCATTCGGTTTTTTCTGCAGTCTGTATAGACCTGAATAGGACTGTTAGATGCTGTTTGCTAGTTGAGAAGTTGGGGAATTGACGAACCATGCACTCGTCAAGTCCATTCCTGGGATGGTTATAAGCGTGGCATTCTCTTCCTCGATGAAAGAAGTTATTATGTGCTTCATAGCGGGCTTGAGATATGCGTATGAGAGCTTCTTGGTCTGTGGTCCGGTTGCTTCGTCAAGCTGAAAGTATCGCATAAAAGGATCTTTCTCGAAAACGGTAGCTAGTACATCTACTGCGTGATCAAACGTGTCTTCGTTAAGACCGGGAGGCGGCTATATGCGCTCTATGGTGCCCTGCGGATTGATGCCTGGTTTTGATGGTATTGATGCTGATCTCGTTGCTATGGACGCTTGGCTCGACGTCGTTTGCAAATGTCGCGAAATAGACTGCAAGCGGGCGATCCCACTCTCATGATTGGTGCGGACTTTGCCAATGGTGGGTGGTCTTGGTCTTCAGATTAGTCTATAAGGTATGCCTATGGGTAATGTTCGTTGCTCTGTTCGGGATCTTGCACTTGCGATGCCGTAAACGGAGAATGTAGAGGGTGGACGTGAGAAATGTGAAAGGAAAGGAGGCGTTCTGCAGAAATTCCGTCGCTACAAACGCCACAAAATGGGCAAAAATATAGAGCGAGACGGACAGGAGTCGAAGATATGGTAATGTTTGGCCGGATCTTACGACCACAATGATGAATCGCTTGACTAGTTCCGCCTATTAATACATTGTGAGGGCGCCCGATATAGATTTGCAACAGCGCATGCATATCCGGCAGGAACAACGCAAATGTCCCTTAAATTTTAATATACTCTTTAAGTAACGTGCATGGGTCGCAAGATCCTTTAGTGGTCTTTTACAAGATGAGATCCGCAAAGGATTCACGGACTTGGCAGCTGGCGCATAAGGCAATTGTCTGAATATGGGAATTGTCGGTAACTTGGCTGACCAGAGAGACGGTATCACGTACAGGAAAGGTAGGTCGATGCACATTCTCGTCGGACTTCTACAACGACCACGATACCGTCGGGCACAGGTCCCCGTACGTTGCCGGTAATGCCCTCGCCTGTAGCGTCCCCGGGAATAAGATTGCCGACAAGCTGGTCGCTCCATGCCTCCCTTGTTGAATCCATTGGTACACTAGAGCGGGGTGCTAATTGGCCGTTTACAGGCCATCCGCAGCATTCGAATACATATGTAGGCCGTATTGGGCATTTACGACCTCTTGTCGTTGACTGACTTCTTTAACCGCCCTCCAACAACTCTTATCAAATCATATAAAATTCCAAAGAAGTCGTTCCTCGTGCACGTGTTAGATAGGTACACAGGACTCAGAGTAGTAGCTATATAGCCATAACCAGGTGAGTCTAGTGTACTCCCGAAGCTGAACGTAGCGACATCGGGAGTTAGACTGTTCAACTTGGGACTATAACACCAAAAGCCAAACTTTGGAATAGAATAACACAGCGAATTGAGTGAGTAAATGGTTCATTGTTGCATGGTGGGGGCAACGCCTAAGCTCGGCTATATAGCTATTGATCACATAGGGTTCCTGATCACCCCACCGAAACGCGCACCCTGAATAAAACACGCGATATCTCTCAACAACGCTCTTATAATTGCCATTAAGTACACATAGATTCAAGCGCTACAGCTGCTGTAGCTACTGCAGCCCTTTCTAAAGCGCTTAATATAGTATATTTACGTTGCTAAGCTGCTAAAGCCTCAGCTGCGCGCATACCCTCCATAATAGTCTCTACCTCTGCAAAGCGTTGATTTGGGTCTATCTGAACGCGCTTTCGTGGCCGGTGAGAGCTAGTAGTCTGTAGATGATACTCAAGGCGTCTTTTCTCTAATTCTAGCCCTGCAGCTCTAGCATTCGCAGCTGCTAGCGCCTTACCTACTTTTTGTAGGAGGAGCTGGGTCCTACAACCTAGGTTTTTGAGGCTCTGGACGTCGCGCTGCGCCAAGTAGAGATCCCGAGGGCCTTGAGGGGTAGAGAGGAAGCTCTGAGGCTGCTGCTGAGGTTGCTGCTGAGGCGTAGGCGTTGTAGGCCTCTAAGAGACCTGCGACGAGCTAAGCACGTGATTAATGTTAAATGGGCAGATACCAGCAGCCTGCCAACCAGCTCGAATCACACGCTCTGTGAAGCCTTCCTCCCTAGCTTGATAGTAGCAGGCAATAAAGCGCTCCTTCTTGACAGGCGCGGCGTCGTCGAGCGATGCGAGCTCCTGGATCTGGCGTCGGTAACTAGACTTAATTACCAAGAAAGGAGCGAGATCTAGAGGCTGTAGGACGTGAGAGGAGTGCGCAGGTAGGTATAGGAGCTCAATTCGATGCTGTTTACAGAGCCAGAGGAACTCAATATCAATATGGCTGCCATGGCCGTCAAGAATAAGCAGGCGGTACTGGCCGTCAGCTGGCGCCGTCTCAGGGATGAATATGCGCTGCAGCCACTCAACACCTATCGCATTTGACGTCCATCCATTCTCGGAGGTTGTATAGAGCCAGTCGGGTATTGATTTGGCTGGGAACCAGGTAGTCTGCAGGCTCTGGCCCTTGAAGATAACTACGCAGCGCAGCTTCCGCCCTGTTGCCGATACGCACTCAATTATTGAGACCCACTCGCGATTCTCTGGCGACTTAACGTAAGCCTTCTTCTTTAATGCCCTAGCAAGGACCCTGGTGTTAGTACATACACCTAGCGCAATGCCAGTCTCATCCATATTGTACGTATTCTCCGTCTGTATATTAAGTCGCTGTCAAGTCTGCTCATAGAGCTCTAGGAACGCGCGGAGCTGTTCTGGCGTAGCTGCCTCAGCTCTCTGGGCGTTAAGCTTCCGGCCTACTACTGAGGCGACGCGTGGCTGGCGCTTAATGAAGTGTGAGAGCCAGAGCTTGCCGACAGGCTGATTGTCGCCGTTCATGCGCAGAATTCGATTCGCCATCTCTCGCGCGCGAGCGTGTGGAGGAGGATAGCCGCGTGCGTCTTCTTCAAGGATCCATTCAACAAGGAAATCCTCTTGTAGAGGAGTCAATCGCTGCTGATGTTGATGGCTGAGCGCGCTCGTTGTTGCGCCACGGAGTCGCGTTGATAGCGTAGATTGAGGGATATTGTACGCCTTTGCAGCTGCGCGTTGGCTAGAATAAAGACCTGCGTTGAAATCGCTGATAGCTGATTGTATAGCTAGCTCACGGGCGTCCATTTTGATGAGCGTTGTTGAGAGATATCGCGTGTTTTGTTCAGGGTGCGCGTTTCGGTGGGGTGATCAGGAACCCTATGTGATCAATAACTATATAGCCGAGCTTACGCCGCAGTGATATGTGACGTGAAATTGCAGTGATTGGGGTGAGCACTAAGCCGGATTTGGCGCTGACGACCCCGCCGCTTTTTTAGCGCTCACTCACCAGAATCTACCATCAACTCGCGAGCGCCAGATTCTCGACCATCCAAAATTCCCAACAGTTGAAACTCAGCCTGCCGGATGACTCTTACATACATTGCATTCGGTCTTGCTGCTGGACTACGAGAGGATCAAGTTTGACCGATCTCAAGCTCTTCACAGAATACCTACACGCGCGCCTACGATGAATAACCTGCCGCAAGAGCTTGTCGAGAAAATCAGCAGCTACCTTGGCCGTGATGATCTCAAAAACACACTCCTGCTATCGCGGCAATTCCAGCAGGCATCTGAGAGATACTCTGGCGCATTCTCCGCATACGAACTCGCCGAGGACAATGTTGATCACTTCTTGCACGTTTATAGCGGGCAACGATTTTCCCGATACCTCCGAAAAGTCGAGTTTAGGACCAGCGTACCCGCGTTGGACGGGATGCGAGACGAGGACAACCCATGTCGCGATTCCGCTGAGGAGCTCAAACAATTGGACGAGGAATTCACGCGTCAGATCAAGTTTCTTTTCTCAACAATACACGAAGTTGAAACTCGAGCCGCCACCGTGTATACACTAGATCCCGGCAGTATTGAGCTCATGATATACACCCCTACGAGAGCTGTTGATAGAGACCGGCACTGTCTCCATCGCGTGTTCACCAGTTGGCGTATACATCTACTATCTCCGGAATCGCTTCCCAACCTTGCATCAGTCCAGTCATTATGGGTGGAAATCGGGGCAATCAATTACGATTACGAGCCCGACACGCCCTTACGAAAATTGGATCTCCGCGTACTCCTTGACCTCGCGGACAAACTGCCCAACTTAAACTATTTGAATTGTTGTATTGGCGGTGATGAATGGATGAAAAGTACAAGCTCTGAAGAAGCTAGATATGTCACGCAAGATTGGGCTGGCCCACGTCGAGACTCTCGTCATGATTTTGTCAAGGCGTACAATTCTATCGCACTGCAAAAGTTACGCCACGTGCGGTTGGATTTCATCTACCCTCTTGGATCAGTTGATTCAATAGATCAGCGTGTTGCAATGCCGAATCTCATCAAGCCCGCAAAGTACGATACCTTTAGCACCAGCCTCCGTCTCCTATCGTATCAGCTTCGAACCATGACCTTGCGGGTTATAGCCGATACCACATTGTTCTGGCCTTCTGATGGTACCACGCCTTTCTGGCCAAATCTTGAGAGTGTAGATGTTATGTTCTACATCGCTGATCCTTCTGGATCCTGGTATTTCCGAGGCCCAAACAATGAAGGGGAAAGTGAAGGATTTGAGGTCACTACCAAGTCGTATCCTCCGCTGGAGACGACCGACGAAGACGAAGAGGCGAATGTCGACTTTGATTGGATGCACTACTGCACTCTTTCCCAATACCGTGTTATACCAAACGACGAGGTCCTAGTGCCGTTCCTTACCGCATTTGCCAAGGCTGCGACTTTGATGCCTTCACTCAAACAGGCTGCATTGTGGTCACCATTGCAATTTCTAGTTGACTGGGAAGAGTATGAAGATTTTGATGTCAGCGAAGTGTCCCATTTTACAGATGACAAGCTAGCGTGGGGAATGGCCTATGTGAAGCCAGGCATGAAGGCTTTTCACAACTACCCCGGTGAGGATTTTTCTGATATACGCCAGATATGGTGGAACGTGGGAAAATGGCGCCCCAATGCCGACTTACTCAATCTCTTTCAGAAGGTTGGACAGAAAGAACATGGTACAGACTTAGCAATGTATTGGGAAAACTCCGAGGTTGGGTCGGGCTTGGTGCCACGGTACTATTTTGATTAGTGGGAGGCTGGAGTATTTGATGACACCAGACTTTTTGACTTCTTGGGATGCTGAAGTATTTTGCTGAAAAAGTACGATAAGAAGCTTGCATTCTGAAAATTCCTCCATCTATCTGTGAAACAAGTAGCGTATATATCATGGCGTAGTGCACTGTGCCTTCCAGCATGTCAGTTCTCCTTTGACATACTACCAGGGCGCTGTCCATGACGCCGCCTTCTCTTTGATCCACGCAGCTTGCAACCTCTTGATTTGACCATAGAAAGTAATGATGTCTTTATCATTGGCTGTTGTACAATGTTTCGGACGCCACTTCCGTTCGAGCATGCCCACGTATTTGTCCATGTCGCCGTCGCACCTTCTCTTTGCCATGTCAAATTTTTCTTCCATATATTCGTCCCAGTAGGCCTTCAGGCCCTGTCTCTTCCACACAATTGGTGTTCGTGCTGACTTATGGTTCGACTTTGCCTTCGGGTGGTTCTCCAATTCTTTATCAAGTGCTTCGAGTACATCGCCGATACGTTCTTTCTGCTTCTTGAAAATGGCTTCTATCTTTGGGCTTTTGAGATACAAACGCGCGCCCAGTAGATGCTTGAGCTTGACGAAGGCTCCCCTAGCGTAATCGATATTTGCAGCATCGACCTTCTTGTTTTTTCCTCTCCCGCTCTTCACGCCCATAATAGCGTGGGGCATTCCCGGCTTGAATTTCGGGGTACCACTTTTGCCCTCGTTGTCCACGTTAAAGATACCTGTGGTTTTCTTGTCATCCCACATCTGTGTTGGCATTTTAGGATGATTCTAAAGGGCATATGCGGTTGCTAGGAGAACTTACCTGTGATTTGGGTCCAGAATTCACAGTCTTCTGCAAATATACAAACTCCTCAATGAAGTTATCGACTCCGGGGTACGCCCATTTTAAATGATCGATTGCGATCCTTTCTTCGCCTTTACCATTGAGTTTGAACCTAGGCAAACCTGAACCTGTCCATGTCTCTTTCCAATAACGGCAAAAATTGATTCCCTTGTCGCTTGATGGATCCGGGTTCGGGAAGTCCGCCTTCTTCAGAGGCTTTTCGTTGAGCCACTCAAAGAACTTGGTCACGACCTGCCATTCGAGAACGTGTTCAATCTGATAGTCGTCTTGCGACATGCCTTTTGCCTTAGTTGGTGTGTCTGGAGCAAAAGCTAGGTTATCGCAGACTTTTGGTTCCTTCATACCGTAATATGGTGCATCGCTAGGCTGTTCGTGAACAAAAGTTAGCGATCCAACTAAAGTCCAACTACGCTCACAGAAGAGTGACATACCATTTCTTTGACTTGGGGGTATTTCAAGGCATCGAACATGTTCAAACCACAGGCTGAACCCTTTTTACGAGACGCGCGCTTCTCAAGACCCGTTAAGCCATGGAGAGTATCAAACAGATCCTCTCGCTCGATGAGAGTAGACTCTCGCTTGTTGTTGTGTTCTTCTGCTTTCAGATCCTTTGCCACTATGTCGTAGATTTGCTTGCAAGATTTGGTCGGACCAGTTTTGGCAGAGGCAGACGTTTTCGAGGCTTTGGCTGAATGCGACTTCGTTGTCCCGGTAGCCTTGTGCGTGGGTTTCTTGTGCGTAGGCTTCTTGTGGGCGGGCTTCTTGTGGGTGGGCTTCTTTTTCCTTCCCTTGCTCTTTGGTCGTCTGTGCCTGTCCTTCGGTTTCCGTTGCCGCCCCCTACTTCTACGCTTCTCCATGTCTTTACTCTCGACTGACTCGTCCAGATCTCCAAAGACAACATCTCCCTCATCATAGTGGTCGAAACCATCATGGTAAGCTTCGAAGATACTCCCATTCGCACTGTAAACAAGCCCACCATTCACTTGCTGACTGCTAACGCAATCCGCGATGATAGAAGCGAAGGCAGTGATGCATTCTTCGGCGCTTTCGTGTTCGATCGCTTCCACGATTTCAAAGACCACGTCTCCAATGTTGTGGGTTACGGGCGCTGGGTCTGCGATATGTTGTCCGCATAGATCTGTGATGGAGCCATTTAGTGCATCGTGAAGCCCAGAGAAAGAAACAACAGCCTAGTTAGGAAGAGATACCGCATGACACACTGTTTTCGCAGAGATAAGGGCGGTGTGTAGACTCAGGAGAGCCACACTTGCGGACAGACCAGCTGACCTCATGGTTGGATGGGAATGAACGTATACAAGATGAGGTATGATATGACAGGACTCGGAAGCCAGAAAAAACAAAAAACGAAGGTATTCACTGAACAAATGAAGGGGCCTGTGGACAAGATGGAATTTAAGCACCCATGATAGATCAGGCCTCCTTTGAAGACATCGTCTAGATACCAACCGTTTCTCAGAGTCTCATATGCCACTGTGCCCCCGGAGTCCAAAATACTGGTCTCGGAGTTGTGCACAGTCGTACCACAGGAAATCGGAAACCAGTAAGATTAAAATAGTCTACTTCGTACATGCGGTCTCAGTGTATTCATGGCTGGCAATGTGCGGGATTTACCTGCGAATGTGATATTATAAGATAGCTACAGCGGGATAATGTTGTATATGTCGTTGAAAGAAGTCAAGATTTTTGATCATACAATGTGGTCGCTAATTACATATAGGTATGTACCTGTTTGGAGCTGTACAACCGTCTGCGGAAGGTGGAAGCGGTTAATTGGACAGCTCATGAAAATAGACCAACCGTACTGGGTGAATTTCAAGAGATTACGAAGTCTTCGGAGACTGCCTTGCGATTGTGAGATACCCCTGAGAGGGGCGGGTTTTGTATGCCCGCAAGCGGCACGGTGGATGTGTCTCATCGACAGCTTACATTCAGGCTGTTTGGCGGGACTCTCGATAAGCCCGAAGGCATCAGTCGTTGCCGACCTCGATATGGTCTTTGCTTGAGTCATTCCAATAACGGCGCAGCATGTCAGAGTCCGCATCACTACCTATGTAGTATTCAGGTACTTGTGGTAAGCGAAGTAGCAACTTAGCCACACTTATACTGTGGCGCCTGCTGGAAGCACACGTCGAAATAATTCATTGTCGATGCCAAGATAATTACAAGGTCAACACTAGCCATATCTATAATAGAAATATAGTTAAAAAGATTATTAAATATATTTTTAACACCTTTTACGCTCTTTTTAATTACTAAGTAGGGGGCTCTGCTTTTTTATTATGTTATTTAAGATAAAAGCCTTTGTTATCCTACCCCTAGATAGATTTAATTAACGCCATATAGTATAATTAAAATAAAAAAATAAAATTAGTAAAGTTAATAAGTAAATATTTATATAATATTATTACTTTTATTCTTTTACTTTACTTTTAAAAATTAAGTACTTATATTTATATCTTTTAGTAGTAACGTACTTTGCACTCGAGTCGGACACTCCATCGAGTCGGACACTTTGCCAAGACCCCACTAAAACGTACTATCAGCAATAGTATAACGCGATGCCTCAACTACATAACGAACCACTAGCGTTAAAAGAAGCGCGTATACAGCTTGCAATCCAGGCTATCGAACGAGACGCGACACTCTCTTAGCGACGCGCTGCAGCTATCTACAACGTCTCTCGAAGTACACTTAGCGACCGACGCGCTGGAAAGACGTTTAGACGCAACTGCGCACCCAACAAAATAAGACTTACTATAAGAGAGGAGCAGGCGATTGTGGAGCATATACTCGACCTAGACGCGCGAGGATTTCCGCCTCGGCTCGATGCTATAAAAGATATGGCTGATTCTTTACTAGCTGCACGCCACTACAAGCCAGTTAGCCAGAGGTGGCCTTATAACTTTGTTAAGCGCCAGCCAGAGCTTAAAGTCAAGTTTAATCAAAAGTACGACTACAAGAGAGCTCTCTAGGAGGATCCTAAGGTAATACAAGACTGGTTCCAGCTTGTGGAGAACATAAAGGCCAAACATAGTATCCTGGACAAGGACACCTACAATTTTGATAAAGCAGGCTTTATAATGGGCATGATATCGACTAGAGCAGTAGTTACAGGCTCTGAGCGTTAAGGACAGCCAAAGCAGGTGCAGCAGGGCAATAGGGAGTGGACAACAGTCATCCAAGGCATCAACGCGATGGGTTGGTAGATCCTACCCTTCATTATCTTCAGGGGCAAGCACCACCTCTCCGCCTGGTATAAGGAGAAGGATCTACCTCATAATTGGGTTATTGCAGTCTCTGAGAACGGCTAGACAACAAATAAGCTTGGTCTGTAATGGCTAAAGCACTTTAATAAGCATACAAAGAGGCGTACTACTAGTGGAGCACGTTTGCTCATTATCGATAGCCACAAAAGTCACAACTCGCTCGAATTCCAGGATTACTGCAAGAAGAGCAATATTGTTACTCTCTGTATGCCCTCGCATTCGTCGCACCTCTTGCAGCCACTTAATGTGGGCTGTTTCGCGCCTTTAAAAAAGGCATATGGGCGCCAAGCTGAGGATTTGATGCGCAACCACATCACGCACATCACTAAAATCGAGTTCCTGCCTTGCTTTATTGCTGCTTTCAAGGCTTCGTTTACTGAAAGTAATATCAAAGGAGGCTTTCGAGGTGCTGGCCTAGTGCCCCACAACCTAGAAGCTGTGATATCGCAGCTTGACGTCCGCCTGCGTACGCCTCCACTTTGTACTATTCGCGATAGTACATAGGAGTCGCAAACTCCGCGAAATAGTACAGAACTTGGGTCGCAATCGACGCTAGTTAAGCAGAGGATTCAAAGGCATGTGGATAGTTCCCCAACTTATATGGTTGAGGCGGTGGAAAAGCTCGTCAAAGGCGCCGAGCTAATAGGGCATTCTTTAGTGTTGATGACCAAACGCAACGCCGAACTTCAAGCTACTAATGAGGCCGCCACACGACGTAAATCATATAAAAGAAAGCGATTGCAGCAAGAAGGAGTCCTTACAGTTGAAGAGGGCCAGCGACTGGCTACTCTAAAGGACTTTGGGGTGCGTAGTGATGGCAAGAAGGCAAAGAAGAGGGTGCGCACTGATGGAGGCGAATCCGCTCAACGGCGCTGTGGACGCTGCGGCAAGCCTGGGCACAATAAAAAAACCTGTAGGCAGCTTATAGAAGTAGATTCTGAATAGTTTAGCCTATTTAGACTATTGAAAATAGTTCATGTTGACTCTATACTATCGTGAATAGTACAGAACTTGGTGGGGTCTTGGCAAAGTGTCCGACTCGATGGAGTGTCCGACTCGAGTGCAAAGTACGTTATATAAAATAAAACGCTTTTTTTTATACTTTACCTTTTCTACGCTCTTTTTAATTACTAAGCAGAGGGCTCTACTTTTTTTATTATATTATTTAACATAAAAGCCTTTATTGTGCTACCTCTAGGTAGTTAATTTAACGCCACATATAAAATAAAAAAGTAGTTAATATACTTTACACTCGAGTTAATTATTCTATTAAGTCGATTACTTTGCTAAGGCCCTACTAAGTTCTATACTATTTACAATAGTATAGAGTTAACATAAACTATTTTTAATAGTCTAAATAGGCTAATCTATTTAGAATCTACTTCTATAGACTACCTATAGGTTGTTTTGTTATGCCTAGGCTTACCGCAGCGTCTATAGCGCTATTAAGCAGATTCGCCTCTATTAGCGCGCACCCTCTTCTTTGCCTTTTGCCTATTACTGCGCGCTCCAAACTCCTTTAGAGTGGCTAGCCACTGGCCCTCTTTAGCTATAAGGACTTTTTTACGCTGTACTTACTTTCTTTTATATAATTTATATTGCGTAGCAGCCTTATTAGTAGCTTAAAGTTTAGTGTTGCGTTTAGTTATTAACACTAAAGAATGCCCTATTAGCTTAGCGTCTTTAATAAGCTTTTCCACCGCCTTAACTATATAAGTTAGAGAACTATTTATATGCCTTTAAATTCTCTGCTTAACTAGCATTAATTACAACCTAAGTTCTATACTATTTCGTAAAGTTTGTAACTTCTATATACTATCGCGAATAGTACAAAGTGGAGGCATATATAGGCAGACGTTAAGCTGCGATATTATAACTTTTAGGTTATGGGGCACTAGGCCAGCATCTTAAGAGCCTCCTTTAATATTACTTTTAGTAATTAAAGCCTTAAAAGTAGTAATAAAGTAAGGTAGAAACTTAATTTTAGTGATGTGCGTAATGTAGTTACGTATTAGATTCTTAGCTTAGCGCCTATACGCCTTTTTTAACGGCGTAAAACAACCCATATTAAGTGGCTATAAGAGGTGCAACAAATATAAAGGCATATAGAGAGTAATAATATTACTCTTTTTATAATAATTCTAAAATTTAAGCGAGTTATAACTTTTGTAGCTATTAATAATAAGTAAACGTGCTTTACTAGTAGTACGCCTCTTTATATACTTATTAAAGTACTTTAGCTATTATAGACTAAGCTTATTTATTATCTAGCTATTCTTAGAGACTATAATAACCTAATTATAAGGTAGATTCTTCTTCTTATACTAGGCAGAGAGGTGATGCTTACCTCTAAAGATAATAAAGGGTGGGATCTACCACCCCATTGCGTTAATGCCTTAGATAACTGTTATTTCCTTTCTATTACCCTACTACATCTACTTTAGCTATTCTTAATGCTTAGAGCCTATAACTACTACTCTAGTTAATATTATACCTATTATAAAGCCAGACTCGTCGAAATTATAGGTGTTTTTATCTAGAATACTATACTTAGCCTTTATATTCTCTATAAGCCAAAACTAGTCTTATATCACCTTAGGATCTTTTTAGAGGGCTTTCTTATAGTCGTACTTTTAATTAAACTTAACTTAAAGCTTTAGCTGGCGCTTAACAAAGTTATAAGGCCACCTCTAGCTAACTAGCTTATAGTAGCGTGCAGCTAGTAAAGAATTGGCCATATTTTTTATAGCATTAAGCTGGGGCGGAAATTCTTACGCGTCTAGGTTAAGTATATGCTACATAATTACCTACTCCTCTCTTATAGTAAGTCTTATTTTATTAGGTGCGTAGTCGCGTCTAAATGTCTTTCTAGCGTGTTAGTTGCTAAGTGTACTTTAAGAGATGTTATAGAGGGCTGCAGCGTATTGCTAAGAGAGTGTCGCGTCTTATTTAATGGCCTAGATTATAAGCTATATACGCGCTTCTTTTAACGCTAGTAGTTTATTGTGTAGTTAAGGCATCGCGTTGTACTATTACTAATAGTACGTTTTAGTAGGGTCTTGGCAAAGTGATCAACTCGATGGAATGATCGACTCGAGTGCAAAGTACGTTAATACAAAAAATAGTTTAAAATTAATAAATTTTAAAAAGCTAAAGCTATAAAAACTACTTAGCTAATAGTAACTTATAGTTAATATAAGTTATAAGTTAGTAGTTATAGCCACAGCCTCAGGCGAAGAGGTTAGACCGCATACTGGGATCTGCCTTGTGTAAAGGCCACGTCAGCCAACCCAAGTATGCCCCAGCCGAACCGGCCCCTAGGTACCTAACATCACCTCATCTGAGGAGGCGAGGCGATTTCTCCGCCCTTAAGGGCGTTGTAGTATACCTTACGCATCAATTCAACCTTCAAAACACTACCGTAGCTTGGCAGTCAGTGCACAGCGTCAGTCAATGCACACCCCACTAATGCGATAGCCCAACTTTGACACGCCGCATATCCACCAATATGGATCCAATCGAGGCCGCAATTGCAGCAATCGAATCGCGAGAACCAGGAGAATATTTTTCATACAATCAAATTGCGAAGGACTATGGTGTTGTGCGGACTACGTTGATGCGAAGGCATCAACGCCTCACACAGGCGCGTGCAACTACCAACTCTGCGCGTCGAAATCTCAGCGAAAAACAAGAACAGGAGCTTCTACGCTATATCAAACGCCTTACTAAACATAGCCTTCCTCCTACACAGCTTATAATACAAAGCTTTGCCTTTACTATAGCTAAAAAGGAGGTTAGCTTATTATGGGTTGATCGCTTTGTTAGGCGCAACGCTAAATCCTTAATATCACAATAGACGGCCGGCATCGATAGTAATTGCCACAAAGCTGATTCCTTGGCCAAATATAAGCTCTACTTTAACCTCCTATAGTAAAAGATTGAGCAATATTAGATCGAGGCTCGAGATATCTACAATATGGACGAGAAAGGCTTCCTACTTAGCATCACCTCCCGCTCAAAGAGGATCTTTGATAGGCCTCTGTACGAGAGCAAGGCTGTAAGGCAAGCTATCCAGGATGGCAGCCGCTAGTGGATATCGCTCATAGCCTGTATATGCGCCGACGGATCTGCCCTAGATCTAGCTCTGATCTATCAGGCCACCTCTACGGATATACAATTAAGTTGGATAGAGGACCTTAATCCTCAACACTATTAGGCCTTTATTACGGCATCAGAATCTGGCTGGACGAATAATCAGATAGGCCTAGTATGGCTTTAACAGGTGTTTAATCGCCTTACAAAGTTAAAAGCTGGACGATTATATCGACTATTAATCCTTGATGGCTATGGATCTCATACTACTATGCATTTTATTGACTATTGTGATCGTAATAGGATCCTGTTGGCTATCTATCCACCCTATTCGACCTATATGTTACAGCCTCTAGATGTCTGCGTGTTCAAGCCTCTATCAACTGCGTATTCAAATGAGCTGTTAGCCTTCCTACAGAACAGCTAGGGGCTAGCCTCTATTGCTAAGAGAGACTTCTTTAGCCTATTCTGGAAGGCCTGGGTCAACATTATGAGGCAGCCATTAATACTCCGGGCCTTTGAAGCTACAGGCATCTCCCCGCTGGATCCGACGACTATCCTTAAGCGATTTGATTAGGCTGTGCCTCCTGATTAACAATTACGAGAGAGCTCAACCTTAGTACTTAGTGCTTTAGATTGGAGAAAGATTGATAGGCTTCTGAAGGCTGTTGTTAATGTAGGGGGTAGTAATAAGGCCAAGAAGCTGAGTTGAACTGTACACTTAATCTCTGTACAAAAGCAACTCCTAGAGCATGAAAACAAAGGCCTGTGGGAGGCTCTAGCAAGGTAGAAGAAACGCTTAAAGCGAGGCAGGCCTCTACCTCTTGATTGGCCAGATGAGTATTATGGTGGAGCTATTTTCTGGTTACCTTATAGCGTACAGCGGGCACGTGATCGTTAACACGAAAATGATGCTGAAGCGCAGCAACTACAGCTTTAAAAAAGTGAGCAAGCAGAGGCCCGTCGAGCTAGCCAGCAGCTTAAAGCAAGACTACTCTAGGAGAAGCGTGTTGCTTGAGCAGCTGCTAGAGATGCGCGCGCAAAGCAGAGGGCCAATACCATGTTTCATCACCCGACGATCGGCCCCACCTGACGATCGATTTGGCGGGGCCCGTGCGTACAACTTTTGAAGCTGTACAACGCAATACAAATTGTATACAGGCTAGATTTTTTGGTGGAGAGCTTTTGAGGGGCATAGGAGACAATCGCGATACTTTATTAGGTGCGATAACGCTCAGGGAGCCGTAAAGAGCGACCCCGGCGTGTACGCGCTGGCGTAGGCGCCACATCTACAACAGATGAAAAGTTGTACTCTACATCCTCCTCATTAATTAAAGGAGGTGTAATAGCCTTCTCCTTGCCCTTACGCGTCACCTTGGAGGTGTTTTGGAGTAGGAGAGGAGCTTCTTGGATGCCTTTGGGGGCCTTGCTTTTGGTGCCCGAAGCGCCTGGGTTGACGCCAGGGCCCTGGGCGCGCTCCTCCTTTTGTATAGCCTTTGTACGCCTCCGCTCCTCCTGGATAGCCTTCCTCTGCTCCTTCTCTTGCTCCTTAGCCTTTGCCTCCTAATCTTTTTGTGCCTGGCGTTGGCGAGCTTCCTTGACCTTTGTGGGGGACTAAAACATGGCGCCACTAGCGTAATTTGTAGGTGGTTTAAGCAGTAGAGGCTTTCCTTGCGTAGGGCGCTTCTTCTGGGCTAGCGCTTCTCGTAAACGCTTATTTTCATGGTTTAGGAGGGCGTTGCGCACTGAAATTGAGTGCATAGTGCGGGAGAGCTGCCGGGACCCCTCAGCGTAAGTATCAGCGACAACCTGGCGCAAGAGTCTCTCAATTTTACGCCAATCTGAAGCGCTAAGTACAGAAGAGCTGCTATCGCTTGAGGATGGCCGCTCTGGGTCTATATTATTAAAGCGCTGAAGGATTACTTGGGGGTTGAAAGGCACTAGGCCAGTGGCCTTAAAGGCGCTGCAGATCGTATTTTCTTGAAAGGAGCACTGCTAGGCCCTCTCAAACATAGTGAAGAAGTCGCGCTTTGTGACTCTTGAGAGGCCCTGGCACTTATTTAAATACTCAGTAAGTTTAGCAGAGTAGGTAGTGCTGAGAGGCTTGAATAGCGCGACGTCGAGCGGCTGGAGCGTATGGGTTGAATGAGGTGGATAGATGGCCAGGAGGATCTTATTTTGATCGCAGTAGTTAATAAACTCCATTGTAACATGCGATCCATGGCCGTTAAGGAGTAGTAGACGATAATCGCGGCGCGCCTTTGCCTTAGTCTCCCTGTCAAACACCTGTTTGACCCATGCTAGGCCTAAATCGTTGTTCGTCCATCCACTTGGTGATACTGCAAAGAGAGCTTTGTGTGAGGAGTTGTTAAAATCTTGTAACTAGGTGTCTTGTATATTGTTTGACTGCGCTTGATAAATCAAGCAAGGCGTAAGAGAGCTTCTATCAGCGCAAATATATGCCAGCGTCGTAATCTACTTGCGATTGCCGTCCTGGAGCATTTGTTTAATGCCGCCGCTCTTATAGCGCTGTTGGGAGAAGACACGCTTTATTTTTGACAGCACCCTAATTAGGAAACCCTTCTTATCTATATTGTACATGTGGCGCTTGTTGACGTTATACTGCTCAATCTTTTTACGTAGGAGCTCGAAATATAGGGCGTACTTGAAGGCAGAGTCGGCGCGTTTACGTGAGGCGTCTATACCAGAGGTCCAGTGCGAAAGTAGGTCGACTTTGTGGCGTCGTATAAATCGGTCAACCTAGTTTTTGCCAGCAGGCTTCCTAGCTATTTCTGATGCGAAATTTCGTATCATCTCCTTTGTAGGGGTAATCCTCGTTCGCAAAGGCCATCAATATATTGTAGAAGCTCAGTTTCCTGTTGGGAGTTGAGGAGGCGCTGGCTGTCGGCCAGCGCGTCGCGCGTGCCCTGCACCCTGCGATGCCGGCGCGACAACGTATTGCGATCGCAGCTATATTTTTGAGCGACTTTGGTGTAATTAGGCTTCTCAGAGATGCTTAGCGAGCTCAAATAGTTAAGAGCAGCACTTAATTTGGCCATATTCGTTGTATAGAGCGTTGCAAAAGGTGCCGAAGTTGGGCTGTTGAGGCGGAAAATCGATCGTCCGGTGGGGCCGATCGTCAGGTGATGAAACACGGTAAGGCTGCTGAGCGACGCCTTAATCAACAGGCTTGTAGGGCCAATCAACAACTTCAAAATCGCATCAAATTAGCCAAAAAGGGTAACAAAAAGGCTTCAGAGTCTACTGTTCTACCTATCAAGAAATAAAAGCCTGCGTCGGCACCTGTACGCGTTGATGAAGCTGCATCTGCTCTACCAACGCCCTCATCGCGCAGTGGCCGAATTATCAGAACACTAAGTAGATATCTATAATCTGAGTAGCTAGCAATCATCTACAGGCCTAGGAGACCTCAACTCCAGAAAATCTCGTGATAATATTGATTGTGGGTGGCTCAGTAGCCTCATGTTGCTGGCCGAGCGATCGTGTTGGGGGTGTGCATTGACTGACGCTGTGCACTGACTGCCAAGCTACGGTAGATAGATACTCACCAAAACGTGCAGTCTGAGGTCTCTAATTATTAAAAAAGCCACTACATAACACGCACACACAACCACCCCACCACACCACCGCGCAACCTACGCGCCATCGCCGCAAACCTAACACCCACCTAGCGCCCAGCCTACTACATCCCACCGCATACGCCACAATATCCCCCTCCCAGCCATAGAGCACAGTCTCTCACTCTCACAGTATCTGTACAGTTCTAATAGCGATTCCAACGAATACGCCACTCAGCCAATAAGAGCCCGAAGGACGATGTGAACTTTGGTCCTGCGATCCTTCTGCGTTCGATGGCTGGGGGAAGATGCCGGATAAGGGAGTTTGAGAGGAGGGTCGTGCAGGTCTCCCATTTGGGTATAGGGTACGCGGTGGATGGATGGGGGTAGGGAGGGGTTGGCGGTGGTTTAGTCGAGAAGCGAAAGAAAGTCTGAGATGAATAGGCGAGAAAAAAAAGTATAGAAGCGGTTGGATTTTCTTTTGGAGCATTTGATGAATGCACTCCACGTAGTATAACGCTGCACATGTGAGGACGCTGTAGGCGAAGGTATCGTGAGTAAAAAGTAGAAAGATAAATCGACAGAGTCACCGAGTAGCAGACTTGCAGAACGATGCGCTATCAGCGTATTCGACTTTTACTATACGTAGAATGCTTTTCAAGTACATGACCACCCCTCCACATACCACACCCAAAGTAAAACCCGCAAGCATCTGCTATGCATGCATGCAAACCCCCCTATTCCAACAATGCTATCCACGTCTCCCACCTCCCTCTCCTTCCCCGTCTTCCCTTCCCCTAGTCCACAGCATTCTCCGGCTTCTTAGCCCAAACAACATAATAATTATGCTGCAGCAACATCCTCGGATTCTTCAACTCCTTGCGCAAATCCGCGCACAGCACCTTGACCTCATCCGGAGTCCACCCCCACGCATTCTGGTATATCCTCGTCGTCAGCGCCTCCAGATTATCCAGGTACTGCAGCAGGTTGAAGGCGCCGATTTCCTTGAGCCGCTTGTCTTTGGGCCAGGTCCCGACGGGGAAGGGGAACGTGCGCGATTCGATGTTGGTGAAGCCGGCTTCTCGGACCCAGCCTTCGAGCCGTGGGCTAGGGGGGGAGGGTTAGCTTGCATGTAGCGAGGGAGATGAGGGGGGAGGGTATACCCTGGATCAGGTTCGTTGCCGACCTTGCGGAGGCCGTCGGCGAGTTGGTGCGCCCATTGGCCGAGTTTGGATTCTTTGGTGTATTCACCGCCGCGCGTGTAGAATATCGTGTCGAAGTCTGACGCTCGTTAGCGAGGTCACAATTGCGTAGTGATCAACGTACCTTGGAACTCGACCCATCCACCAGGCTTCACAAACCTGCCTCATTGTAAGTATAGTCACTCAATCGACAAGAGGGCTTCACTGACTTGAAACATTGCCGCATCAATTTGGGCCAGTCTTTGATGGAGCACGCGAGGTAGCGAACATGGATGTAGTCGAACTTGGTAGAGTAGACCCACTCTTCCTCCAGGTCGTCGACTTCGAATTTGACATTGGGCGGGACAAGGGTCGGCTGTATGGGGCTAATATCGTTGCCGAGAATCTCGGCAGAGGGGTACTTGTCGCCCATGTCAATTGCCCAAATACCGGTGCCGGTGCCCACGTCTAATATCCTCTGGGGATTGTCGCCGATAGGCGCGAGGTGGAGTTCGCCGCTCAGACTCAATGTCTGGATGTGGTGGTAGAGGTCTAGCCTGTCGTTCTCTTCCTTTGCTAAGGTCAGTAGACAGTCATTTGCTCACAGCAGAAGATGCGTACATCGTCGTTGGGCCAAAAATACGTCGCTTCGTCTTTGTATCCATGGTAGCGTCGGCCGTTCTCGAAGCGGTAGCTGCGCACGTCAACATGCGGTCTTGATTCTAGTTTATTGCCAGAAATACTCACTTCAGCACCGTGGATTTGAGTGACGTGGTATAACTCTCCCTGTGGATCGCAAACGTGTCAGGTCGTACGACTGGCTGTTTCATGCCACGCCGGACTTACAAATCGTCTCCATACGCCGAATCACCGTCTGCATCGACCTTCGAGTTCGTCAGTGTGAAGCGCTACAAGCACTGCTCTTCCCACCGACCTCAACCGCCTCGGCCTCAACGTGGACGGCCGGAACGTTCAAGTTCTGCGCGTCAGGACTTGCAGGCGCAGGACTGCCAGCCGCAGGTGGAGGACTGGCAGCAGCAGGCGTCGGACTGCCTGTAGGGACAGGGTCTTTCGGAGGAGACGCCATTGGCACCCACCGGCTCTCGAAGACAAAAAATCTCGAGGGTCACAGGTCGCGATCGCAAGCGGTGGCCGGGCCTGTGGAGTAGTTATGTGAAGGAAGCGGTTGCGGGTGGGGCCCTGTCAATCTGTCGACGGCCCAATCGCGTATCGGCGGCTGTCCGTCCACACCGCATCCCTTTGTTCCCACGAATCCCACCATGTCCAGCGATCTGCACCGGATCCGGGATCTCCTCCGATGACAGACGACAGACGCCAGACGCCAGACGCCAGACGACAGATGCCAGTCGCTCGTTCGAGATTAGGCGCGCGGGCGGCGGGAACCGCTGGAAAGTCGAAATCGCCCGTGGGTGGTGTCACTCCACTTGTCACTCACTGCCCACCGGAATCAAGTGGGGTTCACGGCGTGGCAGCACGGGACACGTCAAGCGGGCCGTGAATTGCGAAGGGAGAACGGCTGTCTCCGTGCGGGCCTTCTACATGTCGTCCAAACGAGCGCCACCTATCTAATTCTTCACACTGCGCCCACCTGTCCAGCTTAGCTCAATAACGACGAAATATGACATCACCCCTCCACCGCATGCAGCTCAGCATACCCAGAACCCCTTCTCCGCCGTGCCTCCCCCCAATATCCCTCTCCCCTTCAACAACACGGCTACTGGCCACCCGTCTGGCACCAGGCACTATGATGCACACCTCAGCCGCTCCAATCATCCCACGCAACAATCCCCTTCGGGTCGGACTCGCCGTCCCCGCCTTGGTGTCGCTGGTGTATGCAGCCATACACGCCGGTCCACTCACCTTCTGCCCACAAGCGATATCTCCGCTCGGCCTATCTTGCAAGGGAACCGACTGCTCCATCCGTCTCTTCTACATGCACGCCGGACTGCAGTGCGCTCTCTTGGGCGCTTTATTAATCGCGTGGGTAAATGTCGGGCTGGGCTCCAAGAGTTTGGCTGTGGCGCATACAGACAAAGAGAGACACCATGTACATTCTCTTCGTCTCTGTATAATAAGCAACGAAACCGGGGCGATGAATAGTCTGGATTAGATAAGAGCCTCTAACAAGTCCCTAAAGCGGGGATAGCGCCTCGCAGAAAAAATATGGCAGGGATAGATCGCCGAAGGGAGCAGAGGAATCCTAGCGCCTGTGGATACATGTCCACGTGCCCCCGCTGTAATCGACCGGCTCACTGCATAGCCAAGACTTCATCTCGCGCAGCTCTCCAAACTCTATACCTCCCATAGGTATAGCTAAAACGTCAGTATACTATTTTATACAACAACTATTACAATTAACATATTCTACTAACTACCTGCATCACTCCACATAACCTCAAATTCTTAACTAGAACCTTCCCCTAACAAAAATCCATTCCTACAAAATATAATTTGCAATACCATCATCACCAGGTCTAGAACCACGGACGATAGATAGATAGATACCTAGCGACATGATTCCCCAACAGCCAGCCCTTCAGGCACTCAATCAGACATACATATATGATAATAATATAGGGCTTGCATACATCGAAACTTTTTCCCGTAACATGATCAAAATACAAGATGCACGAGGAGCCGTCATCATCCACGTAAGGCACCATGCAAGACACGCCGCAAGAAAAGACAAATCAGGCCGTTATCGACTCACCCCCAGTCACAACCCGTGGACGTAAGTAGTGTCATTCTAGCCCCTTTTGTCCTTTGAGAAATAATATGCCACACCAAATAAAGGCCTTGCCACGCACGTCAAATACACACATACATCGTATGCTCCTAGTGGCCGCCATTGCCAGCCTTGGATATAATGTCCAAAATCATTTGCTTCGCCTCTTCGCACCCCTCCTTCGTACCCACAATCTCGATCGCCTCATCCTTGGCCTGGTCGCGCGGAACCTGCACTTTGGTACCTGTCTTCTTGCGGATGTTGTTGATTGTGCTACCGCCCGGGCCGACAACAAGTCTGTAGCTACGCGGGTCTGGAAGGATAAGGTAGCCGGTCGCGGAGGGCTTGGAAGCAGTCTCGATGGCTGATTCCAACATTTGACGAGCCTTGGGGAGGTTGTCAGCTGGGCCGCGCAGGACCCACGGAATGGTGGCGGACGTGTCGGCATCAGCCGCGGGAGCGTTGTTTTCAACAATCTCCCACGAGTGTGCATCTGCTCCAGCGGTAGTGTCGTCGGTAATGAGGGGGAGAGCGCCGTTAGCACCCTTGCGAGACTTGCCGCCCTGCTCTTGGTTTGGCCTAAGGGGCAATTGCTGGCCAGCGTGGTCAACAGTAACCTTGTGCTCGTTGCGGAGACGGCGGAAGAACTGTCCGTTGTCCGAGATGACGTGGTGTAGGTGACGTGGTACCTGGACCGTCTCACCCTCCTGACCCTTGACCATGCCGAGAATGTGTTCCTTAGCCTTCTCAACGTGGTCGGGCAGACCGGCGATCTTGACTTGGGAGCGTGCGGCACCAGTAGTCGACTGCTTGGGGATGTCTAGCTGGACGGCGAACTTCTCTTCTAGAGACCGGCGAGTCTCGCCACCGCGGCCAATAAGCAGCCTGTGTTTGTCAGGTGAGATCTCCAAAATCTCGGTGACCTGGTTTTCGAGAGTGGACACCTGAGCTTGCAGTGAAGCGATAATCTTCTCAACAACGTTCTTCGGACCTTCCACACGAATCTTGGAGTCGTCGGACTCGGCACGAGGAAAACGGACCATGCGAGCTAAGTCTCGTGAGTTATCGGGCCCACCTGCAGCAGTAACAATCTGGCGAATGTTGGAGCCGCTACCTCCGATGAGAGTTCGGTGATGTTTCCTATCCACATCGAGAGTCTTCACGACGGTGTCATCAAAGACCTTGGCGCGCTCCTGGAGGATCTTTTTGGCCTCCTCGACTTGCTTCTTGGTGCCCTTGAGCTTGATCTCGGCGCGGCCAGAGAGATCAGCAGCATCGCGAGCGCCAGGGACATCTATCTGGCAACCGGTGGCGAGTCGTAGGTTCTCCATCTCCCGACCACCAGATCCAATCAGTTGAGGAACCTGACTCTGTGCAACGAATACGCTATCGGTGTTCGAGTTGTCTGTAGTCCACTGCAAGAGGTTCAAAAGCTCATCCCGAGCCTCGTCTGCACCTTTGCGCGGACCACGAATCGTGACCTCATCAGGAGCTTGAGCGCGGAAGTTGCGCTGGGAAGAACCTTCACCGGTGGCCTCGTCGTCGTTGTTTGCATGAGAGCGAGGGAAGTTGATCCGGACGTTATAGCGATCCTGAAGACGGTTCACTTGACTTCCTTTGGCACCGATCAAGTCGCGATGGAATTGAGGCTTGATCTTGAGGATGTGTGTAGTCTCATCCTCCAGGCGCTTTGCAAGAGACAGAATGTGAGCCTTGCAGGCGTTGGCCTTGGCTTGGGGACCCTTCAGTTCGACTTTGCCATCGTTGACCTGGATCTCGACATCAAACTCCTCACGCAATTTGCGGATGTTTTCGCCGCGCTTGCCAATGAGGAAGTTGGCGAATTTCTGAGGGAAGTCGAACGAGGTGGTGTAACCTCGCTCAAGCTCGTCCTTCTCTTCCTGCTCAATAAAAGCAAGGATCTTGGCATACAAATCCTCGACGGAGTTGGAAGGTCCACGAATGCCGAAGTTGTTCTCAGATGCGCTAGCTTGCTGTCGCCGGTTACCAAAAAGCAACTGTACAGGGATCTGATCACGAGGGAGGGCTTGCTGTTCCTTCTCAACGAAGCGCTGCACCTTGGGGTGGAATTTAGAATGCGCCTCAACATCCCGGGAAACAAGTTCGTGCTGGTTGCTTGTAAGACCTTGTATGAATTGTTGAGCTTCTTTCAAGGCATTCTGGTATGCCTGCACATCGGCCGCGGGCGGTGCTCCGCGAGGAATGACATAATCATCGTAAGGGGTAGAGCCCTCATATACCAGAATGAGTTCTGGCGAGTCCTCGTTCTCGTCTGGGAAGACAATGTGCACACCCATGTTGTCGCGGACGTGCTGCGCATTGCGTTGCTGCAAATGCTGGTGGTAGAACGGATCCACATTGACAGTGGAAAATCGGGACGGAGGGTGGCTGGCGAATACGCTCATGATATCGCCGCGGGCCTTCTGCGTATCCTTGGCTTCCCTGCCATAGATCTCCCAAGCTGTCGGTCCGTCACGATCGGTGGGAGCAACGATGCTGGTATTGTGGATGCGTTCAAGCTCTTTCACAAGCTCGCGTTGCTGGAGATAGCGCGTCAAGTTACGGGCATGCGCCTGGGCGTTTGGTCCACGATGTTCGCGGGTGCTATCAGCCATTGCCGACTGCATGCTATAAGCGATGTCTTCGAGCTTATCCACGCCTGCCTGAATCTTGTCGGGTGGCCCAACGACGTAGATGTTCTCGCTCGGGTCGGAGCTAGGTGGTACTATGATGCTGCAACCGGTCTCTTCGAGGAAGTCATGGAGTGAGTAGCCACGCTCACCCGCAATGAATTGATGCCGACCACGCTCAACGGACCGCTGCTCGATTGCCAACTGCTGGCGCAATTGCTGCACACGGCGCTGAAGCTCAGCCTGGACCTGCTGTGCGGCTTCCCGATCTCCCGAGATCTGAATAGGGTACTTCGCTTGCGGAACGAACGGGACTGGCTGGTTACGAGGAGCTTGAGCAGGGGCTTGGGAATCCCAGGTGTGGTAGTGGGGGATCTGGACGCGGACATCCCGGCCATTCTCAAGACCACCGACGTGAGCGTTGCGAGGACCAGCAAGGAAGGGGTAGTATTCGGCGGGGATGTCCTTAAGACGGAGGTTGACGGTGGAAGTGCGCTCGTTTACGATGGACATGATTTCGCGGCGGGCCATCTCAGCAGTCAGCGCGTTTCCTTCGATGATGACATCAATTTCAGCGTCTTCATCTTCCACGTCTTGCTTCGGGACTTGGATGCGGGCACCCGAGCGCTTGCTGATTTCCTGGATCTTGGCTCCTTGACGACCGATGATGAAGGGACGAACCGAGGCAGGGATTTGGACCTTGACAGATTGCTAGGTGGTGTAAGCTTTGGGCATGCACTATGTGTCTGCACATACCTTGGAGCCAACCTCATTAGCAACATCCTTGAGGGACTGGCGAACAGCATCGACAGAACCAGTCGACTCGAAGATGATACCACTGGGACCCTGCTTGACCTCGAGCTTGGCCTTGGAGCGCTTGTTTATATCCCGGACAATCTCATTTACGGGCTTCTTTAGCTCCGTGCGCGACATGATCTGGGACGGATGGAAGGTAATACGCTCGGTGTGCTTGCCGGGAAGAGCCATGGTTGGGAGTGCTGGACCACGTGTGACGGGCAACGAGGCAGCAGCCGTCATACCGGAAGCCGGGGTTGAGGCACGAGAGGTGGCATTGCTAGGCGTAGCACCAGTGCCGTTGACTCCATTCGTGCTGACCGACGCCGGCTTCTTACCCCAGGCGGGCGCAACAGGGGCCTGCGCACGCGGCTTGACAGGGCCCAGGGCCGGGAAAGCCTCCTCGGACGCAGTGTTGAGCGCGGCGGGCTTTTTCGGGGCAGCGGCACCATCTGCCTTCTGCTTACCGGCAGCCTTCTCGCTCAAGGGCGCAGCCGAGGCGTCGGGAGTGTCTGGCTTGGAGGCAGCCGATGGAGGAGGATGAGCGAGATCCTCCTCGTCCGGCACATCCTCGACCGTGGCATGGTGGTCGTGCTCGGCCATCAGCTTCTGGGCGGGCGTGAGACCCTCGACAGAGCTGCCGGTAGCAACTGCTTCAGATGCCATTTTCAGATAACCGTTCGCTTTAACCAAAGGGTGATTCGTGTAGACGGTGGGGTGAGGGTGCTACGAGAGCAGCGCCACGATGGGTTGAGGCAAAGGGGATGCGGGCGGTGGTTGAGGTTTTTGTCTGTGAGCGAGAGAAAAGTCAGCGGCCAGTCTGATGAAGCGGAAGGATGGGGAGCCTCGAGGTCGGGCCTGTGGGCAATGCGCGTACCAGAATTCACTGCAGCTAGCAATGGTGGGCGCAGTCACAAGGAAGAATGGGAGTGGGAGTGCGGCTCAGTAGGCCATAATGCGAAGAGCAGGAAAGTGAGGGGGGTTCAATTGCAGGCTGCGGGGAGTGTAGAGGCGCAAGGTGAGGAGACGGGGACGGCACTGAAGATGTTTCAAGTGTTCGATGAGCTTCGGTCGAGGCGCCAAGTCGGCGGATCCCTGCATATCGGTAGCTTACCTTTGCCCCCGTTTGGCCCGAGTAGGGGCCCCGTCACCCGTCACCCGTCACCCGTCATCCGTCACCGTGGTGGGCCGTTTGGCCTCTTGGAATGCGCCACTTATTACCCTCCCGCGTTCTGGGAGCCTGTCTTTCCGCAATCACAGATCGACTTTCCAAACGAAGCAGTGAAATTCCTTGCATTGGACGGCAGTGAGGATGCTCTCTAAAGAATACCTAGGTAGATCCAGACTTGCCCCTTTATACCTGCCGCCTCCGCAACTTTCTCCCACATTTCCTTCATGGTCTCTTTGCTATGTCGGAATATGGTCCTATGCTCTCCCCCTTCACACATCGGCGGTTGGAGAACAAGCTCTCCAGCATCAAGTCTTCCTGTCTGTGTACCAAAGACTGTTGAAAGGGGAGCATTCTTGAGCAATCGGAGCAGATTCTCGCAGGCCCTCTCCTGGCTCTCGAGCGAAAACACATGGAGAAACATAGCTATGTGGAATCATATCCCACGATCCCCCTCGATTTCGCCAAGTCATCCGTATCAGAGAAGATATCTCCGACAATAAAATGCGAGGCGTCGAAGGGGTCCTGGTCCCTGAAAAGCTGATGCCCAGCTGCCTCAAAAGCGGGAAACACATCAGCACCATACAGACTGGAGAGAGGAGCCCCATCATATGCGAGCGTGCAAAGATCTTGTCCAAGACAGGTGCCGAGGTCAAGAAATTTGAGCGGTGTGCTGGTCGTATTGTCCTTCAAGCGAGCGAGGACTTTTTCGTAATCAAGGTGGCGCAAGATACCTTGCTCGATGAGCCAGAACTCGCCTATACATGGCCAAGGGAAGACCTCCCACGACTCTTCGCGCTATTTGTCAAATCAGCAAATGACTCTAATCGTAGTATTACTCACACTTTGATAGATGTGTGGGATGACGTCTTCTGGCGCCATACCACTCCAGTCTTCGAGCAGTTTCCGAAAGGATGGCGTCAGCTTGTGCTCAAAGCTCTGGGTATACCAGGGCATCTTCTTCGAGCGAGCCATGTGCTCCTGTGGAAGGTTCTTCCATTGCGAGACCTCGGACACCATGGTGCTCATGCTTCGTTCAAATGGTAGTGCAAGACGCCCCGAAGAGTTGCTTGTATTTATGCCTCAGAAAGTTTAATATGGCCCTATTAACAAAAGCTACAGAGCAGAGCCAAGCACATATAAGTTTCCAATCGGAAGAGGAGGGGCACCAAATGACGTCGCAGGCTGACTGCAGGCGACATCGCTTCGTGGATCTTGCTTCGTGGGCGGTTGTCGAACGCTCTTATCGTTTTCATTTATCCGGGCATTACGTAGTGTTTGTTAAGCAGGCGAAGCTTTTCCCTGAGGGCTTCAGCTGTGCTTATTATCATGCAAGGCGTCTTCGGATTCTCCGACCGACCAATGGAGTTTGATTTGTAATATATTCCCCGGGAACGAACGAATTGGCGGACGTTTACATCACGCACAACGGAGGTCTTCAATGCAGACCCGTTAAGTACTTTGTTAAGTTTTACATAGTGCACAGTTTAAAGTTAACAATTATATTAATTATTTAGGGTTATCTCTACTTTAAGTCCTTAAGGTCCTAGATCTACCTATTGTCCTACTACTTATTAATTTAGTTAATTACAGCCTTATTACTAATAGTAAGGCTGTAGGGCTACCTTATAAGGATAGCGTTAAGGGCATTATATTGCTTTTTAATATAGTTCTTATCCTTCCTCCCTTATATACCTTCTATTCTTATAAGAGATAGTGCTATAGTTTAGATAGGTATCCTTACTAGCTTAATCCTCTAAGATCTAAAGGTGTAGTTGCAGCAGCTAGAGCTTTTTAAAGAGCTTGTTATTCTTATTCTTACTAATAATCTTACTTTTCTACTTATAGTATTTCTATAATTTAAGAGAAAGCTTTTTAAGTTAGTTATAACTATTACGCGTTCTTATGTAAAAGCTAACCGCCTTAGTAGTAGTAATAATAGGAGGACCTATATTAAGGATAGGATTAAGGTACTAAGGTATAGATCTTAGGTAGTACAAAGGGCTATTTATTACCTATAGCAATTCTATTATTTTCGCCGCCCTTTAGAACTCTATAGTTAAATAGTAACTCTAAGGTTACTATCCTATAGTTTACTGTTATATAATTAGCCCTTTACTAATTATACACGTTATACTTTAGCTCCCTACTATAGTTAATCTTAATTGCGCCCTTTTTTTATATACTTTGGCTGTTAAACCTTAGTTGTGCTTACTGTTAAGTCTTATAATCTGTAAAAGGTTAGGTCGACTATAAACGGATATGAATGAATAAATGAATCACGCACAACGGCGGGCGCAACATGGGTAATACCTAATTGGGGCTCTCCACTTCCACGGTGCACAACACCCTGCATACATGTGGCACGGGTCGGCCGTGCGCAACGCTCGGCCTAGGATTCATGTTTTTCTGTCGTCACTGCGCCAGTGAAGACCTGCTTTGGTCTCCACAAGCATGGGGGTCGATCCTCTAAAGCGTTAGGTAAAAGCAAGCCATGGGTTTTGATGACTCATCCATACTTTCTTTCCAGTGAGCCAGTGTACCTGCGCAACGTGCTGTCATTGCCAGAGCAACGAAGATGTTTGGGATCAACCCTCTGCATTCTTCGTCAGCACAGTTGCGTATCAGCCTATTTTGCAGGACTTACAAGGCAGCATAAATGAAAGAACCATGCAAGTCAGCGTTGATGCTGAGATTTTTCGTCGTGAAGTACGGATAAGTTGCTACCGTGCGGTCAATCTCCATCTCATTGTCCAACAATGAGTTTTGCAAAAGTGCCCCCTTGATGGTAGCCATCAGAGACCTGAGATATTGTATTCGCGGATCAACAGTCTTGTAGACACGATGACCGACACCCATCAGGCTGCACTTCTTCTTTCCTGAATCCTGGATCAAGAACTGAGAGTCCATGAGCCCAATGCTCTGACGCACATGCTGTTATTCCAAGCGGAGAAATCCTCTTGAATTCTTTCGCACGTATAGCATTGCTTTCTATCTGCACACCGTAGGTTATTATGAATTAACAATAGGCATGGACTTGCACTAAACCCCTGGCATAACGGACACTATCACACAGGAGCTGATTGACCCAATCAGCAGCTACCTCAGCCTTGAAGACCTCAAGAATATATTTTTCTTTGCTGCGAGTTCTAAGATGTAGTCGAGCAGAACTTCATAACTTTTCAAAGCTACATGTATGTGTTGACTAAAAGCAATGCTGAAAAATTTGTGGATACCTATGGTAGATACAGCAGCCGCAGGTTTAGTTACCTGTTATATTTGCACTTCAGCACTGGTTTCTGCAAGCTTCTTTCAAACGACGAAGAATGATGTAATCGTTGGGCATCAGCTAAAGAACCAAATAGATTCTATAAAGCCTCAACTTATTATTAATAATATTTTTCGACACTTAACCTAGTTGTAAATTAGGTCAAGAGGTAAGTAAGCGAAATATTAATAAGTCAAACACCCACAGGTCAAGTTACGCAGGGCTCTACGTCCACTACCGGAAGTCAATCCAAGATCACCAGGCACTAGCAAGAAGGACATTGTTGTGGCAATAATAATTGCTACTAGATTTTACTTCACAAGACCATTGCGCATATGGACCTTGTGTACTAAAGGTGTAACGAGCGGAGCGCTCTCATCGGACCAAGTGACCCCTGAGATACGAATGAGGATATGCTATGTCGCGCCCCCACCCCACCAAAATAGCATGTAGAAGACAACCTTCACTCCTTTTCGTGCATGAAACCTCACAGCTTCATATGCCTTCGCGATTTCCAATCCCACCTAGATCTGGGTCTTGTATGGCTCGAACTCCTGCGGGATGTCTGCAGCCTGGGTTCCATTGACAGCGTAGTCCACCCTGGATGTAGCGATGTGGTCAGTGGTTTGTCTGAAATTGGAGGGAAGTGTGGGGAAGGCAGGGAGGAGGCGGGATCAGGTGAGACTAATCAGTCACTCATTACGAGAAGAGATCACTTACAAGACCTTGAGAAGAGGTTTGTCCATGCCCGCAATGTTGAAAGCAGTTGCCTCGTCTTCCAAAACCAAGATGTCTGGCTCCACGCTGGAAGTGCACCCAGTCGTTTCGCAGGCCTCGACGTCCGCATCCCTCTTCTTGCTGGAGAAATTCCATCCACCACCAGTGAGACGAGCGAGGCCGTCGCGCTCGTTGATGCACATGTTTGTGGCTCCGCCGGACGCTTGGATGCTCCTCAGGGTGTTGCATCGACCGTTTTCGTAGGCTCTGAGCTGGATCCTCCAGCCGGAAGGGATGGCAACGGCGCCAACGCCACGGAAGCCTACATTGCCATTGCTGCAACAAGTGTTGGGGTTGATGCCACGGCAAGCCACATATGTCCCCGTGCAACCGCCTCCTGATCGCAGGCGGATGTCGACGGCAGAGACTGCGGCAATAAGGGCGGCCTTTCTGGGAGAAAAGTCAAAGACCATAAGGGGCCGAGTACTGCACCACTTAAACACCCAGAATATTTTATTAGCTATTGCAGTAATATGTAGCATTTTCTTCCTTTTAGCAAGCAGAAAAGTCGAGCATTCTTGCCAACGTGAAATATCTCAACAACACCAATGATACACACATGCCCGCTCACAAGTAGTGATTATCCCCTACACTACCCATAAAGTGTTGACTTTTGCGGGAACATATGTATGCTCCAAATTCCAACCAATACTTCTAAGCATTATGCACGTTGGTTCAGTATCACATGACGGAAATGTAAACACTGCTTTCAAATTATGCTTGCTAAGCTCATAGACCATAAACGCCCCCACATGCTATGGCAATGCGCATCTCCACCATGCATTCAACGCCGCTATACATGCAATTTTCTCTAGTCACACCACCCACAGCCCATTTCATGAGCCGAGAACTTTTACCCGCATCCATTCGCTCGTGCCAACGCCCAAATTCAGACCGTTGCGAGCCCACCACTTCCTGACATCCTCGCCGGCCTGGCCTTCTACGCCATCCTCCAGTGCCTCTTCAATATCGCACGTCTTATATTCCACCCGCAAGCCGCTGCGCTTCCACCACTCGAGCACGTCTGCATGGCCCATCTTGGTAGGACCCACAAGTACCTGATTATCAAATAGCATTTTCTCGCCACAGTGTCTGTGCCAATAATCAAGTATGCGCGTGTGTCCGTGGGCAGAAGCGAGTTTGGCTATGGTGTCTTCATGGGAGAACGGAATCCCGGACTCGACCCAGAAGATGACGGCAGATAGGCAGCCGGACTGCGTGGCATACGTGATGGACTTACCAACTTTGAGTGTGAGTACATGGCGCTTGTCCTGCTCCTCGGCCTTCTGTGCGGTGCTTGATAGAGATGTCGTCGATTCAGTGCGATATCTGCTGTGCTCCTTCCACCATTCCAGGACCCCAATGTGGCCCTGGGAGCTTGCTGCCTCCAACGCCGACTCAGTGTACTTGAGTGGTAGACCCGAGTCATACCACCAGTCCAGGGCCTGGATCGAGCCCGAGCGACTCGCACTATCCATGGCCTCGGTAGAATACTCCTTGGTAAGGAACGTAGGTGACGTTCGCCAGTACTCTAACAGCTCCGTCCTGCCAAACATGGACGCTTTATGTGGAAGAAAAGCATGGCCAAACGTGCCCCAGAACAAGTCTTTGTGCGCGTTCTCCAGATGGATCAAGACAGGTATCATTGCGAAGCGCATGATTAGCTCAATGCAAAGTCGTGATATGCGAGTCGGCGGCTCGGCATCGAGCAGTGCCCTAATATCGGCGTAGGTGCCTGTCAAGAGTGTCCACTCTAATTTCTGCATTGCTGTCTTCGGACCCTCTTCGCTAGCCGCTTGTTGCCACTCTGGTGGGACAGGAAGGCTTGTGCGAGTATTCAGTGTAGTCGCCAATTCCCAGTCATCTGTAAATTCGAGAATAATTGACCACAGTTCTGGCGGCAGACGCGGGCCCTTGCTCTTGGTGGGGGTGAGTGTGGGCATATGGGCTATGGGCAGCGCGATGCGGCCGTCTCCCACCGCCATGAGGTCGATCTGCGTCTGAATCGACTCGTTGAACGCCTTGTGACCCTCCCACGGCTGGTGCTTCCTGCCCATGTGATCAAATGTCCACAGGTACGGTGGCAGCACTCGTATCCAGTTCCATTTCCGCCGGATCTTACTGATCTGCTTCTTCGACATGGGGTGCTCCCACATGAGCGTCGACATGGCCGGAATCAACAGAATCTTCTTTGAGACGTCCCAGCTGCGCAGAATCTGGAGGTGCAAATTGCTGGTGAAGCCGTGCAGCATACGGGCCATGTTTTCGGCGTCGAGGGGCGCCAGCACCAGCAGGTCTGCCCAGATGCAGTACTCGGCGACCTTGGTATCGGCATAATCCTCGTGCTGCCACTCGGGCTTCGCATTGCTCTCGACGTCGTAGCGGTGCCATACGGGCTCGAGCGCGGGGGGAGCTACGGTGGACGAGGCAGGAAAGGCATGGCAAGCGATGACCTGGAGGGAGACGTCGGTGAGGCGGTGGAGGCGGGCGGCTATCCAGCAGCCGAATCTAAAGGACGCGGGGTCGGTAAGAGCGAGAAGGACGTTCAGGGAGCGCTTCTGCGTCATGGCGGCGCAGGTTGGAAGTTCGGAAGTTGCATGTCGAGGTCTGAGCACTGGGCTTTCTGCAGCGGGTGCTGGGTGCAGTGTGTGATCGTGTGGCTAGGATCGGTGGCGGTGGCGTGGTATTTGGCAGCCGCGATTGGCCGCGACCAACATTTGCGAACTACGCGTCGGGCATTACGCGCTAAATACCTAGTAGGATGTAGTTCAGGGTCGACAAGGACGACGAAAAGGCTGTTGTTACTCGAAGTTGCTGTGCAAGAATGAGATATCGCGGCTTCCAAGGGGCAGGAGCAGCTGGCGTTAGGAAGGAACAGCTGGCGTTGGGAAGTAACAGCTGGCGTTGGGAAGGAACAGCTGGCATCGGGAAGGAGCAGCTGCCGTTGGGAAAGAGCAGCTGGCTGTGAGGAAGGAACCGGCAATGTGGCCATGATATGTAATATTATGTATGATTCACCATGTCCGCTGAAGACTTACCACATACACGCACAGCGCATCTCAAGCCGCCCAAGGCGACGGCGCCGCGGACATCTAAAAATTCAACTGGCGTGAGTTGGCCTCCCGACGTGGTAGCTACCGGTAGCGCACTGCCAGTCGGCGCAGGTGGCGTATCGGGCTGTCCACGGGCATAACATCATCTCGCCAGGCTCCCTGTCGCGGATGGATTCCCTGGACCTTTTCTGTGCCGTCGCAGGCCCCGATGACGTAGTGCTCTCCACAGCGCGTACAGGTAATTCGCACCCTCAACAACTGCGTGCTCTGAAGTGCGCATCCCAGTCCCCCGTCCATACCACCTCCGCTAGTTCGAATGTGCTTTGCTTCTAACCTCGACCACTCCTTCTGGGACGCTTGCCCACCGCGCCTGCGGTCCATTTTTTCCATAGCACGCTGCAGCTGTCGCCCATGGGCACCTGAGCCCGCCAGACTCCTTTGTGTGGCCCAGGCCAAGGGAGAGACAGTGTCGTCAGAGGTCCAACATCGCCGGACACCCCGCCTCCAGCTTCGCTCACCTTCTCTCGAGAAGCAGACGTCGCGCCCATGGCTCAAATACCGCCACTGGACCCGACCGCCTCGGCCTCGGAAGTAGACGTCCAAGATTTCACGGAGCAATGCTCATTGCCACCCGACGAGGCCTCTGTTCCACCACCAGCCGATGCCGCCGTCACTTCTCCATCCGAAGGCATGGGCGCACTCAGCCCTACAGCCACCGATCGTGTCTTCCCAATTCGAAGGTATGGAACCTAGAGGCAATTGTGCCCTGCTATGTTGAGATGGTATCTTTCCCACGTCTTTTGCGCTGACTTGGCCGTAGCGTAGTCTCCGTCGATCCTACGCCCACGCCGATTCAGCGCGGCCAAAACGACTATTTCCACCAGTACGCTCGAGCCGGCGGCGCGCACCGGCAGTCGCAAAGCTCCACAGCCTCACACACGTCGCAGCAGGACCAACGGCCACAGCGCGGACAATCTCATCGACAGTCCGTGTCAGCCGCCGAGCACACGCCCACTACCAATAAAGGTCCGTCGAAGGGTGCTCAACAAAGTGATGCCTCACATAAGGTGCCTCCCTCGTTAACGGCACAACTGTTCCACGATATAGGCTCCAGCAGCCACACTGGCAGCACAGACGGAAATAGGAGCCGCTCCCCATCGCTGAAACCCGATCGAGGTGCGTCTGCCGACGCAGCATCAGTCAAAAGTGTTGCTAGCAGCCTTGGGGAAATGGGAGGTTTAGTAACACATCGCTTCAAACACGTCGTAACAGAGGGTGGGCATGCAGTTATAACAGGGAGGGATGGCGACACTCTACAGCGATGTGAGGATGAACCTATTCACATACCGGGTGCGGTCCAGGGCTTCGGCCTCTTGTTAGCGCTTCAAGAGGACCCTAGCGGCAATGGGAGCCTTCCCGTGCGTATAGTCAGCGAAAATTCTAAGCCGATCATCGGACGCTCGCCACGGGAGCTGTTCGCACTGGAAAGCTTCACCGACATTTTCTCGGAAGACCAGGCAGATAACCTCCTAGACCATATTGATCTCATCAAGGATGAAGATGCGGACGTGCAGACCAACGGGCCTGAGGTTTTCACCCTGTCCGTCAAGGTACCCAAAGCTGCTCGTTCGCGCAAGCTGTGGTGCGCTATCCATATAAACGACGCCAATCCCGGACTTATCATCTGCGAATTGGAATTGGAGGACGATCAGCTCTATCCCCTCGTACCACTCAATGAGCAATCTCCTGAACACCCAGAGGATACACTTCAGAGTAATCCCACCGCTGAAGAGTATTTGGAAAGCACTGAGACTAAGAGCCGACCTCTACGCGTGTTAAGAAGTGCCCGGAAACGTAAAGGCGAAGCTGCGGCCATGGAAGTTTTCAACATCATGTCGCAAGTCCAAGAGCAGCTTGCAGCAGCACCAACCCTCGAAAAATTTCTCAAGGTGCTTGTGGGCGTGGTCAAAGAACTAACGGGATTCCACCGTGTAATGATTTATCAGTTCGATCAGTCATTCAATGGCCGCGTTGTGACAGAACTTGTAGACCCCCGAGCTACCAAAGATCTCTACAAGGGACTGATTTTTCCAGCGTCCGATATTCCCAAACAAGCCAGGGAGCTGTACAAGGTTAACAAGGTACGCATGCTTTACGACCGCGACCTCGAAACGGCCCGGCTCGTCTGCCGTAGCCTCGAAGATCTCGAAACTCCACTCGATCTTACCCATTCTTATCTCCGTGCCATGTCACCCATCCATCTCAAGTACCTCGCCAATATGGCAGTTCGGTCTTCCATGTCTATCTCCATCAATGCCTTCAACGAGCTCTGGGGCCTTATAGCATGTCACTCGTACGGCGGCCGTGGTATGCGCGTATCCTTTCCGATTCGGAAGATGTGCCGTCTGGTGGGCGATTCGGCATGCAGGAGCATCGAGAGGCTTTCTTACGCATCACGATTGCAGGCCAGGAAGCTCATCAACACGGTTCCTACTCAACACAATCCTTCCGGCTATATCATCGCGTCCTCTGACGACCTGCTGAAACTTCTCGATGCCGAATTTGGACTATTGTCTATTAGGGATGAGACAAAGATCATGGGCCAAATGGAGAGTTCACAGGAAGCATTGGCGCTCCTAGAATACCTCCGTATGAGAAAATTGACATCTGTTCTGACCTCAACGGATATCAAGGAAGATTTCCCCGACCTTCGATATCCGCCTGGCTTCCAGTTAATTGCGGGTATGTTGATAGTACCGCTGTCTGTTGGTGGTGATGATTTTATCGTATTTTTCAGAAAGGGTCAGCTGAAGGAGGTCAAATGGGCGGGAAACCCCTACGAGAAGTTTGTAAAAGAAGGTACCGCAGGCTATCTGGAACCCCGCAAGAGTTTCAAGATGTGGTCCGAAACGGTTGTCGGCAAGTGCCGAGAATGGACAGAGGAAGAGATAGAGACTGCCGCAGTGCTCTGCCTCGTATATGGTAAATTCATTGAGGTTTGGAGACAAAAAGAGGCTGCATTGCAAAGTAGCCAACTGACTAGATTGTTGCTCGCAAATTCGGCGCACGAAGTTCGAACACCATTAAACGCTATCATCAACTACCTGGAAATCGCTATGGAAGGTGCATTGGACCAAGAAACAAGGGAAAACCTGTCTCGATCTCACTCGGCTTCCAAGTCACTAATCTACGTGATCAATGACCTTCTTGATTTGACTAAAGCTGAAGAAGGAGGTCCGCTGATTAAAGGGGAGTCATTCGATCTCAGGTCAACCATAACAGAGGCCACAGATATGTTCTCGGGGAACGCAAAGCGGAAAAATATCTCATACGACGTCGTACAACATCGGGGTTTGCCTCACCATTGCATTGGAGACCAGCGGAGAGTGCGCCAGGTGATCTCGAATATCACCGCCAATGCCATTCAGAACACGACGCACGGAGGTGTCAAAGTTGAGATATACGTTGCTGCAAGGCCCGACAAGGACCATGCCGATGTGGAAGTTGCGGTGACTGACACTGGAATTGGTATGAGCCCGAAGAAACTCGACCAGCTGTTCAACGATCTGGAGCAGGTACAATCCGAACCTGCAGCGGTTCTTGAGGACGCAATTGTTCCGACTGCCGAGCAATTAGCGGAGCAGAACGAAAAGACAACACTTGGTCTTGGGCTCGCCGTTGTTGCACGGATCATCAAAAACATGGACGGGCAGCTACGGCTTCAGTCAGAAGAAGGGAAGGGTTCGCGGTTCGTCATACAATTCCCCTTTGAGTTGCCTGACTCGGAAACGCAATCCCCGCCTACAACAGAGTCTCCCGATGGGTGCGTAACCCAATTGCCCGCGACTACGCCCCCAGCCGTTGAAGCTGGGCAGCGCATACTTGTTGCGCCGGGTTTGGCCCGCAATGACTCCAATGAGAGCGAGATCTTGAATAGAACACCGAGTACCGAAAGCATCCACAGCGCAAAAAGTCTTCGGAGCTTCAAGAGCGGCTCTAGCAATAGGAGCCAGCGCAGCGATGTTGATCGCCTCATAGAAGCCATCCAGGAGCCCCACATGGTAGATCAACGATCTACGGGCGAAAAAGGCACAAATGCAAAATCCATGCGGCCAGTTCCTTCGAAGCGAAATAGCTTGGATGACATCATGTCCGGTTCGCCCCAACGGAGCCGTTCAAAGAACTTTGATACCGATAAACCAATAGTCGTTGCACCTCATCAGAGATCGCTCGAAGTGCAATCACCCGGCGAAGGACTAATCAATGGATCTATGACCTCACTCAAGGCAATCAAAGTTCCAGAAGAGATGGGCTCCCCCATGGACAGGCAACCAAAATCCGGCTCCGTCCTTGGTGAGGTTTCGGATGAGCCTGCACAAATGATGCCTTCCGACTCGTTGTCTAAAGAACAGATGCGCGTACTGGTTGCCGAGGACGACCCAGTCAACAGTAGGATCGTGCAGAAGAGACTAGAAAAATTAGGACATGCGGTACATCTGACCGTGAACGGAGAAGAATGTGCTGGAGCATTCGGTGACAAGCCTCGGGACTTTGACGTCGTCCTGATGGATATGCAGGTGAGTTCCCATTTACGTTCGTTCTCGCTTGTACTCACCCTCCTAGATGCCCATTGTTGACGGTCTCACTTCGACGAAGATGATCCGCTCTTTTGAGAAGGCACATAAAGATATCTACTCCGCTCGTGCAGCGCTTAATGGCCGGGTTCCTATTATCGCCGTCTCCGCCTCCCTTCTCGAGCATAAGCGGCAAGAATATATGAACGCAGGCTTTGATGGCTGGATCCTTAAGCCCATTTCTTTTGCACGTCTGAACGAACTTCTGGCTGCCATCGTGGATTCGAACATTAGAGCGACCTGTCTATACCAAACCAGCGAATGGGAGAGGGGAGGCTGGTTTCACATGGGTCAGATGTCATCGGACCAAGTGCCGACCGTACCTTCTGGAAAGCCAGCAGTCATGAATCCTTCAACAGCAACAGAAGAAGCAGTCGAAAACAGGGCTTCCACGGTAGCGTAGTACGCTACGGCTGCCCCCCTATCGCTTTACGCTATAGTTTATATATGCGTTATATATATATAAAAGCCTTTAAAAATAATAAATTATAGTTTATAACAAGCAGGGGGCTCTGCTTTTTTTGTTATGTTATTTGAGATGAAAGCCTTTGTCGTCCTACCCCTAGGTAGATTTAATTAACGCCACATAGTTTATAATAACTTATATACTATTAAATCAGGGGGCTCTGCTTTTTTGGTCATGTTATTTGAGATGAAAGCCTTTGTCGTTCTACCCCTAGGTAGTTAATTTAACAACACACACACACATAACTTATTTAAAGTAAAGTGTAAAAGTAATAAATTAAGCTAATTGTAAGATTTGTTATATAGCGCTATTATATAATAATGCGTAAACAACAACAACTAGCACCTGCCAGTTGCCCGCGGAGGCTCCTGCCAATATCCTTTCTATTGCACACGCCCAATACCGATACACGCTGCCTCACTCAGTACCTAGCACGTATCGCAAGCCACGGTGGCCCCAATGTATCCCGCGCCAAAGATGGGATTAAACAGCGCGCCGACCGATAACCCATACTTGATCCCACTGCACATCTCGCAGGCCAAGCTGCCCGGCTCGGCGGGACACGAGATCTCATAGGAGAACTGTCGCGCGTCGCTCGCGTGCCCGTCGACGAAGAGGTCCAGCGTGCCCTTGCGCGGTACCTTGGTCCACGGCTGTTCCACATCGTGCGTCTTGCCGTCGCAGCAGTGCGGCGTCGTGGGGCAGCCCGGCACGGGGCATGCGGGCGCAGGGCAGAGCTCGTCGCAGACGGAAATGGTCTCACTGCCATGCTGGAGGGAGGATGTCACTTCGTGGGCCATGAGCAGCACTGTGCGATGGCGGCTCGCCAGTGCGGGTTTCATACGTAAGGGAATGCGTTCAAGTGCCGTGGTACGTACCGTATTTCCCCACCTGGCGCACAGACCCCACCTGACGCACAGTTAACAGTAAAACGCATAGATTTTTAACACCTTATAACTCTACTAATATAGACCTAATTAATATAGCTCTTAAAGCTTTAAAATTCTTAAAGCTAGGAGAATCTTTTAATATTTTTTAAGTTATATAAAACTATAGTGTTAAGCAATTGCAGCTTTTAAAGCATTATTATAGAGTTTAGGGCAGCTATATATTAAAAATTAAAAATATATAACTTCTTACTAATATATAAGAAAAATAGCTACTATTATATCTAGAAAAGTTTTATAAACATAGCCTACCTTTTATAAAAGAGATAATATAAAATTTTATAATAGAAATTACCTATTAGAAGTCTAGAAAATACTAAATTAATTACTATATTACGTAGTATTAAATTAACTTTATATTATAATAAATATTTAGTATTAATACCTAGCGCTATAAAGCTAATTTAGTCTTTAAATATATTTTCTATTTTAAGCTTTTAAATAATAAGATTAAGTAGTATACTATTATACTATTAAATATATATAATATAGATAAAAAAGTTTTTAATTAAAATAGTATTAAAAATAAAGTGTATATTCTTCTAACACTAGTATAATTAGAATAACGTTAAGTAGATACTCTAGAATAGTAATAAAGAGTAAATTATAATAATAGTAACTTTTTTAATTCTATTCTTATATATTAGACGGCTTCTAGTAATATTTAGAATATCTAGTTATAGAATTTTAATTCTTAAAAGTACTACGCCTTCTTTACCTTATTATCTTTAAGATAGATAAATAATAAACTTAGTATTACTTAGCTTAAGAGGTGCTTTTAAAAGAGACTAAAGCAAAGATAAAATATAACTATAGGCTTCTAATCTTTAATAAGCATAGCTTATATATTATAATAAAGTTTATTAAGTTTTATAATTAAAATAAAATTCTTCTAGCTATCTATTTTTCGCATTTAACTTATATGCTATAGCCTCTAGATATTTACTTTTTTAAGTCTTTTTTTGCTATATATGCTAAGGAGCTCTTCTAATTTATATATAGTAGCTAGGAACTTATATTTATTATTAAGTGTAACTTTTTTACTTCTTTTATAGAGTGTATAAAACTATATTTACTAAGAAAATAATTATTAACTTTTTTAAAATTACTAGTATCTCTTTACTAGATAGTAACACTATATTAAAGAAATTTAAAAATTTAAAGCCTAAGAGGCTATTAAGTAATAATAGTATATTATTAATACTCTTTATAAGCAACTAGTGTAAAATTAAATAACTTCTATAATAGGTATTTAATAATACCTATAATAAATATATCTTATAGCTATTTTATATAATATATATAATATTAATTTAAAACTAGCTTCTTTAGTATAAAAATAACTATCTTAAAAACGTCTTTATTAATAAAAAGAAGCGCTATACGCGTAGTAAGGTATTGTTATAAGCGTGAACATAGCGAGATTATTAAGGTCTAATAAATACGCGCGGGAACTTATATAATAAGACACGGTAATAAGTTAGTAAATTATATAATAAATTACTACGATTATAGTAATTAGAGTAATTAGAGGCACGTAATAAATTACCGCGATTATAATAATTAGGGTAATTAGATAAATTACTATAATTATAGTAATTATAATAAGTCTATAAAAGATTAAAACTATATAAATCTAGAGAATCTTTTTAGTTTTAAATCTTTATAGTTAACTCTTTATAGTACTATCTTCTATATAGATTAGTACTAGTTATTCTATCTTATTTAGAATTAGAAGAGTATTATATAAGACTATTAATATCTTACTTAATTTCTTCTAAAGCCTCTAACGCAGACACTTAAGTTTACCTTATCTCTTCTAATCTAGACTAGAATAAGGTATATAACTCTATATTAACACTTTAACTACCTAATAGGTTTTAAGAAAATAGTTAATATACTATAATAACGCTAGTAAATGCTTAAGTAACTACTAGGAGTGGCTTAGTAGTAATACCTACTAGCGATAGCGCTAGCGAACTAACTACAAATATAACTAGCGTAATAGTAGCATAGGCTAACTAGATTTAATAGTTAGAAGTATAGGTGTTAGAGCTTCTAGCGGCTATTACAGCATAATAGATAGTAGAATTAGAAAAGACTATTTAACTATCTATAGAGAAGTATAGTAGAGAAAAAGAATTAGAAAAGTTTTTTACTAATATAGAGTTATACTATTAGTATAATTTGGCTTTATTTTTATAAAATAAGACAAGATTCTTATAGCCAGCCTACACCTAAGAAAAAGGGCAGCTAAATAGCTTTAACTATTAGTAGATAACTTTATTACTAGAAATAAAATTAGCGAAATATAAAACAAAACTAAGCTTATATTTAAAATATAGTAAGACTTTAAAAAACAAATATAAGTTATATTTAGAGAAGTAGATAAGAAATAATAAGCTAAATAATAGATTTAATAGTTATAATAAATAATATTAGTTAGTAAGTATACTTTAGAGTTTAAGCAACTATAATCTAAGGTTAAATAAAATAACGTAGCGTTAAAGACAGTCTTCTATTATAGACTAAAGAATAGCGTTAAGGACGCTTTGCTACTTTATAATAAACTAGACAATCTAAGCGAATTAATTAAAATTATGGTACGTATTAATAACTATCTCTATAAGAAAGTATAAGAAAAGAAATATAGCGAAGCTAAGATAATTACTAAGCTAAAGAAGAAACTCTAGATAAGACAATACTATAATAAGAATAGAGATATTATTATAGTTAGTAAGATCTAGAAAAAGAGACATTCTAGAGGGAATAATATACCCAAAGGACCTTAAAAAGATAATAGCCTATTAAAAAAAGAAAGACAAAGGCGCTATAATAATTGCGCATGTCTAGCATATAGCAAACAAGGCCATTTTAAGCGAAACTACTTAGAGGAGCAAAGAATTAGTAGAGCTAGAGCTGTTAAAGTAGAAATAATTAGGTTCTATAGAGAAATAACTCTACTAGACCTAGATAAAAAGTACGCAGCTCTTAACTAGATAGAGTGTAAGATAGTAGTTAATAATAAATACTATAAATAATATAAAAAAGACTAAGAGATTATAATCTAATAACCTGGCTATTAAGACTACCTTCTAATTACTATAGAAGAATGTGAAGCGCGACTAGCCTATAGAAAGAATAAGAATCCTTGCTATATTTACTATTAATAAAATTAAAAGAACTAGCATAAGCTACTAGAGTAGTACTAATACTATAATAATACCTATAAAACCTATAGAATATATAAGCATATAATGGAATAGTGGCTAGTAGGACTAAAAAAAAAGATGCGGACAAAACACTCTATAAATAAGAGGATTATAACGTGTTTGATCACGTAATGCACCCTATCGCGTAATGCACGCGCCCCACCAAAATCGCGAAATATTCAACCCACTATAACTCCACTAATATGGCTCTAATCGACGAGGCTCTTGCGGCAATCGAATTGCTGAAACTAGGAGAACATTTTACGTATATAGAAATCGCCGAAAGATTTGGGGTTAGCCGGTTAACCCTGTCGCGGCGCGCGCGTAATAAAACCCAATCGATGGCGCGTAAGCTTGAAAATTCACAAATACTCAACGCTACGCAGGAAGCAACGCTCGTACGGTATATTCAAGACCTCTCAGCGCGAGGGATACCTCCTACAAGCTATATGATACGAAACTTTGCGTCAGAAATAGCTAGAAAATATGTTGGGACTTGCTGGCCGTCACGCTTCATTGAGCGCCACAAACTTGACTTAATATCGCGATGGACATCTGGCATCGACGCCTCACGCCGCAGAGCTGATTCGGCCTTTAAGTACGCGCTGTACTTTAAGCTATTAGCTAAAAAAATCGAGCAATATAACGTTGACGCGCGCCATATTTACAATATGGATAAGAAGGGATTTCTTATTAGAATCCTCTCTAAATCAAAGCGCGTCTTTTCTTGCGAGCAATACGAGCGTGGGAAGTTCAAATCGATGCTCTAGGACGGCAATCGCGAGTGGATAACTTCAATAGCCTGTATTTGCGCCGACGGCTCTACCCTTACGCCTGCCCTTATTTATCAGGCAGCCTCTGGCAACGTACAAGACACCTGGCTCCAGGATTTCAACCCTGAAATCCACAAGGCTTTTTTCACCTCCTCGCCCTCAGGATGGACCAATAACGATATCGGGCTCAGCTGGCTTAAACAGGTGTTCAACCGCGAGACGAAGGCAAAGGCAAGGACGTCGTACCGCCTCTTAATCGTCGATGGGCATGGATCTCACGTGATAAAGGATTTCATCGATTTCTGCGACGCCAATAAGATCCTGCTGGCAATATTTCCGCCTCACAGCACCTATACGCTTTAGCCGCTGGATGTGGGCGTCTTTGGGCCTCTCGCGAGCGCGTACAGCAACGGCCTCGCGAGCTTTATGGACGCCTGCTAGGGCCTCTCTAGCATTACAAAGAGGGACTTTTTTAGGATATTCTAGGCCGCCTAGGAGCGCGCGCTGACGTTAGCAACAGTCCTTAAGGCCTTTAAGGCTACTGGGATCGTGCCCTTAGATCCTAACAGGATCCTTAAGCGATTTTAAAACTCGCGAGCCTGAGCGCCCTAGCTCGAGCGAGAGCAGCACGTTGATCCTTAGCGCCAGCGACTGGCGTAAAATCGAGCGCTTATTACGTCAAGTTGTTGAAGATATTTACAAGTCTCAGGCTGCCAAACTCTTGCGTACGCTCCACTCGATTTTAGCGAAAAATTAGATCCTTAAGCACGAAAATACTTAGCTTAAAGAGGCCCTCGTTAACGAGCGCAAGCGCCGCTAGCGGGGTAAGGCCCTGGCGCTCGAGACGCCGGAGGATTGCAACGGTGGCGCGATTTTCTGGTCACCAGCCAAGGTCTAGAGGGCTCGCGACTGGCAGGCACAAAAGGACGCGGAGGAGAAGGAGATACAGCTTTAAAAGGACATCTAGGCCCAGCTTAGAGAGCAGAGCAAGCTTGAAAAGTAAGCCCTCTTGCAACAGCGACGCCTTAAAAAGGCTTAGGCTTAAGCAGAGCGCGCTCGCGAGCGCGAGCTGAAGGCTATTGAAGCTCAAGAAAAGCGAGAGGCCTGCGCAATTGAAAAATAACTCCGCAACAAGCTCAAAGCTTCCTAAAAGGGTAATTAACGTAGCCTTAAGCCTCTAGCAAAAAATCCAAAAGATATTGAGCTTGTACAGCCTGAGTTACAGCCTGTCAAAGTTGACGAGCCTGAGATGCCCGGGATCGCGCCCACGACGCGCACACGTTAAATACGCCTCCTAGAGCGCTACAGGTAGCCAATAGAAGGGCTGTATTTGTTGAATAAGCTCTTCTAATTATTACTCTAGAAAATCCAACGATTTTACAATATATACAAGCTGTACAGCTTCAAGTTGTGGATGGGCGGAAATCGCCGAAAACGTGCATTACGCGATAGCGTGCATTACGTGATCAAACACGTTAGAGTTAGATATAAAGAAGAATATAACAATTTACTAGAATAGATAGACTGCAATAAAAAACAATACTTAAAGCACACCTATAAGTAGAAAGAAGCGTTAACTAGTAGGCATTAACCTAGATATAGGCACCTAAAGCCTTAGAAGTGTTAGGTATAGAATTGCCAAAAGCACCAAAATGGTAATATGGATAAGGACGAAGACTAGCGTGTAAAAGACGCACAGAATTATTATAAATAATAGTATTAAAATATAGACACAGATTCTTATTTAGATAAACCTTAGATAAAGTGTAATAAAGATAACTATTAATATTATTAGAAAATAAAAAAATTAGTAGAATACTTTCTATCTAATAAGGCCCTTACTATAGTAGCGATAATATATAACTATATTATAAATAGGGTATTATAAAGACTAGTATTAAATATACCTTAATACTAAATATAGCGCGAAATAGTTTCTAAAGAACCTAAAACTAATAAAAAACTAGAAAGCTCTTAGTAATAGAATTACGCTAGTAAGAGTAAAGAGACAACTCTTTATAAGATATACTATAATATAAAAATACGTCTAAAGGTAAATATACTAGTATAAGAATATAAGATTCGCGCGTTTATAAATAGTAGTGCTAAGTAGACCTTTATATTACTATAAATAGTAGAATAATATAATATATTCTATTAGAATAAGCTAGAATCTATAAAGGTTATACTTATAAATAATACACTACTAGAATATAGAGATAGCGTAATACGCCTTAAAATCTAAGAGGTATTACTAGAGCTCGCTAGATTAGAAAACTAATAACAAATTAATATTATAAATCTTAGAGAAAAAGATATATTAATTAGATATAATTAGCTTAGAAAGTATAATTCTACTATTAATTAGTAAAATAGAATATTATAAAGCTAATAGCCTATAGACAAAGTTACTTTATAATAAAGATTAGAATAAAAGAAATCTATAAGATAGGTCGCTTTAGACTATAATTTATAGTTAAGCCTAATAACCTATAGTATACTCTAGCCAGATAAGGTTAGTAAGATATTAATAATAAAAATTATACGCATATATAGAAAACATTCTTAGAAAGTAGAAGCTATCTAGATATAATAAGTTACGACTATAAAGAATAAACTCTAACCTAATATATTTTAAAAATATAAAAAATACTATAAGCTCTTTAAAGAATATAAAAGCGATAATTTATTAGAGCACTAGAAGTAAAATTATAAAATTTACCTAGAGAAAAAGTAAAGCTTAAGCCTAGATATATATATTAGCTATTAAATAGCTAGTAAAAAGAACCAAAGGCGTATATTAATAAGAATCTTATAAGAGAATTTATATAATAGAGTGAAAGCTTAATAGCCTTACTAATTCTATTTATACTAAAGAAGAATAGTAAGCTAAGACTCTATATAGACTATAGATAGCTAAATAATATTATAAAAAGGATAGATACTTCTTACCTCTTATTTAAGAACTTATAGATTAACTCTTAAAAGTTAAGTAGATTATAAAATTTAATATTTATAAAGAATATTATTAAATATAAATTACAAAGAAATCTAAATAGCTTACTACCTTTAAAATATAATATGGCCTAATTAAGTATATAGTTATGCCTTTTAGATTAATAAACGTATTAGTAATATTTTAGACAGTTATTAATAAGGTACTATATAAATACTTAGATATATTCTATATAGCGTACTTAAATAACATACTAGTATACTCTAAGAAATTGCTTAAGAAGCATATAGAATATATAAAGAAGGTACTTAATAAGCTAAAGTAGTATAGATTACTCTTATAGCTAGAAAAATATAAATTCTATATTACACAAACTAGATATCTTAGATTTATTATTAGACGAGACGGTATTACTATAGACCCTTAGAAAGTCGCGGCTATATAAAACTAGCTAGTTCCTAAGATAGTTAAATTTTTTCTAGGATTTGCGAATTTTTACTAGAAGTTTATTATAGGATACTTAAAAACTATGGCACCTCTTATAGAGATAACTAAGAAGAAGAAAGAATTTTCCTAGAGCTAGGAATAGTAAGTAGCTTTTAAGAAGCTAAAGAAACTATTTACTACGGCACTATTACTATAGATACGAAATCTAATATAACTAATATAGGTAAAAATAAACGTATTAGACTACGCCTTAGAAGCTATACTTATATAGTAGAGCAAAGATAAAAAATAGAGACTAATATTCTACTATTTAAAGAAGTTCTTAGAAGTAAAACTTAACTACGACGTTTATAATAAGAAACTATTAGTAATAATAGACTCTTTTAAATAATAAGAACTATAGCTTATAGAAGCTTAATACTAAATTAAAATATTCTTAGATTATTAGAATCTTATAAGTTTTATATCGACTAAGAAACTTAATAAACAATAGGTTAGATAGGCAAAAATAATAGCAAACTACAATTTTAGAATCTACTATTGCTCAGAATCGCTAAATAGGATAGCGGACGCCCTTAGCCAAAAATTAGACCTTAGGGAGACAGACTAACCTAAGACGCATAACGCGGTCTTATAGATAGGAATAGATAGCACTCTCTAATATAACTAATCGTAATTAATAAAAGTGGCAATGTTTTAATATAAAAAACTACAAGTTAAGAATTTTAAAAACTGTTTCTAACTAAGCTAAAAATAATAAGAATAGTATAATCTAAACTAATAGATATAACACGCCACAAAAAATTATAATAATTAAGATAGAATTAAGGCACTAGATAACGTAGCCAAGACCTTAATTAAATTATAATATAAGTCGAAGAACTAGAAACACCTAGGTATTAATAAAACAACTAGACAAATTTAGCTAGAATATAATATTCTATACGCACATAATAAGGTAAAGAAGGTTATAGGCAACTATTTAGTATGTGTAAAAAATAAGCCTAAGAGATATAAGTCCTATAAGTTATTATAACCCTTAATACTATCTATATAACTATAGACTAGTGTTATAATAGACTTTATAGTAAAGCTTTTAATATTAATAGAACCTAGATCTAGATAACTATACAACTTAATATTAGTAATTATTAACTAATTAACTAAATAGGCATACTTTATACCTATAAGCGAGTCTATTATAGTAGAAGATATGGCTTATAAGATTATAAGAACTCTTATTACTAATTATAAACTACTAGAGAAATTTATTATAGATTATAATAAGCTATTTATATCTAAGTACTAGAAAATATTATTAGTAATGCTAGAAGTTATTTGTAAGCTCGCGATAATAGCTTATATATAAATAGACAGTTAGATAAAATAAATTAACTAGATACTAGAATAATACCTATAAATATATATTAATAAGTTATAGAATAATTAGGTTAAGTTACTACTAATAGTATAATTAGTATATAATAGTATAAGGTCTAGTATAATAGAATATTTACTATACTATGCAAATTACAAATATAAGCTAATTGCTTACTAGAATCTAAAGAATATTAAGAGCCTTTTAGTATTAGCTAATAAGAAGGTCTAGCTTATATATAAGCTACACAACAATTTAAGTAAATAAATTATCTAATAGAACTTTATAATAGCTAAATAAGCGAATAAAAATAGGCTTAAGAAACTAATTCTTAAAAGGAAGAATAAAATTCTTTTATTATAGAGAAATCTAAAGACAAAGCGACTATCTAAGAAACTTAATTACCTCTAAGTAGGACTATTTAAAATTCTAGAGAAATAAGAACTAGTAAACTATAAGTTAAAGTTGCTAGAGAAAACCTATATATATTCTATCTTTTATAAATTACTTTTTAAACCAGCACTACTAAACGCTAAAATCGAAATATAACTTAAACTTAAAGATAAGAAGTATAAAGTTAAAGAAGTTAGAGACCTATAGAAGTTTAGATATTAGTAGAAATATCTAGTTAAATAGAAAGGATAGCCTACTAGCCAGAATATATAAGAACCTATTAAGAATATAGTAGAATACTAGCAGCTAGTAAAGTAGTATTACTAAAAACGCGAAAACCATACCTAGAGAAAGTAGCGAATCGCTAGAAAACTACTTAATAGCGTTAAGTAAAGTCTATAATAAGAGCAAAAATTCTACTAAAGTATTAGTACTAGAATAGTTAACTAAAGAATTATTAAGCTTTTTAGTAACTTTTATCTCTAATACTAGATAGATAGCCTTTTATAAGTATACTCTTTAGTCTATTATAATATCTTCTTATTCTATAAGAGTTATATAAGAATGGCTAAGAGAGTCTTCTTATTCTTTTCTACCTTTTGCAAATACTTCTCTTAAGTTTAGTTAAGAGACTTTTAGAATAGATTAGTATAAGAACGCCTAAGGCGTATACACTTAGAATAATAAAGAAAAAAAAATTAGCTATGACTAGATAATTAAGGCCTTAAAAAATTAATTATAGAAAATAGGTATAAGTATACTATTATAAGCAACCTTAGCTATAAAATAAAGATAGTTATAGGTTAGCGTAAAAAAATTCCTAGATATTATTAGAATATAAAATAAGAATAAAGAATTAAGTGTAGTTAATATCTATAAATAAGGTAGAACATATCTTTATACTTAGAAAAACTTATATAATATAATAAGAATAAGAGTATTAGAATAATAACCTTAAGAAAAGGGCGAGTGTTATAAGCGTAAATATAGTAAGATTATTAAGATTTAATAAATATGTGTAGGGCACTCGTATAATAAAATATAGTAATAAGTTTCTTCTAGGTAAAAGTATAAACTGTCTTTACTTATTTTGTTTTTAAGTGGCCCCACTACGTTTAATTACTACGTTTTTCTATTGTGTTACCAGTGTCCACGTGACGTAACATCACATAACGTCACGTGCGAGCGCCAAGCCATAGGACTAGAGCGCGTCAAAGTTTTTCCAACGCCTCCCCCAGCTTCCAAGGCGACTAATCCTACGACAACAATACCCTGACTTGCTCGCCCGCCCGCCGCGTTACTAGACAATCAACACCCACCTTTTAACCTTTCGCCGCCGCCTTACCATACAATTAACCACTTAGAATCCCTAGACGCACGCTCTAGTGCCGCCGCGATATACAATAAATCGTGCGCGCTCCCTACTCCTAATACTAAACAGTACCCTAACACTACTCTAGCTCTTTCTTCTAGATCTCTCGCAATATAATTGCGTACTTATATATTATCCACGCCTCTAGTACCTACTTTATATAACTACTATCTTTAAAGCAACTAGCTATTAATTAGAGATCTAATATTAGGTAATAATTACTTTTATAAGCTACGTAGCAGTATATAGCCGCTAGCCTAGACTCTTACTTTATAAAAATAACTATGTTTTAGTTCTTACTAATAGTTATAAGCACTTTATACCTAAACTAGTATAGGACAATCTATATTGCAAGGCTTATTCTACTTTTAATTCTAGGCTCCTACTTAAGAAGATGCGTATTCTCCTTAATATGGCAATCTAACTCTATGGCAGCTATTTACTCGCCGCATAGGTCCTTAGTATAGACTATGCGATTTTTAATATTAAGTAGTGTCTAGCTATTATACCTGGCCGCGTTATTTGCATCTTCTAGGTAGGGGCGCAACACTATACGTCTAGTAGCAATAGCGTTTTTAGGGCGAGAAATAAATATAGCGACTAACCTTAAGGTCTTAACTAGTAATTAAATATTTATAAGAATAGAAAGGTTATATAAATAGGTAATCTATATCTAGTCGCGTATTTTATTCTACGTAGGTAATAGCCACGCGTTATATTATTATTAACTTTAGTGTCTAGTATATTTTATAATTAACTACCTCTAGTATAAGAGGCCGATTTACACGTGCTAATAAATAGTCCCTAATTTATCTTATTACTTTACCTTTTTTAATGCGTTTTTAGTATACCTATTGCTTTCTCTTATAGCGTTATACTATATACTAAAAGATCTACGGTATTTTTCTTTCTAATAGTAATAAGTTAGTAAATTATATAATAAATTACTATAATTATAATAATTAGAGTAATTAGAGGCACGTAATAAATTACTATAATTATAGCAATTAGAGTAATTAGGTAAATTACTATAATTATAGTAATTATAATAAGTCTATAAAAGATTAAGGCTATATAAATCTAGAAAATCTTCTTAGTTTTAAATCTTTATAGTTAACTCTTTATAGTACTATCTTCTATATAGATTAGTACTAGTTATTTTATTTTATTTAGAATTAGAAGAGTATTATATAAGACTATTAATATCTTACTTAATTTCTTCTAAAGTCTCTAATATAGACACCTAAGTTTACCTTACCTCTTCTAATCTAGACTAGAATAAGGTACGTAACTTTATATTAATAAATATTACTATTTAATTCTTTTTAGAAGTATACTAGTAGTACTATCTTTTAGTTATTATTTAAGATTAAAGCTACCTATAATTACTAGACTTAAAAAGTGTAAGGGCGCTACTAGGACGCCTAATAGTTAATAAGGCAGAATAGAATAATATTAGAAGGTAAGTAGTGATGAGACGAATCGCTACCCGCTCTTATCCAAAGTGAGGGGGTTTTTATCTAAACCTTCACTAGGCCCAAAGAAGACATAAGTCCCTATTCGGCTACCTAAGCGACAAGGAGGCCTTACAGTATCTCTCTTCTAGAATCAACCCGACTTGGGTTGCCCTAGGAGATTAAAACGTGCGATATCCTATTATCTTCGCTTAAAAAATAAATAATCGCCAGTCTTATAACTATATAGCAATAATTATTATTGTGTTAGACGCCATTACGCTATTAAGGTGCTCTAGGGCACCCAACTAATTTGGGAGCCAAAGGTGCTGTTACCGAATTCGGCCACTCAACGCACAGACCCCACTCAACGCACAGTTTAAGGATAGCTACCACTATTACTTTTAAAGCTGCAGAGCTCTATATATATCGTAAAATTACTAGATTTTTTTAGAGTAGCATTTGCAAAAGCTTAATAAATTGATTAGCAATAATAAACTACGTGTGATACCTCTGTAGGAGGCGTACTTTGCGAGTGCGCGTTAATGGGCCGGATGTCTTTACCACCCCTTTAATAACTAATAGATCCTTAACATTAACCTCTAGGTCCTTAATAATATGAGCAGGAGGTGCAGGAGCCTTAAGGCTATGCGTCTTACCCTTTTTGGCCAATTGTATATTAGTCCTGAGTTGCTTTTTAGCTGCGCGCACAAGTAGATCTTCTTCGCGCTCTGCTGCCTTTCTCTGCTGTTCTTGCAACCTAACCTCTTTTGCAGCTATCCTTTTCTGCGCCTTCTACTTAAGCATAGCCTGTTTCTCCTGCTTTTTCTGCTCCTTAGCTAGCTTGTTGCGCTCCTTCTAGTGTTGTAGTTCTTCTGCTTTAGCGTCTTTTTTAGCCTAGCGATTGCGGGCAGCCTTAACTTTTAATAGCGACTAGAAGACGGCGCCACCAGCGTAATTCTTAGAGGGTTTAAGTAGTAATGCCTTGCCACGCTTACGGCGCTTCTTCTTATTAAAAAGGGCATCTCTAAGACGATTGTTTTCGTGCTAGACAAGCTGTTTCTGAGTCGCTATTGCGTGTATTGTGTGAGACAGCTACAAGACGCGTTTATTATTAAGATCCTCAACTACCTATTGTAGAAGTCCTTTAATTTTACGCCAATCGCTTGCAGAGAGTACTAATAACGTGCTATCGCTGCTTAATGGCCTCTTAGGCTCTAGATCCTTAAATTTCTTTAATATAGCTGTCAAATATACGGGTATTCTTGATGAGTTGAGATGGAAAAGTGGTGGGTTGATTGATTGATTGTGTGTGTTCTGTCGGAGAAGCTCGGCTACCTCGAGAAGTAACTATCTAGTACTAAGCCGCACTAGTACTATTTAGACTAGTACAGGGGCAGTGTAAAACAGTAGTGCGCCAGCCTCCTTAGTGTATTTCACAGTGAAATCACTGTGATTTACACTGATTACCACTGTAAGGGGCCATATGATCGTACACACCTACCCACTGGATTTCACAGTGACTGTCTATCTGACACACCCCCTCAGCTTGGAACCATCTCAAGCTGGACCCAATTCTTCGCAGCCGTACTATAACTCATAGTCCAAAAGCTTCCATCCTGTCTTCCAATTCGTCAAGGTCGACCTCTTGGTCGGTGATCCTACCCCTGACGTCTTCAAGTCCGAGTTGATTTACGAACTTAGTCCATTTGCCAGCTGGCAGAGCCTTTGTAAGGCCATCTGCTGCTATTTCTTCTGATTGTTGGTACTGGATTTTGATAGCTCCACGTACTACTTCTTGTCGAAGCCAATGATTGTGTATGTCGACGTGCCTAAGCTTTGTTTGTAACTTGGCAATTTCTTCGGTAACAAGTCGGATAGTTTGTTGATTGTCGCAATTGATGGTGATTGTTGAGGATGAGAGTTTGATCTTGAGTTCAGCGATCAACCGAGCCGTAAAGAGTGCCTCCTTTACAACCTGTGAGAGTGCCAGCAACTCAGCTTTAGTTGTCGAAGTGGTGACAGTGTCTTGTTTGTTTGCCTTCTAGGCGACAAGTCTACTAAACAGCTTAATAATGTATCCTTGCAAGCTCTTTCTGTTGAGGGTATTGTCTGCAAACGACGCGTCGCTAGCAACCTTGTAGGTGTCTGCATCTCCAAAGCGTAGCCCTAGTGATTGGGTGGAGGATAAGTATAGCAGTACACGGTCGGCGGCTTTGTGATGGTCGTCGCTGGGATTTGATAGGAAGCGCGATAATCGGGAGCTTGCGAAAGCGATATCAGGGCGCGTGGTTACTGCAGCGTACAGGATTGATCCTATCTTTCGCTGGTATTGGTTGATCTCTGCCTTTGTAGCGAGTCCTTCTTGAGGTAGCAGTTCGACTGCTGACATTAGGGTTTCGTGTTTGAGGTCGCGTCGGTCGATAAGGCGACTGATCTTGTCCACATAGGACGCCTGTGATAGCCAGAGTTGCCTACTTGCACGGTCTCTGACGATTTCAATCCCTAGAAACCACTGAAGATTGTTACCTCTAGTAAGGGTGAACTTTGTACTTATCTTTTTTATTACTGCGTTAGCAGCGTGTTTCTGATCCCTTAAGTAGGCGACGATAAGGTCGTCTACATAGAAGAATATAATGATGCCGTCTTTGATCATATAGCAAGGCTTATGAGGGACTGCGGCAAAACCGAGATCCTTAAGAGCACTGGTAAATTCTCTCTGCCACAGCAGTGGTGAGATTCAAAGACCATATAGTGCCTTATGCAACTGTAGGATAGTGCTGGGTTAGGTATAACCTCGGGGCATTCTCATGTAGAGTTCTCTGTCCAGTTTCGCATGGACGAAAGCGTTGGTGACGTCGTACTGGCTGAGCTCTAGGTCATACCGAGCTGCCATAGCCATGAGTAGGCGAAATGATCGTCCTGCGAGGGTTGCGGCGTAGGTGTCTTGAGTAGTAAGGTGGCGTTGTTGATCTCCACGTACTACCAACCTAGCCTTGCACTTCTGAAATTGATGATGTTTGTCGAGTTTGTATGTATACACCCACATGCAGTCGAGGATTTAGTGGCCGCGTGATCGCACTGGGGCAACGGGCACCTCACTCCAAGACCTTATCTCTTTGTGGCTTTGTAGGTGTACTCGCTCAGCATCCTTCCACATGTTAAATAGCGGGTGGTCTTCTAACTGTGTTCCGCAAGATAGAGGCTCTAGCAATTCACTTTGGTGGGGTTTCTTTCCTGCTGCAAGCATGCGATTGAATTGCGCTTTGTCGAGCGGCTTCCCCTTGTATTTGCCTCTGCTACCTGCCTGTGTTCCAGCTAGGAAAGCGGCTGCCCATGGCACAGCACGTTGATCTGGCTGTGTTGATCCTATGGGTACTTGTTCATGTTGATCGTCTTTAAAACTCGCCATTGATTGGGCAAGTAATGTGACAGGCGGAGGTGTCGCCGGTGGTGTTGGGTAGGTGTAATTGATCTTCCTCCCTGATAGTACCCCGGAGGGTCCTCCTCATCCTCGCGATTGCGTGAGTCAGTGATCGACTCATCCTCATAGAAGAATTCAGTGTTTTCTTGTTCGGGTGGTGGAGGTGGCAACTCCACTGATCGGGTCCATGCAGCAATCTCTTCAGTAGTACTGTGCATAAGGTTGTCCAACAGATCTTCTGTTTTGCCTGAGAACACCTTATCTTCGTCAAAGATGACGTCGCGTGTGCTGATAACTTTGTTGAGTGGTGGGATCCATACCCTCCAGATGTTTGATGATCGGTAGCCCACTAGGTATCCAACCCATGCCTTTGGGTCTAACCTTTGGAGCTTGCTCTTGCCGCGTTTTGTATCGTCGGTCAAGGCGAAGGCTTTACAGCCATAGGCCCTGAGGTGAGCCTGGTTCGGTTTCTTTGGTTGAGTGACAATGCCGTTTTGGTAAGCAACTGTCGTAAAGAATACTTCGTGTGGTGATCGCCATCGGTTGGCGTAGTTTGGAGTTCGATTGTATAGGTATACGGCCGCTCGTGTGATTTCTGGCCATAGGTTGAAGGGAAGGTTGGCGTCAAGTCGCATTGCACGACCCTTCTCCTTAATTACACCCCTGAGCGTTCAGCTCCTCCATTTTGAGCTTGGGTGTCAGGTGCTGAAGGCTCAATAACGATACCTTCACTGATGCACCACCTGTGAACGTCTTGTTTGACTGAGAAGATCTCATTGTCGGATTCAATGACTTTGATAGTCACATTGAATTGTACTTTCATGAATTGTACAAATTCCTTCAGCAACTTGATGATTGTTCGTGCTGGTCGGTTGTCTTTGAAATAGAAGTCCCAAGCCATGCCTGAGAATCGATCAGTGATGAGCATCTGGCTTTTCTCGCCGGTAAAGCTCTGATCTTCGTAGTCGTGAAAGTCTATAGCGACTCTCTCACCAGGACCGTTATTGATTTGCCTAGGTTGTCGTCTGATTTGTCGCTTAAGCTTTAATCTGCCGCAAGCGTCGCATTGGACCGTAGTAAGTCCTTTGAGCCGCACCCCCTCACAGTGATTCACAGTGTGTTCTAGTGCCTGGGGACCTGGGTGGCCTAGTCGTTTGTGCCAGGTGATGGCGTCTGCCTTCTGCGCTCGTCGTGCGGTGCGCGTGGTGATTTTGTGTGTGGCATACGTACTATTGTGTATAGTACGATTTTGTTCGGGCATGTATTCTAGTACCTATTGACCGTAGAGTTCTTGAAGTTCGGCTAGGACTGTATTGTCCCTTCTCTTGATTGTTGTTGGATCTGCCTTTGTGTCCCACTAGAGGCCTTGCCTGCGGAGTAATTAGAAAGACACTAGGTTGCATAGTAGATCAGGGCAGTAGGCGATGTTGTCTAGCCTTAGTACCCTATTTCCTTGTACGCTTTTGACGTGTAGATGGACACTCCCATATCCCCTTATCCAAACTCGTGATAATCCCGCCCATATGAAGTCTCCTGGCGACGGTGGTCGCAGCGTGACGAAACGATCGATATCGTTGAAGATATGGCAGGTTGTGCCAGAATCGAGGATCGCGGAGTAACGTAGTGGGTAGGTGTTCGGGTCTAAGTGGTAGGAGGCTGCGATAGCATTAAAGCTCGCTGAGAGGACGGTGATTTGTCTGCCATCTAGTCATTCATCGTCAGTAATCTCAGTGATTCGAGTTGGAGTAGGAGTGCTTGATTGTTTGATTCTTGGTGTCTGTGATCTTGGACGCTTTACGGATCTTACGCTCTCTATAAGCGCAGGGTCATTTTCCATCCTGAACTTCATAAGGGCCTTTATTGCTGGCTTCGGTTGAAACCAATCAGGTGCCTTGTCAGGAAATGCGTAAAAGCAGTCTTGCAGACTATGGCGTTGTTCACAAGCAGGGCACTTGGGGTATGATCCTCTCTGGCCACCAACTGCCGTTGGCTCATCGTCTGTGTTCGCGGACTGCTTGGATTTGGCTTTAGAGCTAGCTTTCTTGGCGCGTGATCTGCCTCGCTTGAGTGATACTGCTTCATCCACAGGATAGGCGTCCCTATCTGCGGTCTGGGTGGGTGCACCACCGTCAGCGAGAGATGGTCCTGCAACAGCAAAGGCGCCCCTTTGTTTACCCTTAATTGGGTGCTGCATCGCCATTTGATCTTGGAAGAGTTTCACCATATCTTTTCTTAAAGTGTTTGGGTCCTTATTCCTATGTTGCATAAAGGTTGTAACCCACTAGGATGCGACGTTGGTAACCGCCTTTATAAAATCTTGTTTGACTAAGTCTAGCAACGTAAGTTCTGGCACACTATTGTGCTCTGCTTCTGTTGCTGCATGATCGTACTTAGTGAGCCAGGTGGACCATGATCCAGCTGATCTCATGGGCTTGAGAGCGTCTTGGTATCTGATCCTCGCTCGTCGTAGTTCGTCGTTTTGGTCTACCCCAACCGTGTTTGTGAGGTTGATGATCCATTGTCTAATTAATTGATCTGGGGTGCAGCAATTGGTCTGCAAGTGTGCCGAGGTCGTTGATTAAATAAGGGCAACTATCTTGTCAAGGTTCGCCTTCTGTTGTTCGTACCTTCGGTCGAGTAACTTGAAAGTTTCAAGTTGATCCTTATAGAGGTCGTAATCCTCTCTGTACGCCCTTACGCCAGTCGTCGACAGGTCTGACGGCCTTGTTGGGCGTGCGCGAGGGTTGTCGGTATTCGCGTTGATAAACGCTGGGCTTGGTGCATAGCCAACACTGATGTTCGGTGGGATTGGAATGACTAGTTGGGTCATAGGTTGGATCTCTTGGTCTGGGTCGATGATATCCCAGATCCCTAGAGATTGGGCGCGGGCTTTGATTTGCCTTAGCCATGGTGTATAGTTCGAGTAATCGGATAGGATCACTGTGGGATCTCTGAGCGTCGATAAAGACATAATAATCAGCTTGATTGAGGCAGTGAGACTCTTAATTGTCAAATATACGGGTATTCTTGATGAGTTGAGATGGAAAAGTGGTGGGTTGATTGATTGATTGTGTGTGTTCTGTCGGAGAAGCTCGGCTACCTCGAGAAGTAACTATCTAGTACTAAGCCGCACTAGTACTATTTAGACTAGTACAGGGGCAGTGTAAAACAGTAGTGCGCCAGCCTCCTTAGTGTATTTCACAGTGAAATCACTGTGATTTACACTGATTACCACTGTAAGGGGCCATATGATCGTACACACCTACCCACTGGATTTCACAGTGACTGTCTATCTGACAATAGCGTTGCTATTTAGCGGAGAGATGCTAGTAACTTTAAAGGCGTTAATTATTGTTTCTTTGGCAAATGCAACTCTGTATGCCTTATAGAAGAAGTGGAAGAAGTCGCGCTTAGTGATAGATATGAGTCCTTAGCTGTTGTACATAAATTTGGAGAGCTCTTTTGTATATGCAGCTAAAAGAGGCTTAAAAAGGCAGACATCTAGAGGCTGTAGCGTATGAGTTGAATGCGGCGGGTAGATAGCTAGGAGGATTCGATTTTAATTGCAGAACTCGATAAACTCTATAGTAACGTATAAGCTATGCCTATTAAGAATTAGGAGTTAATAGTCGCGCTTTCCCTTCTTCTTAGTCTCCTTTTAAAAGCACCTCTTAAGCCAGGCAATCCTAAGTTTGTTGTTTGTCTATCCAGATAGTAATAAGGCGAAAAAGGCCTGGTGCTCTTAAGGATTGAAATCTTGTAGCTATGTGTCCTGGATATTGCTAGAAGCCGCCTAATATATTAGGGCAGGTTTAAGAGAGCTGTTGTTAGCGCATATATAAGCTATTGTCGTTATCTACTCTCTATTACTGTCCTAAAGTACCTGCTTAACGCCTTCTTGCTTATATCGCTGTCGAGAGAACACGCGCTTTATTTTTAACACTACCCTAATTAAGAAGCCCTTCTCATCCATATTGTATATATTTGACAGTGCGATATTGTACTGCTTAATCTTATTGTCTAAAAGCTTGAAATAGAGGGCGTATTTGAAGGCTGAATTGGCTTTGTAGCGCTGGCTATCGATGTTAGATATCTATCGCGATATAAGGTCAATTTAATGCCGCGCAATGTAGCGATTAACCTAGTGATTTCCTGGCTCTTAATGTGCTATTTCTCTAGCGAAATTTCGTATTATCTCTCTTGTAGGGGGTAGGCCTTATACACACAGCTTATTAATGTACTATAGTAGCTGTTTTTCCTGTGTATTGTTGAGGAGTCGCTTTTTTTCGGCCTGAGTTGCATAGGTGCCCTGAACCCCTCGATAGCGCTTCGAGAGCCGCGACCGCTCAACGCTGTACTCCCGAGCAACCTAGGATATATTAGGACGTTCTCCTAGCTTCAGGGATTTTAAAGCTTCAACAGCTGCGTCGATCGGGTCCATATTGGTGGAGTTATGAGGTGTTGAAAATATACGATTTTTAGTGTTAACTGAGCGTTGAGTGGGGTCTGTGCGTTGAGTGGCCGAATACGGTAAGCGAGGCTTAGCGCAGTTGTTTTGGTTTTCGCCTGCCCTCGCACTACCCTTGCTCCTTGCGCCTCCACTAGTCAATCCAGTATGTACTATCCTACTCTTATTGTCCTAATACGTCCTAATGTCCCTTTCTACAGCAAGATGGCCCTTAAGAAGACGCTCGCCGTATAGTGGGCAGAGTTAGCTCGCGACCAACCTGCTAGTGCCAATCCGTGCGTTTGTTGCGTCAAACTCATCTATAAGGGGAATCTACTCCACATATACCACTTTCCGGATACTAAACTTGTCCTATTAATTCAAATTAATAGTGTTTAGCTGTCTAGGTGTGGTAATTGCTTAATTTAGAATAAATACTACCTTATAGTAATACATGCCTATATTAGGCGCTATTATGTCGCTAACTAAGACAATATAGTGCCCTATTAACTTTAACGCTAAGCTTAATAGTCTTGTAGCTGCTTAGGCTCTTCTTTATAGTAGTGATTTTAATAAGAATAAGAAATACGTCTATAAGACTACTAAGAGGCTTGTAAACCATATTAAGTAAGTATAGTTATCCTTATAGCGCTTTTTATTAACTAATTACTTCTTAGCTTATTTAAGCCCTATATATAGAATCTCTATGTCTATAATAATAGTAATGTCTATTAATTAACCTATTACTTTACTAAGAAGCGCGCTTGTACTAATATAAAGCGTAAGACTAAGTAATATTACTATAAGAAGGCCATCGACTGCGCAACCTATAAGGGTAAGACCCTAAAGCGAGACAAAGTCTATAATTTCGCCTTTTGTCCCATTATATTATATACTAACGCGGCTGTAGAATAAATATAGACTAACGCGTTGTTAGGAGTTTTAGAGTAATAGTAAGAGTCCTACTTACGGCCATAGTTGCGAATAGTGCCTTTCTAGCTTCTTAGTAGTGCTTTTAACCTCTTTAGGGGCCTTAGGCCAATATGTATGTGTGAGGGGGACCTCTAGGGCCATTGTGCCTTAGTGTCCCTAGGAGAGATGGCTCCCTATAATATAGGAGTCCGTTAGGACTTAAATAGCGCCTTCTAGCGGGCGGCAACGCCCTAAAATATCTCAAATCTAGAATCTTAGAATATTCTCTTCTTTTGGCTCTAAGTGAAGTGTAATGTACTCTTATGGTCCTTTATGGTCCTTTTTAACTAACTCCTAGAGATACTATAATTTTTCTAAGTTAATATTATCTTTACGACACCTTACGCTATTAAATACCTCTATAATTATAGTAAAAAACCCTCTGTAGAGAAAAATAGGTAAAGGTAGCAAGTGTACTTTCCGTAGTAATTCTCTAACTATATAGTTAACCTAAGTCTAATCTCTTATTTATAGAAGAAAGGAATTAAAATTCCCTATTAAAATTTCCTAAGGAGGTTTTTCTATCCCCCTTCTGCAATTATTTAACCCAAACGAGAGCCTCTTTACTAGCGTTCTAGAATATTCTTCTTTTTTTAGAATTCTTTAATAGCATTGGCACTTAGATTAGTGTTTAGCTTCTATAAGTTTTTTTCTTCTAAGTAACCTTCCTATTTAATAAGGTATTCTTAAGTTCTAACTAATAACTGCCTGCTCTCTAGCACCTTCTCCACATAATACACGTTATTGCCAAACGTGCGTAGGGTGTTTATAATAGGACCTACGTAAGACTTAATAGCTCTCCTTTGTTTATATGGCTCTAACAACAATATATAAAAGACTAGGTGTGCGTTTAATCCTAAAAAGTTAACTCTATAGGCTTCTTTCCCTATAGGGTACTTAACTGTGCCTAGTCTAATAAACTTCTAATTAAGTTTACGCTTAGGTCGTGTAGAGTTTAGATGTCTAGTGGATAACGTGTTTACAAGCGAGCCGCGCGTACAAGTGAGCCGCGCGCCCCACCAACTTTCTACAACGCGTCTCATACAAACTACAATGGCTCAACTATTGTCTGCTCAATTGCGCTATAAAGAAGCAAATATCTACCTAGCTCTTTTAGCTATCAATTCCAGTCAAATACGAAGTATAAAACGCGCTGCCGCAACGTTTTGCGTCCCTGAAACAACACTTCGCGGCCAACGCGCAGGAATCGCTGCGCGACGCGACTCTGAGCCCAAATCAAAGAAGCTTACCAAGCTTGAAGAGGAGGTGATTGTTGAGCATATACTTGACCTAGATTCGCGAGGCTTTGCGCCCACTCTAGGTGCTGTACGAGATATGGCGAATAAGCTGCTCACTAAGCGCAGCGCAGGCCACGTTGGCCAGCAGTGGCCTAGGAACTTTGTCAAGCGAACAGACAGCCTCACAACGCGATTTAATCGACCCTACGATCGACAGCGAGCCCTCTGCGAGGACCCGACGGTTATACAGGCCTGGTTTGAGCTAGTAGCACGTACAAAGGCCACCTACGGTATCTGCGACGAGGATACCTTCAACTTCGACGAGACTGGCTTTCTAATGGGTAAAATATCCTCCCAGCTAGTCGTTACTGGCTCAGAGAGGCGTGGCTGGCCAAAAGCGATCCAGCCAGGCAATCGTGAGTGGGTGACGGCGATCCACGGAATCAACGCTACTGGGTGGGCAATCCCGCCCTTTATCATCTTCGCTGGCCAGTACCACCTCTCTGCCTGGTACGAGGGCGACGATATACCAGGTGACTGGGCTATTGGTCTTAGCGACAATGGCTGGACTACGAATGAGCTTGGTGTTGCCTGGCTACGGCATTTTATTAAGCATACAGTAGAGCGTAGAGTGGGCGCGCGTTAGCTACTGATACTTGACGGCTATAAGAGTCATAACTCGCTCGAATTCTAGGAGATCTGCAAGGAGAATAAGATCTACACTCTCTGTATGCCGCCACATTCGTCACACCTTCTGCAGCCGCTTGACGTTGGCTGTTTCTTGCCGTTGAAGCGGGCGTACGGGCGCCAGGTCGAGGGCCTGATACGCGACCACATCAACCATATCACCAAGCTTGAGTTCCTACCAGCCTTCCGCGCCGCCTACGACCAGTCAATTATAAAGGAGAATATCTGCGCAAGCTTTTGAGGCGCTGGGCTAGTCCCACACGATCCAGAGGCGGTGATATTAAAGCTTGATGTGAAGCTTCGTACGCCGTCGCCAGCAGCCCTACCAGAGGCCCTATAGGAGTCTGCAATACTAAGCAACGCGCGCGAGCTAGGCGCTCAGTTAACTCTAGTTTGTAAGCGGATCTAAAGGCATCAAGGATCCTCTCCTATATTAGTTATCTAGTCGCTTGATTAGCTTACAAGAGGGGCTAAGAGAATGGCGCATTTAATAGTGCTTATGCGCGATAAGATAGCTAGTCTACAAAGGGCAAATAAGGCAGCCACAACGCGTAAATAGCGCAAAAAGAAGCAGATCTAGAAGCGAGGCACCCTATTAAAGGCAGAGGGAGAGAATATTATTGCTTAGAAGGCTATTGAGCAGCAACTAGAGGGAGAAATGCGGTATAGCCAGGCGCGGTCAGGTGCGAGCCGGCAGGCTTCAGCGCGCTGCACGCGCTGCAGGGAGCCTGGGCACAACTCACGTACGTGCAAGAAAGCTTCTATAGATACTGCTTGATTTAGGATAGCTATTATATTAATAGAATTTTGATGCGTTGTTGATATACAGCCTGCAAAAGGCTGAGAGACTTGGTGGGGCGCGCGGCTCACTTGTACGCGCGGCTCGCTTGTAAACACGTTAGGTCTTATTCCCTTACGTAGTGTTTTCTCTAATATTTCTATTTCTTTAACATACTAATTATATAGTCTAGTATACTTAGGCATATTAATATTATCTTATAATATAGTAGAAACTTTATATAAGGCAGTAGAGGCTTTTTATAAGATAGTAAAGATAGCTATTACGTAACTAGTTTATTTAGTAGGTTAGTTATATAGAGGATTACGCTTTATTAGAGTTTATTATTATCTAACTATGTGTTTATATAGTTACTAGTAGTGTGCTTAGTGCACTATCTTTTCTTAAATCTTATATAGTAGTAATATCTACTTACTAACTTAATAAAAGAGTTAATCGGCTATTTCTACAAATAAGGATAGATTTTATACGTCTTATATAATTGCTTTCTTTGTTTTATATAGTAGTAATATATACTTACTAACTTTATAAAGGTTTAATCTACTATTCTCTTGCGTATAAAGGATAGAGTATAATAAAACAAATTATATAGTTAATAATATCTTGTATAATCGCTCCCTTTATTTTATATAGTAGTAATATCTACTTACTAACTTTATAAAGTTTTTAGTTTGCTATCCTCTTATATATAATAAATAGAGTATGCGAAACAAATTATATAGCTAATAATAACTTATGCGATTTATTTTTACTCTTACTAATTTGCAGTTAAGAATTAGGTAAATACTAATTAGTATTAAATAGGTACTTTATAGCTAGCTATATAGATATTAAATTCTAATCCTCTATATTAGTAAGCGTAGAGAGTGTATAGGGCAATTATATAAGAAAAGAAAATAATATAATAGAACTAACTTTAGTAATAATTGCTTATATCTAAAAGGGATATAGATAGAAAGAAGAAGATTCTATAACACATAGGCCGCGATATATAGATATTACGTAATTTCTACGTAATACTATTATGCGATAATATTAAAACCTTAACACCTTTAGGTGCCCTTGCCCGAATAGTGTACGAATAAAAAGATAGGTAGGTAGTAATATAATAAGTATAAAATACTTATATAATAAGGTAGATAGTATTCTTAATAAGATAAATAGTAAGATAACTAACTTAGATACTTTTACTAGCTCGGGGTTTTGACTTATTTATATAGATAAATCACGTGACACGTGACTATACTAGAAAGTTATTAAGTTCTACTTTAGGAAACTAATAGTTCTTTATTTAAAATTATGCAATAACACGTAATTAATAAGATAAACGATAATTTCAAAGTTAAGACTTTCTAGACTATCTATTTTCGTCTAATATTAAACTAGAGAATAAGCTAAAAGATAAGTAACTACTTATTATACTAGTATATAATCTATAGTATAAACTATATAATAGATAATAAGTATTACTATAAAATAAAAGCTTAATAAAGTAAAATTACTTTTAGCTCTATATTTTAATAATTATTATATAAGTTAGTATACATAGTCTTACTAAGAAAATTACTATAAAAAGATTCTTAAAAAAACTACTATTTATTACTAACTTAAGACCTATATTTATCTATTTTTAGATATCTAAGTAGGCGTGTATAATAAGAATAGTAGTAAAATATATAATAATATCCTAATATATAATAAAGTTATTAAAGTTAAATAGTATAGTAGGTTTCTTTAGATTCTTAGCGTAAAATCTAGTAATAAAATAAGAGTAATTAAGTAAGTTATAGTAGAGCTTCTATATAGGCTCTTTTAGGCTAGTAAATAGATTTGGGGTACCTAGCTTAAGTATAGGGTTAGGTTAGAGTCGTATAGACCTTAGGTATAGGTTAGGTTAGAGTTAGGTTAGATTACGTAAGACTCTACCATAACCTAACCTAATTAAATAAGACTTAATTTTAGTTAATAATTAATTATTATAGCTATTTATTATAGTATTAAATAGATACTCTATAGGTTAGATTAGGGTAGAGTCTTACGTAATCTAGATTAGGTTAGGATTAGAGTCTTACGTAAGTAGAGTTAGATTGGGGTTAGAATCTTACGTAATCTAACCTAACTCTAACCTAACCCTACTTATGTAAGACTCTAACCCTAATCTAATCTATATCTATTTACTAGCCTAGACTATTTAAAACTATTTTATAAAATTTTATACTTTATAATACTATAGTTAGCTATATATAAGAATTGTTTTTTAACTTATTTAACTAGTAGGTAAGTATAGTATTTACTTTATACTTTTTCTCTATTTATTTATTTATTTAGTAATATATTATCTTTATTATATTTAACTATTAAGAAGTTGCTTATTATATAGGTATAGTATCTATAAGTAGAAAATATTATATGAATAGCCTATTTCTATAAGTAAGTTAAGCTTATATACTAAATTATTTATAACTTATATATTATAAAACGCTGTTTTATACTTATAGTTAAGTAAAGAGCTAGCCCATTTAATTTTAAAGTTACGTGCATCTAATATTACTTTATTACTAACTTTAAAAAATAGTATTAGTATATATTTTATATTAGTATACTTAGCTTATTTAGCTTATATCTATTATAAATCATTATGCTACTTTACCTTTTTTAATACGTTTTTAGTACACCTATAGCTTTTTTTATAGTGTTATACCGTATACTAAAAAGGTCTACAATATTTCTCTTTCTAATAAATTATTATATAATAAGTTATATAAGTAGATAAGGTAGTTAATAAAGTTATCTACACGTTAATAATCTATATAGGTAAGTGCTATAAGTAGGCACTTACTAGTAAGTGCTATAAATAGACGCTTACTAGTATTAGTATTTCTACTTACTAACTTAATATTATATATTTATATAGGCTCTATATTATTATATAGTAAGTAGCCCTTAGTAGTAATAAAAAGCGCTATACTAGTTAACTCGCTAACTAATAAGTTAGTAATAAATTTTACTATAGGAAGTATATAGTTTAGTTATTTTATTAGTAGTTAATATATATACGTAAGTACTTCTTTAATATTATTTTAGCAATTTTTATATAACTATTAGTCTTAAAATACTAGCTAGTAAATAGTTATAGCTTTATACTAAGGTGTTTATAAAGTTATTTTAAAAAGTAAAATATAAATTATTAATTATAGTTGCTAATAATATTCTTTAGAAAATTTAATTTATAGTAGATATGTATAATAAAAACCTCTATAACTGCCTTTACTATAATCTTAACTATAGGAATAAACTTTTTTATTAAGCTAGTTTATAATAACTATAATAATTATATAGATTTTATTATTATAATAATAAGATAGTAAACTAATAATAAAGTCTATTAAGATTAATTTCTAGTAATAGTTTAAAATTAGTAGTAAGTAGAGCAAACTATATTTAGTATTATAGTATAGTTTACTATAATAGTAAAATATATAGAAGTAAATATAATAAATAATAATATGTATTATATATAGCTAGTAATAGTAGTAACTAATATACTTATAAGTACTCTTATAACTAATATATTTAGCAACAATACTATTATAGGCTTCTTTAAGAATATATATATATATATATATATATATATATAAATTTCTTTATTATTAAGAATATATAATTAATTCTTAGTTAGCTTACTAAATATCTTTTTAACCTTTTTTTTAGTTTAAGGTTAAAGTAGATTAAGATAGAAGATTATTATGTACTACTATATATAGCACCTAATTCTAATTAAAAACTAACCTTAAACACCTTAATAACGTGATAATAGTTTACACTTACTTGCACTCCTAATATCTATAAGCTTCTAGCCCTAACGTAAGGTTTACTTATAGCGTATATAGTATACCTAGCTTATTACCACTACTATTATTAGTTATCTACGCTTATACTACTACGCGGCGTACTTACTTAGATAAGCTAACTTAATAGCAATAATAGTAATAATAGCTAGAAGAATCTTATAACTTTATATAATGCTCTTATTATACTAGAGCTTATTAATAAATATCTTAATCTCTACCTTTTACCTTTCCTTTTAGATTTAGTTACTAATAAAGAGTAATTCTATTTACTAGAGTGGGAATTTAATCTTATAGTTTTTTACAAACTAGATAAACTGCTAACCTAACTAGTATACTAGGACTACCTTATAGATAGTTAAGTATACCTACCTCTTACGCTAGATAAGTATCTAATAAATAGAATAGAACTCTAGTATAGCTATTTTAATAGTAGTATTACAAATCTTTAGAGTATACTCTTCTATATTAGTAAGTATATTAGTGTTAGACAATTTAGGGTTAATGCTTAAGTAGATAGTAGGGCGTAGAGAGATAGAGATAGCAATAGAAACTTTATTAAGGATAACCTTAATATAGTAATAGAGCGATAGTATATCTAGTACGTATTATTCTTATCTACTTATAAAGCAGCATATACCTATTAATATATTAACTTATATTATTTATAATAATTAGGATAGCAAAGAAGAAGAAAGAATAACTATAGTGTAGCTATACTAAAGTTTTATTCCTTCCCTACTAAAGTTCTAAGTGGCCTCTTTATAAAAAATTTGCTTATAGGAGCAGCCCTATGCTAAGACTGCTAAGCTTACTTAGCAGTTTAAACGCGCTTTTTTTATAATTATATTACCTTTTTTACGCTCTTTTTAATTACTAAGTAGGGGGCTCTGCTTTTTTTGTTCTATTATTTAAGATAAAAGCCTTTGTTATTCTACCTCTAGGTAGTTAATTTAATAATATACACATATATAATTAATGCTTAATATATAGTAGACTATTATTAGTTAGGTAATAATCTATAATCTTAATTTTAAGTTTCTACTTAAGAAGCTTTTCTAGTAAATAGTAGGCTTTAGCTATAATAGAGGTCATAATATCTTAAATAGTCTTATTAGAGTTGTATATATTCTTAACATCTATAAGTAGTTATATTATCTTTTTTATTTTTATTATTATTATAATAGTAGGTTTATTATTATTATTAGTTATAAGTTTAGTAAAGTAATATAATATAGCTATAAGCTATCTACTAAAGTAATAACTTTTATTTAATAAAATAGAAGTAGTAGTAATTATATAGTTTTTTTATAACTAAGAAGTTTCTAATTAATTTTTATAATAATAGTAGTTATTCCTTCTACTATTATTAATATAGAAAAGCGTTTTAAGATAGTATTAATAAAAAGAGGTTATTGTAATTATATAGTATAAACTCTTTCTCTTTAAAATTTTTAGATATAAAACTATATAGACTTAGTATTATTAGTAAGTGTTATTATTACCTTTAAGTAGATTACTAGATTATTAAGTAAGTGCATTAGATTTTATAGTCTACTTTTTAGAATAATATTAAATATAAAAGTTAAACTTAGCTAAAAACTTTGCCTATTATACTTATTATTAATTAAGCTATTTACTAGTTATAAAGTATTATAAAGCTAAGTACCCACCTAGACAAAAGTATTAGGAAGAGAAATATCTTAGACCTTTTAGTATACGATATAACACTGTAAGAGAAAGCTATAGGTGCGCTAAAAATATATAGAAAAAGGCAAGATAGCTTAGAGATAAATAGGTTAGACTAGAAACTATTTATTAGTACATGCAAATTGGCCCTCCCTACTAGAGGTAGTTAATTATAAGATATACTAGGTACTAAAGTAATAATATAATACGTAGTTATTTATACGCACGTAATATAAAATTCGCGACTAGATATAGATTAAGTGTTTATCTATCTACTACCTAATAATAATATATTTAATTATTGCGTAAGATCTTAAGGTTATTATATCTATTCTTTACCCTAAAGACGCTATTACTATTACTACTAGATATATAGTGTTGCGCCCTATCTAGAAGATATAAATAATAACGTAGCTAGATATAACATAGCTAGGTATAATAGCCAGACGCTACTTAATATTAAAAACTATATAGTCTATGCTAAGGACCTATATAGTAAGTAGATAGCTGCTATAGAATTAGATTACTATATTAAGTAGAATATAAATATTAGTAAGTAGAAGTCTAGGATTAAAGGCGGAATAAGCCTTATAATATAGATTGCCTTATACTAGTTTAGGTGCGAGGTGCTTATAACTATTAAGAATAAGAACTAAAAGAATATAGACATTTTTATAAAGTAAGAGTCTAGGCTAGTTACTATATACTACTACGTAGCTTATAGGAGTAATTACTACTAAGGACTATAAGTAATATTAGATTTCTAATTAATAGCTTATTGCTTCTATAATAACAGCTATACTAAGTAAGTGCTAGAGGCGTAGAGAATATATAGATACGCGCTTATACTATAGAATTTCTATAGAAGATAGATAGAGTAATAGCTAGGTATCTAAAGATTAATAGGTTAATAGGTTGTTAGTAACGAATAGTAGGGTGCTATTTAGTGTTAGAAGTAGGCGCGCGCGTAATTTATTATATATTATAGTGGTGGTAAAGCGTGCGTCTAGAGGTTTTAAGTAGTAGATTATTTAGTAATATAGCAAAAGGTTAAAAGGTAAGTATTAATTATTTTATAACGCGATAAATAGGCAAGTAAGTTAGAGTATTATTATTATAAGTTTATTATCTTAAAAGCTAGGGGGAGAATATTAGTAAAACTTTAACGCGCTTTAGTTCTAGAGTTTAGCGCTTATATATAATGTTATATTACGTAAGCGCTAGTAGCGTAATAAAAAAAGTAGTAATTAAATATAGTAGGGCTACTTTAAAACTAATAAGTAGAGGCAGTTTATACTTCTATCTAGAAGAGAGGCAAAAGTATAAACTACCTCTACTTATTAGTTTTTAAGTAGCTCTACTATGTTTAATTACTATATTTTTTTATTATATTACTAGCGCCTATATAATATTATATATGCGCTAAGCCTAGAGCGTATTAAAGTTTTTCTAATATCTTCCCTAGCTTCTAAGACAACTAACCCTATAATAATAACACTCTAACTTACTTACCTAGCTACTATATTATTAGATAATTAACACTACCTTATAACCTTTTGCTGCGTTACTAGATAATTAACTACTTAGAACTTCTACTCTACTCTACTACTATAATATATAATAAATTGCGTGCGCGCTTTCTACTTCTAATACTAGATAATACTCTAACACTTCTAGTATTAGTCTTACTCTAGATTTTTCTTTTAAATCTCTTATAGTATAATTGCGTATTTATATATTCTCTACGTCTCTAGTATCTACTTAGTATAACTACTATCTTTAAAGTAAGCAGCTATTAATTAGAAATCTAATATTAGGTAGTAATTGCTCTAAGCTACGTAGTAGTATATAGCTACTAACCTAGACTTTTATTATATAAAAATATCTATATTCTTTTAGTTCTTATTCTTAATAATTATAAGTACCTTACACTTAAACTAGCATAGGGCAATATATATTATAAGGCTTATCTAGCCTTTAGTTTTAACTTCTACTTACTAAGATTTATATTCTTTTTAATATAGTAATCTAATTCTATAGTAGCTATCTACTTACTATATAGGTTCTTAGCATAGATACCTATGTAGTTTTTAATATTAAGTAGCATCTAGCTATTATACCTAGCTATATTATATCTAGCTGCATTATACCTAGCTGCTTTATTATTTATATCTTCTAGGTAGGGCGCAACACTATATATCTAGTAGTAATAGCGTCTTTAGGGTAAGAGATAGATATAGCAATCTTTAGGTCCTACGTAATAATTAAATATATTATATAGTAAATAGATAAATACTTAATCTTTAGTTATAAATTTTATATTATATATGTATAGGCAACTATATATTATACTATTAACTACCTCTAGTATAAGAGGCTAATTTACACGTGCTAATAAATAGTTTCTAGCCTAACCTATCTTACTACTTTACTTTTTTTTAATATATTTTTAGCACACCTATAGCTTTTCTTTATAGTATTATACTATACACTAAAAGGTTTATAATATTTCTCTTTCTAATAAAGCTAAGTAATTAGTAATAATATTAATAAAATCTTAGCTGCCTCATAGCTTAGATCTCTATTCTTTAAAAGCACGTACTATAGCTAGTAGTTCTTTATTATAGATTTTATAGTTATACTTAGTAAGGTCTCTCTTATATAATAAGTAGGCAATAGGCTATAATATATCTTAGGCATCTTTTTATAATAAGACTATCTATACATCGTATAGGCAAGACTTCTAATAGTGTTAAGGTTATCACATAATAGGCATTATGTAGGTATTATATAATGTCTATATACTACGGCCTATATGCTATAAAGTCTTCCCCTTTCTATCTACGCCTTTATAAATGAATAAGTAAGTAATAACTAGATCTATTTACCTTATCCTATTCCCCCTCTTATATGCTATATATACTATATAATCCTCGCTCTTACTAAATAAATATGTAACTATTCTATTTATGTAGCTAGCTATAGAATCTATTTAATACTAATTAGAAAGTTAACTATTTTAACTACAAATTAGTAAGAGTAAGGATAGACTATATAAGCGTTATTACTATATATTTTATTTTATTACCTATCTTTTATATATAAAAGAATAGTAGATTAAATCTTTATAGAGTTAGTAAGCATAATCGCTACTATATAAAGTAAAGAAAGCGATAGTATAAGATACACAAAACCTATTCTTAGAGATAGTAAATTAACTCTTTTATAAAGTTAGTAAGCGTTATTACTACTATATAAAATAGAAAAAGAAATAATATACTATACACACTACTATTAACTATAAAAATATATAGTTAGATAATAATAAATCCTAATAACACGCGACTAAACTATACAACTAATCTATTAAGTAATACTAGACGTAATAGCTTACCTAGCATTGCCTATTTCTAAATCTATACACAAAGGCAATAGATATAATATACTTAACTAATTTAAACTATATAATTAGTATATTAGAGAAAACACTATAAAAAGAAATAAAACTAGAGTACTAGAATAAAGAGATTAATATAGTAAATAATCTATCTCTAATATAAATATAATTATATATAGTATATACTATTACTATTCTTTATATAATATATTAAAAAGAAATAGCTCTTTTAGAGTTATACTAGAAAGACTTTAAAGAATAGAAAATCTAACACTTTTTAGTATTAGGCTGTGTGTATAGAAGAAAGCTTATCGCAGTTCTAGAAGAAAAAGGTATTAAGATAAAAGTAAAAAATAAGGTAATAATATCTATTAAGCTGTATATAATATTCTAAGGCAAGATAGATATAACTTATATACTACTATAATTACTAGCTTATTTAACTTTATATATATAAATACTAAAGCTATAGCTTTTATAGACACTAAAGCTAGTTAAGCTTTTATATAAATAAAAGCGAGCCATTACCACTATAGGCTTTTACACAGCTATAGGTGCGTATAAATATTTTAAAGAAATTATTATATAATTATTAAGGATAATATTATTTACATAAATAACTAAATAAGCTACTATACTTAATATATAGAATCTAACTACTATTTTACCTATCTATTTATAACTAATTACTATACTATATATATAGAATATAGTTTTCCCTTATAGCGTTATACTATACACTAAAAAGTCTACGATATTTCTCTTCCTAATATATATAGAATAGAACTATCGCCTAATATATATAACCTATAAGCATTATACTAATTAATACCGCCTAAGCCTATACTATAATCTAATCTATACGAGCTTTTACTAAAGAACTACCTTACTTCTTAGAAAGTTCTAGCTAATAAAATAATATAATTCTAAAAGGTATAGAATAAGTAGAATAACTATATAGAAGCTCTATATAATATTTTAGTAGACAAAGTTAGAATCTTTATAGATCTATGCTAACGCCTAGACATAACTAAGAATTAGTATATAAATATCTTCCTAGATATCTTTGCTAGCTGTGTGGGCTAGTACTACCTATATAGTATTTGCCCTAAATACATATAGAAGTATATATATAAAGAGCCAAGCAGTCACTTTAATACTACTATTAATTATAGTTAATACTAAATAGAATAGATATTAATAATCTTTGTATAATATAAATATAAAAATTCTAATAAGAGTTAGTATAAAGTTCTAGAGATTATAGTTAATAAGCTTACTTTTATATAAAAAGCACTAGGTATAGTCTTTATAAAAGAAATTTCTCTACACACTACTATTATATTAGTATACTATAGATAATTAGAGCTAAAATAAGTTATATTTACTATTAAGCCTACTTATAAAGCTCTTTTTACTAACCTTTATGCGTTAATTTAAGTTGTAGTTAATTGCTAATCTAATTAGTACTTATAAGAGGCTTATACATACTATACTAATTGCAAATATAACTTTTCTATATAAAGAGAAAGATTACTAGGCCCCTATAGATAAGAATTTTATGAATAATTTGCACTATTATTATTATAATTTAGATTCTAATTAAATAATAATTATATAAGACCTAATACGTATTTTGTGTGCTATAAGAAAGGTTGTTAGTTTTTAACTATTTGTATAATAACTATATACGCGTAATAAAATAGTATATTACCTTTTATAAAGAGCACTATAATAAAACACCTACGTATAAAACTGTTTAGTTCTATAATTAAGAATTTAAAGAGTATAATAATAAGGAACCTACTTTATATAAAGAAGAAAAGCAGAGTAATAATAATAAGGATAGTAATAATTAAGTGTTCTACCGTACTACTACTACTTATTTTTACTACATAACTAGCGAATATATTTATAAAATAAAGCTAAAGAAGTATATAGAATAGTTTAATCATAAAGATTAATACTATATAATATACTAAGGTAAACTATAAGATATAAATATAGTAAGAATCTTTATAATTATTAAGGTATAGTTAGATGCGTATATATAAGAGAACACTTATATAAATATTAACTAGATACTTAGTAATACTAATATTAGCTTTAAAGGTTAGAACTTAAAAGGATCCTTAGAGACTGTATAAATCTAGAATCTAATAGAAAAGATTACCTACTATATTCTAGACACCCTAACACTCTTTCTATTATTATTTATAGACGCTAATAACCTTAGTGCCTACTTTAATAATATTTTAAATATTAATATATAAAAATATAGCATAATTATACCTATTATATATAAATAAGAGTATTCTTTGTTTAAAATTAGTAAGGAAGAAACTATATTCTTCTTTACGAAGTTAGAACTCTACTACTTCTACTACTAATTTAGACACTCTTATATAGAAAGACTTCAGAAGATGCTTACTAGTACTAGCTACAAGGTGAATACTACTATACTAAACAAAATTAAGAAGTCTTACTACTATTACTAGTTATATATATAAGCCCTATATCGCTTTAAGTTTACTATTGAAAATAATACCTACTTTAACTATAAGATTATTTTTTATATTATATATATAAAAACTAAGGATATATTATATATTATTAATATAAACATATTATTCTAAGCTACAATCTTGCTAAAATTAATATCTATACAAAATACCTAGAAGGCTCTTTATTAATACTATATTAATATCTACTTAGTGTTAACACGGGGTTACGTACCTTATTCTGGTTCGAGTTAGGGAAGGTAAGGTAAACTTAAAGGTGTTCGCGTTAGAGGCTTTAGGAGAAATTAAGTAAGATGTTAATAGTCTTATATAAGACTCTTCTAATTCTAAATAATATAGAATAACTAGCACTAATCTATATAGGAGATTATACTATAAGAGTTAACTATAAAGATTTAAAACTAAAAAACTTTCTAAATCTATATAGTTCTAATCTTTTATAGACTTATTATAATTATTATAATTATAGTAATTCGCCTAATTACCCTAATTACTATAATTATAGTAATTTATTACGTGCCTCTAATTACTCTAATTATTATAATTATAATAATTTGTTATATAATCTGCTAACCTATTACTATGTCTTATTATATAAGTGCTCCGCGCATATTCATTAGGCCTTGGCAATCTTGCTATATCTACGCTTATAATACTCACCCCCCTCTTAAGGTTATTATTCTAATACCCTTATTCTCGCTATGCCGCGTGGAGTTTCCTAAGTATAAAGGTGCATTCTGCCTTATTTGTAGGCATTAACCACGCTTAATTCTTTATCCTTATTCTATATTCTAATAATGCCTAGGAATTCTTCTACGCTAACCTATAACTATCTTTATCTCGCAGCTAAGGTTGCTTGTAATAGTATACTTATACCTATTCTTTATAATTATTATTTTCTTTAAGGTCTTAATTACCTAGCCATAGCCAATTCTTCTTCTCTTTGTTATTCTAAGTGTATACGCCTTAGGCGTCCTTATACTAACCTATTCTAGAAGTTCCTTAACTAAACTTAAGAGGAGTATTCGTAGAAGGTAGAGAAGAATAAAAAAGCTCTCTTAGCTATTCTTATATAGCTTCTATAGAATAAGAAGATATTATAATAGGCTAAGAAGTATATTTATAAGAAGGCTATCTATTTAGTGTTAGAGATAGAAGCTACTAGGGAGCTTAATAATCCTTTAGTTAACTATCCTAGCGCTAATACCTTAGTGGGGTTTTCGCCTCTATTATAGACTTTACTTAATACTATTAAGTAGTTTTCTAGTAGTCTACTATCTTCTCTAGGTATAGTTTCTACGTTCTTTAGTAATACTGCTTTACTAGCTACTAATATCCTACTATATTCCTAATAGGTTTTTACGTATTCTGACTAGTAGGCCATCCTTTCTATTTAACTAGGTATTTCCACTAACAACTAAACTTTTATAGGTCCCTAACCTCTTTAACCTTATACTCCTTATTCTTAAGTTCGAGTTGTGTTTTAATTTCGGTATTTAGTAGTGCTGGTTTAAGAAGCAATTTATAAAAGGTAGAATATATATAGGTTTTCTTTAGTAACTTTAACTTATAATTTACTAGTTCTTATTTCTCTAGAATCTTAAATAGTTCTACTTAGAAATAATTAAGTTTCTTAGATAGTTGCTTTGTTTTTATATTTCTCTATAATAGAAGAATTTTGTTCTCTCTTTCAAGAATTAGTTTCTTAAGCCTATCTTTATTTACTTATTTAGCTATTATTAGATTCTATTAAGTAATTCGCTTACTTAAATTATTATATAGCTTATATATAAGCTAGGCCTTCTGATTAGCTAATACTAAAAGGCTCTTAATATTCTTTAAACTTTAGTAAGCAATTGCCTTATATTTATGATTTGTATAGTATAGTAAGTATTCTATTATACTAGACCTTATACTATTATATACTAATTATGCTATTAGTAGTAGCTTAATCTAGTTATTCTATAACTTATTAATATATATTTATAGGTACTATTCTAGTATCTAGTTAATTCATTCTGTCTAACTATTTGTTTATACGTAAGCTATTATTACGAGCTTATAAATAACTCCTAGTATTGTCAATAACGTTTTCTAGTACTTAGATATAAATAGCTTATTATAATCTATAATAAATTCCTCTAGTAGTCTATAATTAGCAATAAGAGTTCTTATAATCTTATAAGCTATGTCTTCTACTATAATAGACTTATTTATGGGTATAAAGTATGCCTATTTAGTTAATGAGTTAATAATTACTAATATTAAGTTGTATAGTTATCTAGATCTAGGTTCTATTAATATTAGGAGCTTTACTATAAAGTCTATTATAACACTAGTCTATAGTTGCGTAGGTAGTGTTAAGAGTTATAATAACCTATAGGGCTTATATCTCTTAGGATTATTTTTTGCATATACTAAATAGTTATCTATAATCTTCTTTACCTTATTATGCACGCGTGAAATATTATATTCTAGTCGAATTTGTCTAGTTATTTTATTAATGCCTAGGTGTTCCTAGTTCTTTAACTTATATTGCAATTTAATTAAGGTCTTAGCTATATTATTTAGCACCTTAATTCTGCCTTAATTATTATAGTCTTTTGTGGCGTGTTATATCTATCAGTTTAGATTATACGATTTTTATTATTTTTAGCTTAGTTAAGAATAGTTCTAAAAGTCTATAATTTATAGTTCTTTATATTAAAACATTACTACTTTTGCTAGTTATAGTTAGTTGTATTAGAAAGTGCTATCTATTCCTATCTATAAGATCGCGTTGTGCATCTTAGGTTAGTCTGTCTCCCTAAGGTCTAATCTTTGGCTAAGGGCGTCTACTACCCTATTTAGCGATTCTAGGCGATAATAAATCTTAAAATTGTAGTTTGCTATTGTTTTTACCTATCTAACCTATTGTCTATTAAGTTTCTTAGTTAATATAAAACTTATAAGGTTCTAGTAGTCTAAGAATACTTTAATCTAGTATTAAGCTTCTATAAGCTGCGGTTTCTATTATTTAAATAAGTCTATTATTGCTAATAGTTTCTTATTATAAACGTCGTAGTTAAGTTCTACTCCTAAGAACTTTCTAGAATAGTAGAATATTAGTCTCTATTTCTTATCCTCGTCTTACTATATAAGCACTACTTCTAAGGCGTAATTAGATATATTTATTTCTACCTATATTAGTTAGGTTAGATTCTATATTTATAGTAATAGTACTATAGTAAATAGTTTCTTTAGCTTCTTAAAAGTTACTTATTATTCCTAACCCTAAAAGAATCCTTTCTTCTTCTTAGTTATCTTTATAAGCGGCACTATAGTTTTTAAGTATCCTATTATAAACTTTTAGTAGAAGTTTACAAATCCTAGAAAGAATTGCACGTTCTTAATTATTTTAGAAACTAGCTAGTTCTATATAGCCGCGACTTTCTAAGGGTCTATAGTAATGCTATCTTATCTAATAATAAATCTAAGATATCTAGTTTACATAATATAGAATTTACACTTTTCTAGCTATAAGAGTAACCTATACTACTTTAGCTTATTAAGTACCTTTTTATATATTTTATATATTTCTTAAGTAATCTTTTAGAGTACACTAGTATATTATCTAAGTACGCTATATAAAATATATCTAAGTATTTTTATAGTGCCTTCTTAATAAATATCTAAAATATTACTAGCGCGTTTATTAATTTAAAAGATATGACTATGTATTTAAATAGGCCATATTGCGTTTTAAATGTAGTAAGCTATTTAAATCCCTTTGTAATCTATATTTAATAATATTTCTTATAGATATTAAATTTTATAATCTACTTAACTCTCTAGAATTAATTTATAAGTTTTTAGATAAGAGGTAAGAGGTATCTATTCTTTCTTATAGTATTGTTTAGCTGTCTATAGTCTATACAAAGTCTTAGCTTACTATTCTTCTTTAGTATAAATAGAATTAGTAAGGCTATTAAGCTTCTACTCTATTATATAAATTCTCTTATAAGATTCTTATTAATATATATCTTTAGCTCTTTCTACTAGCTATCTACTAGCTAGTATATATATTTAGGTTTAAGCTTCGCTTTTTCTTCTAGATAAATATTATAATTCTACTTCTAGTACTCTAGTAGATTATCGCTTACTTTATTTCCAAGATAGCGCTAGCCCACAAATGGAAGCGCTAGTAGAACTACATGACAATATTATGTATTACCTAGTTGCTATTTTATTTGTTGTTGGTTGAGTTGCTGCTTTATTATTAAAAGATGAACGTATGTTTTTTAAACTTCCTGAACAGGTCATATTTAAGAATTCTTCTGGGACTCGAACCAGAACCTCAAGTTTTATAAATATTGCATCTTAAAGCTTTTTGTTTAAATTGTTTTTTATTTTTTCTTTATACTTCTTAAAGAGCTTATAGTATTTTTTATATTTCTAAGGTATATTAGATTAGATTTTTTTATAGTTAGAACTTAATATACCTAAATAACTTTTACTTTCTAAGGGTCTTTTTAGTATATGCGCATAATTTTTATTATTAATATCTTGCTAATCCTATCTAGCTAGAGTATACTATAGATTATTAGGCTTAACTATAAATTATAGGCTAAAGCGATCTGTCATACAAATTTTCTTTATTTTAATCTTTATTATAAAGTAACCTTATTTGCAAGCTATTAGCTTTATAATATTTTATTTTATTAATTAATAGCGAAATTATACTTTCTAAGCTAATTATATTCTATTAATATGTCTTCTTTGCTAAGATTTATAATATTAATTTGTTATTAGTTTTCTAATTTAGCAAGCTCTAGTAATACCTCCTAGGTCTTAAGGCGTATTACGCTATTTTTATATTCTAGTAGTGTGTTATTAGTAAGTATAATCTTTACTAGTTCTAGCTTATTCTAATAGGGTGTATTATATTATTCTACTACCCATAGTAATATAAAGGTCTACTTAGCGCTACTATTTATAAGCGTGCGAATCTTATATTCTTATACTAGTACATTTATCTTTAGGCGTATTTTTACATTATAGTATACTTTATAAAGAGTTGTCCCTTTGCTCTTACTAGCGTAACTCTATTACTAAGAGCTTTCTAGTTTTTTATTAGTTTTGGGCCCTTTAGAAACTATTCTACGCCCTATTTAGCGTTAAGATATATTTAACACTAGTCTTTATAGCACTCTATTTATAATATAGTTATATATTATCGCTATTATAATATCTTATTAAGGGCTTTATTAGTTAGAAAGTATCCTACTAATTTCTTTATTTCCTAATAATATTAATAGTTATCTTTATTATACTTTGTCTAAGGCTTATCTATATAAGAGTCTGTATCTATATCTTAATAGTATTATTTATAATAGTTCTGTGCGTCTTTTATGTGCTAGTCTTCTTTCTTATCTATATTACTGTTTTAGTGCTTTTGGCAATTCTATACCTAACACTCCTAAGACTTTAGGTGCCTATATCTAGATTAATATCTACTAGTTAATTCTTCTTCCTACTTATAGGTATACTTTAAGTATTATTTTTATTATAGTCTATCTATTCTAGTAAATTATTATATTCGCCTTTATGTCTAACTTTATAATTTTCTTATTTATAGAGTGTTTTATTTATATCTTCTTCTTTTAGTCCTATTAGCCACTATTCTATTATATACTTATATGTCCTATAGGTTTTATAGGTGTTATTATAGTATTGGTACTATTTTAGTAGCTTGTGCTAGTCCTTCTAATTCTATTAATAGTGAATATAGTAAGGATTCTTATTCTTTCTATAGGCTAGTTACGCTTCGCATTCCTTTATAGTAATTAGAAAGTGGTCTAAATAACTAGATTATTAAACTATAATCTCTTAGTCTTCTTTATAATTTTTATAGTATTTATTATTAACTACTATCTTATACTCTATCTAGTTAAGAGCTGTATACTTCTTATCTAATAGGGTTATTTCTCTATAGGACCTAATTATTTCTACTTTACTAGCTCTAGCTCTGCTAACCCTTTACTCCTCTAAGTAGTTTCGCTTAAAATGGCCTTATTTACTATATGCTAGACGTGCGCAATTATTATAGCGCCTTTGTCTTTCTTTTTTTAATAGGCTGTTATCCTTTCTTAGTTTCTTAGTTAGTTTCTTCTTTTATAAAGATCCTTTCTTCTTCTAGACTTTGCTAGCTATAATAATATTTCTATCCTTATTATAGTATCGCCTTGTCTAGGGTTCCTTCTTTGGCTTATTAATTATTTTAGCTTTACTATATTTCTTTTCTTACGCTCTCTTATAAAGACGGTTATTAATACGTGCCATAATCTTAATTAATTCGCTTAGGTTATCTAGTTTATTGTAAAGTAGCAAAGCGTCCTTAACACTATCCTTTAGTCTATAATAGAAGATTGCCTTTAACACTATATTATTCTATTTAATTTTAAATTATAGTTATCTAAACTCTAAAGTATACTTACTAACTAATATTATTTATTATAACTATTAAATCTATTATTTAGCTTATTATTTCTTATTTACTTCTCTAAACATAACTTATATCTATTTTTTAAAGTCCTACTATATTTTAAACATAAGCTTAGTTTTATTTTACATTTTGCTAATCTTGTCCTTAGTAATAAAGTTATCTACTAATAGTTAACACTATTTAGCTACCCTCTTCTTTAGGTGTAGGCTGGCTACAAGAATCTTATCTTATTTTATATAAAATAAAGTCGAATTATACTAATAGTATAACTCTATATTAGTAAGAAACTTTTCTAGTCCTTTTTCTCGACTATACGTCTCTATAGATAGCCAAATAGTCTTTCCTAATCCTGCTACCTATTATGCTATAATAGCTGCTAGGAGCTTTAACACCTATGCTTCTAACTATTAAATCTACTTAGCCTATACTACTATTATACTAGTTATATTTATAGTTAGTCTACTAGTGTTACTACTAGTAGGTGTTGCTACTAAGCCACTACTAGCGGTTACTCAAGCACTTACTAGCGTTATTATAGTGTATTAACTATTTTCTTAAAACCTATTAGGTAGTTAAAGTATTAACACAGGGTTACATATCTTATTCTAGTCTAGATTAGAAAAGGTAAGATAAACTTAAAGGTGTCCGCGTTAGAGGCTTTAGAAGAAATTAAGTAAGATATTAATAGTCTTATATAAGACTCTTCTAATTCTAAATAATATAGAATAACTAGCACTAATCTATATAGGATATTGTACTATAAGAGTTAACTATAAAGATTTAAAATTAAAGAGACTTTCTAGATTTATATAGTTCTAATCTTTTATAAACTTACTATAATTACTATAATTATAATAATTCGCCTAATTACCCTAATTACTATTATCGCGATAATTTGTTACGTGTCTCTAATTACTCTAATTACTATAATTATAGTAATTTATTATATAATGTACTAACTTATTACTATGTCTTATTATGCGAGTGCTCTATACGTATTTATTAGACCTTAGCGACCTTGCTGTATCTATGCTTATAATACTCAGATCTACCTAACTATATTATATATAACTTTAATAGAAATTTTAATTATAGATATTATATAGTAATATAATAGTTTATTATTTATATCTTATTATAAATAACACTAATTACTCTTAGGTTACTTTATATTATATTACGTTACTATACGTAGGCTCTTTTATTCTTTTTATTACCTATTCTTTTAAAGAACTTAGTTTATATTATTATTTTATTATTATTATTATTATTACTAGCATATCTATATAGTATTATAAGTAGTAATAAGGTAGAAATACTAGTACGTATACCTCTTATTATTATTCTCTTTAATAGTAGTTAACTACACATAGTAATATGTGGCAAGATTATAGTTATAGTTATTCTAAAGGTACCTTTTTAGTAGGCAAAGATTTTAGAGCTCTACTACGTATACTATATATACTAGACTATTACTATTATATAACTACTTATATAGTAGCTATAGGCTAATCTTCTTAAGCTAGATAATTTAGAGATTTATCTATACTTAGCGTAGATATAGTAAGCCTCTTAGGTACTATATACCTATCTTTTTAAATATGTCTTTTAGCGTCTTAGTATATTATAGTATTGCCGCTTTATTAATACGTACACTCTTTAGCTTAGCTATTCTAGTAGGCGTAAAAGTAGAATGCGTTAACTTCTAGAGCAATTCTAATATAGTAGAGAAAGAAGATAGAGAATATAATAAGTAAGTATTACTAGATATTTAAACCTATAGTGCGAACTTATAGTAAGCTAGTTAATAGTTAATAGTTTTATCTATAGTACCGCGTTATATATAATTATAGCTTATAGGTATGGAGTAGTTACTAATATATATATAGGCATAGTGCACTAAAATAATATTACGTAATTAATAACTAAGCGTATATAATATGGCTGGCTAACGTCTCTATTATTAAGAATAGCCTAATAAAAATAAATAAAAAATATATTATATATAACCTAGGTATAGACTTTATATTAGACAAGTTTAGAAATTATATAAAAATTATTAGCGTAATATATAAGTAGATACCTATAGAATTATATTAGGTAGTAGAGAAGATTAAATACTTATACACACTTCTTTATAAAACCTTTAGTATTTTTAGGCTATATTAAGGGATTATATAAATAATAAGAATATTTTCTAAATAGCTATTAAAGCTATTAATAATACTATAAGCCTAGATAGCCTTATTCTAGCACTGCTAGTCTTTCGTGTATACTTTAGAATTAATATAAATTCTTTTTATTACCTAATATTATTATATGCGTAAACGCTATATAAAAGGTAATAAAGATACTATAAAAAAAGAGATAATACTAGTATTAATTATGCGCTAAATACTTATAATAGTCTAGTAGTAGCGTATAAGATTTTTAAACTTTCTTTAAATCTAAGGTTATAGTTTAGAGAAAAAAACGTAGTTAGACTAGACTATACATAATTAAGAGTATTAAGAATAGAGATATAATTCTTAATCTTAGAAATAGCCTAGTAAAGTTTTACTATATATAGATTAAGCTATATTACTATAAAGAAGATTGCATTCTCCTACCTTTATATAAAGTAGATAATATTACTTTTATATAAAGAAACCCTCTAGAGAGAAAAAGAAAGGACGCCTACTAAAGGATGCCATATAATAACCCGCGCTAGTGCTATAAGATAATTCTCCTTTAGATAGTAAACTATATCCTACGCACAAAGCTAGTAATATACACAAAAGTAGCTATATTTACATACTAGCTATATTTATCACTTAAAAGAAAATAAGTAATTAGAAACTATCTCTAAAACTCTGTGTAGAGAGTTTAATTACAACACCTAAAGCGCCCTTTAAAGAATTAGACTATATAGAAATAGACGCCCTTATTACTAATAGTATATTTAAGATTCTTTTCTTTAATCTATTTAAGTATATAGCCAGAATCTTTAACCTCCGCCTTGTATAATAAGTTAAAGGCAAGACTACCTAACTATATAAGAAATTCCGCCTTATATTTACTAGTTACTTAGATAAGAAAAAGAATAAAATTCTTATTTAATTACTAATAATCTAATAGATAAGCTAGTAACTACTTTTTATAGTAGATATAAGTCTATAAGTAATAGATAGAAGGTAATTTAAACTATAAAATATTACCTAGGCCTATATTTAGTCTACTAATAAGCTATCTTACACACTCTATGCTAGGCTATTAAAGAAGTTATATATAAGTTTTCTACTAAATATAATCTTTTATATTATATAACTACTTTATAGTGTAGCTAAATTATGCCTATACTAGTTTAAGACCTACTATAATTATTATAAGGAGAAGCTTAGAATAAAGATCTTATTATATAACCTATACCTACTTATTAATAATAAAGGTAAGTATATCTTTAGGATTACTAGTCTGTAGATAGATAATACTCTTAGTATTATTAATAAGAACTTTATAAAAGGGAAAAGAAGGAGCTAAAGAAAATAGTATTCTATATAAAAATAAGACTATTCTTGCTAAGAATTAGCCTATTAAATTTAATAGTAGAAGGATTTAACTTGTATATAACACTATAATATTTATATAGAAGGATTAAGTAAAGGGCCTTTATATAATTAGTTTAAAAGATAAGGATACTACTTAAATATATATAGAGCAGCGTATAAGATGCGCCTATAGTATATCTATATACTAACTAGAGGCCGCATTTAATCTATCTATTACTACTTAGACTATACCATTTTTATGTAAAGATATTAAGTCGTTATATATATACATTTAGTAGTAGATTATTAATAGTAAGTGTGGTTTTATCTTTATACTATTAGATTTCTATTATATAAAGCTGTTTTTTTACTAATAGCTGGCTAATAATAAGGACCTAAGTGTATAGCTAAAATTCTTAATCGCTCTAGGCAATAAGCACTATATAGAAAATAGCAATAATTTTAAGATTTGCGCTAAAATTATACACTAGAATTTAACTAAGTATAAAAGAGTAATAAAGAGAGTCCTAGCTAATAAGCTATATAGTATAGTATAAGTGTTTAATAATACTATTTATTAAATAGACTCTATAGCTAGCTAATTAAACAGAATAGTTATATATTTAATTAGTAAAAAGAGAGTTATATAGTGTATATAGCGTATAGAAAATAGAAAAGGTAAGATAAATAAATTTAATTATTACTTACTTGTCTCTAGAAAGGGTGCAAATAGAAAGAAGAAGATCCTGCGATATATAGACTATAGCGTATAGGCATTACGTAATTTCTATATAATACTATTGTGTAGTAATATTAAAATCTTAACACTCTTAGGTGTCCTTGCCTATATAGTATACAGACACTAGTAACTTTTTATTTTAAGATTACTATTAGTAGTTCTTCTTTTCTCTGCACAAACTATCTACTTACTAATATTTATTCTATCTATTTATTATTTCTCTGTCTGTATGCCTCCTACTCTGGCTAAGTTACTCTAGTTAATAGAAAGATTCTATTAAGTAACTATTTATTATACTTTGCTACCATTTGTTAAAGGCGCGATTAGACTTATTAGTAGTAGAGTAGTAGTCTGGCTAATAGCGGTTAAGAGTAAGATTGCGTAGTTAATAATAAGGTTATAGTAATAATATTTTATTTATATAGAGTTCTTTTGCTTAGTTTATTCTTTATATAATAGGTAGACCTAGTTATCTTATCTATTTAGGCCGCAATATTAGGCAATTGTGCAACGTTAGATAAGAGAAAGACAAATACTAATAAGGAGTAGAAATTAAGGCTCTGAATAAAAGGGAGAGATATATAAAGTAGACTTTTCTTCCTCTATTCTTCTCTTTCTTATTTTCTACTTTAAACATCTCTCTATATATATTTCTTCTCTCTAGCCCTTTTCTCTTTTTATTAAGCTAATTCCCTATTTTATATAGTGCTAAATTATGTTCCTTATTATATAATGTCTTATCTCTATATAATACTAACTTAGTGTAGACAATAGCGCTTATACTAGTAGGTCTTAACTAGCTAGGCCTCTTTGGCTTTAATACTACTATAGTGGCTCTTCTAGGCAAAAGAATACATATTATTCTTCTAATTAGTTTCTAGGCAAACTATATATTTATCTAAAGCATTTCTATTAATATAAGTTTCTTTATTCTTTACTTTTATATAGATACTAATTATAGAAAATAGGCTAAAAAGTTATGTATTACACATCTGCCTTTGTATAATATTAATATTATTCTTATGGCTAGTATAGACTTATATCTATGGGTTACTAAGCTTATTTAGCGTAAGGACTACTTTTACGCGCTTTTTATCTAGTTGTGTAGTGTTCTTAGGGGCACTATATACGCTTACTACTATAGTAGTAACTCTAGCCCTAGGCCCTTTACTAAGTGTTATATAGTGGCAAACTTCTAGGCAGAATTATACGGTTCTTACGTGTAATAGAGCCATAGTGCTAGGTGCAATTATTGTATAGAATAGGGCTAGATAGTAGAATAGTGTCAAATATACGGGTATTCTTAATGAGTTGAGATGGAAAAGTGGTGGGTTGATTGATTGATTGTGTGTGTTCTGTCGGAGAAGCTCGGCTATCGCGAGAAGTAACTATCTAGTACTAAGCCGCACTAGTACTATTTAGAATAGTACAGGGGCAGTGTAAAACAGTAGTGCGCCAGCCTCCTTAGTGTATTTCACTGTGAAATCACTGTGATTTACACTAATTACTACTGTGAGGGGCCATATGATCGTACACACCTACCCACTGGATTTCACAGTGACTGTCTATCTGACACACCCCCTCAGCTTGGAACCATCTCAAGCTGGACCTAATTCTTCGCAGCCGTACTATAACCCATAGTCCAAAAGCTTCCATCCTGTCTTCCAATTCGTCAAGGTCGACCTCTTGGTCGGTGATCCTACCCCTGACGTCTTTAAGTCCGAGTTGATTTACGAACTTAGTCTATTTGCCAGCTAGCAGAGCCTTTATAAGGCCATCTGCTGCTATTTCTTCTAATTATTAGTACTGGATTTTAATAGCTCCACGTACTACTTCTTGTTAGAGCTAATAATTGTGTATATTAACGTGCCTAAGCTTTGTTTGTAACTTGGCAATTTCTTTAGTAACAAGTTAAATAGTTTGTTAATTGTCGCAATTAATAGTAATTGTTAAAGGTAAGAGTTTAATCTTAAGTTTAGCGAGCAACTGAGCTGTAAATAGTGCCTCCTTTGCGACTTGTAAGAGTGCTAGCAACTTAGCTTTAGTTGTTAAGGTGGTGACTGTGTCTTGCTTGTTTGCCTTCTAGGCGATAAGTCCACTAAACAGCTTAATAATATATCCTTGCGAGCTCTTTCTATTAAGGGTATTGTCTGCAAACGATGCGTCGCTAGCAACCTTGTAGGTGTCTGCACCTCCAAAGCGTAGCCCTAGTAATTGGGTGGAGGATAAGTATAGCAGTACACGGTCGATGGCTTTGTGATAGTTGTCGCTGGGATTTGATAGGAAGCGCGATAATTAGGAGCTTACAAAAGCGATATTAGGGCGCGTGGTTACTGCAGCGTACAGGATTAATTCTATCTTTTGCTAGTATTAGTTAATCTTAGCCTTTGTAGCAAGTCCTTCTTAAGGTAGCAGTTTGACTGCTAATATTAGGGTATCGTGTTTGAGGTCGCGTTGGTCGATAAGGCGACTAATCTTGTCCACATAGGACGCCTGTGATAGCTAGAGTTGCCTACTTGCACGGTCTCTGACGATTTCAATCTCTAGAAACCACTAAAGATTGTTACCTCTAGTAAGGGTGAACTTTGTACTTATCTTTTTTATTACTGCGTTAGCAGCGTGTTTCTAATCCCTTGAGTAGACAACAATAAGGTCGTCTATATAGAAGAATATAATAATGCTGTCTTTGATTATATAGCAAGGCTTATAAGGGACTGCGGTAAAACCGAGATCTTTAAGAGCACTAGTAAATTCTCTCTGCCATAGTAGTGGTGAGATTTGAAGACTATACAGTGCCTTATGCAACTGTAGGATAGTGCCAGGTTAGGTATAACCTCGGGGCATTCTTATGTAGAGTTCTCTGTCCAGTTTCGCATGGACGAAAGCGTTGGTGACGTCGTACTGGCTGAGCTCTAGGTCATACTAAGCTGCCATAGCCATGAGTAGGCGAAATGATCGTCCTGCGAGGGTTGCGGCGTAGGTGTCTTGAGTAGTAAGGTGGAGTTGTTGATCTCCACGTACTACTAACCTAGCCTTGCACTTCTGAAATTGATAATGTTTGTCAAGTTTGTATGTATACACCCACATGCAGTTAAGGATTTGGTGGCCGCGTGATCGCACTGGGGAAACGGGCACCTCACTCTAAGACCTTATCTCCTTGTGGCTTTATAGGTGTACTCGCTCAGCATCCTTTCACATATTAAATAGCAGGTGGTCTTCTAACTATATTCCGCAAGATAGAGGCTCTAGTAATTCACTTTAGTAGGGTTTCTTTCCTACTATAAGCATGCGATTGAATTGCGCTTTGTCGAGCGGCTTCCCCTTGTATTTGCCTCTACTACCTGCCTGTGTTCTAGTTAGGAAAGCGGCTGCCCATAGCATAGCGCGTTGATCTAGCTATAGTAATCTAAAGGGAAATTGTTCATGTTGATCGTGTTCGAGGCTCGCCATTATTGGGTAGCAGTGCTAAGGCGGAGGGAAATTGTTCATGTTGATCGTGTTCGAGGCTCGCCATTATCCTCGCGATTGCGTGAGTCAGTGATTAACTTATCCTTATAGAAGGATTTAGTGTTTTCTTATTTAGGTGGTAGAGGTGGCAACTCCACTAATTGGGTCTATGCAGCAATCTCTTTAGTAGTACTATGCATAAGGTTGTCTAACAGATCTTCTATTTTGCCTAAGAACACCTTATCTTTGTTAAAGATGACATCGCGTGTGCTGATAACTTTGTTGAGTAGTGGGATCTATACCCTCCAGATGTTTAATAATTAGTAGCCTACTAGGTATCTAACCCATGCCTTTGGGTCTAACCTTTAGAGCTTGCTCTTGCCGCGTTTTGTATTATTAGTTAAGGCGAAGGCTTTATAGCCATAGGCCCTAAGGTAAGCCTAGTTTAGTTTCTTTAGTTAAGTGACAATACTGTTTTGGTAAGCAACTGTCGTAAAGAATACTTCGTGTGGTGATCGCCATCGGTTGGCGTAGTTTGGAGTTCGATTGTATAGGTATACGGCCGCTCGTGTGATTTCTGGCCATAGGTTAAAGGGAAGGTTGGCGTCAAGTCGCATTGCACGACCCTTCTCCTTAATTACACCCCCTAAGCGTTCAGCTCCTCCATTTTGAGCTTGGGTGTTAGGTGCTGAAGGCTTAATAACAATACCTTCACTAATGCACTACCTGTGAACGTCTTGTTTAACTAAGAAGATCTTATTATCGGATTTAATAACTTTAATAGTTACATTAAATTGTACTTTTATAAATTGTACAAATTCTTTTAGCAACTTAATAATTGTTCGTGCTAGTTGGTTGTCTTTGAAATAGAAGTCCCAAGCCATGCCTAAGAATCTATTAGTGATAAGTATCTGGCTTTTCTCGCCAGTAAAGCTCTAATCTTCGTAGTCGTGAAAGTCTATAGCGACTCTCTTACTAGGACTGTTATTAATTTGCCTAGGTTGTTGTCTAATTTGTTGCTTAAGCTTTAATCTGCCGCAAGCGTCGCATTGGACTGTAGTAAGTCCTTTGAGCCGCACCCCCTTACAGTGATTCACAGTGTGTTCTAGTGCCTGGGGACCTGGGTGGCCTAGTTGTTTGTGCCAGGTGATGGCGTCTGCCTTCTGCGCTCGTCGTGCGGTGCGCGTGGTGATTTTGTGTGTGGCATACGTACTATTGTGTATAGTACGATTTTGTTCGGGCATGTATTCTAGTACCTATTAACCGTAGAGTTCTTGAAGTTCAGCTAGGACTGTATTGTCCCTTCTCTTAATTGTTGTTAGATCTGCCTTTATGTCCTACTAGAGGCCTTGCCTGCGGAGTAATTAGAAAGACACTAGGTTGTATAGCAGATTAGGGCAGTAGGCGATATTGTCTAGCCTTAGTACCCTATTTCCTTGTACGCTTTTAACGTGTAGATGGACACTCCTATATCCCCTTATCCAAACTCGTGATAATCCCGCCTATATGAAGTCTCCTGGCGACGGTGGTCGCAGCGTGACAAAACAATCGATATTGTTAAAGATATAGCAGGTTGTGCCAGAATCAAGGATTACGGAGTAACGTAGTAGGTAGGTGTTTAGGTCTAAGTAGTAGGAGGCTGCAATAGCATTAAAGCTCGCTGAGAGGACGGTGATTTGTCTACTATCTAGTCATTCATCGTTAGTAATCTTAGTAATTCAAGTTGGAGTAGGAGTGCTTAATTGTTTAATTCTTAGTGTCTGTGATCTTAGACGCTTTACAGATCTTACGCTCTTTATAAGCGCAGGGTTATTTTCTATTCTAAACTTTATAAGGGCCTTTATTGCTGGCTTTAGTTAAAACTAATTAGGTGCCTTGTTAGAAAATGCGTAAAAGCAGTCTTGCAGACTATGGCGTTGTTTACAAGCAGGGCACTTGGGGTATGATCCTCTCTGGCCACCAACTGCTGTTGGCTCATCGTCTGTGTTCGCGGACTGCTTGGATTTGGCTTTAGAGCCAGCTTTCTTGGCGCGTGATCTGCCTCGCTTGAGTGATACTGCTTCATCCACAGGATAGGCGTCCCCATCTGCGGTCTGGGTGGGTGCACTACCGTCAGCGAGAGATGGTCCTGTAACAGCAAAGGCGCCCCTTTGTTTACCCTTAATCGGGTGCTGCATCGCTATTTGATCTTGGAAGAGTTTCACCATATCTTTTCTTAAAGTGTTTGGGTCCTTATTCCTATGTTGCATAAAGGTTGTAACCCACTAGGATGCGACGTTGGTAACCGCCTTTATAAAATCTTGTTTGACTGAGTCTAGCAACGTAAGTTCTGGCACACTATTGTGCTCTGCTTCTGTTGCTGCATGATCGTACTCAGTGAGCCAGGTGGACCATGATCCAGCTGATCTCATGGGCTTGAGAGCGTCTTGGTATCTGATCCTCGCTCGTCGTAGTTCGTCGTTTTGGTCTACCCCAACCGTGTTTGTGAGGTTAATAATCCATTGTCTAATTAATTAATCTGGGGTGCAGCAATTAGTCTATAAGTGTGCTAAGGTCGTTAATTAAATGAGGGCAACTATCTTGTCGAGGTCTGCCTTCTGTTGTTCGTACCTTCGGTCGAGTAACTTAAAAGTTTCGAGTTGATCCTTATAGAGGTCGTAATCCTCTCTATACGCCCTTACGCCAGTTGTTGATAGGTCTGACGGCCTTGTTGGGCGTGCGCAAGGGTTGTTGGTATTCGCGTTGATAAACGCTAGGCTTGGTGCATAGCCAACACTAATGTTCAGTGGGATTGGAATGACTAGTTGGGTCATAGGTTGGATCTCTTGGTCTGGGTCGATGATATCCCAGATCCCTAGAGATTGGGCGCGGGCTTTGATTTGCCTTAGCCATAGTGTATAGTTCGAGTAATCGGATAGGATCACTGTGGGATCTCTGAGCGTCGATAAAGACATAATAATCAGCTTGATTAAGGCAGTAAGACTCTTAATTGTCAAATATATGGGTATTCTTAATAAGTTGAGATGGAAAAGTGGTGGGTTGATTGATTGATTGTGTGTGTTCTGTCGGAGAAGCTTGGCTACCGCACGAAGTAACTATCTAGTACTAAGCCGCACTAGTACTATTTAGAATAGTACAGGGGCAGTGTAAAACAGTAGTGCGCCAGCCTCCTCAGTGTATTTCACAGTGAAATCACAGTGATTTACACTAATTACCACTGTGAGGGGCCATATGATCGTACACACCTACCCACTGGATTTCATAGTGACTGTCTATCTGACAAATAGACACTTCTAGACATTGTCTATAAGTACTAAAATAAAAAACTCTTCTCTAAATAAATATATACTATGTCTCTTCTCTTTTTGTGCAAATAAATAAATAGAAAGAAAAGTGTATTTTTAAGTAATATATATATATAGAAAGAATTAAATAAATATATTACGTAAAAGAATAAATAAATAATAAGAAAATAGTCCTATATAAAGGCTAGAAAGAGCTCGCGCGAGCGGGCTTAAGGCAATTCACTAATGCTTTAATAGTAATTATTAAGATATTATTAGAGATTAAGAACTCTAGAGCCTAGTTTAGGGCCTTTTTTATATAAGTATTAGTAGGGTTATTCTTCTTATTAATCTATCTAATCTTAGAGATTTCGCGGCACTCGTATAATTCGCAAAGTAATATAATATTAATTATAAGACGCTTTTTATTTGCGGTTTCTAGTTATATAAGGTAGTTATAAAGAGACTTCGAATATGTATAAATAACTATAGAAATTAGCAATAGACGAAGCGTATATATAATCTTCTAAAGGGTTATACTAATAATAATAGTATTATTAAACTCTTCTACTGTACTATATAGCTTACTAGTAAGAATACTTCTTATTACTCTTTTATACTTAGTTAAATTCTAGTGTATAATATTTACTAGAATCTTAAAGTTATCGCTATTACCTATATAATACTTATTGCCTAGAACGATTAGAAATTCTAGCTATAAGCTTAGGTTCTTATTATTAGCAAATAAGTCATTAGTAAAGATAAATAGCTTCGCGTATTAAAGATCTAATAGTATAAAGGTAAGATCGCGCTTACTATTATTAATCTACTATTAGATTTATATGTTTAATACCTTAATATCTTTATATAAGGATAATATAGTCTAAGCGATAATAGACAAATCGAATACGGCTTCTAGTTAGCATATAGATATAATATAGGCGCCTTTTATACGCTGCTCTATATACCTCTAAGTAGTACTCTTATCTTTAGGGTTAATTGTGCGAAGGCCCTTTGCTTACCCTTTCTATATAAGAACTATAGTGTTATATATAAGTCGAATTCTTTTACTATTAAACTTAATAGGTTAGTCCTTAGTAAGAATAGTCTTATTCTTTATATAGAAGGCTACTTTTTTTTAGCTCTTTTTCTTCTCTTTGTGTAAAGTTCTTATTAATAATATTAAGAGTATTATCTATCTAAAGGCTAGTAATCCCAAAGGTGTGCTCTTTTTTATTAGTAATAAGTAGATATAGGTTATATAATAAAGTCTTTATACTAAGTTTCTCTTTATAATAGTTATAGTAGGTCTTAAACTAGTAAAGATCTAATTTAGCTACACTATAGAGTAGTTATATAATATAGAAGATTATATCTTATAGAAAGTTTATGCGTAGTTTCTTAGGTAGTCTAGTATAAAGCGTGCGGTTTAGTTTATTAGTGGACTAAATATAGACCTAGGTAATATCTTATAGTTTAAAATATATTCTATACGTTGTCTAAAGGCTTGCTTCTAATGCAAAAAGTAGGCGCTGGCTTATCCTTTAGATAGTAGGTAATTAGGTAAGGATTTTATCTTTCTTCTTATTAGAGTGGCTAGTAAATATAAGGCGAAATTTCTTATATAGTTAAGTAGTCTGGTTCTTAACTTCTTATATAAGGCGAAGGTTAAAGATTCTACTCTTATGCTTAGATAGGTTAAAGAGAAAAATCTTAAATATGCTATTAGTAATAAGAGCGTCTATATCTATATAATCTAACTCTTTAAAAGGTGCTCTAGGTATTATAATTATATCTTTTGCATAGAGTTTTAGAGATAGTTTCTAATTACTTGTCTTCTTTTAGAAAAGAAATATAGCATTCTTTTTTAGATAGCCTCTTCTCCTCTTCTCTAGTGGATCCCTTTATATAGAGGTAATATTATCTACCTTATATAATAGTAGAAGAGTGTAATCTTCTTTATAATAGTATGGCTTAGCTTATATATAGCGAAACTTTACTAGACTATTTTCTAGGTTAAGGATCACATCTCTATTCTTAATATCCTTTATTTTATATAGGCCTATCTATCCACCTTTCTCTCTCTAGACTATAATCTTAGATTTAAGTAGAAGCTTAAGGGCTTTATGTGTTGCTAATAAACCATTATAGATATTTAGCGTATAATTAATATTAGTCTTATTTCTTTTCTTTTATAATATCTTTATTACCTTTTGTATAGCATTTATATATGCGATAATATTAAATAATAGAAAAGAATCTATACTAATTGTAGAATATATACTAAAGACTAGTAGTGTGAGTATAAGACTATCTAGGCCTATAGTGTTATTAATAGCTTTCATAGCTATTTAGACAATATTCTTCTTATCTATATAATTTTTAGTTTAGCCTTAAGAATATTAAAGACTCTATAGAGGGGTATATATAAACGCTTAACTTTTTTCTATTACCTAATATACTTCTATAGGCATTTGCCTATAAGTTGCGCTAATAATCTTTATATAGTTTCTAAACTTATCTAATATAAAGTTTATACCTAGATTATATATAATATAGTTAGGTAAACCTTAGTAGATATTAATTTAGTATTTATAGAGGGCTTTCCACGCATCTTATACGAATATTAATTTTAAGAAGATTATAGTTTAAAATAATATATCTATATCTATAATATATAGTGCGTCTCTAGTTCAAATACGTATAATATTAATAATAATCTTATAGTTAAAGTGAGTGTTATTCTTAATAGTAAACTTAAAGCGACGCGGGGCTTACTTATATAATTGGCAATAGTGGCAAAACTTCTAGATTTTATTTAGTATAGTAGTATTAACTTTATGGCTAGTATTAGTAAGTATCTTCTAAAGTCTTTCTATATAGGAATGTTCGAATTATTAACAAAGGCGATAGAGTTCTTATTTAGTAAAGAAAAATATAGTTTCTTTCTTACTAATATTAAAGAAAAAGTATTCTTATTTACGTATAATAGGTATAGTTATATTATTCTTTTATATAATAATATTAAAAATATTATTAAAGTAGGCACCTAGCTTATTAGTGTCTACTAGGAATAGTAGAAATAGTATTAGAGTATCTAGAATATAGTAGGTAACTATTCCTATTAGATTTATAATTTGTATAGTTTCTAGAGATTCTTATAGGTTCTAACCTCTAAAGCTAATATTAGTGTTACTAGGTATCTAATTAATCTTTATATAAGAGTTCTCTTATACGTATATCTCTAGCTATGCCTTACTAATAGTAGAAATTCTTACTATATCTATATCCTATAATTTACCTTAGTATATTATATAGTATTAATCTTTAAGAATAAACTATTTTATACACTTCTTTGGCTCTATTTTATAAATGTGTTCGCTAGTTTTATAGTAAAGATAGGTAGTAATAGTTAGGTAAAACACTTAATTATTACTATTTTTATTATTTTTACTCTGCTTCTCTTCTTTATATAAAGTAGATTTCTTATTATTATACCCTTCTATATTCTAAATATAGAACTAAATAGTTTTATATAAAGACGTTTTATTATTATACTCTTTATAAAAGGTAATATACTATCTTATTACACGGGTACACTTATTACGCGAATAGTTAAAAGACTAATAACCTTTTTTATAGTATATAAAATACTTCTTTAGTCTTATATAAATATTATTTAATTAGAACCTAAATCGCGATAATAATAGTATAAATTGTCTACAAAATTCTTATTTATAAAAGACTAGTAGTCTGCCTCTTTATATAGAAAAGTTATATTAGCGATTAGTATAGTATATATTAGCCTCTTACAAGAGCTAATTAGATTAGCAATTAATTATAACTTAGATTAATATATAGAGATTAGTAAATAGAGCTTTATAGGTAGGCTTAAGAGTAAATATAGCCTACTCTAGCTCTAGATATTTATAGCATACTTATATAATAGTAATATAGAGAGAAATTTTCCTAGTAAAGTCTATATCTAATACTCTCTATATGAGGGTGAGCCTATTAATTATTACCTCTAGAACTTTGTATAGACTCTTATTAGGGTTTTGCGCTAGTATTATGCGAAAGTTATTATAGTCTAGTCTATCTAATACTAGTTATAGTTAATAGTAGTATTAAAGTAACTATTAAGTGCTTTGTATAAGTACTTCTATAATTATCTAGAATAGATAGTATAGAGGTAGTACTGTGCCGCATAGCTAGTAAGAATATCTAGAAAGATATCTAGATATTAATCCTTAGTAATATCTAGACGTCTGCATAGATCTATAAAGATTCTAGTCTTATTTACTAAAATATTATATAGAGCTCTAGTATAGTTATTATTCTTATTCTATGCCTTTTAAAATTAGATTATCTTATTAGCTAGAATTCTCTAAGAAGGTAGGTTATGCTTAGGTAGAAGCTTATATAGGTTAGATTATAGTATAGGCTTAGTCTATATAGATTACTATAGTGTCTATAATTTACGTTTGACTAGTAGTGGCTCTATTCTATATAGCGTTTAATAATCGCAAGCAGGTGGGCAAAATAGTAGTTAGGTACTATGTGCGAAGAGTAGTAGTTTATTTAGTTATTTATATAAATAGAATTGTCTTTAGTACTTATATAAAGATTCTCTTAATATATCTATAGAGACCTATAGCTATATAGGTGCCTATAGTAGTAGCGGCTTACTCTATTTAGGTTTGTATAATAGCCTAACTAGCTTAGGTGTTATTAAGATTAGCCTTAGTATTTGTGTATAAGGAGTTAAGCGAGCTAGCAAAGGTAGTATTATATAAATAGTATTTATATTACCTTAGGCTATTGCGTATAGTTAGTAGGCTACTATTATATTGCCCTCTATTCTTACCTTAATTTTCTTACCTTTTAAGGCTATAATAAGCTCTCTCTTATACGTATAGTCTAGATCTACGAAGTGTTAGAGTTTCTATTCTTTAAAGTCTTCTTAGTATAATCTTAGAATAGTTACTCTCTTCTAATATATTATATAAATATTAGCAATAATATATACTATATATAATTATATTTATATTAGAGAGAAATTCTTTATTATATTAATCTTCTTATTTTAGTACTTTGGCTTTATTCTCTTTTATAGTATTGCCTCTAATATTCCTATATCTCTAGTATATAGGTTATATAATTTAAGTTCATTAGGCATATTATCTTTATCTTTATGTGTAGTAGTAGAAGTGGCGAGTTCTATAGGTTAAGCTATTATATAGCTAGGTAGTAGTTAATAGGTAGTTTATATAGTTTAGTTACGTATTATTAGAATTTATTTATTGTCTAACTATATATTTATATAGTTAATAGCAATGTGTATAGTATACTATCTTCTCTTTAATTTTATAAAGTAGTAATTACGCTTGCTATCTTAATAAAAGAGTTAATTTACTATTTTTAAATAAGAATAGGTTTTATATGTCTTATACTATCTCTCTCTCTACTTTATATAGTAGCGACAATACTTACTAACTTTATAAAGATTTAATCTACTATGCTTTTACGTATAAAGAATAGGTAATAAAATAAACTATATAGTAATAACGCTTACATAGTTTATCTTTACTCTTACTAATTTGTAGTTAGAATAGCCAACTACTAATTAGTATTAAATAGGCTCTATAGCTAGCTAATTAAATAGAATAGTTATATATTTAATTAGTAAAAAAGAGGATTATATAGTGTATACAGTATATAGAGAATATAAAAGGTAAGGCAAATAGATTTAGTTATTACTTACTTGTCTCTAGAGAGGGTGCGAATAGAAAGAAGAAGATCCTACGGTGCATAGACCGCGGCGCATAGGCATTACGTAATCCCTACGTAATACTATTATGCGGTAATATTAAAACCTTAATACTCTTAGGTGTCCTTGCCTATATAGTGTACGAATACTATTACTATTATTATAATTTTTTAGAAGATTATACGCACGCTTAATCTATTACTAATTCTAATAGTTATTTATATAGATTTAAAGTCTCTTTATAATTATCTTATATAACTAGAAATCATAAATAAGAAGCGCCTTATAATTAATATTATATTACTTTGCGAATTATATAAGTATTGCCAAATCTCTAAAATTAGGTAGATTAATAGAAAGGATAATTCTACTAATGCCTATATAAAGAAGGCTCTAAACTAGACTCTAGAATTTTTAATTTTTACTAATACCTTAATAATTACTATTAAAGTATTAGTTAATTGCCTAGACCCTATACGCATAAGCTATACCTAGTCTTTATATAAGATTATTTCCTTATTATTTATTTATTTCTTTATTTATACACTTATCTATCTTCTATATATATATATTACTAAAAAAGATATTTTTTTACTTTATATAATAAAAAGATTAGCATATTTATTTTAGAGAAAAGTTTTTATTTTAAAACCTATAGATACTACCCTAAGAACCTAAACCTATTATCTAGTCTATTAATTATAGTACTTATACTAAGCACTATAGCTATACTATATATTAGAGTTATATACACTATTTTAGAAAGTTGCAATTATATAATAATTAGTAAAGGGTGAAGGCCTAGTATTACTACTATAGTAACGCGTGCACATAGTACCCGCAAGCTAACTATAAGACTATACTAGGACTATATAGAAGTATTTCTTATACTAAATAATCTTTATAGCTTATAAACGTAAGTTTATACTATGTAAAAAAAGAATATTAATATTATATAAAGGTATTTATATACAGCCTACTTCTTAGGCTATTTTAAGTTAATATACATATAAAGGCAAACCTATAAAAGAACTAGAAAACTTATACTAAAAGAAATATTTAGTAAGAATATATAGTTTGCTATAGACGTAGTTAAAAGAATAATATAAATATGTCTACTAGACTTATTACGTATAGTAAGAGCGAAGCTAAAAAGGGCAACTTAGTTACTAGTAGACTAGAGAGCCATTTTTTATAATAGTTTAGCAATATATAAAATAGAGTACTATATATTAAAATATAAAAGAGCTAGAAAGTAGAGGATATATATTAAGAGATGTCTAGAGTTAAGAATAAAAAAGAGAAAAATAAAAGGAGAGAAGCTAGTATTTTATATTTTTTCTTTTTGTGTAGAGTCTAAATTCCGCAATATATAGAGCCTTAATTCCTTCTAGGCAAAAGTATGAACTACCTTCACTTATTAGTTTTTAAGTGGCCCTGCTATGTGTAATTACTATATTTTTTATTACGTTACTAGCGCCTATATAATCTAATATTATATATAAGCGCTAAGTGCTACGACTAGAGTGTGTTAAAGTTTTTCTAATATCTTCCCCTAGCTTTTAAGACAACTAACCCTATAATAATAATATCCTAACTTGCTTGCCCACTACTATATTACTAGATAATTAACACCTACCTTTTAACTTTTTACTACCCTATTACTAGACAATTAATAACTTAGAACCTCTACTTTACTCTACTACTATAATATATAATAAATTACACACGCGCGCACTACTCCTAACACTAAATAGCACTCTACTATTCTTTGCTAATAATCTATTAATCTATTAACTTTTAGTATACTTTCTTAGCGTTAGTCTTACTCTATTTATCTTTTATAAAAATCCTATAGTATAAGCGTGTACCTATATATGCCTAAGACTTTTTATAGCTATTTTATATAAATTTTATTCTAATAATTATACTATAGCTTTTCTAGATTATATAGCCTTATTTTATTCTTTTAAAGCCTTTTATAACTTTTACCTATTCTCTTCTATTACCTTTAAAAATATATTTAGTAACCCTTATTAATATAGCTAAGTATAAGATAGCTAAACTAGTAGAGAGAAAGCTATAACTTAAATTCTATATATATAGTCTCTATATACTTATTAAGATAGTAAGACTCTAACAAACTAGCTAAGATAATCTATTTACTACACTACTTATATTCTACTACCATATAGTTAGTAATATTAGGTGTTTAACCTTTATAATACTAATTCTAGCTAGCTTTATTATTATTATTATCTTTTTTCTTATATATATATAGACGTATAACTATCTACTTAGTAGTAATAGTGTTATTAGAACGAGGAATAGCTATATAGATTAGATTATAACCTTAAGATTTTATGTAATAATATACTCTATATATAAGAATAGATAAACACTTAATCTAATTATAGATTTTTATACTTTATACGTAGGTTGCATTATATTTTTATTTTTATTTTAACTTTAGTATTTATAGACTATAGTATACTATAATTAACTACTTTATTAGTATAAGAGGCCAATTTACACATGCTAACAAATAGTCTCTAGCCTAACCTATCTTCTACTTTATCTTTTTTAATACGTTTTTAGTACATCTATAGCTTTTCCTTATAGCATTATACTATATACTAAAAGGTCTACGATATCTCTCTTTCTAATAGAGTCTTAATTACGTAAGTATTATCGCTTACTAGCTTCTTAATAATAAATACCTAATATTATATAATTACTTAATTCTGCTATCTAAATAAATACGCTAAGTAGGTTAATATATTATATAAAAAATAAAATAAATAAGAGAGCGACTATATAAACAGTATATTATTATCGTAATCTTATTATTAACTACGCAATTTTACTATTAGCTACTATTGGCCTAATTGCCTAAATTCACCTACTGCTACTAATAAGCTAGATTATAATTATAATTAATTATTACTTAATAGAATCTTTTTACAAACTAATAATCTGGCCTTATATAAGAAATATAGAATATACGTACATATAGAGAGAATAAAAGCAAGTAAATAGTTTATATAGAAAAAGAAATAATTAAGTATAGTAAATAGTAACCTTAAAATAAAAAGTTACTAGTATCTATATACTATATAGGCAAGACTTCTAATAGTGTTAACGTTATTATATAATAGGCATTATATAGGTGTTATATAATATCTATACGCTATAGCCTATACGATATAAAGTCTTTTTTTCTATCTATACCTCTATAAAAGAATAAGTAAGTAATAACTAAATCTATTTACCTTACACTATCTTCTCCTATACACTATATACACTATATAACCCTCTGTATTACTAGATAAATATATAACTATTCTATTTATATAGCTAGCTATAGAGCCTATTTAACAAAGACTATAGTAGTAATAAAGTTAAATATATTTATTTCTAACTAGGTTTTCTTATTTAAGTTAAGATAAACTAAAATAGGTGTAGTTATAAAGGCCTACTTAAGTGCCTTAAAAGTAGTTGTAGTAGAGAAGTCTAGTTTAATAGACTAGTTTTTAGTACGTTGCTTATAAGGTTAGTTAAAAAATAAGTAATTTAACTAAATTTCTTAATAAATTATTTATAATAATTTATAAAACCTAAAAAGGTTATATATTTTTAGCTACTATAGTAGCTACTAGTTATAAACTACTTATACCTTATTAGAATCTATTTTAATACTTTTAGGTATATTAGTAGTAGTAAAACCACATTTAGAAATAGAGGTTTCCTAAGTAGAAAATAGAGGCTTACTTAGTATATTACTACTTTTATCTAGTCTATACGCTAACTCTATTATATAAAAGTACACTATCTTTACTAGCCTACCTTTCTCTCTCTATTATCTCTTCTCTTCTAATACTACCCTATCTTTTCTTTAGCTACTTAGGCTTATCTATAAGGCATTTTCTTACTCTTACTATATATAACTATTGCACTACCTAAATAGCTCTAGTTTTTTTTTAACTAAAAATAAGGGCGCTAAGGCGTCTTAAAGGGTTTTCCTATCTCTCCTTTAATACGTCTTAAGTAGCTTTATTCCTTTCTATATTTTAGCTACTTTAACTCTTTTGCCTTTGCTATAATTAAGTAGTATTTATAGTATTTACTACCTTCTTTCTTAATCTAGCCTATAAATAAAATGCTTTTAATTCTTTAGTTTCCTTCTCAAAAAGCTTATATTAAAGACTATTAATCTATTATATTATTAAATAATAGAATAGTAATATAAGCGCCTAGCACGCCTTAATAGCGTTTTAGTAGAATAGGTCATACTTATATAATTTTAGCTAAATCCTTAATAAGAAGATAATTACCTTAAATTGCCTTAATATAAAGTAGGCTTAGCTAGGTTATAACCTGCTAATTAGATATATAGCCAATATTAATATATACTTACTTAGCACTTAATACTAACTAGTAAAGTCTATATCTATATAACTATTTATATAATAGTAGATTGTGTTTTAGTATTATAGATAGAATAGAAGAGAAGGGCTAAAGTAGTCTTTTAACTTAATAGAAGCTAGTTTAGGCGCTAATCTATCTATAGGTTTTAAAGTTGCTAATAAGTAGGTAGCCTTTACTAAAAACTTTCTTATTAGTATATAGATAGTAGGTTAGATAGAATAGGTATTAATATGCTTCTATAGTTTTTACGCTAGCTCTTATAAAAAAGAAAGTATTACGTATTATATACCCTTTTTATAAGTATTAGTAGAATACCTACGTATATTTTTATTTAATAGCAAAGGGACTTTATATAAAGCTACACTACTATATATATTTTTAGTAAGAACTTAGCTTTCTACCTAGGCTTAAAAATTAGTCTAGAGAATCTTAGTATATTACTTTCTTATCTACTGCAATAGAGGACTTATAGAAATTTAAGTACACGCTTATTCTAGTGTAGCTATATGTACCTAATTGCTAACTATTTTTAAAAAGTATATAACTAATAGAATTAGGTAGTTATATAGCCTAAGCATATAAGTTAAAGTAGTTGTTATTATAGTAGAACTTAACTAGTAACCTATTAGCTATACAACCTTATAAGGCACCTTATATAGACCTATTAGTAAGTATAGAAATATATACTATTATTATAAATAATACCTATACTAGTTACTATAGTAGGTTCTTAAAGTGGCATAGACGTATATTAAAGCTATACCTTCTTAGAACTTAAAAGTACTAGTCTAAATCTAGGTCTAAACTTAGTCTTAGACTTATTAATAATTAAAGAACTATTTACAAACTAAAGAGCTTTTTAGAACTTCGTATTAGGTAGCAAGTGTAAGAACTAGGGCCTACTAGTTATATCTATAAAAGAGGGATATAACTTTAATAGTATAGCCTTACTACTAATATAGCTATTATTACTACTTTTTTTTAGCTAATAGATACTGCAAATAATAAAAAAGTGCTTTATATAGAGGTAATGGTAAGGAAGATATAGTTAACCTAATATAATTCTTCTTAGTATATATTAAGAATACTAAATATTATCTCTAAATTATTTCTATAGTATAAGGTTACTTAAAATATAGTCTTAGTCTACTTTAGTAGACCTTATATAATAGGAGATTATATATATAGAATCTTTATCTATTTAAACTTTTACGTTTTTACTCTCTTTAGTTAACTAAAAACCTATCTTAATAAGCAACTATAAGTAATAATTAAGACTACCTCTTTTTATAGTACTATAAATATAGCCCTTCTAGACTTTATTTAGTATAATTCCTTTAATATAGTAAAACTACGTGCCCTAAAGTATAAAAAGCACTATAGGACTACTTAGGTTACTAATTCTAAAAAGGAAATAAAGGCTTAACCTAAAACTAGACAGGACTATATAAAGACTCTAGATATAATTAACTATATAGATTTAATAGGTAAGCGCTCTTTATAGCTAATAAAGTAATATCTTATATATTAGGTATAGGATAATAGCTAATATAGCTATAGGAGATAAACAGTCTAGTAATAATAGTAATAGTAGTTTATAGAGTAGTAAAACTTATACTATTAATAACTCTACTATTAAAAGTATAAATAAAAGCTTAGACTATAAGTACTAAAAGAACTTAAATAAACTTGCCCTTAAGAATTATAGTTAAGGTAAGTATTACTACTCTATTAGATTAAGGGTTTTACGCTAATATTTTAATATAGTATAGAGAGTATAGTTATTTTCTATAATAGTCTATATAGGCTAGGCATTAGTAGAAGCCACCTAAGAGATAATAAGGAAACAACTTAAGACTATAAATTATCTTACTTATTACTAATAATAAATATTTAGTTACTAGTAGGAGCTAATAACTTTATTACTATTGAAACACTAATATTATAAATAATAAGTAGTATATTAAGTATATTTAAGTAGAGATATTTACTAGGCAAAGAAAGCAATAACTATATCTATTAAACTAGAGGTAAGAAGTGTAGAAAGGCTAATACTAGTTTACTTTAATACGCTAAGGTAGATATTAATATAAATATAAAGTAGGAAGTATATACACTATATAAGAAACTAAAAATAAAAGATAGTAATATTAGGTTAACTAGTTTAGAGATTTATATTAGTATAATAAAGCTAACTTATATAACTACCTTTTAAAGATTTAAAAATTTTATAAATAAAATTTTAAATAGCTAGCCTTCCTATAGAGCTTTAGAGTGAGATAAAGAACTTTAAGACGTATAATTATTTTAATTATAATAGCTCTAAGATATTATAAATAGTAAAAGCACTTTAGAACACTAGCCTATAGTATTTAAAATAAGAGATAAAGTTAAGTAAGAAAGTAAAATAGGTAGTATAGGCGTTTGCAATATACTAGTTTATATTATTTACTATTTAGTATTAAATAGAAAAAATAAAAGTCTTAAATTAAAACTAAGTATAGTTTTATACCTACCTTATATTAAACGTTAAGTAAGGTAAAGTAAGAGCTATAGGAATACAAAGCCTAAATCTAGACTCTAAGGACTACCTTAGCAGGCGTAAATAATAGAAGATATAACTATTAACTTATAGGCAATATAAGTATTACGCTAAAGTAAGTATATTTTAAGTAACTTATAGTAAGTAGTTATATTAGCTAAGTGTAGCTAGAGTCTTTACTAAGATTATAATTATCTAGTAGAAACCCGTCTTTAAGAGTTCTACTAAAGTAACTTATTAGTAATATAAAATAAATAACTAATAATACTAACCTAATAGCATTTTAATTAATATTAAAGTTATTTCTGAATAGGTTTAATAGTGAATATATGTCTTTTTTAAAGAGTAATAAAACTATTAGATAATATCTTAATTAACTATTATCTACTTAAGTAAGACTAGTGCTTAATATTCTTTTTACTTAGCCTATTACACTCTATCCTTATGCCTATAAATATTACTCTTACTAGCTATAGTGCTAATATTTCTAAGCTTAGGCATATATATATACCTAGCTCTTATTTTATATAGAATAAGGTATAGCTAACTATTTAACTAACTACTATAGTACGTAATTAATAATTTCTTTAATAATATTTTTACTATGGTTTTTTTACGACTAAGGAGTTTCTAATAAAAATATTATAATAATAGTAGATATTTCTCCTAATATTATATATATAGAAAAGCGTTTTAAGGTAGTATTAATAAAAGGATTAGCGCGTTATAAGTAAGCTAAGCAAGCTTAGTAGACTTAGCACGCCTACTTTAATTAAAAAATCTATATACAAAACTATATATAAGGCTATATCGCTATACTATAGTTTAGAGTAGAGAAGAAAAAGGTATAAGATAGTGCTAGCACCGCAGCTAATATAATACTATAACTATTATTTCTTTTTATTATTATCTTTAAAGATTACTAAAAGTAATAGCTATTATATTAATAAGTTTATATTACTTATAAGATATATACTAAGTAGAAGCTTATATACTATAAGTATACTAATGCTCTATCTCTTTATTAAAGTTAACCTTAAGAAGACTTTTACTATTGCTTTATTTTCTACTATTTTTCTAGGCCCTAGTGCTAATACTAATACTACTATTAACGCTGCCTAAAAGTATAATCTCTATTTACTTATTACTATTACTAGGTCTATACTAGAATACTACTCTATTTAGAAGATTATTAATAGGTTAAAGTAAAAAAAGGTATATCTTAGCCTATGTAAGGCAGTCCTAGTGTACTAGTTAGACTAGTAATAGATTAGTAACTATAGGCATAGTAATAGATATAAAGACTTTCTACTATATCTATAATATCTTCTATTATTATATATTAGAAAGAATATAAATAAAGGCAGAATTAAAGATAGTAAAGAGAAGATAAAGGTATTCATTAATAAGTTGCTAGGGGAAAGAAGTGTTACGTAGATATATTAAATTCTTATAGTTATAGTATTAGATAGTACGCGCGTTATATAAGTGTGCTACGTAAGCAGCGCGTAAATATAGCGCAATTACTAATAATAGTAATAATAGAATAAGTTAGTGTACTATATACGCTTTAAGTAAATTTAGTAGGCGTTAGAGCGCTTATAGATAGTAGAGCGAATACGCAGTTTATAAACTATTATAAACTATTATTATATTAGTAGAGACTAGGAGTAGACTATATTTTTAGGCGCTAGACTAGAGCGGCCTTTTTATTCTAACCTACGCAGGCTTAAATTAAAGAATAATATGGTGAAAAAGAATAATTAATACTAAATAAACAATACAAACATTTTTTTACTATAATAATAATAATTATAATTATAAGAATAACTAACCTAACTATTTTATTAACTCTTTTTATAATAGATTTTCTCTTGCAACTAGTAAGCTATATTCTACTTTCTTAGAATCTTGCTACTACCTATCTTCTTTATACTTCTGCTGCCGCTGCTTACTTTTATTCTTATTACTTAGTTATAGTCTCGTACCTTAATAGTACCCTAGATAATTGCTACTATATCTATAAGTTTCTTATACTATAGCTATACTTTTAAACTTCTATAGTCCCTAAGAAACTACTACTTATTATTTAGTAACTATTCTATGCCTTTGCTTTGCTAGTTCTTATTTTTAAGCTTCTTTAGTAATATCTTTACTTTATTCTATTATTATAGTATAAACATCTAACCTAATCTTTTAGCTAGATACTAAAAGAGTACTTTACACTTTAAAATTTAGAGTTATAAAACTAGCTAATAGGGCGTAAATAGCTAAGGCTAGGTATTATTAAAGATATTAAAATTAAGAGGCCCCTTTAATAATCCTACTTACTATATAAGATTACTAAATCTTTAGAGATTATTTTTAACTTTGCGTAGCTAATTCTTTATATACTCTAAGAATTTTACTATAACTATACTACCTTATTAAAGATTTTTATTGTATAGAGATTCTAAGTAAGGTTAAGTTCGTACTATATATAGAGAGAAGTAAAATAAAAGGCACTAAAATCTAGTATCTAGTATATAGTAGTAGTAATAAAATATATATAAAATAATAATAATTTGTTATTAACTTTCTTTATAGTAGCACTATTAATAGTAGATAATAAATAGTCTACTATTTAGCATAACTAAGCTATATATTATCTCTTAACTAATAGACTATTATAGAGCTATAGTAAACTATAGAGTTGCAACTATAGAAGTAGTATAGGTAATAAAACGCTTAATTATAGTTTAGTTATTACGCTTATAACTTAGTAATAGTATAACTATAGTTCGCTATATATATAGCGTGTAAAGTCTCCCTACTTTTATAATATTAGGAACGCCTAGAATACTAAATCTTTATCTCTTTATCTATTATATCTAGCGACGTAATAACTTTCTAGCAACCTAATATTGTGTCTAAATCTAATACCTATAGTAATATAGCTGTTATTAAATTTAGTTAGGGCATAGACAACTAGCTAGACAAAGTTAAGAATAATCTCTAGAGATTTAGCAACCTTATGCGACTAGAAGAATTATTAAAGAGGCCTCTAGAGCTTATCTTTAAGTACCCTATTAGTAATATCTTTAGGCTAATTTACTACGCCTTGTGCCTCTAGATCCTAGAGTGTAAGGCACTCTTTTAGTATCTAGCTCTTAGTAAAGACGCAGCCTTTATAATATAATAATAGTATAACGCAAAGATTATGCTATAAAAGCTTAAAAATATAACTAAAAATAAAGGTAATAAGGACTATAAGGGCGAGAACTAAAGTAAAAGAAAGAAAGAGTTTATTGCAATATATAAGACGCTAGAGGTGTAGTAGTAGTATAAGAAGCTTAATAAGATAGTGGCAATTATCTAGACTACTATTAAGGTAGGGGACCGTAAGTAATAAGGGTAAGAGTAAGCAGCAGTAGTAGAAGCATAGAGAGATAGGCGATAGTAGTAAGGTTCTAGGTAGTAGTATATAGCTCGCTAGTTATAAGGAGAAATCTACTATAGGAAGAAAGTTAGATAAATTAGTTAGGGTAGTTACTATTATAATTATTATAATTATTATTATAGCAAAAAATATTATTAAAGAAATTATTAATTATATAACATAGTGGTCGGTTAAATAGTCGGCCCGAGATTACGTAATATTATAAATTAACTCTAAAAAAACTATACTACCTTATATAAAAGAAGTAGTATAGTTAAGCTACTAAAATATTATTACATTACTAATATAATAAATAAAAAGCTAGATTTAAAAGATAGTAGTAGTAGTAGTTATATATTAAAAATAAAGATTTAGTATACTAGACGTTACTAATATTATAAAAGTAAGTAGACTTTATATGCTATGCGTATAGTAAACTATAGTTAAGCGTTTTATTACCTATACTACTCCTATAGTTACGACTTTGTATAGATTTATTATAGCTTTCTAATAGTCTATTAGTTAAGAAATAATATATAACTTAATTATACTACATAGTAGACTATTTATTAACTACTATTAATAATACTACTATAAAGAAAGTTAATAATAAAATTATTATTATTTTATATATATGTTATTACTACTACAATATACTAGAAACTAGGTTTTAGTGCCTTTTATTTTACTTCTCTCTATGTAGGTGCAGACTTAACCTTAGTTAGAATTTCTACACAATAAAAATATTTAATAGAATAAGCCACTAGTATGCTCTTAGGCTTATTACTATTCTAAATAGTTCTTAATATAATAGGTAAACTATAGCCTACTATAGCCACTTATATATAACTATATTTCTAATCTACGTACTTATATTTATCTAAATAAGCAAATTTAGTCTTAGCTATAGGAGCTAATTTTTATAGAGAAGTTTTATAAAGCTTATACTTAAGTAATAAAGTAAGCCTAATTCTTATTATATATTAAATAATAAAGCCGACTATTTATATATAATAGCTACTTTAATTTAGAAGTCTAGAAAAAGAGGTAAGATTACATTAAAAAAATTGCAAAAGTAGTAAGTAGCACTAGACTTATTCCTATAATAAGCATTTATAATATAGTTATAAATAAGAAAGACACCTAATAAGTATAGGAGAATATACTTTATATTTTTACTAGCTACTATAAAGTACCTATAAAGTGTTTTATTATATAGTATTATATCTAGTGCATTATTCACCTTAATTATACTAGTATAAGATAGTTATTAATAATAAAGAAGACACTAAACTAGACTTATAGACACTCTTATTATATATTTATTATTATATAATAAACTACTTATCTGTTAGGGATTCCTAAGGTGCGGCGCGCCCGGCGGAAGGTTCCGCCGAGCCCCGGAACCTTACCCGATTAGGCATTAGCGCCTCGGCTACGTGTGGGTATATAAGGCAGCTGTTAACAGTCTTTATACGCCACCTCGATATCTTAGTACAGTCAACTCTCGTTATAACGATTAATCCGTGCACAGCAAATTCTATCGTTATATCGAAATATCGTTTAATCGATGATTATTAAGCTAGTCTTGGCGGACTTGCAGCCACTCCGAAATTGTTGACTGCCTCATACTTCTGATTGACTGAGCTTTCAACGACCTCTCTAGCCGCTTCATATAGGATATATCCTCATACTTTGCAGTCTCCTAATACTCCTAATAGCAGAGTAGAACCTGTACAGCCTGAAGAGCCTCTGCAACGCTTGGAGCAGGAGGAGGTAGCACCTCCTCCTCTTCCTCTAATCCTTGAACAAGCCCTAGCTGAGCAACTACGATATCCTGTAGGGATGTATCCTCCTCTTCCTCCTCTAAATCCTCATCTACTGGATTGAGAAAGTTCTCTATAGCCATAGGATCCTAGATCTGGCCAGCCTGGGCAGCAGCCTGATATAGACTCTCTATTGGCTCCTCTCTATCAAGTCCAGAGCTAGGATCTAGCCACCTCTTCGGGATGCACGTGCTCTTGATGTAGCAGTGTAGGATAGTAGTATCCTTAATATCAAGCAGCCATGATTCAGCTATCCAGTGGAGCGTATAGAGAATCGTCATAAATTTGAATAGATCAAGGCCAAGGTTGTAGTGTTTAACCGTGAACGCTAGCCACTGCCTCCAGTAGTAGGTCTTGAAGTTCTAGATAATACCCTGATCAAGAGGCTAATACATGCTTATTAAGTTCTTTAGTAAGAGCTAGATCGCGATATTGGACGGAGGCGGCGATTGTTGAAGGCCAGAAAGATGGGCCGAGTAGTTGTCCATAAAAAGAACAACCTTCCTTAAGCCAATATAGCTATAGAATGCAGCAAGCCACTCAGCCATAATAGATGTGTTTACCCAGCCCTTCTTAGAGGCCCCCCAGACACAGCCAATAGCTACTATATTAACTCCTCGCAAAGCTCGAGGCTGTTTTGACTTTCCTATCACCTATAGTGCTACGCGCTCAGTACCAGTAGCGTTGCAGCAGAGCATGATAGATACCCTAGCTTTATCTTTCTTAACACCAGGCATTGAGGCAGTAGCTAGCCCTCTTGATATTGCCCACCTCCAGTATAGCCCAGTCTCGTCCATGTTGAATATATCGCTGTCTGGGTATCGGATGCAGATGTTCTGTACATCTACCATCTCGGCTGCTGTTTGCGTTGGTACAGAGCTCTGCTCGCCGTGCTGTGTAACCTCTGCTATCCTATATCGCTGCTTGAATTTTGATACCCAGCCAGACGAGAACTCAGGAATAGCCTGGCCCTGGTAGGCTGGAATCTGACGCCAGATCTCTCGAGCTTTCTCAGCAAGTATATCGCCTGATACTAGTCCCCCTCGCACTTGTATTCCCTGCTGCCACTCATACAGGATAGACTCAAGCAGAGGCCAGGCAGCCGCTCGTGAGCGGTAGGCTGTATCGGATATGGATGTACCGGAGGCGGAGGCGGAGGCGGAGGCGGAGGCAGGTAGGGCGTCGAGGTGTCGAAAGCGATCGTCGAGAGACTCAGATACAGTTGATTGGGAGAGCTTTCTGCCAAATTCAGCTTCAAACCATGCGATGATAGCTTTCTGTCGTGGCTGTGGTTGCTGAGAGAAGGCCCAGGCGCGGAGAGCCTTCCTCTCATGATTGGATATCCCCTTGCGGCCCATAGCTTCTATAACGATACTTGGCGCTGAAGTGGTATTAGATATTGAATATCGGATACAGGGGTAGATTGTGTGGAGTTGAATCCGTGCAAGCGAAAAATATCGCTATATCGAGGATATCGCTAAAACGGACATCGTTATAACGAGAGTTAACTGTAAAATCAACTTCTTAATTTCAACCTTTGATGCCTTAAGTGATCCCTTACACTATATCGAGGTCCGCGCATCAGCTGCGACATGCTGTAGGGTCTCTAAGCACGACAGCTTGGTGCCCCTGCGCCCAGGACAGGGCCAAAATCCGACCACCCCGCCGTTGCGAAGCGACCGCACACCCGCACGATCGATGTTGCCAGGATAGGCAATGCGATTCACGCATCCACCACATCTGCGACCTCCCACATCGAGCCCCACACAATTTTGTATGAATGGGTATGGTGTAACTGCCACAAAAGGCCCACATTGGAATTAACGCTTCGGGACGAAGCTTGTTGAAGGGGGAGGTGATGTTAGGGATTCCTGAGGTGCGGCGTGCCCGGCGGAAGGTTCCGCCGAGCCCCGGAACCTTACCCGATTAGGCATTAGCGCCTCGGCTACGTGTGGGTATATAAGGCAGCTGTTAACAGTCTTTATACGCCACCTCGATATCTTAGTAAAATTAACTTCTTGATTTTAACCTTTGATGCCTTGAGTGATCCCTTACATATCTACTAGATAGTATTATAGTATTTTATAATATATATTTTATGCTACCTACTTTATATATAGCATTACTCTTTTAGCTCTAGTTATCTATAATTCTAACACGCTCGCCTATTTATAATATCTAATCTATTCCTATATTATATCTAGTTAACTAGTCTTACTAAAATATTTAATATTACTATCCTCTTTATAGTTGCTAAAAATAATAATAAGACTAGGCGGCGTTAGGGCTAGATAGTAATAAAGATAATAGTGTTAAATAATATTATTTATTTATATATAGTATATTAGTAGATATCTTTACGTAATAATAGATATATCTTAGTAAGTACACTTGCTGCCTACTTTATAATATAATAAATATTTACTATTATATTAAACGCGACGCTAGCTATTAGCGTCTATAATAATAATGCGTTAATATATAGTAAAGACTCTAGCCCTACCTTTTTACTTAACGTAGCAGTTATAGTTATAATATACTATTATAGTAAGAGTATAGTACTACTAAATAGTAGACTTAAGCTAGCAAATAGATACTAGGCGCTATAACACATCTATAGAAAATAGTATATCTAGTTTCTTATTATATATATACTTAGTAAATATATATATAGAAATCTTATTTATTAAGATATTCTATCTTAGCTAGTACTTACTACTAAACTAAAGTCATATAATCTATAGTAGAAAATCTATATTAATATTATAATATAAACTAATAGTGTACTATAGTCTAGTAATTTAAGTATAGGTCCCTAGGAAAGAAAGGACTTTTTCTATACTATAAGCATATTAGTACGTAAGTGTGGCGCAACTTACTTAATACGCATAGTAGTAAAGAAAGCTATTTATATTAATATTTTTACTATATAGGTAGTAGTTTATAAGAAAGGCTATTTAAATTACTATTATAACTATAGCTAGTTACGCTAGTTATGCTAGTTACTATTAGTGCTTATATAAAAAACATAGTAGAATAGAAAGTAGTCATAAGGTAGGCGGTAACCTATAAGAGAGATAGAGGCGAGTAAAAGTATAGGGAAGAAGTTATAATATAAGGGAAGTAAATAGAGTAAAAATAAACTAGTATATAAGATTCGCTATAAGCTGTCTATATTATAAATATTACTTAATATAGTAGGCATATATATTACTAAAGTTACTTATAGCTTATATTTACGTCTGTGCCTATATTTATAAATACTTACTACTTTTTTTCTCCTATCTAATAGTAGCTAATCTTACTTCTCTCTTTACTTTATACCTAATTGCCTTAAGCAAAATAATCTAGTAGATTAGCGCCTTAATCTAGACTACTTACGCTACTACCTACACACCTAGCTACACCTTTACCTCTTTTATAGTCTAGCTCTTAGTTTTAATTTTAATTAGTATAGCTTAATTCTCTTAATACTAGCCTTAGCTAATTGTACTTTTAAGCTTATAGTAAAAATAGGGCTATTAAATATATCTTTAAGCGCCTATAAGAGTATAAACCCTATAGTTCTAAGCTATATATATTAAAGAGCTATTATAGTTATTAGGCTTATTTATATAACACTATTTCTAATATCTTATAATAAAGTAACCTTATTAGGGCTTAGTAAGTAAGCAAAAGATACTAACTCTAACTATATCTATAACTATATAGATAATTATAAAGACGACTAGAGGTTATATTTAGCACTATTACTATTACTATTAAGCTAATCTATAATAGTATTTAGAGTTTTTCTATATAATAAATTTAGAATAGAATATATATAGTAGTTATATAGCCGTAGTATATATAAGAGAGTAATCGGGCTTAATTATCGAATAGGTTGAATTGCTATAATGAGGATACTAGGTGCCGCATACTACCTGTATAGTAGCGGTCCTAAGGGCGCGCTAATACTACCTAATTGGGACTAGCGCGCGGGGCCGGATTAACGTCGGGCCGATCGGAGGTCCGATGGGCCGATGGGCCGATGGGTCGATAGGCGGCAATCCCTAACAGTATAAGTCTATTAAGCTTATTAGGATCTTTATTAGGCGAATATGCGTTAGGCGAATATATATTAGTAGAAAATTACTACTTTTAGAGTAAAGGAGTCTATATACGCTTTATATAAAATAATTACGTTCTAATAATTTACTTTCTTATTTAATATAGTCTTAAGTTTAATATATTATATATATTTCTATTTTTATTTATTTTTAGTACTAACCCTTTTTAGTAGAGAATGCCTTCTCTAATAGAATATACATAATTAACTATTCTTATTATATTAGTAGATATTATAACTTCTAAGTAGGTGTTAAACTTTTATATAAAAACTAAAAAAATACTTTACACCTTTAAGCTAACTTATACTATTATCTACTTAAGTCTCTATATACTATCTCGCAAATTTAAACCTAGAAACTTTTAGTAATAAGGCGTATAGTATTATAGAGACTATAATTCTACCTTATTATTCTAAGTATAAAATATATATAGTATACCTATTTAAATAAAAATTCTTTTAGTAATCTATTCTATACTTATAAAATAAAACATTAAAGAAAAAGATAGTTATATAGAAATATAGCCCTACCTAGGTTAGCGTACACTATATATAGATAGTAAATATATATACTAAAAGTGTATACTAATAAAGCGTACTACTTACTTGTCTATTTTAATATAAGAAAATATAAACGATAATAGCTATAGTAAAAGCGCCTAATCCTATAATTATATTAGAAAGACTAAGTGTACTTAGAAAGCGTATATAATTCTTCTTATACTATTTAGAGCTTATATACTATTTTAATTACTAGTCTACTACTATTAAAAAGAGTAGTAGCAAAATAGGTATATAAAGAAAGAAATTATTAGAAATTAAAGTGCTCTCTTTTTTATTCTAATAAGTAAAGAAGTAAGTTATAGCAAAGAGCGCCTTACTTTATAAGATAGACTAAGTAAAAGTTATTAACACCTTATAGGTAGCATATATAAAAGGGGTAGTCTAAGTTAAAAATATTAAGTATTATTTTACTTAGACAAGCTATTTAATTTATAAGCCTTAATAACAAATTTTTAGGCATATCTCTTATATTAATTCTAGTACAGAATTAAAGACTACTTAGAAGGATTATATTAAGCTAATAGGCCTAATCTTTCTAGTTAAGACTAATAATATCTATAGTAATACTTATAGTAAATAATGCTGTTTAAGTAATACTAAAGAGAAATATAAGAGATCTTTCTAGTTTACTATTTTCTTAGAAGACTAGATGCGCTTAAGATATATTTAGTATTCTATAATCTATATATAATAATATAAGACTTAAAAGTAGACTAATAGATAAGTAAGTAATTAGGCTATAATAAATAAATTTATTTTAAATAATTAGAGTAAAAGATATAAGATATTTATATATTAATTTTCTCTTAGTGTGTCCTATTATAATAATAGTTACTATAGAACTATTACTTTAGAAATTAGACTAGAATTAAATTCTTATATTGTGTAGTAACTTAAGCACTTATATTTTAAATTAAGTAGGATTAGAAAGTGTAAAGACATAAGAAAATATCTTTAATATTTATACTCTTTATAAGCTAGCACTATAACTAGTACTATTTTAGATATATAAAGAATCTAGTACCTTTTTCTACTAGTATCTATATAGCTATTCTACTAGTAGATAATTTAGCGTTTTAAAAAAAGGCAACTTAGTAAATATTATTTAGGTAATAGCTAGCTAAACTTATAAAGTATATGTTGAATGGGTACTCTACAGCTAGCTGTATAGACATCGAATTCTAATCCTCTATACTGGCAAGCGTGGAGGGTGTACGGGGCGATCGTACGAGGAAAGGAAATAACATAACAGAACGACTTGGTATTGATTGCTTGTCTCTAGAGAGGGTGCGGATGGAAAGGAGAAGATCTTGCGGCGCACGGGCATCACGTGATCCCCACGTGATGCCATCGTGCGGCAATATTGAAACCTCAACACCCTCAGGTGCCCTTGCCCGTACGGTGTACGGACAGTATAAATACTATATTAAGAATTATAAAAGTAGCGTATAGCAGACTTAAGCTTAGTATTAAGCAATAGTTTAAGGTTCTCTATTAGGTATTCTAAGCACTCTAAAGGCTTTATAAGAGAAGAAATAATAATTAAGATTATTAAATCTTAAATATTAGTGCTAGATTTAGCTTAGAGCTACTATAAATCTTATTAATACTTATATATTAGTTTTTATACACTATTAGCTATATGCCTACTATTAGAGAGAGGAACCTACCTTAGAAAGCCTATAATAGTTATGTGGCTTATATAATTATAGTAGTATTTAGTAGAGAATATATATTATCTATAAGAACCTTATTAGAATATAAGCACGCTATAAGTTATATAATACTAAAACTAAAAACTAATAGCTAAAAGTCTTTAAATTTACATAGTATGTTAGGTCCTTTATTAACGCCCTAGTCTAGGGCCTATAGCTAATCTATAAATTTAGCGCGTCCTCTATCTTAAGAAATAACTATCTTATCTATTAATTACTATTTAAAACTATTAACTATACTACTATTACACTATGTGTATTTTATAGGCGCTTATAACGCAAGATAAAAAGAGTTACTATAGTTCTATACTATTATTAGCCTAATAACCTTTACTAAATGCACGTATAATAGATTTAGACAAGCTAGAATAGAAGATAATAAATAGGTCTAGATATATTCTATATTTAGATTTATAGGTAATAGGCATATATATAGTAGTATTAGATAGAAATAAGGCAAAAGTAGCTTTATTATAAACTAGTCTATTTTTAGAAGTCTTAGAAGGCATAATAAAGCGTATTAGAAAGTTTAGTAATTCTAGCACTTAGGAGAATTCTATAGTTCTAGATAGCCCTAAAACTTAAATTCTAAGCAAAATAGATTATAATAGAATGAGGTAGTTACACTAGACGTAAGATATAATTAACTAATCTACTTATTAGCCTATAAGGAAGAGCTATAAAGAAAAGTAATAGTAATAAGAAATTTCTATATATAATTATAAGTGTGTAGTATATAAATATGCCTAGAGGCTATAAGGCTTTACTACTTTAGTAAAATACTTATAGTCCTATTTAATATGCCCCTTATTTCTCTATACAAATTGCGGCGTAGGTTAAATAATTAAAGAACTAGATTTATTATCTAGAAGCTGCGTATAAAGTTACGCTAGATTATGCTAAGGTAAAATAGTATGCCTTACTAGTAACTTTTAACTAGTAGGTAGCTTTTATATAGAAATAGAAAAATTCTAATAAGCTATAGATATAATATATATACTATCCTAAGTATTCTTACTTTTAACCTAAAGTTTTATTAGTATATAAGACCCTATTACAAATCTAGATAGATATATAAGGGCAGACTAGAAGAAAATATTTTCTTTTATATAGTATATAGGTTTCGCGTATATATATTCTATAAAAGAGAATAGTATAAAGAAGAAACTTATAATAAGTTTAATTATTATATAGACTAGAAGAAAGAGTAGTAGATATAAAAAGTAGTAAGTACTAAAGCTATTAATAAGCCTATAAAGAGGTATTCTAGAGAAGATTATAGCGAGAATATTAAGAAGAATAGAGGATATAACTATATAATATATAAGTGTCTCTAAAGGAGTTAGACTACTATACTAATTCTTACTTAGATATAAGATACAAATATAAGTTTTACTAGCTCTACTTTACCCTATATAATTCTATTTAGCAGAATAGTAATTTAGCCTATAGAAGTAGCTGCTAGTATTATTTAAGTAGGATATAATTAGCAATAATAAGGGCAACCAAAGGTTTAGAGCTTATAAAGTAACTAGTAGTAAATTTCTAAACTATATAAGTGCGCGTTCTTTATATAGGTTATAACTTTTCTAAGTAAGGACTAGATTATAGCTTTAGTTTTATTAATAATATTTACTATATTAATACAAATAAATATTTTATAGCAATGACTAGTATAAATTATACTAGAGAATTAGAGAGCTAATATATAACTATAGAATACTAAGCACTATAATTATTAATTTTTTCTACATATTAAAAAGTCCGCTAAATTTATCTATATCCTAAATAGTATGGTAGGCAGAAAAAGAATGCTAGAAACTACTCTTTTAGATAATATATACTACAAAAATTAGCTGCCTTACTCTTACTTATCTTAGTGTCCTATATATATAAGGTATAAAAGTAACGTCTATTCTAGAGTTGTAAGATATATAGTATAGCGAGATAAACTATAAATACTTTAAGATTAAGCGACTCTTTACTTCTAACTATATTAGATTTTCTTAAAGTCTTCTATTAATAATATTTTAAGCCTACTCGAGATTATTTTTGTCTTTATAAATATAAAATTTATAGTAGTGTTAAGACCTTTGTTCCTAATTAAGTAGAGCCTTTTCTAGTGTAGAAATTTAGCACTTTGCTATATAATACTACTATTTATCCCTAGTAGCCTTTTTAATATCTAGAATAATTTTATTTAAGCTTCTAAATGTTACTATAATAGCAGAAAGTTATTAGTGGCCTTGTAATAATTACGGCATATATGTTTACATATACTTGCCACCCTAGTTAGTACTTTAAAGTAAAGCAGCTTTCTAATATAGCTAGTGTAAGATAAACCCTATATATTTTACTATAATAACTACTATATAATATAATTTACGCTAGAAAATCTAGTCCTTATAGCTATAGACTTATAGCTGTGTTAACACTATAATATAATAGCTATAGCTAAGCGTTTATCTTTACTTATGCTAATATTACCTTAATAATTAGCTCTAGCCCTATTACGTAAATTTCTTAGCTGTCTAGATTACTATTATATGCACGACTAGCCTCGTAATATAATTAACGCCTTTTTACTACCTAATTGTAACTAACTCCTTATTAATTTTATTAGTTAAATCTACGCAGAATGCCTAACTTAAAGAATTAGATAATTAAACAGGCTTAAGAATAGAGGAAAAGAATTAAGAATATTCTAGATAATATTAAATTATATAGAGAACTCTTTAAATAATTTATTATACTAAGTAATATTAAGTAATTAGTATAGCTTATACGTGAAAAGTTTCTAATATTATAAGAACTGCACTAAGCCCTACTATACAAAGTAATGCTTTTCCTAATAGCACTTTAGGTAGTATCTTAAATATTTAGCGCCTTTTGTAGAAGATATCTATAGCACCTATTATATTACTAAGATTATAATTACGTGGGTTAATAGGCAAATAGTAGAAAATTATAATATTACTAAGAAGCTAAAGTGTACTCTTGCTAAGAAACAGAAGAGTAATAATCTAGATTATAATATTATTTAGTCTAGTTAGTCTTCTCTTCTTATTATATAATATATACCGCATAGAATTCTTCTAAGCTTATAATATTAGAGTTTATATAGTTGGATATTTTTACAAATTTAAAATAGACTACTAGATAGCTAAGTAGATAGAGAAAGACTTACTATAGCCATAATATAAATAACTAACGCGTCTTAAAGTAGTATCTATATAATTTATAAAATAAACACCTAACTATTTAAATGTTAAAATATCTATAGTAAATTTCTAGATTAATAAATAAAAGTAGAGGCTGCTATTGCACTAGCTACCTAAAAAGATTTAATTAAGTTTTAGTATTTAGATATATATGTCTATAGCAAGGCTTACTCTTTAATATAGAATAGTAATGTAAGGCTGCTATATTTCTCTATTCTTATTCTATTCTCTAGAGGCGCTAATAAGAATATCTCTACTATTAAAATAAAGAATACTATAGATAAAGCTTATAGAATAGATATAATAGGCTCGTATAGTCTTTATATATTTCTAACTAACCTACCTCTTTGTTTAATATTACTAATATAGGAAAATAGAATAAATACTATATAGACTATATTCTAGCCTATAGAAATATATATGCCTTCTTCTAGTAGATAGAACCTAATAAACTACACTAATATTATATTGTTATTAAAAGCTTTATTTCTTTTTGTTGCTTTTATGGCTATGGTTGCGCTATACTAGGATATTATCTCTAGAATAACTATTTGCTAGACTTAGATGCCTTAGCTATAACATAGACTAGAATCCTTACTCTATAATATAATAGGCTTCTATTTTAAACTGCTCTAAATATAGTGTTTTAAGGTGCCTATTTTAATAACTTAAACTATTTATAGTCTCTTTCTCTTATGCACGCTATAGGCTACTAGTGCCTAAAAAACTATACACTTTCTATAAATAAAATCTCTACTTAGGCGTTTATATAATCTTTCTTTCTTTATACTATTATTAATATGTGGCTACGCGCGAAATATAGTAAAATTTAATAGAAGTAATATCTCTCTCTATATAACGAGATACCCTCCTTACTAAGATATATTTATTATTTAAGTATCTTAAGTCTTTTCTTTATAAGTCTATAAAGTTATAGTTAATATATTATTGCTCTTTAGACATTTCTCTTTAGAAATTAAGTTCGCAGTAAGAAAAATATGGCAGTTTTAGTTATGCTATTAATTAATCTATTTATAGTATTATAAACTACTTTAGCTTTGTATCCCTACTCTATTATAGCTATTAACATATCTTTAAATTTTAGAGTATTCGAATAATTGCTCTATTAAATAAGAATATTATTCTAAGTTTTAAAAGGTAAATTTACTTAGCTTTTAAAAATATATATTTTAAGATTCTCTAAGCAAATTAGTCTAGAATACGTTTTAGCGCAAGGATTTAGTACACTTATATAATACTATATTATATTCCACGCTATATCTAATTAACTTAATATATAGCGTTGTTTTAGAAACTTCTATAAAGGTTACGTGCTAGCTATTTTTAGTAGTAGCGTGCTTTATTGCGTAAAGTAGCCTCTTACACTTACACTATTACTATAATTACTATTATAGACTAAGCTAGCTAGGTGCTAGCGTAAGCCCTCTATATAGATAGATCTAGATTACTATACTCTAGTAGAAAGGAGTAATATTTCTTACTTTACCCTCTATTATTATAATTGCGAATAAGAGTTAAAAGAGACTAAGGCCTAGCGCTAGTAATACCTTTTTCTAGAGAAAGAGAAAGCTCTTATATTATTCGCGCCTGCTAAGGTAGGCCTTAGGGTCTAGGTTTAGGCTTTGCGTTTCTATAGCCCTTACTTTGCCTTACTTAATATTTAACCTAAAATAAGTATAAAACTATACTTAGTTCTAATCTAAAATCTTTATTTTTCTTATTTAATATTAAATAGTAAATAATATAAACTACTATATTGTAAACACCTATACTATCTATTTTACTTCCTTACTTAACTTAACCTCTTACTCTAAATACTGTATTATAAACGTCTATACTACCTATTTTACTTTTTACTTAACTTAACCTCTTACTCTAAATACTATAGGCTAGTATTCGAAAGTGATTTTACTATTTATAATAGCTTAGAGCTATTATAATTAAAATAATTATATACCTTAAAGTTCTTTATCTATTTCTAAAGCTCTTTAAAGGAGGCTAGCTATTTACAATTTTATTTATACATTTTTTAAATCTTTAAAAGATAGTTATACAAGTTAGCTTTATTATACTAATATACGTTTTTAAACTAGTTAACCTAATATTATAGCCTTTTATTTTTAGTTACTTATATAGTATAAATAATTTCTACGTTATATTTATAATTAGTATTTACTTTAGCGCGTTAGAGTAAACTAATATTAGCTTTTCTACACCTCTTATCTCTAGTTTAATAGATATAGTTATTTCTTTCTTTACCTAGTAAATATCTCTACTTAGATATACTTACTATACTACTTATTATCTATAATAATAGTGTTTCTATAGTAATAGAGTTATTAGTTTCTACTAGCGACTAAGTATTTATTATTAGTAATAAGTTAGAAAGATATATAGTATCTACCTTATTATTATAGTATAGATAAGATAATTTATTTATTTTATTCGTTTTTATTAGGCTATTCTTACTAAGAGAAATATTAGCTAGCCATAGTAATTGTATATTATATACGCTTAGTTATTAATTATATAATATTAATTTAGTGCACTATGCCTATATATATATTAGTAACTATTTTATACTTATATACTATAAGTATATATCACGTGTTAACTTACTTACTAGATAGTAACACTTATTACTACTATAGCTCCTTATACGTCTACACTATAGGTTTAAATACCTAATAATACTATCTTGCTTATTATATTCTTTACTCTCCTCTACTATATTAGAATTACTTTAGAAGTTAATGCGCCTTATACTTATAGCACCCTAGCTAGAGAGTGTATAAATTAATAAAGCAGTAATACTATAATATACTTAGACGCTAAAAGCTATATTTAAAAAAAATAAGTATATAGAATCTAAAAGGCCTACTAGATTTACGCTAGGTAGAAAGAATAGATTTCTAAATTATCTAGCTTAAGGAGGTTAGTCTATAGCTGCTATATAAGTAGTTATATAATAGTCTAGCATATATAGTATATATAGCAAAGCTCTAGAATCTTTACCTACTAAAAACGCGCTTTTAAAATAACTATAACTATCTTGCTATATATTACTATGCGTAGTTAACTATTATTAAAAAGAATAATAATAAGAAGTACACGTACTAGTACTTTTACTTACTTACTACTTATAACACTATATAAATATACTAGTAGTAATAATAATATAATAATGATACAAACTAAGTCCTTTAAAAGAATAGGTAATAAAAGGAATAAAAGAAGCATATATAAAGTAACGTAACGTAAAGTAATCTAAGGGCAACTACTATTATCTATAATAAGATATAAATAACAAACTATTATATTATTGTATAATATCTACAATTAAAACTTCTATTAAAGTAAGATAATTTATAGTCTGAAGTTATTTTCTTATTATTTCTTAGGTAGCTTCTACTAATACCTAGCTTATATAGACTATTATAGGAAATAACTATACTTTCTATACTATATTAGAGTATTAGCGTGGAACTCTTAATCTAATAGAGTAGTAATAGTTATCTTAGCTATAATCTCTAAGGGTAGGTTTATTTAAGTTCTCTTAGTACTTATACTTTAAGCTTCTATTTATACTTTTAATAGTAAAGTTATTAGTAGTATAAGTTTTACTACCCTATAAACTACTACTACTACTATTACTAGGCTCTTTATCTTCTATAGCTATATTAGCTATTATGCTATACCTAATATATAAAATATTGCCTTATTAGCTATAAAGAGCGCCTACCTATTAAATCTATATAGTTAACTATATCTAGGATTTTTATATAGTCCTTTCTAGTTTTAGGTTAAGCCTTTATTCCCTTTCTATAACTAGTAGTCTAAGTAGTTCTAAAGTGCTTCTTATACTTTAGAGTACGTAGTTTTGCTATATTAGAGAGATTATATTAAATAAAGTCTAAAATGACTATATTTATAGTACTATAAAAAGAGGCAGTCCTAATTATTACTTATAGTGACTTATTAAAATAGGTTCTTAGTTAACTAAGAAGAGCAAAAATATAAAAGTTTAAATAGGTAAAGATTCTATATATATAATTCTCTATTATATAAGGCCTACTAAAGCAGGCTAAGACTATATCTTAAGCAACCTTATACTGTGGAAATAATCTAGAGATAATATCTAGCGTCTTTAATATATATAAGAAAGAATTATATTAAGTTAATTATATTTTTTTAACTATTACACTTACATAAGGCACTTTCTTATTATTTATAGTACTAATTAGCTAAAAAGGAAAAGTAGTAATAATAACTATATTAGTGGCAAGACTATGCTATTAGAGTTTTGTTCTCTCTTATAGATATAACTAGTAGGCCCTAGTCCTTATACTTACTATCTAACACTAAAATCTAGAAAGCTCTTTAGTAAGCAAATAGTTCTTTAATTATTAATAAGCCTAAGACTAAGTTTAGACCTAGGTTTAGATTAGTGCTTCTAAGTTCTAAGAAAGCACAGCTTTAATATACGTTTATGCTACCTTAAGAATCTATTATAGTAACTAGTATAGGCATTGTCTATAATAATAGTATATATTTTTATAGTTACTAATAAGTCTATATAAAGTGTCTTATAAGGTTATATTATTATTAACGTTTCTATTACTTCTAAATTTTCTATAAAGTAAATACAGCCATAGGCAAATTGTATAGGTAGATAAGGGCACTTTCCTCTAGTAAAAAAGCCCTTTAAAGAGAATTAAGAAAAAACCAATACTAGTAACCTATTATCTATCTAAAGCGTAAATTAAAATTTCCAACAAAGTTTTTCCTAAATTAGAAGATAGTAATATGCCTTAATTAACTTTCTCGTCCTATGAGTTTAAATCTTAATAACTTATTAAGACTAGTAACTAGTTAAAGATTTCTTAATTATTAGAGGTACTTACTAATAGCTTTTCCGTCCTATAAGTTTAATCTAGTAACTTAGTTAAGACTAGCTTAAATAGTTAGAAATTTCTTAATTATTAGAAATACTAGCTTATTTAGGCTACTTTTCTTCTTATCTACAAAGATTGGTTTTTTGGTGTTTAAAAACTAGAGGGGGAGAGGGCGAGATTCAAACTTGCTAAGAAGTCTAAGTTTTCGCTGATTTCTAGACTAAAATCCTCGCTTATAGTCCCCCACTACTATTAAGGTTATATAGCTAATAAGTTGCTAGTTAAATTATACTATAACAATACTTACTTTAACTTATATACTTAGGCTATATAACTATCTAATTCTATTAAATATATACTTTCTAGAAATAGGTAGTAACTAGATACATATAGTCGCGCTAGAATAAGTGTACACTTAGATTTCTATAAGTGCCTTTGCCGCAGTATAATTTCTACGCCTAGGTAAAAAGCTAAGCTCTTACTAAAAATATATATAGTGGTTTGGCTCTTATATAAAGCCCCCTCACTATTAGATAAAAATACGTATAGGTATCCTACTAATACTTATAAGAAGGCTATACTATAAGTAACACTTTCTTCTTTTTATTAAATCTAGCGTAAAAACTATATAAGCCTATAGATACCTATTCTATCTAACCTACTACTTATATACTAATAAGAGAGTTCTTAGTAAAAGCTACCTACTTATTAGTAACTCTAAGACTAAAACTTAGACTTATATCTTAATTCTTAAAACCTATAGGTAAATTAGCGCCTAAACTAGCTTCTATTAAGTTAAGAGACTACTTTAGTCCTTTCCTCCTATTCTATCTATAACGCTAAAACGTAATCTGCTATTATATAAATAGTTATTTAAATATAGGCTTTACTAGTTAGTATTAAGTGCTAGATAAGTATATACTAACACTGCTTATATATATAACTAGTAGGTTATAACCTAGCTAAGTCTACTTTATACTAGGATAATTTAGAGTAATTATTTCTTTATTAAGGGTTTAGCTAAAATTATACAGGCTTAACCTATTTTACTAAAATGCTATTAAGGCGTACTAGACGTAAATATTACTATTTTATTATTTAATAATATAGTAGATTAATAGTCTCTAATATAAGCTTCTTTAAGAAAAAAACTAAAGAATTAAAAGTATTTTATTTATATGCTAAATTAAAGTAAAGGGTAGTAGGTACTATAAATACTACTTTATTATAGCAAAGGTAAGAAAGCTAAAGTAACTAAAATTTAAAAAGGAATAGAGCTACTTAAAGAGTATAAAAGAGAAAATAGAAAATCTCCTTAAAACGCCTTAGCGCCCTTATTATTAGTTAGCAAAGAAGAAAAGACTAGAGCTATTTAGGTAGTGTAATAGTTATATATAGTCAAGGTAAGAAAATATATTATAGGTAAGCCTAAGTAACTAAAGAAGAAATAGTGCGGTATTAGAAGAGAAGAGATAATAGAAAAATAAGAGTAGTCTAGTAAGAGTAGCGTACTTTTATATAATAGAGTTAGTGTATAGGCTAGATAAAAGTAGCAATATACTAAGTAAGCCTCTATTTTCTACTTAGGAAACCTCTATTTCTAGATGCGATTTTACTACTATTAGTATAACTAATAAGATAACTATAATAACTACTATCTATACTAAAAAAAAAAAAATTTCTTCTAGTAGTAACTATAATAGTAAAACTAGCTTAAATAACTAGTAGGAAATAATAAGCCCTAATTATAAACCTTTCCTAATTATAGTTATAGCTAAAGTTAAAGGGAAAGTTTTTACATTACTATAAAAGTTTAAGTAGAATAACCTAATAGTGTCTTATTAAAGCTCTAGGCACTATATAATAATAGTGCGAAACTAAACCTAATTAGCACTAATATAGTAAAGTAAGGTAACTTTATCGTTATACTATTTTATTGAAAGCTAATAGCTACCTTTATTAATAATAATTAGTTAAGGTTAAATAAATCCTATAACTTAATAATAGCCTATTAAAACTTCTATAGAGTTAGAAAGATAGTAGAACTTACTTAGTTTTAGGCCGCAGCCTTTATAAGATATTACTTTATTTTAGATTTTCTATAGCTCTAAAAAGCTATTCTAAAAATTTAATTCCTTATAGGAACCTTTAAATAGTAAATAAATTATAAGGACCCTAAACGCGTGTAAATTATTAATTACGCCCTAAATCTTCTTACTAATTTACAACTAGGAGAATAGGCTTACCTACTATACTCTAACTATATAGTCTTTTAACCTATTAGTTAAGATACCTATAAGTATTTTATAGAGAAACTATAGGTAAGCACTATAATAATACTAGGCCTTATAGGACATAGTAGTAATATATAAAAGAACGCATAGTATTACTAGAATAGAGGCCTATTATAGCTAAAGAACTAGTTACTAGATATTATTAATTAACTAAAGTATTATATTGCAAACTATCTAGTACTATAATAGCTACCTAAAACTATTACAAAATATATAATTATAGTAATATTTAACTAAACTTTTTAGTAGGCTATCTTAGCTCTAGTATATATCTATAGGTGCCCTAAGCTAGATAAACCTTAGACTTCCTTAGGCTATATAGAAAACAATAACTTCTCTAATCTAAAGAAGCTAAAGTATATTTTTAAAAAACTATACTATAAGTAGCAGAATTTTAGTAAACGTTAGACGCAGATTATATATATAAATAGCAAATATAATTATACTATTAATATTAAGAAGGGCATAAAAATTTCTAATATACCTATACATAACCTCTCTAAAAAGAAGCTAGATTTTCTTTAAGAGTACCTTAAGTTAGCCTAGAAAAAGAGCTAAATTAGACCTAGTAAATTACCTATAAATACACCTATTCTATTTATACTAAAAGTAGATAGTATAATATAACTTTATATTAATTACTATAGCTTAAATAAAGTTATAGTAAAAAATTACTACCCTATTCTATTAGTTATAAAAATAATAAACTACCTATAAAAGGTATAGATCTTTATAAAGCTAGACTTATAAAATACATATTATAGGCTCTAGATTAAAAAAGGTAATAAATAGAAGATAGTATTTAAAACGCGTTATAGTTGCTTTAAGTATCTAGTTTTACTATTTAGGCTTATAAACGCCCCTGCTACCTTTTAGTCTTATATTTATAGGGCCCTTAGTAGTATATTAAATTACACCTACGTAGTGTATTTAGATAATATCTTTATCTATTTAGAGAATAACAATAATTATAATAGAAATATAGATAAAGTACTTAAATAACTTATTAAATAGGGCCTCTAGTATAAAGTAAGTAAATATATATCCTTTACTAAGTTAGTAGAATTTTAGGCTTTATTATTATTGCTAAAGACTTAGTAATAGACCTAATAAGGGTATAAACTATCTATAAATAGCTAGTTTCTAAAAATTACTATAATATTTAAGTATTCCTAGGCTTTATAAACTTCTATTAGAGGTTTATCTTTAATTATAGCTCTATTATTAAACTATTAACAAATCTAATTAAAGCCGCCTTAAATCTAGACTCTAGAATCTTTAGTCTTAAGAAAAAGAGAAAGCAATAGAGCAAAAAGGGACCCACTAAATAATATCTTTCTTAGCCCTAGTTACCTAAGGCAAATAAGGCTTTTAAAGACTTTTACTTTAAGTTCCTAGACATACTAGTGCGATAACACTTTAATTCTTAGAAGCTAGTAAAAATTATTACTAATACGTTAGACTTTACTATAGCAGTAATACTACTCTAGTTATAAGATATAATAAAGGTAATAAAGAAGTATTAGAAGCTAGTAGCTTTCTAGAATTAGAAGTTTAGTAGGCTAGAAGTTAACTAGCCTACTCATAAAAAAAAGCTCTTCGCAATATACTTTATATTTAAGTATTAGTAATAATATATTATATACTTCCTAGACCTAGTCTATATACTATTTAACTATAATAACCTCTACTACTTTAGTACTATAAAGTCCCATTCTCTTAAATAGACAAAATAGGTAAAGAAGCTAGTAAAGTTTAACTTTAAAATTAAATATAAGCCTAACGTAGACAATTTAGCAAACGTTTCTTTGCAAAGACCTAATTATAAAAAGGCTTTATACTAGGTGTAGAGTAATATATACAAAATACTATATTGCCTATACTTTAATAAAAGCTTTATATCTTGTCTATTTAGATAACTAGGGCTTAATACGTAAAATAATAAAAGGCTAAGCTAAGTATAATAAATAAGAACTATTCTAGAATAGTTTCTATAAAGAACTATTAACTTCCTAAAAAGATATCCTTAGTAAAAGATACTTATAGTATAAGTCTATTTAGTAATATACTGCTATTAGTTTAATTTAAGAGTACTACTAGTTATAAAGACCTCTAAAGAAAGAACTTTAAAGCTATATAAAGTAAAAGGGTAGTAATAATAAGCTTTACACCTCTAAATAGTATATAAAAATACTAATAGTAGAGGTTCTAGATATAGAAACCTTCTTATTATATATCTAAGTGCGTAGAGTAGCGCTTAGGAATACTGCCTTCGCACTAAATATGCTAGACCTTCTTCTTAATTATATTAGGAAATCGTAAGTTAGGAATAAGGCCTATTCTAGACTTAAGTCGCTAATACGTTAAAAAGAAGGCAAGGTAAAAAAGGAAAAACTCTACTAAATAGTTAATCTAAGTAGCGTCCTTTATAGAGATAGAAAAGTATAGATTCTAGATAATAATGCTTTATAAGAAGCTATCCTTACTATAAATTATAATAATCTTATAGGTGGCTACTATAGAGTTAAGCGTATAGTTAAGGTTCTTTAAAGAAAGTACTTTGAGAAGGAAATTTAATAAGATACTAAAGACTATATTAAATATTATATACTCTACTAACTAAATAAAATTTAATAGTATAAACTACTAGAATTACTAGAACTTTTTTTTAGCTACAATACCCTACTATTATCTATTATTAGACTTTATTACTAATTTACTAAAGTTAGATAGTAAGTATAGTAAGTTATATTTAACTATTATTAATAATACTACTATAAAAAAGTTAATAATAATTTTATATATAGTTTATTACTACTACTATTTACTAGATACTAGATTTTAGTACCTTTTATTTTACTTCTCTCTATATATAGTGCGGACTTAACCTTAGTTAGAATGTTTATATAATAAAGATTTTTAATAGTAAGTTATATAATATAGTGCTAGTTCTTATTAATAAATCTTTAAAGTACGCCTAGTACTTCCCTATTAATAAAATAATTACAGTCTAATAACTAACTAATCTTTTATTAGAGTAGGCGTTTCTAAAGATAGAACTATTAGACTTACTAGTATTAGACTAGAGATTAGTCTTTTGAAGCTAGTTCTAGTTAAATATATACTACTATCTTAAGATTAAAAAGTATATATCTATAGTGTTTTATTTATAGTCTAATAGTTAGACTAAGCGACTAAACTAGAAAATAGAATTGTACCTATAAATCTATATAAACCACAACTAGACTAACTAAATAAATTTACTTCTATACGTAAAGTATATATATAACTCTAAAAGACAATTTATAACTAGGTATTTACCTATTAAAGTAGCATATAGTATACTCCTAGCAGGTTTTAATAGAGTTCTAGACTAACACTAGCTAAGAAAACCTAATTCTAGCCTATAGAAAGGTATACCTAATACTAAATAGTTACTAAATCTATATTAATAAGTTGCTATAAGAATAGTAAAGTAGTTTAGTAACTAAAAAGTTACCTTATAAAATATAAAGCGTATAAGTAAAACGTACTAAATATAGTATAATAAAAAGCGTCTACTAGTACACTTTATTTCTAGTAATAAGGTTCTGTTTAACTATAAGAATATCTTAATAATAAGACTATTTAAAAAGTTTAACTATTAGTTTCTTAGATTCTTTATAGTAAAAGAGAAGGTTAATAAGCTAGTATATTTACTAGATTTACTATCTTCTATATATTGTATATACCTAGTATTCTATATCTCTCTTTTAGAATTCTAGTAGGCTTTTCTAGTCTTAAAGAGTTTCTGTCTAGGTCCTATTAAAATTCTAGACTAAAATAATATAAGTTAGTATAAAGTTAAAGGAATTATATACTATAAGATCTCTCTTCTAGGCAGGAGTATAAACTGCCTCCACTTATTTAGTTTTTCAGTAGTCCTACTATATTTAATTACTACGTTTTTCTATTACGTTACTAGCGCTCATATAATGTGATATTATGTGATATTACGTGTAAGCGCTAAGCCCTAGAACTAGAGCGCGTTAAAGTTTTTCTACCATCTTCCCTAGCTTCTAAGACAACTAACCCTATAATAATAACACTCTAACTTACTTGCCTGCCTACTATATTACTAGATAATTAACACCCACCTTTTAATCTTTTGCTACTACCCTACTAGATAATTAACTACTTAGAACTTCTAAATACACACTTTAGTGCTACTGTAATATATAATAAATTACGTACACTCTCTACTTCTAACACTAAACAGTACTCTAATGCTACTCTAGCTTTCTCTTCTAAATCTTTTATAATATAATTATATACTTATATATTATCTATATCTTTAGTACTTACTCTATATAACTACTATCTTTAAAGCAACTAGCTATTAATTAGAAATTTAATATTAGGTAGTAATTGCTCTTATAAGCTACGTAGGAGTATATAACTACTAGTCTAGACTTTTACTTTATAAAAATAACTATATTCTAGTTCTTACTAATAGTTATAAGCATCTTATACCTAAACTAATATAGAGCAATTTATATTATAAGGCTTATCTCGCCTTTAATTCTAGACTCCTACTTAAGAAGATATGTATTCTTTTTAATATAGCAATCTAACTCTATAGTAGCTATCTACTTACTATATAGGTTCTTAGTATAGACTATATAGTTTTTAATATTAAGTGGCGTCTAACTATTATACCTAGCTGCGTTGTTTATATCTTCTAGATAGGGGCGTAACACTATATATCTAGTAACAATAGCGTTTTTAAGACGAGGGATAGATATAGTAACTAATCTTAAGGTCTTAACTAGTAATTAAATATTTGCAAGAATAGAAAGATAGTATAAAGAGATAATCTATATTTAGTTGCGTATTTTATTCTATATAGGTAGTAGCTACGTATTATATTATTATTAACTATAGTGTCTAGTACATCTCATAATTAACTACCTCTAGTATAAGGGGCCGATTTGTACGTGCTAATAAATAGTTTCTAATTTATCTTACTACTTTACCTTTTTTAATACGTTTTTAGTACACCTGTAGCTTTCTCTTATAGCGTTATACTATATACTAAAAGGTCTGCGCTATTTCTCTTCTTAATACTATAAGACCTAAAGAATAGGCACCTAGTTCTATATTAAATAGCTAGGATAGCTAAAGACTAATATAATCTAGAAAGATAAAGAGAACTTAGATAACTATAAAAGAAGTATCTAGAAATACTAGAAATCTCTAAGAGATATATCCTAGAGTACTATTAGCTCTTCTAAGGGTAGACACTAAAGCGGGCCTAAGAAAACATAACTACTATATTACTTACTATATTAATAAGTATAGACCTAAAGTTTACACTCTTATAGAGTGTAAAAAGAAAAAAAGAGGCAATATAATATTACTATATAGTTCTACTCCTAGAAATATACTAGTTTTACTATATAGACTAGTAGACAAAAAAATAGACTTATAAAGATCTACCACTAGTGTAATTTACTATAATTTACTACAAATTACACTAATAGATTCTTAATACTAACTCTTAGGAATCTATAGTACCTAAGGCATATATATTATATTAAAGTTTAATTTTATAAAATTATAGTAGTATAGAATATATAAGTATAAAGAAATAAAGTCTATTCTAAGCTACTTAATTAGCTTTTAAATATATATATATATATATATATATATATTAGGTTTAGGTTAATAAACTAGATAGATAATCTAGAAAGCTAATATCTACTATCTTACTAATAATAAACTAAGTACTTTCTATAAAAGACTAGAAAGAATAAAGCAGATTATTCTACTTAGTGTACTTCTTAGTATTTACTATCTTAGTATTAGGCTAAATATTAGAGGGCTAGTAATATAGTTTCTTAGAAACTAGGGTCTATATTTAAGAAACCATTACTAGAAAGGCTATAGAACTAAGAGTTACCTTAACTAGAAAACCTAACCTAGACCTATTAGGCACGTTAGTGCTATAATAATACTAATAATAATTATAATAGTGTATTAAAGACTTAGAATCACAGAACTATTTTTTAAGAATCTTGTTTATAATAATATTTACTAGATACTTTTCTTCTTAAGTACCTAAACTAAGCTATTATAATTAGTAATAGAATTGGGGCAAGGACCTTAACCTACCTAATAACGGTACATATTATACTTATAGAAGACTTAAGAAGCAGCCTTATATACTATAGTGTTACCTTTATAAATACTCTTCTTAATAAGACGCTTTAGCTTAGAGTTATAAAAGAATATAAAATATTATAGTAGTTAAGTATAGTTAAAGGCGCACTTAAACCACTTATAAATAGCATTATTAGCTAAATTATTAAAGATCTAGTTAAATATAGACAAACTATTCGCCTTATATTTTAAATTCATATAGTAGTTAGTAAAATTAGCAAGGTATACTATAATATTAGTAGTATAATAAAAGTGTGCTAATAACTAAAATCTTATATTAGCTATATAAGAAACTAGCTTAGAAAGATACTAAAATAGTATTAAAGAAGCATCTACTAGAATATACTTTCTAGATTTTAAAAATATATAATAGTTATAAACTATAAAGTTACTTTTTAAATACTTATAGAAAGATTCTTATAAAATCTTTATAAAGCTCTCTATAGTACTATTAGAATTCTTATAGAACTTTATTGTTAAGCTACTAATATAAAGTCTACACTACTTATAGTAAAGCTTAGGCTAAGACTTTATACTACTAGTAAGAATATAAATATACTAAGGCAAAGGCCTATTAAAAGTAGCCTTAAAGGTAGGCAAGTAAGAGGAAAAAGTAGTCTAAGAAGAGGTTATAATAAGGCAGGATTGTTAAAGTTATAGAGAAAGTTTAGTACCCTAAAAAATAGAATCTAGATTAAAAGACACTCTTTTATATATAAACTAGAAGTCTAGAAAATTCTACCTATAGTAAGCTCTATAACTTACTACTTTACCCTTAACCTCTTACTAATTAGAGCCTTAATACCCTTAATTATTACTATAATTAGTTTATTATCTACTATAGAGCCTTAGCGTAAACTATAATATTACGTAAAGAATTATCCTTACTAATTCTAATTAGCCCTCTTAGAGACCTTAATAGCCCACTATTAGTTATTTTTGCTAGCTATTACCTAAAGCGTAATATAGATATATAGCCTTACGTAATTGTCTAATTAGAATATATATAGTAATTAGGCAATAATTAGGCAGATAATATTAGTATACTAGTCTACAGATAAATAGATAAATAATAGTAAAGACTTTGTAATTAATTTAGAATAGTAAAAAATCTAAGTATTTTAGCTAACTAAGTAGCAAAACTTAAGCTTATAAGTATATAAGGCTATAAGTACTATAAATAAATACGCACTAGCTTAATATTAAATTATAACTAGTAAGTTTATAACTAGTAAAATACTCTAAAAAGGTTACTACTATAAATAGTAGCTTTTTATAGTAAATAGTAAAAGATCGCTCTAAGAAGTAATTTCTAACTAATTATAAAGTGTAAAGGGTGTAAGAAATAGGTCTTTCTAATATAGTTTTTCTAATTATAAGTTTTTTCTAAAAAAAACCTATCCTCTAAAGGGCTATACTATATCTAGTATAGGACTAGTAAATACCTAAGAAGTGCCTAGAGTGGAAAATAACTATAGTAAAATTTTCTTCTACCTTAAAGGCTTAAGACGAGTCTTAATAAAAAGGAAAATAATTATTAAGGACATTTACTACTAAACCTATATTAGAGATACTTTAGTAATTTTACAGATTATCCCTAGCTCTAACCTAGACTAGATTAGATAATATAGCTTATAGATACTTATATAGCTTCTTAAATACTTTGTAAGAATTTGTCTTAATATACTATTTTATCCTAATCTAAATTACCTACTACTTTAAGCCTTATAATAGTAGAGTTAGTAATAAACTTAGCTATAGGCAAATAAAAGATCTAGTTATCCTATTAATAGTTAATATAAACACGTATGTACTTTTTTAAAGTAGCGTTAGCAACCTCTATCTATCTATCTATCTTAGGGTGCTAACTAGTTAATAAGTAGGGCTTTGTTTTAAGTCTCTTATAAAGGCGCTTCTAGAAGTATATTTTAAATTATAAATTATAATTACTAATAATATCTTCTATAAAACCTTTCCCTTACTAGATATACTTAATAAAGGCCTCTAAGATAGCTTTAGTAGTAATCTTACTTATAGTAATAAACTTTTTCTTTTTACTAAGGTAGTTTATAATTACTATAATATTAGTATATTAGAAAGAGAAATATTATAGATGTCCGTATATCGTACGGGCAAGGGCACCTGAGGGTATTAAGGTTTCAATATTGCCGCACGATGGCATCACGTGGGGATCACGTGATGCCCGTGCGCCGCGGCCCGTGCGCCGTAGAATCTTCTCCTTTCTATCCGCACCCTCTCTAGAGACAAGCAATCAATACTAAGTCGTTCTATTATATTATTTCCTTTTCTCGTACAATCGCCCCGTATACTCTTCACGCTTGCTAGTATAGAGGATTAGAATTCGATGTCTATACAGCTAGCTGTAGAGTACTCATTTAATAATAGACCTTTTAGTATATAGTATAACGCTATAAGGAAAAGCTATAGATGTGCTAAAAACGCATTAAAAAAAGTAAAGTAGTAAGATAAATTAGAAACTATTTGTTAGCACGTGAAAATTAGCCCCTTATACTAGAGGTAGTTAATTATAAAATATACTAGACACTAAAGTTAATAATAATATAATGCGCAACTACTACCTATATAGAATAAAATACGTAACTAAACATAGATTACCTATTTATATAATCTTTCTATTCTTGCAAATATTTAATCGCTAGTTAAGATCTTAAGATTAGTTACTATATCTATTTATTACCCTAAAGACGCCATCGCCACTAAATATACAATGTCGTGCCCCTACCTAGAAGATATAAATAACGCGACTAGGTATAATAGCTAAATACCACTTAATATTAAAAACCGCATAGTCTATACTAAGGACCTATATAGCGAGTAAATGGCTGCCACAGAGTTAGATTGCTATATTAAGAAGAATACGCATCTTCTTAAGCAGAAGCCTAGGATTAAAGACGAAATAAGCCTTATAATATAGATTACCCTATACTAGTTTGGGTATAAGATGCTTATAACTATTAGTAAGAACTAAAACATAGTTATTTCTATAAAGTAAGAGTCTAGACTAGTGGCTATATACTACTATATAGCTTATAAAAGTAATTACTACCTAATATTAAATTTCTAATTAATAGCTAGTTACTTTAAAGATAGCAGTTATATAGAGTAGGTGCTAGAGGTATAAATAATATATAAGTACGTAATTATATTATAAGAAATCTAGAAAAAAGAGCTAAAGTAGTGTTAGGGTCCTATTTAGTATTAGGAGTAAAAAGCGCGCGCAATTTATTATATATTACAGTAGTACTAAAGCGTATATCTAGAAGTTTCAAGTGGTTAATTATCTAGTAAGGCGGCGGCGAAAGGTTAAAAGGTAGGTGTCGATTATCTAGTAACACTGTAGGCGAGCGAGTAAGTTAGGATATTATTATTATAGAGTTAGTTATCTTAGAAGCTAGAAAAGACGTTAGAAAAACTTTAACGCACTTTAGTTCTAGGGCTTAGCGCTCACACATAATATTATGTAATATTACATTATATGGGCACTGGTAACGTAATAGAAAAATATAGTAATTAAACGTAGTAGGGCTACTTAAAAATAAAATAAGTAGAGGCAGTTTATACTCTTGTCTAAAAAGATAATATTAGTATATATCTATTATTTATACTAATAAGATAAGAAATTTTTAATAAAGTCTATTAAAATTAACTTCTAATAGTAGTTAGAAATAAAAAGTAGGTGTAATAAACTATATATAGTATCTTAATAGAACTTACTATATTAATAATATATATATATATATATATATATAGTAGGCAATAATATATATTATATATGGCTAGTAATACTATTATAAGCTTACTTAAGAATTCTTGTATAATTCTTTTTATTATGTAGTATATAGAGTTAGTCTTTAATATATAGTAACCTATTACTTAGGCGGCTACTAGCTACTTCTAATTTTAGGCCTTATTTTAATAGCTTCTCTAGTAGCTAGTAGACTTTACTCCTAATAGCTATAATAATATTCTATACTATTTTAGTCTTACTATAAGCTTTTTAGATACATTTAATTAAGTTAGCTATAACTTTAGTCTTTAGTATTAAAGTGGCAGCGTTAGATATAGCAAGCTTCTCGCTTATATAGTATATTATAGATATAAGTTTAATAGCTAAGTTATAACTCTTATAAGTAAGTATATAAGCTACTATAATAGTATAGTATAACTTTTCATTTTTAAATATTTTAAGGCATAATATTATCTATATTTAGTATTACTAGTAAATATCTTTATTACTGTTAAATAGATTACTAAAATAGTAAGTTAAGGTATTAGGCTTACTACTTTATATACTAAGGCAATATTAAATATAAAAGTTAAACTTAGCTAGAAATTTAGCCTAACGCACTTATTATTAGTTTAGGCGCTTATTAGTTATAAAGTACTATAATGCCTAATAATTAGTAATAATATTAATTGGGTCTAAGGTCTCTAATAGTTTAGATTACCATTTCTTAAAAGCTTATATAATAGCTAATAGTTCCTTATTATAAATCTTATAATTATATTTAGTTAGATTTATCTTATATAATACGAACGCTATAGAGTAAAATACGCTATTTTTATTCTTTTATAATAGGACTATAGTAGTAATAAAGTCTAACGCGTTAGTTTCTAACTATATTTTCTTATCTAGGTTAAAGTGTATAAGAATAGGTATATTAGTAAAAGCTTTCTTAAGAACGTTAAATGTAAGGACTTTATATAACCCTAGTTTAATAGGCTAATTCTTTAGTACGTTACCTTTAGTTAGGTTTATTAAGCGTTAAGCTATTTTGCTACAACTAAGAATAAATTATTAATAAAAGTTTATAAATTCTAAATAGGCTTATATATTCTTAAGCGTTTATAAAGGCTACTAGTTAAGTATAGCTTAAACATTTCCTAGGTCTATTCTAATGCCTTTAGTAGTAAGAATAATATCTAGGTACTTAATCTTCTTAACTTTAAATTAACACATATTAATATTAAGATATAGGCTAGCTTATTTAAGTTTCTTAATAATAGTTTATACGAATTAAATATACTCTTTATCTAACTTATTATACACTAGAATATTATCTAGATAGGTAGTATAGAAGTTATTAAGGTATTAATAAAGAATCTTATTAATATACGTTTAAAAAGTACTAAGTATACTTATTAATTTAAATAGTATAATTATATTCTTAAAGGAAATATAATATGTAAAAAAATCCTATTTTCTCTTTATTATCTTCCTTAACGCAAATATTATTAAAGCCTATAATAATATTAAAAAATAATATAAACTTTATCGTATTTATATATGCTAAGGTATTCTTTAGTAGTAGTAGGACATTATAATTACACTTTATAATAGTGTTAATTATATAGCATTAATATAAATGCGTAATCTACTCTCTAGTTTTTAATAATAAGGATAGAAAATATGTACTAAAATATACTTATTCTTAAGAATTCTTTAGTAGTTATCTTATTAATATATTTCTTAACCGCTCTTTCCCTAGGATTAATCTATAATATTACGTAATTTAGGACTGGCTATTTAACTAACTACTATGTCACGTAATTAATAATTTCTTTAATAATACTTTTTACTATAATAATAATTATAATAATTATAATAATTATAATAGTAACTAACCTAACTATTTTATCTAACTTTCTCTTTATAGTAGATCTCTTCTTATAACTAGTAAGCTATATACTACTATTTAGAATCTTGCTATTACCGTCTATCTTCTCTATACTCTTACTATTACTGCTTATTCTTACTCTTATTACTTATAGTCCCCTATCTTAATAACAGTCTAGATAATTACTATTGCTTTAATAAGCTTTTTATACTACTATTATGCCTCTAGCGTCTTATATATTATAATAAACTATTTCTCTCTTTTACTCTAGTTCTTATCTTTATAGTCCTTATTACCTTTATTTTTAATTATAATTTTAAGCTTCTACAGTATAATCTTTGTGTTGTGCTATTATTATATTATAAAGGCTGCGTCTCTACTAATATCTAGGTACTAAAGAAGTGCCTTACACTTTAGTATCTAAAGGCATAAGACGTAGCAAATTAGCCTAAAGATATTACTAATAGAGTACTTAAAGATAAGCTTTAGAAGTCTCTTTAATAATCTTTCTAGTTGTATAAGGTTACTAAATCTCTAGGAATTATTCTTAACTTTGCCTTACTAGTTATCTATATCCTAACTAATTTTTTTTTGTAAACAAAGCTGCATCCCATAACTATACTATAGTAAAAAAATAAAATCTAGCTATAACCTTTTTTCTTTATACTAGCTCTTAGTAAAAAGTCTTAAATATAAGTAACTTAACTAAATTTAATAATAGCTATATTACTATAGGTATTAGATTTAGATGTAATATTAGATTACTAGAAAGTTATTACGTTACTAGATATAATAGATAAATAGATAAAGATTTAGTATTCTAGGCATTTTTAATCTTAGTTAGAATTTCTATATAATAAAAATCTTAAATATTTCTTAACCGCTAGTAATTCTAAATATATAAGCCTTTATATGTGTAGGTAGGGCACCTTATTATATATTAAGTTAATAGCATAGTTAATGCCTAGTTAATAAGGTGTAGATTTATTAGCTTTCTTTAGGTTAAAGTACTTAATCTTATCTTGAAGCCAAGATAGTAATATGCTTAAAAGCTCTTTTTTAAATATAGTTTATTAATAAGCTTCTATATAAACTTATTATAATTAGTCTAACTATAGACTACTAAGTTTATAACTATATAAAAAGTTTCTATACTATAATTGCCTTTTACTAGATTAAGTAGACGACTAAGTTATTTTTAATTATAAGGCTTAATCTAGGAAACTGCCCTAGGATTCTATACCGCTATTAGATAAGCTACCTTACTAGTAATTAGGCTAATATCTTCGCGAGTGGCTATTAGTTAAAATAAGCTAGTTAGTGCTTTACTATAATATATTATCTTTAGTAAGGCGCCTTTTAGGTAATAAATCTAGTAGTAGTATTAATTAAAAGTTATTATTTATTTATATATCCTAAGCTTAGAGTTATATGTAAATATCTAATCTATACTAAGCATAATATTAAAAACCTAATATTAATTATAAAATATATTATAGTACTAGTATAAGTTCTATAGTGTATAGTTAAATCTACTACGTAGATAATCTTATTAATAACTTTACTACTTGCTAGATATAGTGTAATAGAATTATTAATATTATAGGGCTTAAGCTAATATTATTTTATAAAGTTAGAACTAATAAAGCTTATACTTACTCTAGTATTAGTTAATTAGTAAGCTCTAGTCTATTTATAGGCAGCCTAAAGTTTAGCTAAATAAAAGATTTATAATTACTTACCTTTATCTAGTTTTAGTTTAGCTTTTAGTATAGTAGTGAAGATCTACTATATACGCTAGAGCTTAAGGTTAAGCTCTATAAGTAACTCTAAGTCCTCTATCTTTTTACGTACTTTAGTTATATTCTATTATAGTTTACGCTATTATTACTTTTATGCGTAGTTTTACTTAGAAGCTAAGTAAAATATAAGTTATTATTCTAGCTATACTTTACGTCTTTCTTATCTAATAATTTATACTTAGAGTATGTGTAGCGTTAATTAAATCTACCTAGAAGTAGGACGACAAAGGCTTTTATCTTAAATAATATAATATTAGAAAGAGAAATATCGTAGACCTTTTAGTATATAGTACAACACTATAAGGGAAAGCTATAGGTGTGCTAAAAACGTATTAAAAAAGATAAAGTAGTAAGATAGGTTAGAGACTATTTATTAGCACGTGTAAATTAGCCCCTTATACTAGAGGTAGTTAATTATAAGATATACTAGGCACTAAAGTTAATAATAATATAATATGCGGCTACTACCTATATAGAATAAAATATATAACTAGATATAGATTGCCTATTTATATTACCTTTCTATCTTTATAAATATTTAATTGCTAGTTAAGATCTTAAGGTTAGTTACTATATTAATTTCTTATCTTAAAAACGCTATTACTACTAGATATATAGTATTATATTCCTATCTAGAAGACGTAAATAACGCAGCTAGGTATAATAGCTAGACGCCGCTTAATATTAAAAACTATATAGTTTATACTAAAGACCTATATAGTGAGTAGATAGCTACTATAGAGTTAGATTACTATATTAAAGAGAACACGCATCTTCTTAAGTAGAAGCCTAAAATTAAAGGTAGAATAAGTTATATAATATAAATTGCCCTATACTAGTTTAGATGCAAGATGCTTATAACTATTAGTAAGAACTAGAATATAGTTATTTTTATAAAGTAAGAGTCTAGGCTAGCGGCTATATACTACTATATAGCTTATAGAAGCAATTACTATCTAATATTAGATCTCTAATTAATAGCTAGTTGCTTTAAAGATAGTAGTTATATAGAGTAGATACTAAAGGCGTAGATAATATATAAGTACGCAATTATATTATAAGAGATTTAGAAAAGAAAGCTAAAGTAGTATTAGGGTACTATTTAGTGTTAGGAGTAAAAGGCGCGCGTAATTTATTATATATTATAGTAGTACTAGAGTGTGCGACTAGGGGTTTTAAGTAGTTAATTATTTAGTAGGATGGTAGTAAAAGATTAAAAGGTAGGTGTTAATTATCTAGTAACGTAGTAGACGGGCAAGCAAGTTAGAGTATTATTATTATAGGGTTAGTTATCTTAGAAGCTAGGGAAGATATTAGAAAAACTTTAATATGCTCTAGTTCTAGAGCTTAGCACTCGTATATAATATTATGTAATATTATATTATATAGACGCTAGTAACGCAATAGAAAAACATAGTAATTAAATATAGTAAGGCTACTTAAAAACCGAATAAGTGAAGGCAGTTTATACTTCTGCCTAAGAGGAAAAAAAAAAAAAAAAGCAAAGCCTTCTACTTTGTAATTAAAAAGAGCGTAAAAAAGTTAATTATAAAAAAACCGTACTTAAACTGACTAAGCGAGTCTTAGTGTAAAAGCTTTTATAAGTAAAGTTTTTATAAAAAGATTACTTAAAACTTTAGTAATATACCCGGCAAGCGCCTAATCCTACTAACTTTTTATAATATATTGCCTACTAATAATAATAGCTTAACTACCTATTACTTAATTGCTCTACAAAGAAGTAAATATTATTCTAGCTATTTTAGCTCTTAATTAAAACTAATTTTAAAGTAAATAGCACGCTACTATTATATACTAAGTCTCTTAAAGAATAATAAATTACTAACGCGCTAGAATTACTACGTAACGCAATTATGAGCCTAATTTAAAAAAGCTTACTAAGCTAAAAGAGAAGATAATTACTAGGCATATACTTAATCTAGATTTATAAGAATTTCTACCCACTCTGGATGCTATATAAGATATAGCGAATAAGGTGCTTACTAAGCGCGGCGCTAGCTAGGTAGGTAAGAAATAGTCTAGAAACTTTATTAAATAAACAGTTAGTCTTACTATATAATTTAATTAACTATATAATTAATAGAAAGTTCTATATAAGAATTCTAAAGTAATTAGGGCTTAGTTTAATCTTATAGCGTGTATAAAAGCTACTTATAGTATCTATAATAAGAATACCTATAATTTTAATAAGACTAGCTTTATAATAGGCAAGATATTATTTTAGCTTATTATTATAGGCTTAGAGAGACATAGCTAGGTAATTATAAGTAGGTTACTATAATCTAGGGTATTAATATTACTAGGTAGGCGATTCTACTCTTTATTATCTTTGCTAGCTAGTATTACCTCTTCATCTAGTACTAAAAGGATAATATATCGCGCGATTAGGCTTTTATAGTTAGTAATAATAGCTAGACTACTAATAAGCTTTAAGTAGAGTAGCTAAAACACTTTATTTAGTATATAGTAGAGCGTAGGGTAGGTGCACGCTAGATACTTATACTTAATAGCTATAAGAGCCATAACTTGCTTAAATTTTAAAAGCTCTATAAAAAGAATAATATTTGTACTTTTTATATACTACTATATTTGTTATACCTTCTATAGATACTTAATATTAGCTACTTCTTACTATTAAATCGCGCGTATAGACGCTAGATTAAGAGCCTAATATATAACTGTATTAACTATATTATAAAGCTAGAGTTTTTACTAGCCTTCTGCATAGCCTATAAGTAGTTAATTATAAAAGAGAATATCTACGTAAGCTTTTAAGACGCTGGCCTAGTTCTATATAATCTAAAGATAGTAATATTAAAGCTTAATATAAAGCTTTGTACCCTAATACTGCCTACACTAAAGGTTACCCTATAGAAAGCTAAAACACTAAGTAACACGCATAAGCTAGGAACTTAATTAATATTAATTTGTAATTAGATTTAGAGGCATAAGAGCCTATTGTCTACTTCTATTATTAAGAGGCTTAATTAGCTTAAGAAAGGCTCTATAAGGGTAATATATAAGATAGTGTTAATACGCAATTAGATTAAGAGTCTTAAAAAGCGAATAAGGCTGCTATAACACATAAATAGCATAAAAAGAAGAGGATTTAACAATAAGAAATATTAATAAAGGCAGACGCAAAAGAGATTATTACTTAAAAGGATATTAAGTAGTAGCTAGAGGGAGAAATATATTAAGACAAGGCGCAATTAAGTATAAGCCGCTAGACTTTAGCGCGCTATAGCTACTATAGGGTGACTAGCTATAACTTATAAATATATAAAAAGATACTATAAATACTATTTAATCTATAATAGTAGTTCTATTCTATTCTATTATTATATTATTAATATATATCGCTATAAAGGCGTAAAAAGTTAGTAGGGTTAGGCGCTCGCTTATACTACGCGTTTGCTTATCGAATATATTAGAGAAGGGATAAAACTTTAGCGCTACTATACTATAGTTATTCTTCCTTTTTCTTTACTATTCTAATTATCGTAAATAATATATGTTAGCATATTAATAGGTATATATAATTTCTTATTAGAAAGAAAAATATTATAGACCTTTTAGCATATAGTATAACACTATAAGAAAAAGCTATAGGTGTACTAAAAATATATTAAAAAAAGATAAAGTAGAAAAATAGGTTAGACTAGAAACTATTTATTAGTACATGCAAACAAGCTCTTTATACTAATAAGGTAGTTAATTATAGTATACTATAGTCTAAAGATACTAAAGTTAAAGATAATAATATAGTAGGGTAACACAAAAAAAGTTCTCTCCTAAAAAGATACCTTTTTAAAAGTTACTAAGTGAGTTTTAATACTATGTAAATAAAAAGTATACCGTTTTAAAGGGGACGTTTGGCAGATTTAGTATAGAAGGTTAGTAGGGGCTTAGTAATTAGCGCTAACTAGAGGTATCTTAGTAAAGTTAAGAAAATATTTTCTTAAAACTTTAACCCTATATAACTTTTTTTCTACATAGATATAATTCTATAACTTATATAGATTATAGGGTAGTCTATATGGACTATATAACTCAATTTTCATTATAGGTTTATTTATAAAAATAATAATTATAAGGAAAAAGATAAAAATTAATTAAAATTAAATAATTAGATAGAACTAGTAAATAATATATTACTAGTACTTAGTATACTATCTTTTAGCCTCTATAACGTTATTATAATGCTTAGGCAAAGATAGTATATAATTATCTATAGCCTCCTGTGGAATTAAATTCCACTCCTCTTATATAGCTCTTTTAAAGGCTTCTACACTAGAGTTACTAGTGCTAAAGCCTAAAGAAGCCCTATTTCTTTTCCCTAGCCTATCTTTTAATAGACTCTAAACGTTTTCTGTAGGATTTAAGTCTAGTAAATAGGGTGGATGCCTAAAAACAAAGACTTTATTCCTAGAAAACTACCTTTTTACCTGTAGAATTTCATGGATCTTCGAATTATCCTATTGAAATTTCCAGCCTAGTTATAATTAGTATAAAGAATAAGATTATAAAATATATGTATATGTATATGTATATGTATATGTATATTATATACTAAAAGAAAAAAGAAAAAGAAAGAAAAAGAGGTACTCTACTTACCTCTCTTTAAAAGAGGTTTTAATATAGAATTTAAACATTTCTATATATATCTAGTGTTATTAAAGGTCCTAGTTTTAATAGAGTCCCTTAAAAACACTAGTTTAGAACGTCCTCCAATTTAAATGCAGCCCCAGACGAAGATAAAAATATCTCGCGCTTTTAGTAAATTAGTACTAGCTTAAAAAAAGATATAAAAAAGATAAAATAGCCTAATTATAGAGAAAAGAGGGGTCTATAATTCTAGAATTTAAAAAAATTTAATAACGTACTAGTTGTTTGGTTTTTGTGCTGTTTAGGCCTAATTTTCGATTTTTCCCTTTTTCTTATATATTCTTGCCTATTACCATGCCCCCTTTGGATAGTAGACTTGTCAGAAAATATAACCTTAGTAAAGTTAATATTTTCTAGCTCCTTAACTATCTCTTTAGCCTAGAATTCTCTTCTTTTAGCTCTTTCTTTAGTTAAATAGGCCTTTTTCTTAGAGATGTTAAAAGAATAGTCTTCTTCTTTTAAAACTCTCTATAACGTCCTCTTAGTAAAGCCAAAACTATTCTCTTCTAATAGTCACTTATTAGAAATAGAAATATCGTAGACCTTTTAGTATATAGTATAACGCTGTAAGAAAAAGCTATAGGTATACTAAAAACGTATTAAAAAAGGTAAAGTAGCGAGATAGGTTAGGAACTATTTATTAGCACGTGCAAATTAGTCTCTTATACTAGAGGTAGTTAATTATAAAATATACTAAACACTAAAGTTAATAATACTATAATGTGTAGCTACTATCTATATAGAATAAAATATATAACTAGATATAAATCGCCTATTTATATAACTTTTTCGTCCTTATAAATATTTAATCGCTAGTTAAGACCTTAAGGTTAGTTGCTATATCTATTTCTCGCCCTAAAGACGCTATTGCCACTAGACGTGCGGTGTTGCGCCCCTACCTAAAAGACGTAAATAACGCGGCCAAATATAATAGCCAGACGCCGCTTAATATTAAAAATCGCATAGTCTATACTAAGAACCTATGTAGTAAGTAGATAGCTACTATAGAGTTAGATCGCTATATTAAAAAGAATACGCATCTTCTTAAGTAGAAGTCTAGAATTAAAGGCGAAATAAGTCTCGTAATATAAATTATCCTATGCTAGTTTAGGTATAAGGTGCTTATAACTATTAGTAAGAACTAAAACATAGTTATTTTTATAAAGTAAGAGTCTAGGCTAGTAGCTATATACTGCTACGTAGCTTATAGAAGCAATTACTACCTAATATTAGATTTCTAATTAATAGCTAGTTGCTTTAAAGATAGTAGTTGTATAGAGTAAGTACTAGAGGCGTGGATAATATACAAGTACGCAATTATATTATAAGAGATCCAGAAGAAAAAGCTAGAGTAGTGTTGGGGTGCTGTTTAGTGTTAGGAGTAGGGAGCGCGCGCAATTTGTCGTATATCGCAGCAGCACCAGAGCGTGCGTCTGGGGGTTCCAAGTGGTCGATTGTCTAGTAAGGCGGCGGCGAAAGGTCGAAAGGTGGGTGTCAATTGTCCAGTAATGCGGCGGGCAGGCGAGCAAGTTGGGGTGTTGTTATTGTAGGGTTAGTCGTCTCGGAAGCTGGGGGAGGCGTCGGAAAAACTTTGACGCGCTCTGGTCCCAGGGCTTGGCGCTCGCACGTGACGTAACGTGACGTCACGTCACGTGGGCGCTAGTAACGCAATGGAAAAACGCAGTAATTGAACGTAGTAAGGCCACTTAAAAACAAAATAAGTAGAGGTAGTTTATACTTCTATCTAGAAGAAATAGTCTCTTATTTGTCTTCTTAGGGCTTTTAGTTAAAATTCTATTAATAACTCTTTTCTTTTTAAAAGTAACCTTAGTTACTCTTTTCTATTTTATCTCTTTTAATAAGTTATCTTTTTTTTAATATATTTAATAGCAAATTTAATAGATTATAAAGACTTCTTAAGAGTAGTAATAATAGTAAAATTAAAAGTATTTACTTTTTTAAGTAAAAAAACTTAACTTTTAAGTTTTAATAATTTTAGCTCTATTTAAGAAAATACAAAGAGAAAATTTACTAGACAAAAGATATTATATTATACTATAATATTAGTAATAAATCACGTGATTTAATTAAGATTTAAAATTTTATTATTTTTTAACCTTAAATAATTTCTTAATTAAGTTATATAAGTACTCCGAAATTTTGCTTACGTAATCTGTACTAGGCCTGGAATAGCTAGTAGAAATATTAGCCTAGTAGCATACTAAATAAAAAAGTTCTAACGCCTTAAAAATTGACTTTTTAGAAACACTAAGTTTAGAGATAGATACCTTAAGGATCCTGCTTAGTAAGCACGTAACTAGTATGGAATCTTAATGTCCTATATGTCCTCTTTAAAACGGTATACTTTTTATTTAAATAGTATTAAAACTTAGTTATATAACTTTTAAAAAGGTATCTTTTTAGAAAAGAATTTTTTTATATTACTCTACTGTATATTATTTTATAAATATAGAGAAGACTACTAAATAGATATTACTATACGCGTTAGGCGCGCGTATAATTAAAATAACACTAAGAATCTATCTTAGTTAGTATTTAGTATTATACGCTAGGTATTTTATAGCAAATTTAATATCTATTTTAAGTATCTAAGCATACTATTTTAATAGCGGAACGGCTACGTAGATACTAATACTTAATATAGTTAAGTATAGCTTATAGACGTAACTATAATTACTTATAGAAATAATCGCTATTAAGTTCTCTATAGCTAGCTAGTGCTATAGCTTAAACTTCGGCTTATAATAGGGTCTTATAGCTACTAAGGCAGAGTACTATAAATTTAGCATAAGCCTAACTAATATAATCTAGAATTTAGCTAATACTATTTCTACGTCCTTATATATTTATAAGCTACTAACTATTTATATTAGTAATATAGAATACTAAAATTCATATAACTTTAATATTATATAAACACGTATTAGTGTAAAGTCTATAGATACTAATAGTAAATTAAATTCTAAAATCTTTATCTAGAATCTAGCTAATAGTCTTAACTAGGCCGCTTAAATAAAGACTTTATAAGATACTCTAATACTACTAGTATTTAAGCTTAGGGCAACTACTCTATTAGTAAGGCTTAATAAGAATACGTATAATAAGAGTAGGCAGAATAATAATAGGCGTAATAATAATAATAATAATAATAATAATAATAATAATAATAATAATAATAATAATAATAATAATAATAATAATAATAATAATAATAATAATAATAATAATATATAAATATAGTAGGCATAGTAACTATAAGGCATAATATAATAAATAAATACTATACGCTATAGATATAATAATAAACTTAAGGGCGTTAAGTGTAATAGTAGCACTAAAGTTTCTAAAAAGCTTTACCTATATAAAGATAAGTACTAGTAGTAGTAGTAAGTATAGTAATATATACTATAGTAATAAATATAGTAAAAAGTATAGTAAAAGAAAAGGTATATAATAATTATACTAGAATTATTATATAAACTTTTAGCTAATATATTTACGCTTTTAGGACTCTCTATAGCTTTAGTATAATCTTAACCTATAGTATTATATGCGTAATAGCCTTTAGCTTTAAGAGACTAGCTTTATTTTCTATAATCTATACTTTACTCTATATAGCCTTTGCCTTTAGCTTTAAGAGACTAGCTTCTACTATTTATAGTTTACCCCTCTATATAATATTAGCCCTTAGCTCTAAAGAACTAGTTTCGCCTTCTATAATTTGCGTTTTACTTATTTATACTATCTTAGTCTTTAGCTCTAGCGTATTTACTATAGTAAGTATATTTTTTGCCTATAATAGCTTTCTAGGCCTCTTTAGTAGTCCTTTGTGCCTTTTTTTCATATACTCTACTTGCGCTTTATTAAGGTCTTTCTATATTATTACTATTACCTTCTCTAATAGTATTAACCTTATTACTTGGTAAGTTTTACTTTTATTATTTATTTTAGTTAGGAATTTATTATAATTATAAAGGAGGGCATTATTTATAAGAAATATCTAGGTAGTATAGAAGACTTTCTACTACAGCCTATCTTTATATTAGCTGCTTATTTTACTATTAGATTTTTTAGGCATATATTTAATTATATTAAGTAGTCTAACTAATTTTTTTATAATTTTAGTGTTATAGACGTTAGTAATACTTTATATTAAGATTACACTATTACCTTATTATTTATTAGAATAGTTATCTTAATAGAAGATATAGATAGTTTTAGTATATCAGTAAGCACTTTATTAAAGTTAAATAGAAATAAACTACTTTCTTTTTATCTTATAAGAATATTTTCCTTAGTAAGTATATTATTTCTTATAAAACAATAAAGATAAGTAAAATATTACTTACTAATAGTGTTAACTCCTTCTTACTTTATTTACTTAACTTATTTATAGTAAACTGCCTTTAGCAGTCTAAATACTATAATATTATAAGGTTAGAGTTTATAAAAGATGTAAAAAGTAGATAGTAAATAGTGATATTATTCTTAAAGTAGAACTTTAGAATTTTAAGAGTCTTATATATACTAAATCTATTTTATATTAAGATATATAGTTTTCTATAAGCCTATTGTTTAGTTTAAGAATTAAAAATAAGCTTTAGCTACTAAAAGCTAATATAAGAGTTAGAAAATTCTATTTTAGAGAAAGTATAGACCTAGCTAAGAGTAGAAAAGATAGTCTAGTTAGCTTAATAGATTAAGATAGGCTAGACTATTATAGAATTAAAATACCTACTATTAGTAAAGATATATTCTACTATAGTTACTATAGTTTACTTAATACGCGCGCCTTTATAGCTATCTTATATATTATCCTTACTAATAAGAACTTTAATAGAGTTAGGCATACTTAGTATAACACTAGTCTTATTTATATTATAAATATTCTCTAGTAAAATACTTTATAGCTTCTTTTTAATTACTTTAAACTAGTCTATAACCTTATTATAAATATTAAACTAGTTCTAGTTCTACGCCTACTTCTTTCTTATTATAATCTCTAGATAGCGTTCTTTTAAGTGCCTTAGTCTAGTTAACACCTAGAGGCTTTTATAGTCTATTTGCTTAGGCCTAGTAGTAAGTTATACTAAACGCTAGTAACTTTATATACTTAATTTATATAGGCTATTCTAGAGAAGTTATATATAATAAGAAATTAATAATAGCGTTTTCTTTATATAAGGTAAGGTACTACAAGCTTTATACTTTAGCTTCTCTTAAGCTTTATTTGCGTGCGTAATAATATAGGGTAGATAGTAAGATATTACTATATATAGCTTAGGCAGACTAGGTATTAGGTATGCCTTTAGAAATATCTTTAGCTAGTATATAACTAGCTTTATCTATACTAGCTTACTATAGTAATAGTAATAGTTAGTTATAAGGTAGTTTAGCTAATAATAAGTACTAGTACTAGTAAGGCACTACTAGGCGCTACTAGGACCTACTAAAAGGCATCGCATAAGACTACTAGATATAGTAGCTATTTTAAGCTTAACTAAACTAAGTAAACTAAGTAAATATTCTTAGCACTTATATAGGGCTTAGCTATAGATAATATAATAGCGCTAAGAATTAATATAGAAGATAGATTACTACTAATATATATTAAGCGTCGCTCTAGCGATAGAATATAAGAACCTCTTCTTTTCTACTTAGTAATACTTTTAAATTTCTTAGCCTTATGCCTACTAACTCTAAAATTTAGATAGGTAAATTATTACTAATAACGCTTAAGTATTTAAGTTCTAAAATCTAAATAAGTATTAATAGTTACTATTAGATAAGGTAAAGTATTAAATATAGATTCTAAAGTAATAATAGTTTAATTAATAGTAATACTAACGTAATAGTAATTTTTTTATAATATAGTAGTATAAGATGTAGAAATAGCTAAAGAAAGTAACTAGACTAGTAATAGAAGTTATTACCTACGTAGAAAAGACTTAAGATACTAAAATAGTAGCTTTATCTCGCTATAGTGTAGTTTTCGCTACGCACTAAGAAATAGTAAATTTTTAAAAATTATTTATTTTTAGTCTATATAAACTTGCATAACTATAGAATAGTAGGCACTTTAAATTAGAAATTTCTTTTATATATTAGAAGGCTCGCTTAATTTATCTATATTATAAATAGTATAACAAGTAGAAAAAGAGCGCTATAAACTACCCTTTTAAAGAATATATACTATAGAAATTAGTTACCTTATTCTTACTTACTTTAGCGTTTTACATATATATAAAGTATAGAAATAGTAATAATCTTAATTATACTAGCCTCTTACTCTATAGTATTAATATAAATATAATTATAAATAAGATATATAAAGATTTTATTAAGCTTACTATATCTTATTAAGGAGAAAATATAATATAACGCTTAATATCTAAATTTAACTATACTATCGTTTTTATTATCTCTAAGAAAATATAAATTAAGGATATAAAACAATCTACTAAGTTTAGAAAGAAGATAATAGGCATTTTTAAAAATAAAGATTCTATAAAGTCTAGAACGCTATGCCTTAGCTAGCTTAAAGAGTAGAATAGTTGCTATACTACTAGAAACTATAAATTTAACTTTAGATAGACGCTTTACTAATATACCTTTTATAGGAACTATTTTATATATAAGAAGTATAAAACTAATATATATATACTATACCTTACTAGTGGAAATATAAAGAAAATAAAAGAAAAGTTTCTAAATAGTATAAATAAAAGGAAAGTAAAAGTAGAAGAGGCTATAGGCAGTAATAAAGATAGGAAAAATAATAAGAATATAGTTAATAATAATACGTATAGAGAAGATTAAGAGGCAGAAAGTAGAGATAAAAAGGCAGAAAGTAGAGACAAAGAGGTAGAAAGTAGAAATAAAGAGGTAGAAAGTAGAGACGGAAAGGTAGATAGCAGAGATAAAGACGCGCTTAGCGGAGATAGAGATCTAGGTTCTAGAGGCAAAGATATGGGTAGCAAATATAAGAATGCTACTAGTAAAGATAAAGGCAAAGATAAAAGCAAAAGTAGAAATGTTAATAGTAGAGATAAAGGTATATATTATAAAAAAAGCGCGGCTATTTATAAAGACATAGATAAGAAGGAAGATCTACTCTTAAAGGACAAAGAAAAAGAATAAATGGCAAAGTTCTAGGTTGAAGATATTTAAAATCTCTTAATAGACGACTTAAAGTTTGGGCGAGGGAACTTCATAACTGAACTTCAGTGCCCGTCCGAGAGCATCAGTGCTTGTAGCCCCGCAACCTTGGAGCCTCACTACCCGCCCCGCTGCTACCGGCATTATCCATCGCGCACAGTCCAGCTAACGCTCCGATGAATAGAGGGCGGCTCTCTTTCACTCTGAGACGGTACAGCGGTACCTCGGACTCATTCAAGACGAGGATAAAGACGAAGAAGAGGAGATTGACTTCACTTGAAGCGAACGGCATCCCCACATTCCTGTACAGTGCAGCGAAGGCCCATCTCAGTAGGCCCTGTGGGGCCGAGTGGCTCGTCCATTTTGTGCTACCGTTAATATAAAGCCACGCCTCCCACTCCCAACCACTTTGCGGCGCGGTCATATTTGCTCTGCGGACGCAGCCAGACAGCGCGGTGTGCCGCCATCCCGGAAGATTTCGGACTTGGCTCATTCAGCTACACTAACAACAACAAGCACATGTACAAGGAAATCAGCGAAAATGATTCTCAACTCTCCATCAGCGTTGATACATCGAAAGCAGAGTTTCCTGCAGCACGCACTCTTCGACTTGGCTGCAACGAGTGGAGCTTGCACAGTGTCGCTGCTTCGGCCTCCCCTGCAACGGCATGCAGAGTACCTTGGCCTCGCCGGCCAGAGTGGGCGGCAGCGCATGTCCGCGATGCGTGCCGACTGCTGGGTGATCATAAACAGAGCTTCTCGAAGAACGGTAGAACGGTGCACCCGACCCACACCGGGCAATGATATGCCTTACGCGGCTATCGAGTATGTAATATTAATGAAGGCCGCTGTGGCACCTAGAGTGTGTTTAAGAAGGACAAAGTCAGATGGACAAGCAAGCAGGCAGAGCGCGGTCCTTGGCTGATGGCCTTGGGCCATGCATGTCGGATAAAATGCGTTGAGCCAACAAAGCAGTGAGCACCGACCTCTCCTCTACGAAGGTGCAGTGCCTGGTTATCCAAGAGACTGTTTGTCCGTGACGTCACCAACTATGGGCTTCAGAGTGCCATTGACGGCGGATTGGGCTGCTTCCTTAAGCGCTTCCTCGCGCCTGCCAACAATATAAACGGCCTTTGCGTTATTAGCGTTAAGGGCACAAGCGGCGTAGAGACCAAGGCCCAAACTGCCACCTATTATAACAGCGACGAGGCCATTAACGTTGAAGAGATCTTGGGCTTTGTTGGTTGGGGCCATGGTGAAAAGATTTTGAGCTGACACAGTGTGGTCTGAGAAAGATGTGGGTTTAGTGAGTCTGGGAGGTGCCTTCGAAGTCAAGCGTCTACTATGCTTTGAGTGCGGATATTTACGCGAGGCAGCACTCGAGGGGAATGGTTATAGAATGACGTCATTGTTATGTGCCTGACACAGATGCCGCGAGCATACTGACACTGACCACTGTAATAAGACACAGGTACCTAGGTACACTAGCCTGCATGTGATAGATACATTTCTAACACCAAGCCACGAGTGTGCTGATAATATTGAAACAGCGAAAACACTAGGAACGCAGTGTTTTGGGCTGGACGCTCTTCGTATCATAAACGTTCTTCCGAACCATCCAGCATCGGCCGATGGCCCCAATCCCTTCCCTATAACATCCCATTGAGAAGCTACCACATGCCGCTACACTACCGCATACTCACCGAACGCTGTGAAGCAGGTAGTGCGCAAACGATCCTTATACAACTAGCGACGCTCAACAAAACGAACTGAATACCGGCGACTCCCTAAAATCTTTTACGTGTGACACCAAAATTGACCCCCGAGATACTTTGCACTTAGAGGAAATAAGCGCTATGTTGGCATAGGGATCTATATAGTCGGTCTTCCTATTGTGTATCCTGAGGCAACACATGACAGGTCACGGCTAGAGAAGACAGGCATGAGAAAGAAGGAAAGAAGTCAATGGCATGAAATGGGGCAAGTGGATAGACTGCTATGTACATTGAGCTCATCTTGGCTTCTCCTTTTGCAAGGATACTAAACCTCAGCACCGACGGTAAGGTGTGAGCTCATCGCTGAGGAGGGCGGTCACCATAGATGGATCATCCCAACCCCCGCCACCTGGACGTGGCGTCATCAGTCCAATTCCGGGAATGAACTGGAGGTTGCCTGTGCCCGTTCCCGAGCCAGGACTTTGGCGTAGGCAGTTCCAGCAAAGCTGGAAAAGGAGAAGCCCGGAAGCTCTCTCTGGACCTTCAGATTCCCCTTCACAGACCTTGAGAGTTGGCAAACTTGGTGAAAGATCTCGAGAAGCACAGGTGCTGGCGCCTGCGAATCCGTCATCAATCCCTTGACGAGGGTTTCGTGGATTTCGTGAGATGCAGTGGCCAGCGTCTGCATGTCAGTCCTCAATCAGCGTACCTCATCACGAAGCATCTCGGCAGCTGACTCCCCAGGCGGGCTCAGTGCCATCCTCAACGCTCCGACGTCGCTCTTCAAGGTCTCCAGGTTATCCGGGCGGGGGACGGCAGACTCGTCACAGACCTCCTGAAGGAGGTTGTTGATCAAGGTAAGCTGTGTGAAAACGAGGTCGGTTTTGAAAAACACGACGTAAACGGAGAGGGCAACAGAGACAATGGTGAAAATGGACCCGAGCAACGTCCAGATTGCCGGAAACCAAAAAGAAAAAGGCTCAGCCATTGTGAGTGCAAAGAGAAATTTGAAATTGTACACGGGTTCTGAGAACAAAAGTGCCAATTGTGTGTAAGGAAAAGGAAAAGGAAATGTCGGGCGGGCGAGCGAGCCATTTTAACCAGCCCAGGTAAACAATAGCTCTTGCCTTCGACTCTGAAGAATAGGATCTGGCAGGTGGAGAGGGTGTGGCTAACGTCATTCTCTGTATTGACGAAGTTACGAGACGCATGTCTGGAAGGTTCGGCACAACCTGCTCAGGTCGCTTTCTTCGAAGAATAGCCCACAGCAATCACTACACTTATACAGGCTGTAGAACCTAGAAGCTAATCTAGTCTTACGTTGCGATTGAAGTTACCTCAGGATAGATCATACTGACGCCACTTGTTGAGGGTTATTCTTCACAAACCGCGACAGAAGTAAGAGACAGCTGCTGGCCCTTGAACACGAAATGGCATTGGCGGGATGTATAGCTGCGATATCTGTTGGTAGTTTCCTCAAGTTCGTTCCTTTCTTGGCTGCTGGTGTGGTTAAGGGAAGGATCCACCTTCCCTTCTCTGTAAATCCGCAGGTGCCGATTTCTACCTCCTCATGTCACGTCCTTCGAAGAGCAGCCCGCAGCAATTGCAGGTACGTACAACTCAGGCAACACAAAAGCCAACCTCGCACTACATCATACGGCAACTTGCCCCAGGATAGCTAATACATCAGCCACTGATTGCGGGCTTTGCTCTACAAAAAACGTAACGGGGGTACACGCAGGATCATTCAAGCAGAGACATGCAAAAATGCTGGCAAGCTTTGCAACCTCAAAGCGAGCAGTATGCGGCGTTGTTATCGGGTGAAGGTTCGGCGGGGGGCATTACCCTGATTGATTACGTATTGCAGGTGGTGCGCCAAGACCGCGTACCATGGAACCTCGATTACGGCGGTTCTGCCTTTTGTTGACTCTTCCCCTTCAACCTAATTCTTCGCGCTCCCTATATCTTTGCTCTCTCTATTTATTTTTGCCTCGGAATGATCACGAATGCGGCTCAGTGGCTTGCGCACCGAGTGAGCACCCTTGTCCGGCCGCGGCGTCCTCGATCAGGGCTAGGCGCGCTGAGCCTTCCTTCTGAGATTATCTTAATTATCGCTGCATACCTCGATATGCCTTCCACAGTATCCATTGCTTTAACTTGTAGAGCACTGCATATCCTTTGCTTTCCCTTAAACCTTAACCTTACCAAAGACGAGAAGGAAGCACTATTGCTATTGCTGGAGAAGGACACCGCCACGCTCTATTTCTGTCACTATTGCACAAAGCTCCATCAATGGAGCACGGGGTGGGGTAGAGGGGCCAATTTAGGATGTATGCCGGAGGATTTACCATGCAAGCGGCGGCTTCAGCGTAGCTCCCTGAGCATGGCACATACCTGCAACATTCCATACCATTACGCACGCTTAATCATGAATCGACACCTCTACGGGCCACGCCACGGACTGCCTCTCCATAGACCCCAGATGCGTCTTCGACTGCCCCCAAACTCGAACCCGAACGGAGTTACGGATGTCGAAGCTTTGCATTGCCGCATCATCGATAACAAACTTCTGGTCTTGACGGTTGAAACTCTTTCTCACCCCAAAGGAGACCAGAACGCGCTTAGAAGCTACGTCGAGACTCTTGCGGGCAGAGTCTGCCTACATCTTACTCTTAGAAGGGGATCCTCTACTCGGCCTCCTGTGCGGCTTCCTGAGCTACGGAAGGGGAAGGAAAAGACTACGCCCGACCAGTTCACACTATGCCATCAATCGTTTCGGTCCTGCTCCGTCTGTCTAACAGACTATTGCATCAATATAACCACCCATGGGCAAAAAAGTGGATATGTTATAAAAGTATCTGCGTATCGTCAACTAGGAGAGTGCCGATCGCCGTATGATTGGAACTGGCAGGTTATGACGACACGTTACCAGTTACTCGAAGCAGGGCCGCGGACGGCATTTGCATCAGATTATGGACCTGGAGCTATTAGGGATAGGTGGAATAGGGCTGATGGTATTGATGATAGGACCCGGAGTACGTGGGTTGAGATCCCTGGCATGGCTCCGTGGAGATGAGGAGACGGGGCACTTTGGTATCGTCTAGATACTTCTTCCAACAATATTGCAACAGGAACGCAGCCAAACTAGGAGCGTCTACCTACAGTACTTAATAACCATCTCTAATGCTCGTTAACATTACACTACCCTTCTTTCCAACTATCCACACTTTGCCTACTAAATATAACGTCGACCTTCTTTATTATATCTAAAGTATGGATACATTCGTGTTTAATATTTAGCTAACAGAAAGTTCTACACAGCCTATATTACCACTAGAGTTACTCTATAAAGTACTTTTATATCTTAATTTTAATAACTTCCTACGTGCGTAGTAGGTATACTATTTATAGAATATTATAAAATGTCTATATAGTAATTTACGTATAGTAGGTAGTAGGTTATATAAACTACTTTGTTGTAAGTGTTACTAAGTTACTTTATAACTTCTACCTAGGAATACGAGTTGCGTATTCTGCCTAAGCGTTGCCTAAAGTTGCTAGCTTCTACCTAGGTTATCTCTAATACGCTAAGCCTAATTAGGAAATACACAATATACAAAATATAGAGAATTTAATTCTTTATAAAATACACATTTTAGAATCTTAATAACTAGTATAGTTATAAAGTTATTTAAATAATTAAATAATTACCTTTAAAGACTTAGACTTAGAGAAGTATAACTACTAAGTCTTTACTTTACTACTTATATAGTATATAATTAACGCGTATAAGGCGTATATATATACAAAATTAGTTTCTAAAGTATAAATATAAGGTTTAGTAAGTTTTTTTAAATAATTACCTAAAAAGGCTTAGTTTTTATAGAGCTAGAGCTTTAGCGAGGATTTCTTTTAGCGTATAATATTAATTACGTAATAATTAAAATTTATAGACTTATAGAGCTCACTTTTGTCTTTAAAATGTACTTTTAGATTTTTAATAGCTAGTCTAATTATAAAGTTATTTAAGAAAGAATATAAAATATTTAATGTTTTAATATTGCTAGACGTTGCTAGGTTGCTATATTACTAAGTTACTAAGTTAGTACGTACTACTATACGCTATAGCGTACTATTATAGCTACTAATAAATTACTAGGCGCTAAAGCGAAGTTGCCTAGTCTACTGCGCGCTACTACCTACTACTACTTACTACTATACCTTATTATATTCTATTATAAATTACTATAATAACTTTTTTAGTACTAGATTATAATTTATTACGAGCTAGATATTTTCTAATAAAGTACTATATTTTAGACTTTTAAAAATTATAGTTACTACTATATAAAGCACCTAAAATAATTATAATAGCTAACTTTAACTCTTATATAGAAGCCCTTTATTCTGCTTTACTAACTATAATAAATCTAAACTAGTCTTAGATACTATAAGTATATTATATTATAAAAAGTTTTTATTTAAAAACTTTTACTTACCTAGAATCTAAATAGAAGTTCTAGAAGCTATAGTATTAGGTTACTATAATTATAAAATATCTCGTATATAAAATTATGTGCTTATAATTTATTATATTTATTTTATATATATTTTATATTCTCTAAAAAGTTATAAAAGCTCTAGTATTCAATTACTATATATATAAAACGCCTTCTATATAAAATTATATATACGCGATTTATTATATTAATAGCACGTATATTTTATATTCTCTTAAATAATTAGGCCAGTAAATAGGTTTGGGGTATATAGTAGTAGGTTAAAGTTAAGTTAGAGTCGTATAGACTATAGGTATAGGTTAAATTAAGGTTGTATAGACTATAGGTATAAGTTAAGTTAAGATTATATAGACTTAGGCTAGTAAATAGGTTTAAGGTACCTAGCGCTAAATAGAGTTAGATTAGGGTTGTATAGACTATAGATATAGGTTAGATTAAAATTACACGGACTATAAACCTAATCTAACCTATACCTATAGTTTATATAACTCTAATCTAACTTTAACCTAACTCTAACCTAACTCTAACCTACTACTATGTTCTAGTAGAGTATATAATTAAAATTTATTAAATAGTTATTTTTATCTTATTACTATTATACCATTTTAAATAACTATATTAAATCTATATATTTAATTATATAAAACTATATATTTAATAGTATATAGAATAGTTTTAAAAATCCGATCTCGATAGAGACCCATAGAAACTTATAGACACGATTACATAATTAAGAGAAAACTCTTTAATTTTAGATTTAATATAGTTAGCCTATAGCCTTTATAGTAGCTTTTATATATTAATTAGTTACTACACACCTTTATACTTTTATAACTCTTTAAGAAACTTCTTATTATTTATAGTTTTAAGCAGCTTACTTAAGTGCTTTATCTGCTAGTTAATATAGTCTATGTTTGCCTAGGGCTATACGTAATAGGATTATACACTAGTTAATAAAGTATACGTTAGGCATTATAATATACTATATTAGATTATAAAGTAGCAACTTAGAATAAGTAGCTTTACTAGCTGCTTAACTCTATTCTACTACTATTACTACCTTAGCCCCAGCTTTTTTATAACTACTATAAGCTTTTTTATACTACTCTTTAATAGAGATATATTGCTACTAATATTCTCTATAGCGTATATTATACTAAACACTACTTTATAGCTTAGACGCTAGTCTATCTTTATTAGTTAGTTAGTTAGTTATTTATTATTATAGTGGGGAATAGATTAATAAAAAATAGTATAGCGTCTTCTTTATATAGTTTAAATATAACTTATTATTAAAGGGAACTATAGTATTATAGGAAGCTAATCTATAAGCGTATTATTAATCTCTCTTATATATATATTATATATAATCTTTTCTATAGAGCTAGTATTTAAAAAAATAGAGATAGTTAGTTATTTTATTTACTATAGTATAGTTGCGAAATATAGCTTTATTTACAAAAAAATAGTTATAAAAAGTAGAGTTAGGTTAGAGTCTTACGTAAGTAGAGTTAGGTTAAGTTTAGAGTCTTACGTAAGTCAATTTAATTCTAACCTAACCCTAGCTTATATAAGACCTAAATATAATTCTAACTTAACCTATTTACTAGCCTATATAGACTATAAAGTAAGTTAAATTAGAGTTAAGGTTCTACGTAAGTAAAGTTAAGTTAAAGTTAGATTCTATATAAGTAATATTATAAAATATAAAATTATTTATTATAGTTATTTATTATAATATTAAAATAGGTACCTAGAGTTAAGTAAAGTTAAATTAGAGTTAATGTCATACGTAAATAAAGTTAGGTTAGGATTAGGTCCTATATAAGTAAGGTTAGGTTAGAGTTAGAGTCTTATATAAGCTAACTTAATCCTAACCTAACTCTACTTATATAAGACCCTAAGCCTAATTTAACTTTAATCTATATACTAGCCTATAAATAATACTCTATATTTATTTAAATATTTCTATAAGCTATATATATTATACGTATATTTTATACACGTACTATATTATAAAAAGTATATATTATATAGAAAGTAAATCTCTATAAGACCTACTATTTAGAATTTTCATAGTTATTATAGTTATAAAGTTATTTAATAAAATATAATAGGTATATATAGATTTAACTAAACTATTATATAAAACTAGATAAAATCGCTAGAAAAAATACATTTATATATATACTATAAGTTAAGAATTTTAGAATAATTTATTTCTAACTATAGAGTGTTTTTTATTAGCAACTAACTAGTAGTTCTAAAAATAAAAAATTATAAAAATAGTAGTAATTTGTTCTACTATTATAAACATAAAAAGACGTATTTAATGTATAATAAATAAAAAGAATAATATATATTAGCCTAAGCTTATATAAGTAAGCTTAGCGTATACTCTAAGTAAAAGTTAAACTATAGTAAGGCTATATTACTATACTAAAGTTTAAGACTTTAGAAAAAAATAGCTTCGCCCTTATAGGCTATAGCCTATTCCTTCTTTACTATTCTAGAATATTATTAAAAGTAATAGTTAATATATTAATTGGTAAGTGCTTTAGATAGATATATAGATATGAGTAATATATAAATATATAAATAAGAGTAATATATATAAGTTATAAAAATACTAACGCTTTATCTTTATTATATATTAAAGTTAACTTTAAGATTTTAACTATTACTATTACTCTATTCCCTACTATCTACTACCTAAGCTCTAATACTAATACTATTCGTATACCGTATAGGCAAGAGAATCTAAGAGTGTTAAGGTTTTAATATTATTGTATAATAATATTATGTAGGGATTACGTAGTGCCTATGCGCCGTAGCCTATACGCTATAGGATCTTCTCCTTTCTATCTATACTCTATCTAGATATAAGCAATTATTACTAAAAGTTAGTTTTATTATATTATTTTCTTTTTTATATAAATACTCTATACACCCTCTATACTTACTAGTATATATTATTAGAATTTAATATCTATATAGCTAGCTATAGAGTCTATTTAACACTAATTAGTAGTTAACTAACTCTTAACTATAAATTAGCAAGAGTAAAGATAGGTTATATAAGTTATTCGTAACTATATAATTTGTTATATATACCCTATTCAATATATATAAGAGAATAGGAGATTAAACCTTTATAAAGTTAATAAATAAATATTACTACTATATAAAATAAAGAAAGCAATTATATAAAATGCTATTAGCTATATAATTTATTTTGTTATACCCTATTCTCTATACATAAGGGAATAGCAGATTAAACCTTTATAAAGTTAGTAGTAGATATTACTACTATATAAAATAATGAAAGCGATTATATAAAACGTATAAAACTTATTCTTATTTATAAGAATAGTAGATTAACTCTTTTATTAAGTTAGTAGTAGATATTGCTACTATATAAGATTTAAGAGAAGATAGTATAGTAAGCATACTACTAGTAAATATATAAATATACAGTTAGATAATAATAAATTCTAATAAAGCGTAATCCTCTATATAGCTAACCTATTAAACAAACTAGTTATATAATAGCTAACTCTACTATCTTATAAAAAGCCTCTACTACCTTATATAAAGCTTTTACTACCTTATAAGATAACACTAATATACCTAAGTATACTAGACTATATAATTAGTATATTAAAAAGATAGAAATATTAGAGGAAACACTACGTAAGAGAATAAGACCTATATATTAAAAGGATAAATTAATATAATAAATAATTCTTTTTAGTTAGAAATATAATTATATATAGTATATACTATTACTAAGTATTATATAATATAATAGAAAGAGATAGCTTTCTTAGAGTTATTTTAGAAAGACTTTAAAGGATAGGAAAAACACTATTTTTTAGAGTTAGACTGTGCGTATAAGAGAGAGCTTATAGTAATTCTAGGAGAAAAGAGTATTAAGCTAAAAGTAAATACTAAAGCTATAAGGGCTAGCAAACTATATAAAGTAGTCTAAGGCAATATAAATACTACTTATATAACATTGCCTTTACTAGCTCGCTTAACACCTTATATATAAATACTAAGGCTAATTCTAAAAATACTAACGTACCTAGTAAGCAAGCGTGTAGTGTAAGCGAGCGCCTAACCCTACTAACTTTTTACGCCTTTATAGCGACGTATCTTAATAATATAATAAGATAATAGAATAGAACTATTCTTATAGATTGAATAGTATCTATAGTGTTCTTTTTACACGTTTATAAGTTATAGCTAGTCTCCTTATAGTAGCTATAGCGCGCTAAAGCCTAGTAGCTTGCATCTAATTACGCCTTGCCTTAATACATTTCCCCCTCTAGCTACTACTTAATATTCTTTTAAGCAATAATCTCTTTTACCTCTACTTTTATTAAGGTGTCTTACTACTAACTTCTCTTCTTTTTACGCTATTTACGCGTCATAGTAGCCTTATTTACTTTCTTAAGACTCTTAATCTAATTACGTATTAACGCTATCTTATATATTGCCCTTATAGAGCCTTTCTTAAGCTAATTAAGCCTCTTAATAATAAAAGTAGGTAATAAGCTCTTATACCTCTAAATCTAATTGCAAATTAATATTAATTAAGCCCCTACCTTACGCGCGCTACTTAGTATTTTAGCTTCCTATAGGATAACCTCTAGCGCAGGCAGTATTAGCGTATAAAGCTTTATATTAAGCTTTAATATTACTGCCTCTAGATTGTATAGAACTAGACTAGCGCCTTAAAAGCTTATATAGATATTCTACTTTATAATTAACTACTTATAGGCTGCGCAAAAGGCTAGTAGAAACTTTAGCTTTATAATATAGTTAATATAGTTGCGTATTAGGCTCTTAATCTAGCGCCTATACACGCGCTTTAATAATAAGAAGTAGCTAATATTAAGTAGCTATTATAGGTGTAATAAATATAGTAGTATATAGAAAGGATAAATATTATTGCTATTATAGAACTTTTAAAATTTAAGCAAATTATAGCTCTTATAACTATTAAGTATAAGTAGCTAGTGCGCGCCTATTCTATACTCTACTATATACTTAATAAAGTACTTTAGCTACTTTACTCTAAGTTTATTAGTAGTCTAGCTATTATTACTAACTATAAAAGCCTAATTACGCAGTATATTATCCTTCTAGTACTAGGCAAAGAAGTAATACTAGTTAGCGAAAATAATAAAAAGTAGAATTACCTACCTAGTAGTGTTAATATCCTAGATTGTAATAATCTACTTATAATTACCTAGCTATATAGCCTTTAGTTAGCTGCGTCTCTCTAAGCCTATAATAATAAGCTAAGATAATATCTTACCTATTATAAAGCTAGTCTTATTAAAGTTATAGGTATTCTTATTATAGATATTATAAGTAGCTTTTATACGCGCTATAAGGTCGAACAAAGCCCTAATTACCTTAGAATTTTTATATAGAGCTTTTTATTAATTATATAGTTAATTAAATCGCGTAGTAAGGCTATCTATTTATTTAACAAAGTTCCTAGGCTACTTCTTACCTACCTAGCCAGCGCTATACTTAGTAAGCAGCTTATTTACTATATCTTACATAGCATCTAGAGTGGGTAGAAATTCTTATAAATCTAGGTTAAGTATATGCCTAGTAATCACCTCCTCTTTTAGCTTAGTATGCTTTTTTAAGTTAGGCTTATAATTACGTTGCGTAGTAATTTTAGCGTATTAGTAATCTATTATTCTTTAAGAGGCTTAGTATATAATAGCAGCGCGCTATTTACTTTAAAATTAGTTTTAATTAAGAGCTAACATAGCTAAAATAATATTTATTTCTTTGCAGAGTAAAACTTTACTAAACTATTTCCTAGGTTAAGAATTATATCTCTATTCGTAATATTCTTAATCTTATATAGGCTTATTTATCTACCTTTTTCTCTTTAGACTATAACCTTAGATCTAAGTAGAAGCTTAAGAACTTTATATATATTTAATAGACTATTATAAGTATTTAGCAAATAATTAATATTAGTCTTATTACTTTTCTTTTATAGTATCTTTATTACGTTTTATATAGTATTCGCGTATATAATAATAATAGATAATAGAAAAGAGTCTATACTAATCTTAAAATATATGCTAAAGACTAGCAGTATAAGTATAAGGCTATCTAGGCCTATAGTGTTATTAATAGCTTTAATAGCTATTTAGAGAATATTCTCTTTATTTATATAATTTTTTAGTTTAGTCTTAAAAATATTAAAGGCTTTATAGAGAAGTGTGTGCAAACACTTAACCTTTGCTATTACCTAATATACTTCTATAGGCATTTGCCTATAAGTTATACTAATAATCTTTATATAGTTTCTGAACTTATTTAATATAAAGTTTATACCTAGGTTATATATAATATAGTTAGATAGATCTTAGTAGATATTAATTTAGTATCTATAAAGGGCTTCCTATATATTTTATATAAATATTAATTTTAAGAAGATTATAGCTTAAAATAATATATTTATATCTATAATATATAGTGCGTTATTAGTTCTAATATATATAATAAGAATAATAATAATCTTATAGTTAAAATAGGTATTATTTTTAATAGTAAATATAAAGTAATATAGGGCTTACTTATATAATTAGTAATAGTAGTATTAACTTTATAGCTAGTATTAGTAAGCATTTTCTAAAGTCTTTCTATATAGAGATATTTAAATTATTAGTATAGGCAGTAGCGTTCTTATTTAGTAAAAAAAGACACACTTTCTTCTTTACTAATATTAAAGAAAAAATATCCCTATTTGCGTATAATAGGTATAATTATTCTATTCCTTTATATAATAATATTTGGAATATTATTAAAGTAGGCACCTAGCTTATTAGCATCTACTAGTAATAATAGGAATAGTGTTAGAGTATCTAAAATATAGTACGTAACTATTTCTATTAAATTTATAAGTTGTATAGTTCTTAAACATTTTTATAGGTTCTAACCTCTAAAGCTACTATTAGTATTACTAGGTATTTAATTAATCTTTATATAGGGGTTCTCTTATATATATGTCTCTAACTATATTTTACTAATAGTGAAAATTCTTACTATATTTATATTCTACAGTTTATCTTAGTATATTATACAATATTAATTTTTAAGAATAAACCATTCTAAACACTTCTTTAGCTTTATTTTATAGATATATTTGCTAGTTATATAGTAAAGATAAGTAGTAGTAGTTAGGTAGAATACTAGATTATTACTATCCTTATTATCTTTACTCTACTTCTCTTTTTATATAAAGAAAGTTCCTTATTATTATAGCCTTTAAACCTCTAAATATAGAACTAAATAGCTTTATATAAAGGCGGTTTTTTATTATACTTATTATAGATAGTAATATACTATTTTATTACATAGGTATATTTCTTACGTAAATAATTTAAAGATTAATAATTTTTCTTATAGCATATAAAACACTTCTTTAGTCTTATATAATTAATATTTAATTAGAATCTAAATTATAATAATAATAGTATAAATTGTCTATAAAATCTTTATCTATAAGAAACTAGTCGTCTACTTTTTATATAGAAAAATTATATTTACAATTAGTATAGTATATATTAGCCTCTTATAAGTGCTAATAGAATTAGTAATTAATTACAACTTAAATTAATACATAGAGATTAGTAAATAGCGCTTTATAGGTAAGCTTAATAGTAAATATAGCCTACTCTAGCTCTCGTTATCTATGGTATATTTATATAATAGTAGTATATAAAGAAATTTCCCTAGTAAAGTTTATACTTAATACTCTTTATATAAGAATAGGCCTATTAACTATTACCTCTAGAACTTTATATAAACTCTTATTATGGTTCTTATATTAGTATTATATAAAAGTTATTATAGTCTAGTCTATCTAATACTAGTTATAGTTAATAGTAGTATTAAAGTAATTATTAAGTGCTTTATATAAGCGCTTTTATAATTGTCTAAGGTAGATAGTATAGAGATAATACTATACTACACTACTAGTAAGGATATCTAAAAAGATATTTAGGTATTAATTCTTAGCAATATCTAGGCGTCTATATAGGTCTATAAAGATTCTAGTCTTATTTACTAAAATATTATATAGAGCTCCTATATAGTTATTCTTTTTATTCTATATCTTTTAGAATTAAATTAGCTTATTAGCTAGAAGTCTCTAAAGAGGTAAATTATACTTAGGCAAAAGCTTATACAGGTTTGATTATAGTATAGACTTAGGTAATATAAATTAGTATAGTGCCTATAATTTGCGTTTAACTAGTAATAGCTCTATTCTATATAGTGTTTAATAGTCGCAAATAGGTAAGTAAAATAATAGTTAAGTACTATATATAAAGAGTAGTAGTTTATTTAGTTATTTATATAAATAAAATTATCCTTAGTGCTTATATAAAGGTTCTTTTAAAATATCTATAGGAACCTATAGCTATATAAGTACCTATAGTAGTAGCAGCTTACTTTATTTAGGTTTATATGATAGCTTGGTTAGCTTTAGTATTTCTAGAATTAGCTTTAGTGTCTATATATAAGGTGTTAAGCAAGCTAGTAAAAGTAGTATTATATAAGTAGTATCTATATTGCCTTAGGCTACTTTATATAGTTTGCTAGTATTTATAGCTCTAGTACTTATTCTTGACTTAATACTCTTTTCTCTTAAGACTGCTATAAGCCCTCTCTTATAAGCATAGCCTAACTCTAAAAATAGTACTCTTTTTATTCTTTAAAGTCTTCTTAGAATAACTCTAAGAAAGCTATCATTTTCTAGTATAATATATAATACTTAGTAATAGTATATACTACGTATTATTATATTTCTAACTAAGAAGAATTATTTACTATATTAATCTTATTATTCTAATATATAGGTCTTATTCCCTTATATAGTTTTTAATATTTCTATTTCTTTAATATACTAATTATATAGTCTAGTATACTTAGACATATTAGTATTATCTTATATAATAGTAGAAACTTTATATAAGATAGTAGAGGCTTCTTATAAGGTAGTATGGGTAGCTATTATATAACTAGTTTGTTTAATAGGTTAGTTATATAAAAAGTTACTCTTTATTAGAATTTATTATTATCTAACTATATATTTATATAGTTACTAGTAGTATACTTAGTACACTATCTCTTCTTAAATCTTATATAATAATAATATCTACTTACTAACTTAATAAAAGAGTTAATTAACTATTGTTATAAATAAGAATAGATTTTATATATCTTATATAATTGCTTTCTATATTTTATATAGTAGTAATATCTACTTACTAACTCTATAAAGGTTTAATCTACTAGTCTCTTACGTATAAAAATAAAGTATAATAAAATAAATTATATAGCTAATAATATCTTATATAATTACTTCTTCTAATTTAGGAAAAACTTTGTTGGAAATTTTAATTTACGCTTTGGATAGACAATAGGCCACTAGTGTTAGTTTTCCCTTAACCCCCTTTAAAGGGCTTTTTTTACTAGGGGAAAGTGCCCCTCGTCTACCTATACGATTTGCCTATGGCTATATTTACTTTATTGAACATTTAGAAGCAATAGAAATGTTAATAATAATAATATAATTACTTTCTTTATTTTATATAGTAGTAATACTTACTTACTAACTTTGTAAAGTTTTAGTCTACTATTCTCTTATATATAGAGGATAAAGTATATAAAATAAATTATATAGCTAATAATAACTTATATAATCTATTTTTACTTTTACTAATATATAGTTAAGAGTTAGTTAACTACTAATTAGTATTAAATAGATACTTAATAGCCAGCTATATAGATATTAAATTCTAATTCTCTATACTAGTAAGTGTATAGGGTGTATAGAAAAATTATATAAGAAAAGAAAATAATATAATAAAACTAACTTTAGTAATGGTTACTTATATCTAAAAGGAGTGTAAATAAAAAAAAGATTTTATAGTATATACGCTATAGTATATAGGCATTATATAATTTCTACGTAATACTATTATATAATAATATTAATATCTTAATATACTTAGGTACTCTTGCCTATATAGAGTATAGATACTATAGATATTTTATAGTATAATTGTGTATTTGTATATTCTCTATACCTCTAGTATCTACTTAGTATAACTACTATTTTTAAAGTAAGTAGCTATTAATTAGAAATCTAATACTACGCAGTAATTACTATAAGCTATATAATAGTATATAGTTACTAATATAGACTCTTACTATATAAAAATATCTATATTCTTTTAGTCTTTATTCTTAATAATTATAAGCACTTTATATCTAAACTAGTATAGGGCAATCTATATTATAAGGCTTATTCTACTAATTCTAGACTTCTACTTACTAAGATCTATATTCTTCTTAATATAATAATCTAATTCTATAGTAGCTATTTATGGGTCTTTAGTATAGACTATATAGTTTTTAATATTAAGTAGCGTCTAGCTATTATATCTAGTTATATTATTATTATTTATATTTTCTAGATAGAAGTTTAATACTATATATCTAGTAGCGATAGCGTCTTTAGGATAAGGAATATATATAGTATAGTCTAACCTTAAGGTTTTAACTAGTAATTAAATATTTATAAGAATAGAAAGGTAGTATAAATAGGTAATCTTTATCTAGTTGCGTATTTTATACTATGTAGGCAATAGCTATGCATTATTAAAAATCTTTATTATGTTAAGATTCTAACCAAGGTTAAATCTACACTATATATAGAGAGAAGTAAAATAAAATACACTAATACCTAGTATCTAGTATATAGTAGTAGTAATAAATTATTTATAAAATAATAATTATTTTATTATTAATATTCTACTTAGTAATAGTAATTAATAGATAGTCTAGCATAACTAAGTTATATATTATCTCTTAGCTAGTAGACTATTAGAGAGCTATAGTAGAGCTACGCAAAGTCATAACTATAGTTCGCTATATACATAGTGTATAAGTCTCTTATAATATTAGTAACGTCTAGAATACTAAATTTTTATTTCTTTATTTATTTTATCTAGTAATATAATAACTTTCTAGTAACATAATATTACGTCTAAATCTAATACCTATAGCAATATAGCTATTATTAAATTTAGTTAGGGCATAGATAACTAGCTAGGTAAAGTTAAGAATAATTTCTAGAGATTTAGCAACCTTATGCGACTAAAAGAATTATTAAAGGAGCCTCCAGAGCTTATCTTTATTAGAAAGAGAAATATCGCAGACCTTTTAGTATATAGTACAACGCTATAAGAGAAAGCTGTATATTCTTAATATAAGTAACTTTAAGTATCTTACTTTAATAAATAATATCTGTAATAAGGCTAGTAAACTAGACCTATATAATAGCACTTAAGATAAGCTTAAGATATAAATTCTATAGCTAAACCTTTACTTCTATATTTTTAACTAAGAAAAGCCTAAAGATAAGAAAACTCTAGATAAAAAAAAGTTATCTTTGCCGCTATATATATGCGAGACTAAGCCGCTAACTAGGTTTAGCTACACCTAGGACTATACCTAGCTAGAGAGAATATTAAAGAAGATACTATTAATTAAGTTATTAAAAACTATAGTAACTTTAAGAATTAACTCTAATAACTCTTTAAAATTACTAATAGAGTACTCCTAATAAAATAAGCTATTTAAAGTTTTAAGTAAACCCACTTTATATCTAAGTATACTACTAAGTTTAAGCACTATATAATACAAATTAAGTAAACGAATAATACTTTAATAGTTATATATAAGTAAGAATTAAAGTAATTTATATATAAAGAGCTATGATATAGTAAAGTAGCTATTAATACCTTAGATAATTTATATAATAAATCTATCTAGATTAATATAGAATAGTATAAACTAAATTATAAACTATAATATAACTCTTATATAATACTAAGCTATAGTAAGATATCTGCACACTACTAAATAGTATCTTAGCTACGTAAATAAGACCCCTATAACAACTAGCCTATAGAAGGAATTTAGTATAGTTATACTATTAATAACCTAGAAAAAGAAAGGATAAGGTAGCATATATATTAAACTATAAATAAACTAATATACTATTAAATAACTAAAATAAGCGCACTTTTAGAGAATTCTATAAGGGACACTAATTTAGTAAGACTAAAACACGCACTTATTATATATATAATAAACTAGGCTATGTAGCTAGAAACTATAGATTTAAAAATAAGGTTATTAAGTAGTTAAATATACTATCTATTATTAATATAGATATAACTAATAAAGAATAGTAGGTAGTAATCTTTATTAATAACCTTAGTATTAATAAAGCGAACTCTAAATAAGTAGACTCCCTAGACTTATAACTATATAAGGATGCTAAAGAAGATTTAAATATAGAAAAAATTAAACTAATTTAATAACTACTAATACTATACCCTTAGGCTAGTCACTATAAAGATAACTCTATATTACTTAACTATATACTAAAACCTAACTTAGTTAATAATATACTAAGTATATAGGGTTTCTTAAAACCTTACTAACTAAGAAATAAAGATCTAGCGTATAGATTAATTTATAGCTCTAGATGCGCCTTAATTATTATTTTAGGAAAATAGGGAATAGGTAGACTATAAATATAAGTACTAGCCTAAGGATAAAGTCTACCTAAATAAGAAATTTAAATACAAACTAAAGTATAATCTAGACTACTATAACCCTATATATAAATCTCTTAGATAGAAATACTATAAGAAGAATTAGTACACTATCTATTCCTAGAATAAGGAATATAATAGCTTATTCCTATAAGTTAAGTAATACTATTACTAGAAATAGTTTAACTATCCTATTATCTAGTGTAATAAGTACCTATAGAATAAATAAGTAATAAAGTACTTTCTATAACTTAATAATACTATAAGCTAGATATGCTTAATACTTATAAATAGAAAATATATATAATTCTTCTAGTACACCTGCCTATATACTAGATATAAAAACTACTAGATAGGAAGAGAGTAAATAAATTTAAATATAATCAAACTAAATAAGCTATAATAATTAAACCTAAACTAACACTAAAGAATAAATATAGTAAAGCTTTCTATAATAAATAGGCTATAATGCTACTAAGAAAAAAAGTAGTACTAATAAAAATAGAAAGTAATATTAAGCCTATAGTTATATTACTACTTATAGTATAGTATATATATACTATAGCTGTAGTAATAATATATACTTTTAAAAGTATAGAAGGTAAAAGAAAAATGTAACTATCTTACTTTAGAGGCGTATAATAACTATAATATATCTTTTTAAATCTAGGCTTTAGAGAAAAGAAGCCTTTATTAAATTAAATACTATAAATAGTTAGGCATTGATTAAGCTATTAGTTAGGCTTAATAAAGTGTATATAGAAGCTCTACTAGACTTAGGCGCGTAGAAAAACTATATTTTCTAAGCTTTTATAACTAGAGTAAGACTTTAGTTATAAAGGAAAGAGAAGTTATATATACTTTATATTGCGAATAGAATGCCTATACCATAAATACCTATAGTTAACTATAAGGTTATAGCTAATCTTATTATAGAATAAGATAGACACACACTTATAGAAAGGATAACCTAGATATACTTAATAAATTAAGCTATAATATTATATTAGAAATACCTAGTTTAAGAAGAATAATCTCTAGATTAAGTAGAGAATATGAAGAATATTCTTATAGTATAATAATAGTGTATTATACATAAAGCCTACGTATTAGTAGCGTTTAATAGTAAATAAGAAAGCTATTAATAATATAGTTTTGCAACTAAAAGTTAATAAATATAGTTTAACCTTAGTAGACGCTAGTAGAAACTACTAGATTATAAAATATAAGATAATAGTAGAGAGAAAAGAATAACCGATAATATCTCTAAAAAATATATAGAATAAAGTTATTCGTTTTAGAAAGAGAAAGAAAGAGCTAACCTACCTAAGTATTAATCCTAGGATGATACAATTAACCTAGAAGAGGAAAAAAACGCTACTCGTTAGACTACTTTATAGTAAATTAGGAAAAGAACTCTAGTAAAAAAAGGAATTTATTAAAAAGAGCTTTAATAAAGAATATATTAGACTATTTAAGTTACTAGTAGCGAGCCTATTTATATTTATACCTAAGAAGAATAGAAAATCTTAACCCTATATAGACTATAAAAAACTTAATAATATAACAATTAAGAATTATTATCTATTACTAAATATTGCAAAACTTTAAGACTAACTCTTAAAAGCTAGAATCTTTATAGTAATAGATATACGCAATAAATACTATCTTATATAAATAAAGAAAGATAAAGAATAGAAGATAGTATTTAGAATACACTATAAACTATTTAATTATATAGTTATGCCTTTTAGACTTACTAATATACTAGTAACTTTTTACGCACTTGTAAATAATAAGCTATGCAACTACCTAAATATATTTATTATTATATATGTAGATAATATTCTTAAATACTCTATAAATAAATAAGATTATATTAAATATATGAGGATAGTGCTAAGAATATTAGATAGAGCGCACTTATAAACTAAGCTATAGAAATATAAATTCTATGTGTAGAAACTTACGTTTCTATAATATATTATTAGCACTATAGGAATTAGTATAGCACTTAATAAAATTAAATATATTAAGAATTAGCTATAACTAAAGATAGCTAAGAATATCTAAGAATGCTTAGGGTTTTGGGGATTTAACTAATAATTTATTAAAGGATATGCTAAGGGTGTAATACTTTTAATAAATCTTACTAAAAAGGACACGCCTTTTCTATAGACAAATAAATATAATATAGTGTTTTATAATTAAAGATAGTATGTATTAAGCTACTAGTTCTTATCTACTTCTAAGATAAAGAACTGCTATAATTTAAAATAGACGTAAGCAACCTTACGCTAGGCGCCTATACAAAATAAGAGAAAAATAAAAAATAGCACTCTATTATATACTATTTACGCAAGTTTAATAATACTAAGGTATAATATAATATCTATAATAAGAAACTTTATATAATTATAAAGGCACTTAAGTATTAAAAAATCTATGCGTATAGTTATATAGATCTTATAATCTTTACTAACTATAAGAATCTTATATAATTTATAATAATAAAAGAACTAACGCTAAAATAAGCTTAATAAGTAGAAACGCTAGAATAGTATAAATTTAAAATTCTATACACTCTAGGCAAGGAAGATAGAAGAGCTAATGCTTTTAACTAATAAAGCAACCTTATAGGAGAAAAAATAAAGATATGCTTTGTAATATTCTAATAAAATTAAGACAGATTACTTAAACTAATAGTAAAACTTAATTAACTTCTAGTTATTACTAGAAATATACCTAAGAAATAGTAGACTAATATTATTTAATTGTCTATACACCGTATAGGCAAGAACACCTAAGGGTATTAAGGTTTTAATATTATCCGCATAATAGCATTATATAGAGATTATGTAATATCTATATATTGTAGCCTATACGCTATAGAATTTTCTTTGTTTTATTTGTCTCCTTCTAGATATAAGTAATTATTACTAAAGTTAGTTCTATTATATTATTTTCTTTTCTTATATAATTGCCCTATATACCCTCTACACTTACTAGTATAGAGAATTAGAATTTAATATCTATATAGCTAGCTATAGAGTACCTATTTAACACTAATTAGTAATTAATTAACTTTTAACTACAAATTAGTAAAAGTAAAAATAAATTATATAAGTTATTATTAGCTATATAATATATTTCGCATACTCTATCCTTTATACGCAAAAGAATAGTAAACTAAAACTTTATAGAGTTAGTAAGTAGATATTATTACTATATAAAATAAAGGAGCAATTATATAAGATATTATTAGCTATTTAATTTAATTTATTATATACAATTCTTAATATATAAAAGTATAGTAAATTAAACCTTTATAAAGTGAGTAAGTAAATATTACTATTATATAAAATAAAGGAAGCAATTATATAAGATATATAAAACCTATTCTTATTTATAAAAATAGTAGATGAACTTTTTATTAAGTTAGTAAGTAGATATCACTACTATATAAGATTTAAAAAGAGATAGTGTACTAAGTATACTGCTAGTAACTATATAAACACATAGTTATATAATAATAAACTCTAATAAAGTGCGACCTACTATATAACCGACCTATTAAACGAACTAGTTCGGAGGGTAATATGCATTCTTTTGCCTAGAAAAGCTACTATAGTAGTATTAAAGCTACAAAGGCCTAGCTAGTTAAGACCCGCTAGTATAAGCGCTATTATTTACACCAAGTTAGTATTATATAAAGATAAGATATTATATAATAAAAGATATAGTTTAGCACTATATAAAATATGGAATTAGTTTAATAATAAAAAAGCTAGAGAGAAGAAATACGTATAGAGAGATATTTAAAGTAGAAGATAAGAGAGAGAAGAATAAAGGAAGGAAAGCCTATCTTATATACCTCTCCCTTCTGTCTAAAGTCTTAATTTCTATCTTTTATTAGCGTTTATATTTTCTTTATTTAATATTATATAATTACCTAATATTGCTACCTAAATAAATAAGATAAATAGGTCTATCTAGTATATAAGAAACAAACTAAGTAAAAGGGCTTTATATAGATAATATATTATTACTATAATTATATTCTTAGCTGCATAATTTTACTCTTAATTACTATTAGCTAAATAGCTACTCTACTATTAATAAGCCTAATTGTGCCTCTAATAAATAGTAGTAAGGTATAATAAATAGTTACTTAATAGAATCTTTTTACTAACTAAAGTAGACTAGCGAGATTAGGGAAACGTATAGATAGGGAAATAATATATAAATAAGGTAAATACTAGCAACTAGATAGTTTATATAGAAAAAGAGAACTACTAATAGTAGCTTTAGAATAAAAAGTTACTAGTGTTTATATACTATATAGGCAAGGACACTTAAGAGTATTAAAGTTTTAATATTATTATATAATAGTATTATATAGGAGTATATAATATCTATATATCATGGCCTATACGCTATAGAATCTTCTTCTTTCTATTTATATTTCTTTTAGATATAAGTAATTATTACTAAAGTTAGTTCTATTATATTATTTTCTTTTTTTATCTAATCGCCCTATACATTCTCTACACTTACTAGTATAGAAAAGTAGAATTTAATATCTATATAGGTAGCTGTAGAGTATCTATTTAATATTAATAATATTATAATAACCCTATGTATAGACATCTAGGCATTAAGAAAATAATAAAACTTATTTAGCAAAACTATAGCTTTAAAAGAATTAAAAAAGTAGTAGAAATATATATTTATAAGTATATAGACTATTAATATAATAGGTATGCTACGCATTTTAAGTGTAGAGAAATATAAGCTATTAAAATACTAATAGTACTATAGGAAGACATTACTATAGATTTTATTATAGGAATACTAAAATCTAAGGATTTAGTAATAGAAATTACATATAATACTATATTAGTAATAGTCTATTAACTAACTAAATATATTAAACTAATACCTTATAGAAAGACTATAATAGCAAAGGAACTTACATTCCTTATTCTAGATTAACTTATTAGATATTATAGAATTCTAAAGATAATTATTAGTAGTAGAGATAAGCTCTTTACCTTAAACTTCTAGACAACGCTTATAGCACTTATTAAAATAAAATAAAAGCTTTTAAGAGCTTATTATCTATAAATAAATAGATAGATAGAATATATAAATTAGACTATTAAAACGTACCTACGTATTTACTATAATAACTAGAAGAATAATTAGGTTTAATTACTACCTATTACATAATTTATATATAATAATAAGATTTTAGCAGCTATAGAATATACACTATTCTACGCAAACTATAAAAGACATCTATACTTCTTTAATTAGACATTTTCTATAATAATTAATGCAGAAGAAGCTATTAGTATAGTAGAAAATATAAAGAAAATACATAAATAACTCTGAGAAAATTTTAAAAAAGCTTAATAGAAATTTATTTCCTACGCAAACTAATAATAAAAAATAGCACCTTAGCTAAAAAAGAGAAATAAAGTATACCTACTTATAAAGAATCTTTAAATTTAGAGAAAGAAAGATAAGAAACTAGATTATATTAAGGTTAGACAATTTTTTATTTCTAAATAAATATTACTAGTTCATTATAAACTAGAGTTACTATCTAATACTAAAATACACCTAGTATTTTATATAGACTACTTAGAACCTATAGACCTAAAAACACTAGTTTAAACTATCTTCTACTACTAGGTTTAGAAAGAAAACAAATTTAAAGTTAAATTAATTCTATACTATATTAATAAGCTAAGAATATACCTTATTACGTAGAAGGGATATCTATATAGTAAAGATATATAGAAACCCTTATAGAATCCAGATAACTATTAGAAAAAGATTTAAGAGTACTAGAGGAAAAAACACTACACCTTTAGTTTAAGATAAAAATAGAAGCCTCTATAGAAGGAATAAGACCTAGTATATTAGGATTAATTAAACGAGGATTTAAGGCCTAATCTAGACCTAAGGAACTAGGTATTAACCTATTCTTTAGCTAAGTAATATTCTACTTTAAATCTTTAAGACCTTTAAGATATTTAATCTTCTTAACAAATTATATTAAGTTCTCTAATAATTTATTCTTACACTTTTTAATAATTATTTTTATTTTAATAAATAATTCTGCTTTGCGCAAGTAGCCTATAATACTACTATAGCTACTTTTTTTTCTGCTATAGCTGCTTCTTCTAGTTGCACTAGGCAATTAACTTTAGAGTTAATTTAGGAAAAGTTTAGAACTATAGACTCTACTAGCTTATATTTTATTATACTATTCTTATAATAGTTTCTATATTAAAACTTTAATAATAATATCTTATACGCTAAATTCTTCTTTGCGTAATATTTATAGGATACTATTATAACCTAACTAATAGCGTTTATTTAATCTCCTATAGTATAATAATAGATAGTGCTATAAAAGCGCATTAGTTGCTATATAAAGATATATAGCTAAAGAGAAAAGGTAATATTAAGATTCTAAGAGAAAAGAAGTTTAAAGACGCTATTAATAGAATATAACATAGTGCCCTACTAAGAATTATATAATATTCTATAGTATTTTAAATACTAAGCTATAGGACACTAGGACTATATATGTCAGATATACGGGTATTCTTGATGAGTTGAGATGGAAAAGTGGTGGGTTAATTGATTGATTGTGTGTGTTCTGTCGGAGAAGCTCGGCTACCGCGAGAAGTAACTATCTAGTACTAAGCCGCACTAGTACTATTTAGAATAGTACAGGGGCAGTGTAAAACAGTAGTGCGCCAGCCTCCTCAGTGTATTTCAATGTGAAATCACTGTGATTTACACTGATTACCACTGTAAGGGGCCATATGATCGTACACACCTACCCACTGGATTTCACAGTGACTGTCTATCTGACACACCCCCTCAGCTTGGAACCATCTCAAGCTGGACCTAATTCTTCGCAGCCGTACTATAACTCATAGTCCAAAAGCTTCCATCCTGTCTTCCAATTCGTCAAGGTCGACCTCTTGGTCGGTGATCCTACCCCTGACGTCTTTAAGTCCGAGTTGATTTACGAACTTAGTCTATTTGCCAGCTAGCAGAGCCTTTGTAAGGCCATCTGCTGCTATTTCTTCTGATTGTTGGTACTGGATTTTAATAGCTCCACGTACTACTTCTTGTCGAAGCTAATGATTGTGTATGTCGACGTGCCTAAGCTTTGTTTGTAACTTGGCAATTTCTTCGGTAACAAGTCGGATAGTTTGTTGATTGTCGCAATTGATGGTGATTGTTGAGGATAAGAGTTTGATCTTGAGTTCAGCGATCAACCGAGCCGTAAAGAGTGCCTCCTTTGCAACCTGTAAGAGTGCCAGCAACTCAGCTTCAGTTGTCGAAGTGGTGACAGTGTCTTGTTTGTTTGCCTTCCAGGCGACAAGTCCACCAAACAGCTTAATGATGTATCCTTGCGAGCTCTTTCTGTCGAGGGTATTGTCTGCAAACGACGCGTTGCTAGCAACCTCGTAGGTGTCTGCATCTCCAAAGCGTAGCCCTAGTGATTGGGTGGAGGATAAGTATAGCAGTACACGGTCGGCGGCTTTGTGATGGTCGTCGCTGGGATTTAATAGGAAGCGCGATAATCGGGAGCTTGCGAAAGCGATATCAGGGCGCGTGGTTACTGCAGCGTACAGGATTGATCCTATCTTTCGCTGGTATTAGTTGATCTCAGCCTTTGTGGCGAGTCCTTCTCGAGGTAGCAGTTCGACTGCTGACATTAGGGTATCGTGTTTAAGGTCGCGTCGGTCGATAAGGCGACTAATCTTGTCCACATAGGACGCCTGTGATAGCCACAGTTGCCTACTTGTACAGTCTCTGACGATTTCAATCCCTAGAAACCACTAAAGATTGTTACCTCCAGTAAGGGTAAACTTTGTACTTATCTTTTTTATTACTGCGTCAGCAGCGTGTTTCTAATCCCTTAAGTAGGCGACGATAAGGTCGTCTACATAGAAGAATATAATGATGCCGTCTTTAATCATACAGCAAGGCTCATAAGGGACTGCAGCAAAACCGAGATCCTTAAGAGCACTAGTAAATTCTCTCTGCCACAGCAGTAGTAAAATTCAAAGACCATACAGTGCCTTATGCAACTGTAGGATAGTGCCAGGTCAGGTATAACCTCGGGGCATTCTTATGTAGAGTTCTCTGTCCAGTTTCGCATGGACGAAAGCGTTAGTGATGTCGTACTGGCTGAGCTCTAGGTCATACTGAGCTGCCATAGCCATGAGTAGGCGAAATAATCGTCCTGCGAGGGTTGCGGCGTAGGTGTCTTGAGTAGTAAGGTGGAGTTGTTGATCTCCACGTACTACCAACCTAGCCTTGCACTTCTGAAATTAATAATGTTTGTTGAGTTTGTATGTATACACCCACATGCAGTCGAGGATTTGGTGGCCGCGTGATCGCACTGGGGAAACGGGCACCTCACTCCAAGACCTCATCTCCTTGTGGCTTTATAGGTGTACTCACTCAGCATCCTTCTACATATTAAATAGCGGGTGGTCTTCTAACTATGTTCCGCAAGATAGAGGCTCTAGTAATTCACTTTAGTAGGGTTTCTTTCCTGCTACAAGCATGCGATTGAATTGCGCTTTATTAAGCGGCTTCCCCTTATATTTGCCTCTGCTACCTGCCTGTGTTCTGGCTAGGAAAGCGGCTGCCCATGGCACAGCGCGTTGATCTGGCTGTGGTGATCCAAAGGGAAATTGTTTATATTGATCGTGTTCGAGGCTCGCTATTGATTGGGCAAGCAGTGCGATAGGCGGAGGTGTTGCTAGTGGTGTTGGGTAGGTGTAATTGATCTTCCTCCCTTGATAGTACCCTGGAGCATTATCGTCATCCTCGCGGGAGTCAGTGATCGACTCATCCTCGTATAAAGACTCGGTGTTTTCGTGTTCTGGTGGTGAGGGCGGTAGCTCCACTGATCGGGTCCATGCAGCAATCTCTTTATGAGTGCTATGCATAAGGTTGTCCAACAGGTCTTCTTCTTTACCTAAGAATACTCATTTTTCGTCAAAGATAATGTCTTGGGTACTAATGACTTTCCTGAGTGGAGGTATCCATATCCTCCAGATGTTTGTTGATTGGTAGCCCACTAGGTATCCAATCCATGCTTTTGGATCTAACCTTTGGAGCTTGCTCTTGCTGCGTTTTGTATTGTCGGTCATAGCGAAGGCTTTATAGCCATAGGCCCTAAGGTGAGCCTGGTTTGGTTTCTTTGGTTGAGTGACAATGCTGTTTTGGAAAGCAACTGTTGTAAAGAATACTTTGTGTGGTGATCGCTATTAATTGGCGTAGTTCGGAGTTCGATTGTATAGGTATACAGCCGCTCGTGTGATTTCTGGCCATAGTGTCCAGGGAAGGTTGGCGTCAAGTCGCATTGCACGACTCTTCTCCTTAATTACACCCCCTAAGCGTTCAGCTCCTCTATTTTAAGCTTAGGTATCAGGTGCTGAAGGCTCAATAACGATACCTTCACTAACACACCATCTGTGAACGTCTTGCTTAACTAAGAAGATCTCATTGTCTGATTTAATGACTTTGACTGTCACCTTAAACTGTACTTTCATGAATAGTACAAATTCCTTTAGCAGTTTAATAATTGTTCGTGCTGGTTAGTTGTCTTTGAAGTAGAAATCCCAAGCCATGCCTGAGAATCGATTGGTGATAAGCATTTGGCTTTTCTCGCCAGTAGAGCTCTTATCTTCGAAGTCGTGAAAGTCTATAGCGACTCTCTCACTGGGACCATCATTAATTTGTTTGGCCTGTCGTCTGATTTGTCGCTTGAGCTTTGATCTGCCGCAAGCATCGCATTGGACCGTAGTCAGTCCTTTAAGGCGCACCCCCTCACAGTGATTCACTGTGTGTTCTAGCGCCTGAGGACCTGGGTGGCCTAGTCGTTTGTGCCATGTGTTGGCGTCCGCCTTCTGCGCTCGTCGTGCGGTGCGCGTAGTGATCTTGTGTGTGGCGTACGTACTATTGGGTATAGTACGATTTGGTGTTGGTGTTGCTCTGAACTCCAGTACCCATTGATTGTGTATTTCTTGAAGTTCGGCGAGGATCGTATTGTCCCTTCTCTTGATTGTTGTTGGATCTGCTAGCGTGTCCCAGCAGAGGCCTTGCCTGCGGAGTAATCGGAAAGACACTAGGTTGCATAGCAGATTAGGGCAGTAGGCGACGTTGTCTAGCCTTATTACCCTATTTCCTTGTACACTCTTGACGTGTAGATGGACACTCCCATATCCCCTGATCCATACTCGTGTTGAGCCCGCCCATATAAAGTCTCCTAGCGACGGTGGTCGCAGCGTGACGAAACGATCGATATCATTGAAAATGTGGCAAGTTGTGCCAGAATTAAGGATTGCGGAGTAACGTAGTGGGTATGTGTTTGGGTCTGAGTGGTAGGAGGCGGCATTAAAGCTCGCTGAGAGGACAGTAATTTGTCTGCCATCTAGTCATTCATCGTCAGCAACTTTAGTGATTCGAGTTGGAGTAGGGGTGCTTGATTGTTTGATTCTTGGTGTCTGTGATCTTGGACGCTTTACAGATCTCATGCTTTCCATGAGCGCTAGGTCATTCTCCATCCTGAATTTTATTAGGGCAACCATTGCTGGCTTCGGTTGAAACTATTCAGGTCGTTTCTTAGGGAAAGCGTAAAAGCAGTCTTTTAGATTATGGCGTTGTTCACAAGCAGGGCACTTGAGGTTTGATCCTTCTTGGCCACCAACTGCCGTTAGCTCATCGTCTGTAATCGCGGACTGCTTGGATTTGGTTTTAGAGCCAGCTTTCTTGGCGCGTGATCTGCCTCGCTTGAGTGATGCTGCTTCATCCACAGGATAGGCGTCCCCATCTGTGGTCTGGGTGGTTGCACCACCATCAGCGAGAGATGGTCCTGCAACAGCAAAAGCGCCCTTTTGTTTGCCCTTAATCGGGTGCTGCATTACCATGTGTTCTCGGAAGAGTTTCACCATTTCTTTTCTTCTAACAGCATGATCCTTGCTCCCATTCTGATGGAAGGTCGTAACCCAAACAGGTGCGACGTTGGACACTGCCTTCATAAAATCCTTCTTAACTAAGTCAGGCTTCTGGAGCTCTAGGACTCTGTTGAACTCAGCTTCTGTAGCTGCATGATCGTACTCAGCAAGCCAGGTCGCCCATGATCCAGCAGTCCTCATCGGCTTGAGGGCATCTTGATACCTGGCCCTTGCTTGTTGTTCTTCGTCATCTTGGTCGACCCCAACCGTAATCGTGAGGTTCTTGATCCATTGTCTAATTGATTAACCTAGTATGCAGCAATTAGTCTGCAAGTGTACCAAGGTCGTTAATTGTATAAGGGTAACTAGTTTGTCTAGGTTCGCCTTCTCATCGCGGTATGCGCGGTCAAGTATCTTAAAGGTTTCAAGTTAATTCTTGTAGTAGTTTATATCCTCATTGTAACCCTTTAGACCAATTTGCGATAGCTGCGACAGCAGCGTTGGACGTTCGTCAGGGTTAGTCGGGTGTGCGTTGGTAAACACGCTATTTGGTTAATAGAAACCAACGTCTAGTGCCGTTGGCATGATTGGTTTGATCGTAGGTTCGATAGGTAGGGCTGGGTCGATGAGATCCCAGACCTCCAGTGATTGGGCTCGGGCTTTAATTTGCCTCAGCCATAGTGTGTAGTTCGAATAGTCGGTCAGGATCACTGTGGAAACCCTAAGTATCGATAGAGACATAATAATCAGTTTGATCGAGGCAGTGAGACTCTTAATTGTCAGATATACGGGTATTCTTGATGAGTTGAGATGGAAAAGTGGTGGGTTGATTAATTGATTGTGTGTGTTCTGTCGGAGAAGCTCGGCTACCGCGAGAAGTAACTATCTAGTACTAAGCCGCACTAGTACTATTTAGAATAGTACAGGGGCAGTGTAAAACAGTAGTGCGCCAGCCTCCTCAGTGTATTTCAATGTGAAATCACTGTGATTTACACTGATTACCACTGTAAGGGGCCATATGATCGTACACACCTACCCACTGGATTTCACAGTGACTGTCTATCTGACAATATAACTATCTAATATAAGGGTATATTTTAATATAATAAGATAAAAGTAATAGATTTAATATTTATTTAGATAAATCTATTATGTGAGTATTATTAGAGAAGCTTTACTATTATAAGAAGTTTCTATCTATACTAAGGCGCTAGTACTATTAGGGATAATATAGGGGCAGTATAAAATAGTAGTGCGCTAGTCTTCTTAGTATATTTTATAGTAATTTCATAGTAAAATTAGTATAAGAAGACTATATACTTAGTTATACCTAACTACTCCCTTCTAGGCAGGAGTATAAACTGCCTCTACTTATTAGTTTTTAACTAGCCCTACTATGTTTAATTACTACGTTTTTTATTACGTTCTAGCGCCTATATAATATTATATTATATGCGTACTAAGCCCTAAAGTGTATTAAAGTTTTTCTAATATCTTCTCTAGCTTCTAAAACAATCTATAATAATAACACTCTACCTACCTACCTACCTACCTACTATGTTACTAGATAATTAATACTTACCTTTTAACCTTTTGCTATATTACTAGATAATTAATAACTTAGAGCTTGTATCTTACTTTACTATTATAATATATAATAAATTATATACGCGCTTTCTATTTCTAATACTAAATAGCACTCTACTATCTCCTAATAATAACTCTTTAACTACTAGCACACTTTCTCAGTGTTAGTCTTACTCTATCTATTACTTATAAATATCTTATAGTATAAGCGCGTATTTATATATCTACTACATCTCTATTACTTATTTCTAGTAGGATCTATTAATATAACAGCCTTTTAAGATCTTTAAACTAAATAGTAGCGTCTTATATTTTATATATCTCTTATAACTTTTAGTAAATCTAGCCTATTACGTTTTAAAATAGCTCTAATTTAATTTATTAATAATATAGCTAAGGACTAGGCTACTAAAATAGCAAAGAATGAGCTATAGATTAAAATTTATAGTTCCTAGAGTACCTAAGTATTGGCTAATACCGCGATAAAATAAACTAGCTGTAATAATCTATTTACTACACAACTTATATTATACTACTATACTATTAATAATATTAGAAGATGTTTAGGCAATAATAAGATTATTAATATAAAAGAAGATAATAATACTATTTTTAATTATATAGTAAGACTTATATAGAACTATAGTAAAACTAGAATTCTTAAGAGTACTAGTAAACTCTTTCTACTATAATAGTAGTAAGATTTAAAGACTATATAGTGCCTTATATAATTATAAAATAGTATTAGATCTTATATAACTTTGTAGTATTCTTATATAAAGTTTTCTATTTAGTTTCGCATAGATAAAGGCGTTAGTAATATTATACTAGATAAGCTCTAGATTATACTAAGCTACTATAGATATAAGTAGTTAAAAAAATTATTCTATAAAGGTTATAGTATAGATATCCTAAGTAGTAAGGTAGTGTTATTAATCTCTACGCACTACTAATCTAGTCTTATACTTCTAAAATTAATAATATTTATTAAATTTATAAGTATATACTTATATATAATTAAGAATTTAGTGCCTATATACTTACACTAAGGTAATAGGCACCTTACTTTAAGATCTTATTTTCTTATAGCTTTATAAGTGTAATTGCTTAGCATCCTTCTATATTATATATAGAGGGTAATTCTCTAGTTATATACTATATAATAGAGGTTCTAGTAACTTACTTTAATAGGGTTTCTTTCCTACTATAAGTATATAATTAAAATAAGCTTTATTAAGTGGCTTCTCCTTATATTTATCTCTACTTCCTGTCTATATACCTGCTAGAAAAGCAGCTGCCTATAGTATAGCGCGTTAATCTAGCTATAGTAATATAATAGGTAACTAGTTATATTAATTATATTTAAAGCTTACTATTAACTAAATAAGCAATATAATAGGTAAAGATATTACTAGTAATATTAGGTAGGCGTAATTAATCTTTCTTTCTTAGTAATACTCTAGTAGGTCTTTTTCTTTATTTTTATAATTACGAATATTAGTAATTAATTTATTCTTATAGAAAGATTTAGTGTTTTTTTATTCTAGTAGTAGAGGTAGTAACTCTACTAATTAAGTTTATATTATAATCTCTTTAGTAGTGCTATATATACGGTTGTCTAATAGGTCTTCTAATTTGCCTAAAAATATCTTATTTTTGTTAAAGATAATATTGCGTATACTAATAACTTTATTAAGTAAAAATATTTATATCCTCTAGATATTTAATAATTAGTAGCCTACTAGGTATCTAATCTATACATTTAGGTCTAATCTTTAGAGGTTACTCTTACTATATTTTATATTATTAGTTAGAGCAGAAAGCTTTATAGCTATAGACTCTAAGGTAAGCCTAATTTAGTTTTTTTAGTTAAATAATTATACTATTTTAGAAAGCTAATATTATAAAGAATACTTTATATAGTAATTACTATTAGTTAGTATAGTTTAGAGTTTAATTATATAGGTATATAGCCGCTTATATAATCTCTAGCTATAAGTTAAAAAGAAGATTAGTGTTAAGTTATATTATACAATCCTTCTTCTTAATTATACCCCCTAAGCGTTTAGCTTCTCTATTCTAAGCTTAGATATTAGGTGCTAAAGGCTTAATAATAATACCTTTACTAACGCACTACCTATAAACGTCTTACTTAACTAAAAAGATCTTCTTATTAAATTTAATAACTTTAATAGTTACCTTAAATTATACTTTTATAAATAGTATAAATTTCTTTAGTAACTTAATAATTACTTATACTAGTTTATTATTCTTAAAGTAGAAGTTCTAAGCTATACCTAAGAATTAATTAGTAATAAGTATCTAGCTTTTCTTACTAGTAAAGCTCTTATCTTTATAGTTATAAAAGTCTATAGTAACTCTCTTACTAGGGCTATTATTAATTTGCCTAGGTTATTATCTAATTTATGACTTAGCTTTAATCTACTATAAGTATTATATTTAATTATTAGTAGTTCTTAAAGCGCATTCTTTTTAAAGTAATTTACTATATACTCTAGTGCCTAAGAATCTAGGTAGCTTAGTTATTTATGCTATATAATAGCGTCTACCTTTTACGCTTATTATGCAATGCGTATAGTAATTTTATATATAGTATATATTCTATTATACATAGTATGGCTTTGCTTAGGTATATATTTAAGTATCTATTAGCTATAGAGCTCTTAAAGTTTAGCTAGAAGTATATTATCTATTCTTTTAATTATTATTAGATTTACTTATATATTCTACTACAGATCTTACTTATAGAGTAATTAGAAGAATACTAAATTAGAAAGTAGATTAGAATAGTAGATAATATTATTTAGTCTTAGCACTCTATTTCCTTATACACTTTTAATATATAGATAGATACTACTATATTCTTTAATCTATACTTAAAATAATTCTACTATCTATACACTATATGGGTAAGAGTATCTAAGGGTGTTAAGGTTTTAATATTATCGCATAATAGCATTATATAGAGATTATGTAATGCCTATGCGTCGCGGCCTATACGCTATAGGATCTTCTTCTTTTTATCTACACCTCTTTTAAATATAAGCAATTATTACTAAAGTTAGTTCTATTATATTATTTTTCTTTCTTTATATAATCGCCTTATACACTGTCTACGCTTACTAGTATAGAGGATTAGAATTTAATATCTATATAGCTAGCTATAAAGTATCTATTTAATACTAATTAGTAGTTAACTAACTCTTAACTATGTGTGACGTTATATTAACTACCTAGAGGTAGTACGATAAAGGCTTTTCTCTTAAATAACATAATAAAAAAAGTAGAGCCCCTGCTTAGTAATTAAAAAGAGCGTAAAAAGGTAATAATTATAAAAAAAGCGTATTTAAACTGCTAAGTAAGCTTGCCGGTCTTAGTGCGCATAGCTTCTATATACAAAGTTAATTTATAAAAAGATAATAGTTAAAACTTTAGAGGAGAAATAAAATTTTAGTGTAGTAACACTATAAGCTATTCTTTCTTTACTATTCTAATTATTATAAACTTACTATTTAGATTATTATAAATAATATAAGTTAATATATTAATAGATATATACTATTTCTTATAAGTAGTATAAGAGAAACACGTACTAGATACACTATTACTCTATTACTCTATTAAGGTTATTCTTAATAAAACCCCTATTATTACTCTATACTCTACTATCTACTTAAGTATTAACTCTAAATTATCTAACGCTAATATACTTACTAACACTAAAGAGTATACGCTAAAGATTTATAACACTACTCTTAGGGTAACTATACTAGAGTTCTATTCTATCTATTAGATACTTATTTAGTATAAGAGATAGGTATACTTAACTATCTATAAGATAGTTCTAGTGTACTAGTTAGGTTAGCAGCTTATCTAGTTTATAAAGGACTATAAAGTTAAATTCCTACTTTAGTAAGCGTAATTACTTCTTATTAGTAATAGAATTCTCTAGTAGAGAATATAAAAGAAGGATAATAAGGTTTTTATTAATAAGCTTTAGTGTGGCGAGAGCGTTATATAGATCTATAAGATTCTTCTAGCTATTCTAGTAGTATTAGCATATCTAAGCAAGTACACTACGTAAGCGGTATACGAGAGTAGATAGTTAATAATACTAATAGTAATAATCTAGGTAGGCTATATATAGTATAAGTAAATCTTATATAAGTATAGAGCTTATAAGGTATAGACAAAGTGCAAGTAAGTTTAAGACTTAAACTATTATCGTATTATTAGATAATATTTAAGATTAGTTTTTAATTAAAATTAAGTATTATATATAGTATATACAACCTTCTATCTTAATATACTTTAACCTTAAACTAAAAAAAAGGTTAAAAAAGGTATTTAGTAAGCTAATAACTCTTAACTATAAATTAGTAAGAGTAAAGATAGATTATATAAGTTATTATTAGCTATATAATATACTTAGTAAGCGAGCGCGTAGTGTAAGCGAGCGTCTAACCCTACTAACTTTTTATAATATATTACCTACTAATAATAATAGCTTAACTATCTATTATTTAATTGCCTTATAAAGAAGTAAATATTATTCTAGCTATTTTAGCTCTTAATTAAAACTAATTTTAAAGTAAACTGCGCGCTACTATTACATACTAAGCCTCTTAAAGAATAATAGATTACTAACGCGCTAGAATCGCTACGTAACGCAATTATAAGCCTAACTTAAAGAAGCTTACTAAGCTAGAAGAGAAGGTGATTACTAGGCATATACTTAATCTAGATTTGTAAGAATTTCTACCCACTCTAGATACTATATAAGATATAGCGAATAAGCTGCTTACTAAGCGCGGCACTAGCTAGATAAATAAGAAGTAGCCTAGAAACTTTATTAAACAAATAGATAGCCTTACTACGCGATTTAATTAACTATATAATTAATAGAGAGCCCCATATAAGAATTCTAAGATAATTAGAGCTTAGTTTAACTTTGTAGCGCGTATAAAAGCTACTTATAGTATTTATAATAAGGATACCTATAACTTTAATCAGACTAGCTTTATAATAGGCAAGATATTATCTTAGCTTATTATTATAGGCTTAGAGAGACGTAGCTAATCAAAGGCTATTTAGCTAGATAATTATAAGTAGGTTACTATAATCTAGGGTATTAACGCTACTAAATAGGCGATTCCGCCCTTTATTATCTTCGCTGGCTAGTATTACCTCTCTTCCTAGTACTAGGAGGATAATATACTGCGCGATTAGGCTTTTATAGTTAGTAATAATAGCTAGAGTACTAATAAGCTTAGAGTAGAGTGGCTAAAACACTTTACTAAGCATATAGTAGAGTGTAGAGTAGGCGTGCGCTAGCTACTTATACTTAATAGCTATAAGAGCTATAACTTACTTAAATTTTAAGAGTTTTATAAGAAGAATAATATTTATACTTTCTATATACTACTATATTTATTACACCTCCTATAGCTACTTAATATTAGCTACTTCTTACTATTAAAGCGCATATATAGGCGCTAGATTAAGAGCCTAATATGTAACTATATTAACTATATTAACTATATTATAAAGCTAGAGTTTCTATTAGCCTTCTACGCAGCCTATAAGTAGTTAATTATAAAGGAGAATATCTACATAAGCTTTTAAGGCGCTGGCCTAGTCCTATATAATCTAGAGGTAGTAATATTAAAGCTTAATATAAAGCTTTGTACGCTAACACTACCTACGCTAGAGGTTACCCTATAAAAAGCTAAAATACTAAGTAACACACATAAGCTAGGGGCTTAATTAATATTAATTTGTAATTTGATTTAGAGGTATAAGAGCTTATTACCTACTTTTATTATTAAGAGATTTAATTAGCTTAAGAAAGGCTCTATAAGAGCGATATATAAGATAGCATTGATGCGCAATTAGATTAAGAGTCTTAAAAAAGTAAATAAGACTACTATAACGCGTAAATAGCGTAAAAAGAAGAGAATTTAGTAGTAAGACACCTTAATAAAAGTAGAGGCAAAAGAGATTATTACTTAAAAGGATATTAAGTAGCAGCTAAAAGGAGAAATACGTTAAGGTAAGGCGTAATTAGGTGTAAGCTGCCAGACTTTAGCGTGCTACAGCCGCTATAGAGAGACTAGCTATAATTTACAAACGTGTAAAAAGGATACTATAGATACTATTTAAACTATAATAGTAGTTCTATTCTATTATCTTATTATATTATTAAGATACGTCGCTATAAAGACGCGAATAGTTAGTGGGGTTAGGCGCTTGCTTACCGGATACGTTAATTTATCTTGTATACCCTATTCTCTATACGTAAGAGAATAGTAGACTAAAAACTTTATAGATATAGTAAGTAGATATTACTACTATATAAAATAAAGAAAGTAATTATATAAGATATTATTAGCTATATAATTTATTTTATTGTTCTCTATTTTCTATACGAAAAAGAATAGTAGATTAAACCTTTATAGAGTTAGTAAGTAAATATTACTACAATATAAAATAAAGAAAGCGATTATATAAAATATATAAAATCTATTCTTATTTATAAAGATAGTAGATTAACTCTTTTATTAAGTTAGTAAGTAGATATTACTACTATATAAGATTTAAAAAAGACAGTGTACTAAGCACACTACTAGTAACTATATAATCACATAGTTAGATAATAATAAACCCTAATAAAGGGCGACCCTCTATATAACCAACCTATTAAACAAACTAGATACGTAATAGCTACTTTTACTATCTTATAAGAAGTCTCTACTACCTCGCATAAAGTTTCTACCGCCTTATAAGATAATATTAACATGCCTAAGTATACTGGACTATATAATTAGTATATTAAAGAAATAGAAATATTAGAAAAAACACTACGTAAGAGAATAAGACCTATATATTAGAATAATAAGATTAATATAGTAAATAATTCTGCTTAGTTAGAAATGCAATTATATATAGTATATACTATTACTAAGTATTATACATTATACTAGAAAGGAATAGCGTTCTTAGAGTTATTCTAGAAAGACTTTAAAGAATAGGAAGAATACTATTTTTTAGAGTTAGGCTATATATATAAGAGAGAACTTATAGTAGTTCTAAAAGAAAAGAGTATTAAGCTAAGAATAAATACTAGAGCTATAAATACTAGCAAATTATACAAAGTAGCCTAAGGTAATATAAATACTACTTATATAATACTGCCTTTATTAGCTCCCTTAACACCTTATATATAGATACTAAGACTAATTCTAAAAATACTAGAGCTAACTAAGCTATTGTATATACCTAAATAGAGTAAGCTACTACTACTATAGGTACCTATATAGCTATAGGTCCCTATAGATATCTTAAGAAAGTCTTTATATAAGTACTAAGAATAATCTTATTTATACAAATAACTAAATAAACCACTACTCTTTATATATAGTATGTAACTACTATTTTGTCTACCTATTTGCGACTATTAAATACTATATAGAATAGAGCCATTATTAGCTAAATGCGAATCATAGGCACTATACTAATCTATATTGCCTAAGCCTATACTATAATCTAATCTATATAAGCTTTCGCCTAAGCATAATCTACCTCTTTAGAGACTTCTAGCTAATAAGCTAATCTAATTCTAAAAGGTATAGAATAAGAAGAATAACTATATAGGAGCTCTATATAATATTTTATTAGATAAGACTAGGATCTTTATAGACCTATATAGACGCCTAAATATTACTAAGGATTAATATCTAGATATCTTTCTAGATATTCTTATTAGCTGTGCGACATAGTATTACCTCTATACTATCTACCCTTGACAATTGTGGAAGCGCTTATATAAAGCACTTAATAGTTACTTTAATATTATTATTAACTATAACTAGTATTAAATAGACTAGACTATAATAGCTTTTATATAATACTAGCGTAAAAACCCTAATAAGAGTCTATATAAAGTCCTAGAGGCAATAATGAATAGGCTTACTCTTATATAAAGAGTATTAGATGTAAACTTTACTAGAGAAATTTCTCTATACACTACTATTATATAAGTATACTATAGATAACTAGAGCTAGAGTAGACTATATTTACTATTAAGCGAATTTATAAAGTGCTATTTACTAATCTCTATGCGTTAATCTAAGTTATAATTAATTGCTAATCTAATTAGCACTTATAAAAGACTAATATATACTACACTAATTATAAATATAATTTTTCTATATAAAAAGGCAGACTACTAGTCTTTTACAAATAAGAATTTTATAAAAGATTTATACTATTATTATTGCAATATAGATTCTAATTAAATAATATTTATATAAGACTAAAGAAGTATTTTATATACTATAAGAAAGGTTATTAGTCTTTAAACTATCCGTACGAGAAGTATACCTACGTAATAAGATAGATATATAATACACAACTTCTTAGCCTATTTTCTAGAGTTAGTATCTATATAAAAGTAAAGAATAGAGGAACTTGTATTAATAGAAATGCCCTAGATAAATATATAGTTCGCCTAGAAACTAGTTAAAAGGGTAATACGTATTCTTCTGTCTAAAAAAGCCACCATAGTAGTATTAAAGCTAGGAAGGCCTAGTTAGTTAAAATCTATTAGTATAAGCGCTATTGTCTACACTAAGTTAGTATTATACAAAGATAAAATATTATATAATAAAGAATATAGTTTAGCACTATATAAAATAAGGGATTAGCTTAATAAAAAAGAAAAAGAGTTAGAAAAAAGGAACACGTATAAAGAGATATTTAAAGTAAGGGATAAGAAAAAGAAGAATAGAGAGAGAAAGCCTGCCTTATATATCTCTTCTTTCTATCTAGAGCCTTAATTCCTACTCCTTATTAGTGTTTATCTTTCTCTTATCTAATATTGCACAATTACCTAATATTACTACCTAAATAGATAAGATAAATAGGTCTATCTATTATATAAGGAATAAACTAAGCAAAAGGGCTTTATATAGATAATATATTACTACCGTAATTACGTTATTAACTATATAATATTACCTTTAACTGCTATTAGCTAAATATCTACTTTACTATTAATAAGCCTAATTACGCCTCTAATAAATAGTAGCAAGATATAATAAATAGTTACATAATAGAATCTTTCTACTAACTAGATTAGACTAGTAAGATTAGGGGAATATATAAATAAGAAAAAAGAATATAAATAGAGTAAATATTAGTAAGTAGATAGTTTGTATAAAGGAAAGAAAAACTACTAATAGTAACCTTAAAAATAAAAAGTTGCTAGTGTCTATATACTATATACTATATAGACAAGAGTACCTAAAAGTATTAAAGTTTTAATATTATTATATAATAGTATTATATAGAAATTATATAATGCCTGTGCGTTATAGTCTATACTCTATAGAATCTTCTTCTTTTTATTTACACTCCTTTTAGATATAAGTAATTATTACTAAAGTTAGTTCTATTATATTATTTTTCTTTTCTTATATAATTGCCCTATACACTCTCAATGCTTACTAGTATAGAGAATTAGAATTTAATGTCTATATAGCTAGCTATAGAGTACCTATTTAATATCTGCCTATATAAAGTCTTCTAGTAATAGTAGTTATAATATAATAAAGTAGTTAATATTATTATAAATATAGTATATTGTGCCTAAATTAAAAATTATAAAGTAATATAATAGGTATATATTTAGGTCTAAATAGTAGAAGGTAGTAATAGTATTAAAACTTATAGTAATATTAGCGATTTATTTAATATCTAGTTATTTATTATTAGTAAGTTTAGTAATTTAACTTAGAATAGGAGTGCTTAATTATTTAATTCTTAGTATTTATAATTTTAAACACTTTAGAGCCTTTATGCGCTCTATAAGCACTAAGTTATTTTTTAGTTTAAATCTAATTAATAATTATACTATAAGCTTTAGGTAAAACTAATTAGGTGCCTTTCTAGAAAATGCGTAAAAGCAGTCATATAGACTATAGCGTTATTTATAAGTAGGGCACTTAAGGTTTAATTTTTCTTAGCTACTAACTATTATTAGCTTATTATCTATATTTATAAACTACTTAGATTTAGCTTTCAAGCTAGCTTTTTTAGCGCGTAATTTATCTCACTTAAGTAATACTACTTTATTTATAGAATAGGTATTTCTATTTATAGTTTAGGTAAGTGCACTACTATTAGTAAGAGATATTCTAGTAATAGTAAAGACGTTTCTTTATTTTCTTTTAATTAGGTGCTATAGTGCTATATACTCTTAGAAGAGTTTTACTATATTTTTTCTTTTAAAGGTAGTATTCTTTTCTTTATTTTATTTAAAGCTTATAACCTATATAGGTATAATATTAGATACTACTTTTATAAAGTCTTATTTAACTATATATAACTTTATAAGCTTTAAAACTCTATTAAACTTTACTTTAGTTGCTATATAATTATATTTAGTAAGCTAGATTTCCTATAATCTAGTAGACCTTATTAGTTTAAGAGCGTTAAGATACCTACTCCTTATTTAGTATTCTTTCTCTTCTTAGTTAATTCTAACTATCTTTATAAGGTTCTTAATCTATTATCTAATTAATTAACTTAAACTATAGTAATTAGTCTATAAGTGTACTAAGGTTATTAACTAAATAAGGGTAACTATCTTATTAAGGTTTGCCTTTTCTTATTTATACTCTTAGTTAAGTAGTTTATAAGTTTTAAGTTAATTCTTATAGAAGTTATAATTATTTCTATATAACTTTAAACTAGTTCCTATAAGGTCTAATAGCTTTAAAGAATGTATATTCTTATCTTTAGTATTTATAGTAGTAAACGTCGCTATTAGAGTGTAGGCACTAATATCTAGTGCTCTTAGAAGAGTTAGTTTGCGCTTAGGTTAGGTCTCTTAGCCTAGATTAATAATATTTTAAATTTTAAAAAATTAAGCATAGGCTTTAATTTGTCTTATCTATAGTATATAGTTAGTATTTTTTTTAATTACCTTTTTTACGCTCTTTTTTATTACTAAGCAAAAGGCTCTACTTTTTTTATTATGTTATTTAAGATAAAAGCCTTTGTTATGCTACCTCTAAATAGTTAATTTAACGCTATATAGTTAGTATAATTAGTTAAATATACTATAGCTTCCTTAAGCATTAATAGAGACATAATTATTAGTTTAATTAAGGTAGTAAGACTCTTAATTATCTAATATAAAGGTATATTTTAATAAGATAAGATAAAAGCAATAAATTTAATATTTATTAAGATAAATCTAGTATATGTATATTATTAGAGAAGCTCTACTATTGTAAGAAGTTTTAATCTATACTAAAACGCTAGTACTATTAGAAATAATATAAGAATAATATAAAATAGTAGTACGCTAGCCTTCTTAGTATATTTTATAGTAATTTTATAGTAAAATTAGTATAAGAAGACTATATACTTAGTTATATCTAACTACTATATTTTATAGTAATTATATATCTAATAATAACTTATATTATAGGATTTTATATATACTACGCGTGGGACTTTATAGGACTATAGGATATTATAAAATTTATTATATATATAAGAATATAAGTATAGACCTTCTATTTTATATTTAACCTATTTATTAATCTATTATTTAGATTACACTTAGGCTCTTACTATTAATTTATTATCTTATAATCTTTAATACTAACGCCCCTTTAACCTACGCAAGCAGTTAAGATCTCTTACTCTTATTAAGATATTTCTATCTAAGAACTAACTCTACCTATTAGAACTAGCTATCCTATCGGTCTTAACATTTATAAAGCACTATATACTAGCTAGTAGAGGTTAAGTGTAAAGTTAGTAGGCTGTCTAGTAATAAGTATATAGCTATTAATAACTTTTATTATATCTTCCCTTTTATAAGGTAAGAATACTTAAAGAAGATTTAGTAGAATGTCTTTTTAGTCTATATAGGCTATAAGGAATAGATAGTCTACTACTAGCAAATTACTACTATAGATCTAGTCTATTAACATAAAAAGTATAGTAGTTATAAGACCTTTGCTATTATATTTCTATAGCTTATTCTTTAATAGTTTGCTATAACGCTTAAGAGCCTTCTTTCTTTACCTAAGTAATTATGCTTAGTAGTTTTATAGTATAATATTTCTAGTATTAATATAAACTAGTACTTAAATAATTACTAAAGGAAGATATAATAGCTTTTATAGTAAAAGCTTTACTTTCTACTACTTACTTTTTAAATTTAGTGTGTTTAGATAGTTTTTAATATTCTTTTAGCTATATCTAGTATTATTTCCCCTAGCTCTATAATATTCAATAATACTAGCCTCTTAGCTATATTACTATTAGTTATTATAAAAATAACAAAATATAGTTTAGACTATAGTAAGTAATTAAGTAAGTTAGTAGACTATACTATAGATAATTTACTAAACCTTAGCTTTATACTATCTATATTATTAAAAATTAGTAATTACTACTCTGCACTTTTTTACTTAAATATTATTTTACTAGCTTCTTAATATCTACCTTCTTATTATTCTAACTAGGCATATTAAGCTTTTAGACAATACTTATATATAATTAATAAAAATTATCTATATTACTTATATTAATTTAGAAGACTAAGTAGTTCTTATTCTTTTATCTTATTTAGTATATAAGCTTAAGCGCTAGCTATAATTTGCCTATTTCTTCTAGTCCTATTATTACTATTATTATTATTTGCTTATCTCTAAAGAGCTTTACTTTTAGCTTAGAAAGCTATAACTTCTAGCTAATAAAATAATTATTCTAGAAAAATAGAATAATAGATAGGATACTATTAACTACTTTTACTTTAAGTTAGAGTCTTCTCTATACTTTTTCTTTTCTTACTATAGGATATAAGTATAAAGATATTAAGAAGTTTAAAAGGTAGTATACCTTATCTTCTTTTTAGTTATTTTATAATTTTTAGCCTATACTATTTGCTTAGATATAGTAAATCTTTTTAATAAATAGTTCTATAATATATTAACTAAAATATAAGTAATCTTATAGACTAGCTATATAAAAGATTATTTATTGCCTATTTACTATTCTTTAAAAAAATTAATAAATACTAAAATAATAAGTTTCTAAAGTATCTAATCTTAAGTAAACTATTCGCTTATCTAAAAGGATACCTTATAGCTAGTTTATTAGGCTATCTTAATTATAGTACATACTAAAATATCTAGTAGAAATATATAATATTTATTTATATTTTTATATTATTAAAATATTAAGTTAATTGCTTTTAAAAGCTTATAAAGGTTCTATTTATTAATATAGTATATATTAATCTAAAAGTCGTATAGCTAATTCTAAGCTATCTATTTAGCGTAGAACTTAAACTTTTAATAACTCTTTTTTTATAAGTATTACTTTTAATATTTTTAAAATAAACCTTAGAGTCTCTTTATTTATATAAAAAGATAGTATATAATAAAATAGACTTCCTACTAAAGTCTATTAAGATAAGTCTTTTAGAATAATTAAAGTATAGAAGTTATATTGCTATAATATTATTTCTAAGGTAGAAGGGTAGAGAATGTAAATAATTTAGGGTAAGGTGCTGTTTAAAACTAACTATAGTAGGCGGCTACAAATTTTAGGAATAACAGAAGTAGTTAATAGATTATAGTGGTCGCGGGGTGGGCTGTGAAGGCAGCCTTCAATGGCAGTGCACGGATGCAGCTGCGCTTCACCAGAAGACTTGGCTGCCACGTCAACAAGGCATGCAGAGGTAGGCTGGTCCCGAAAGTGCCGGAAATGGATAGTAGTAACAAGGCAGAAAACACTTTTCGCTTGGATCATCGATGGAAGCATTCTCTCAGCTGCGCAAACGGATCCTTGGCGGGCATTATTGGGACACAGTGTTATTACTTGAAACATTAAGTAAGTGGTAGATGGAGAATATAGAGATATAATATTAATACTGCTTTAAATGTAGAAGTGGAAAGGCGTAAGGTGTGTAAGCATGATTATAAGTGATATCTAGCGGTAATGCGAGCGATTTGGCAGTGATGATTGCCACCACATGCAGGGAGGTGGCCGACCCGCTCTGGCCACAGGGTTGTCTGAGTGGCGTTGGCTTTTCTTTAGCGGGGGAGGATAAGGACGTTGATTTGAACGCCGTTACCGCCGTATCTGGAGAAGAGGGATCTACGAGCTTGGGAATCTAGCATCTCAGCACGGATCCACTGCGGGAACGTAACGTGTCCGTGCGCGTGATGCGCGGGTTCACGTAATGCGCACCCCAACACCATAACAGCTCTACAAGAAACGAGGCTATAGAGCCACATATTGTAGTTATTATTATTATAGGATTTTTTGGTGGAGTGCTATTGTCGGATTTAACCTCCTCAGGTCAAAAATCGATGAATGCAGGGTAGCGATTGTAATAATTGACTTAATTGTTCTGTGCATGTGTTTTTTCCTGTCTAAGACTGTCAGATGAGTCTTTTATATGCGCCGCCCAGGACCTTGAAATATCAAGGTAGCTTTCCACCTGATACACCGGACAGCGCCAATCTGACACGTCTAATTCTATAGTGAATACTAGCACGATCCTGATTGGATGCCTAAGCGAATCTAGCGGCTTGGTAAGGCCGAAGGCAAACTCCAAATGGTTGATCTGACTCTCTTTGCAGCAATCCTACTTGTAACAACCCCCTTCATCTCTGCGATCCTGTAAAATACTTCGAGGTTGTAGCCGCATTCTTCATCTTAGACTTTGTTCCACCCGCTGAGGATGCTTCCATCACTCCTAGCGGATACTTATCGTCGATATAAGCAAGACACCGATGACATTGCGACATGGCTTGCTACGACAGCCAAGCGATTTGGATTCTCATCTGATATACTCACGGGTAACTCCAAAATCCCAGCCCAACAGAAGAGTAAACGCTTGAAAGGAAAGGCACGGAAGGAGGCAAAACAGATTAGTAGCAGCGACACTTCGCTGAAACCATGGACATCCGCGCCGAAATACACCATCGCCGTCAAGGACTTCATTACGTTGGCAGAATTCCTGGCACCCAAACCAGATGTAAAAGTTCCCGCGCCAGTCTGGGAAACAATAGAAAGGGCAATCAGCCTACGACAAGATCACAACGACTACCATGCTCAGCAGCAAGCCGCCACTAACGGGATTGACGACGGACATGCGTACTTTTTGGGAATCTTGGAGAAAGTGAGGGATGTTCTCAAACCCCGTCGCCAAACGGGACCTACTCCGCCACAAGGCCAAAACGCTCCAAGCAGTGATCCAACGGATGATGTTGAGGTTCGCCTCGACAATATGTTCGCAGCTTTGACGGTCGAAGAACCCTCTGAAGGCTTCCTCAATACCCCGGACATTGCACCCGCCGCCAAGAGCGATAAAGCAACTGCTATGTATATAGCTGAACCTTCCGACGATCCACTTGAACTTTATCTTGCAACTGCTGCTATGCTTCAGGACTGCTCCAGAATCCGAAACGCGATTCGGCATGCGTGGCGGTCGTATTCCCAGCGTGCTGTGACTCTCATTGCAGCCGCTATCACCACAGATGTCGGTATCAAGATGATACAAGAGTTGGAGGAGCAGTTCATGAAGGACCATCCGTCCGAGTCTAGTACCGTGGATGCGAGAGGAAAGTTCTTCGCAGTCCAATGCGTTCTTCAAGGTCAAGATCCATCAGCACGTCTTAGACACGAAGATCCCATTAACTTCACCTTGTATGAACTTGCAGAAACCAGTCTCGTCAGTACACATAGTCTGGTAGACGCTTTTAGAAGGGTCCTCAAAGTCAATGATTTGCCATTGTACAAGCCCGGGTTTTACGGAGTGTTTGATCCGGCAAAGGACCGAGCGAGCATGACAGGCGGGGAGAAATCCGATGAAGACAAAGTCCTCCTTCTGGAGCTTCTTTCGGACATCGTGTTCTTTCACCACGCTAATAAGGCGGGTCAGCTGAAGGCAACTGACGAGTTTACAAAGGCCGTGGCCCTTCTTAAGAGCCAGGATCGTCATACAATGGCATTGGATTTTGCCGCTCAGATCCATTTGGACATACAGCAGTGCCTCAGGGGCCAGTCAGCAGTGGGTGCCGTCGACTTACAGACCTACGTCATGGTCTGTAAAGGATCTCTGAACCAGAACTTCGAGTACCACGCAAATTTACGTGTCGAAAACTGGCCACGAGAGAACGACCAGCCTCTGAGGATGATCTCGGAAGTCATGGAGCGTTGGCTGCTGGAGGACGCTTATGGTGAACTGAAAGCGAAGAATGTATGTCTCTCTACTAGCTCATACGCACGCTGGAATGCTGACTTCGAAACAGTTGACTGAATTGGGCATAGTAAGACAGATTCCGTGCTCCCAGCTTTTGGTGAATTTTAGCTGACGTTTCATAGTCTCCTGATCAACTGCCACTTTCGTACGCATTCTTCAAAGCTCACCCCTGGCTTTGCGGCTCGTTAATGTTTGGTATGAAGCTCGACATGCAGGAAATGGGTCTCGCTTTTCTGAACGCCTGGGGTTCTGCAAAGTTCACAGCCCAGATCTACAACGCTGTTAGACAGGAAAAGCTTCTCACGAGGTCGTGGCAGGACATGGATCTGGCTGTAATGATTCACGGCGATCCTGCGATGTTTGTTGGCGATAGGCCAAAAAATACGGACGACTACTTCCAACGCTTTGCCCTGTCCATGGGCTACTCAGCACAGAACTTTGCCCAAGGCGGTAAGCGGAAGCATTCACGTCCAATCGTGTCAAATAAGGGTCCGCGCGGTGAACTCAAATTAAAGGACGCAATTCCGATTGCATATGAGCTACGTTTCGGATATTCAAATTTTGAAAGCAAGACGGTGTCGGACCTGGAGAAAGTGTTGGCGAAGGTGCTTGAGATCGACTACGAACTTCATCCGGAGGTCGTCGCTGGCCACAAACGTCATGGAAAGCGACACACAACACCGGAGGCTCTCACAATGATCTGTCAATCACTGGCCTCCGAAGATTTGGCATTGACCTTTGATCATTTCCGTCTGCACCGTCAAGCTTGGCGACTCCTTCGCGCCATCAAGGACAATGTTGCTGATGACCTCCGGCGTATCTACGGGCCTGAATATCTTGAGACTGAGAATGAACTCCCCTTCGTAGTCGGGTATATCTTCATGACAGCCGTCAAAACGAAGGAGCTCGGCGCACTTCTGCTGCCAAAGAAGGAAGACATTGTCAGTTCCAAGCTGCTGATGAAGGCGTCAGAGGCTCTCGAAGGTATGATAGACAGCGGTGCAGGCGGACTGGAGATCAAGATTCTTCGCGAGAAGTACGGCATGGAGATCGAGATCGAAGTGGAAGACCCAAACGGGGTGACTATCACTACCGCCATGGCCGGAATGGCTTCCACTTAAGCCGCTGTCTCGATAGAGAAGTACCCCAGGGTTGCGAGCGAGGAACTAGAGGAAGAGCGACTACCACGCTAAGTCGATAGGTATGTTTGCATTCTCGGCAACGTGTTTAACATGTTGGTTCAGCACTTGGCGCGGTTCGGCAAATGGCGCACCCCAACCAAATCACGCAGTTTACAACACCTCGTTACTGAGCCATCCACAATAGCTAGAATATTCTAATAATTCATTCAATTACTATATAAATTGCTGCGAAAAAGATGTACTACTGGAATTTCGCTGGAAGTTTGATGTTGCGGCCACGGCGCGTTGTTGTTGTGGGTGCTGGATCACGCCCCATTTCATCACCCCTATCCCCCTACCCTCAGCAACCACCACACGTTGCTTTTTTTTCTGTTTTGGCGCTGCGGCAGGCTTTGAGGCCTTCCTCTTTCCCTTTTTGGAAGTTTGTATAGCCTTTTCGGAGTTTTCTTTCTCCTGAATCCTCCGTTGTTGCTCAGCCTGTTTCTCCGCCGCGACCCTCTCCTTTTCCTCCCTTTTCTTAACCCTCAACCTTTCTCTCTCTTTCTTCTCCTGCAGGTTACGTAGCTTAGCTGAGGTTATTTCTGCCTTCTTACGCGCTTTTTCGAGTTCTACTTTCTCTTTCTCCTTATCTACAACGCTCTCGCGTACTCTAGCCTCCCTCAGCTTCCTCGGGGACCAGAAAACTGCACCACCGTGGTACTCCCTGCGTTGTTGCAGGTCTAGAGGCTTGCTCTTCTTCTGCTGCTTCTTCTTGACTTGTAGGGCCTTTGTCAGGCCTTGTACCTCAGCGTGGAGGATGTCATTTTGAACAGAGATGTGGTGGAGAGAACGCTTCAGCTTCTGCACCTCCCTACTGCCCTCCTCCCTCACAGTATTACGCACGAGGGTCTCGATTTTGAGCCAATCCTTGCCGCTGAGTACAGAGGTACTGCTCTCTCTCGAATCCTGCTCCACTGGAGTTGATGGCCTGTATTTCTGAAGGATAACCTCAGCGTTACGGGGCCATATACCAGTGGCCTCAAAGGACTTTAGAATCGTTTTCTTCTTGAAGGAGATGGTCCAGGCTTCCCAGAAGAGAGGGAAGAAGTCTCCTTTCTTTACTGAGAGTAGCCCCTGGGCCTCGTGGAGATAGGTAGTGAGGGCTTTTGAGTAGGCTGATGAGAGAGGCTTAAAGAGTACTACATCAAGGGGCTGCAGCGTGTGGGTACTGTGAGGGGGAATATCATAAGGAGAATCCGATTGTGGTCACAGTAGTCGATAAACTCTCTCGTTACGTGGGACCCATGGCCATCCACGATCAGTAGTCGGTAGGATCGACGAGCTTTCGCTTTTGTGTACCGATCGAAGACCTGCTCGAGCCACGCAAGGCCTATATCGTTGTTGGTCCATCCATTAGGAGATGTAGTGACGAATACCTCATGCTTCCCAGCCTTAATATCCTCTACCCAGGCCGATTGGAGAGCGTTATTGGCAGCTGCAAATAGTAGCCCTGGTGGCAACGCAGTTCCATCAGCGCAGACGCAAGCTAGGATGGTCATCCACTCTCTGTTGCCATCTTGGAGGGCTGATTTCACTTCCCCGCGGTCCCACATAGCTTTGCTGAAGATCCTTTTGCTTCTTCCAATCACTCCTGTAAGGAAGCCCTTCTCATCCATATTGTACGTGTGACGAGGCTCTATATTGTACTCCTCCATTTTCTCTAGCAGAAGTTGAAAGAATTGCTCGTATTTAGCCCCTGAATCAGCTTGGTGGCGCGCGCGATCCATTCCAGTAACCCAATGGGGGTGATTTCGACGTTGTAACGGTTGATGAATCGGGTAACCCAGCTTTTTCCTACTGGTTGTTCGCTGTTGGTTTTGCAATTGATGAAGCAAAATTCTGCAGCATCTCCCTTGTAGGTGGTAGACGACGGCCTGTAAGCTTTTCTATATAGCTTACAAGCTCCAGTTCTTGTTGAGGGGTAAGTTTTCGCCGTTGGAGTTGTTGCTCTTTCATCGGCACGTTTTTGCCATGGTGTATCCTCCTCAGCGTAGTGTCTGGTACACCATATTTTTCGCTATTTTTCGATACGAGAATTCTTCTCCTGGTCCGCGCGATTCGATTTCTTCAATTGCCTTGTCAATTGGATCCATATTGGCTGAGTTATGGGTGGGTGAAGGATTGGGTGGAAAATGCGGGGGTGCGCCATTTGCCGAACCGCGCCAAGTGCTGAACCAACATGTTACAAGCGAGCCGCGCGTACAAGTGAGCCGCGCGCCCCACCAAGTCTCTCAGCCTTTTGCAGGCTGTATATCAACAACGCATCAAAATTCTATTAATATAATAGCTATCCTAAATTAAGCAGTATCTATAGAAGCTTTCTTGCACGTACGTGAGTTGTGCCCAGGCTCCCTGCAGCGCGTGCAGCGCGCTGAAGCCTGCCGGCTCGCACCTGACCGCGCCTGGCTATACCGCGTTTCTCCCTCTAGTTGCTGCTTAATAGCCTTCTGAGCAATAATATTCTCTCCCTTTGCCTTTGATAGGGTGCCTCGCTTCTAGATCTGCTTCTTTTTGCGCTGTTTACGCGTTATAGCTGCCTTATTTACTCTTTGTAGACTAGCTATTTTATCGCGCATAAGCACTATTAAATGCGCTATTCTCTTAGCCCCTCTTGTAAGCCAATTAAGCGACTGGATAACTGATGTAGGAGAGGATCCTTAATGCCTTTGGATCCGCTTACGAACTAGAGTTGACTGAGCGCCTAGCTCGCGCGCGTTGCTTAGTGTTGCAGACTCCTATAGGGCCTCTGGTAGGGCTGCTGGCGACGGCGTACGAAGCTTCACATCAAGCTTTAATATCACCGCCTCTAGATTGTGTGGGACTAGCCCAGCGCCTCGAAAGCTTGCGCAGATATTCTCCTTTATAATTGACTGGTCGTAGGCGGCGCGGAAGGCTGGTAGGAACTCGAGCTTGGTGATATGGTTGATGTGGTCGCGTATCAGGCCCTCGACCTGGCGCCCGTACGCCCGCTTCAACGGCGAGAAACAGCCAACGTCAAGCGGCTGCAGAAGGTGTGACAAATGTGGCGGCATACAGAGAGTGTAGATCTTATTCTCCTTGCAGATCTCCTGGAATTCGAGCGAGTTGTGACTCTTATGGCTGTTAAGTATCAGTAGCTAACGCGCGCCCACTCTACGCTCTACTGTATGCTTAATAAAATGCCGTAGCCAGGCAACACCAAGCTCGTTCGTAGTCCAGCCATTGTCGCTAAGACCAATAGCCCAGTTACCTGGTATATCGTCGCCCTCGTACCAGGCAGAGAGGTGGTACTAGCCAGCGAAGATGATAAAGGGCGGGATTGCCCACCCAGTAGCGTTGATTCCGTGGATCGCCGTCACCCACTCACGATTGCCTGGCTGGATCGCTTTTGGCCGGCCACGCCTCTCTGAGCCAGTAACGACTAGCTGGGAGGATATTTTACCTATTAGAAAGCCAATCTCGTCGAAGTTGAAGGTATCCTCGTCGCAGATACCGTAGGTGGCCTTTGTACGTGCTACTAGCTCAAACCAGGCCTGTATAACCGTCGGGTCCTCGCAGAGGGCTCGCTGTCGATCGTAGGGTCGATTAAATCGCGTTGTGAGGCTGTCTGTTTGCTTGACAAAGTTCCTAGGCCACTGCTGGCCAACGTGGCCTGCGCTGCGCTCAGTGAGCAGCTTATTCGCCATATCTCGTACAGCACCTAGAGTGGGCGCAAAGCCTCGCGAATCTAGGTCAAGTATATGCTCAACAATCACCTCCTCTTCAAGCTTGGTAAGCTTCTTTGATTTGGGCTCAGAGTCGCGTCGCGCAGCGATTCCTGCGCGTCGGCCGCGAAGTGTTGTTTCAGGGACGCAAAACGTTGCGGCAGCGCGTTTTATACTTCGTATTTGACTGGAATTGATAGCTAAAAGAGCTAGGTAGATATTTGCTTCTTTATAGCGCAATTAAGCAGACAATGGTTGAGCTATTGTAGTTTGTATGAGACGCGTTGTAGAAAGTTGGTGGGGCGCGCGGCTCACTTGTACGCGCGGCTCGCTTGTAAACACATTACCCTTGCTTGTCAACAAACAAGATATCGGTAGTCCGCGCGGACCGCCTTACAGCGGGAACTAGCTAAGCGAACGCCTGGGAATCGAGTACTAGAATGTCCGAAATAGACATCCTACTTTTTCAACAATCCGAAAGTTTCCTCGCCACCATGCGCCTCCAGCGCAACCCTATGGCCGGAGCGGCTCGACCATCCTCCCTGCAAGTGCGCTGTCGCCATCGCCCGCCTCTTTGCCACATGGCTCACGCAGCCACAGCGGTACTTGCTAGCTTTCAAGCTACTGGCCTAGTTCCTCTAAATCCTGACGAGGTGGTATCGAAACTCGATGTACGATTGCGTACGCGTACGCCTACACCTACACCAGCTATACTAGCTACATAGGAGTCTCAAACACCTAGGAACGCGTGTGAGCTAGAGGCTCAGTCAACACTAGTTCGTACAAGGATTGAAAGGCATCAAGATTCTTCGCCTACATCAATGATAGAGGCTGTAAATCAGCTAGTAAAGGGTGCAGCTACAATGGCGCATTCTATTGTGCTTACAAAGGGCGCTGAGAATAACGTGTTTTATCACTCATCCGGCCACATCAGTCATCCGGCCACCCCACCAAAATCGACGCGACTTTTTGTACGATAGCTCGACAACGCAATAGTTAAATATACTATAGATAAATCTAATAGATAGCTAAAATCTCTAAGTACACTAAGTCCTTCTATGGCCTTGTTTGTGGCAGTTGCTGCATATAGGTGGTGCTTGTTGTTGTCCTGCTCGCTCCTCCTGCTCTACCTATTAGACTACCCTTTCAGCCTCTGTAGCAAGCAATTAACCCTCTGCAGCCTGTAGAGTTCCTTTATAGGCAATATACTGTCGCCGCTACTCTTAGCGACGCTAGCAACGCTAACTAGCCTATTAAAGCTTCTTATTTTCTACTATAAGGATTGTTACTAAATTTATTATAATTTAATAACCTTTAATAAGCTAGTGTATAGCTTAACTACTAGGACTTTGTAACTAATAATATAGTAGGTTCTTAATAAGTTAAATTTACTACTTTAGCTAAGCACTAGTATATAGTATCTTTACTATCTATACGCTCTTAGTGTTAGCTAATATTATAGATAGAAATAGTATTCTAACTACTATAAGTAATAATAGAACGCGATTAGAATAAAAAAAGACTAGTCCTATTACTTAAAAGCTAGACTTAATATTCTTCTTAGAAAGTACTATTTCTCTAATATATAAATAAATCTATAAAAAGTCTATTTTATTAATATAGAAAACGCTCTAGCGTATAAGCTCTTATACTTACTATCTATACTCTACCTTAAGAAATAAAAAGTAGCTAATATCTAATAGTTATAAAAGATATAATATATATAAAAGTATATAAAAGGTAATAATCTTATTTTTATATAATACTAATTAAACTTTAGTATAGTATAGCTACTATAATTATTTAGAATAAGTAGTTAGTAGACGCTAGAGATATAATATATAGTATATTTATTAAAGTGCTATAGCTAGATAAAGTCTAAATTATTTATTATCTAGCTATTATTACTACTAGTAACTATCTAGTTAATAAGTAGATTATAATACTAGCTAGTCTAGTATAGCTTTTCTAATAAAATAATAAAGGGTAGAATAATCTAGCTATACGCGCTAACACCCTTAATTATTATTACCTACTTATAGTTTCTTAGCTATATAGTAACTACTTAACTAACTACAGTAAAGCTTATAACTACTTTTAATATTACTATAATGCTTATTATAAATCTAGTTTTATTGAAATTATAAATATCTTTATCTAGTATTCTATACGCCTAACGCGTCTTTTCTATAAGTCTATACTATGCGTCTATTATAATAAAATTCTTACTTTTTATACGCTATAAATAGAACTTATAATTCTACTTTATTTATAGTTTTAGCTAAATAGTAATAAAGCGTAATACCTAGCATTTACCTATAGGCTATAGGATAGAAATCTAGCTGCGTATAGTAAGTAAATAGTCTACTATTTATTATATATTAATAATCTAAGGTACAAATTCTTATTAATTAAGGTTTAGAATCTACTTTACTAAGACGTGCATTTTTATAGAGTGTAGCTTTTATTTCTAAGCATTAGTAGTAGCTTAAGGTAGGGCACTATTAACGCGACCCTAGAGCGTTAATTAAGGGACACTAAATAGCTAGGCAGCTTGTCTAGAGCTTAAAATCTATTTTTTCTAAATTGCCTACTTTAATAGAGTAAGTCTACCTTCTTTTTAAAACTGCTAGGTATCTAGTATAGGTAGTATTACGGGTATTACGTAGAGACGCGTTGTGAATTTAGTAGGATAGCTAAATAACTAATATGGCTAGATAATATATTAGGTTAGTAAATATACGTTTCTACTAAATATACGCTCTCTACTAAAATTATAAAATCTTTAATACGTAATATTTCTACTAATATAGCAGCTATTAAGATAGCTCTTATAGTTATTAAATTACTAGAATCTCTAAAAAAAGCTAATTACGTGTAAATTAGAAAAGACTTTATTATTAACTACTTAACTCTATTATGGCGCATATATAGAATTACTAGATTAATAGCTATTATATTTCTCTACCTACTATATAGGCTCTATCTAACACATAGTTAACACTAAAATATATAGATTTTTAATACCTTATAACTCTACTAATATAGATATAATTAACGCAGCTTTTAAAGCTTTAAAATTCCTAAAGCTAAGAAAATATCTTAATATTTTTTAAATTATATAAGACTACAGTATTAAGCGATTATAGATCTTAAAGTGTTATTATAGGGTTTAGAGTAACTATACATAAAAATAAAAAATATATAACTTCTTACTACAGTAGGGTAACACAAAAAAAGTCCCCCCCTAAAAAGATACCTTTTTAAAAGTTATATAACTGAGTGAGTTTTAAAACTATTTAAATAAAAAGTATACCATTTCAAAGAGGAAATATAGGGGATTAAGATTCCGTACTAGTTACGTGCTTACTAAGCAGGGTCCTTAAGGTATCTATCTCTAAACCTAGTATTTCTAAAAAGTCAATTTTTAAGGCGTTAGAACTTTTTTATTTAGTATGCTACTAGGCTAATATTTCTACTAGCTATCTTATGCCTAGTGTAGATTACGTAAGCAAAATTTCGGAGTACTTATATAACTCAATTAAGAAATTATTTAAGGTTAAAAATTACGTAATTTTAAAAGTTAATTAAATTACGTGATTTATTACTCAGATTATAGTATAATATAATATCTTTTGTCTAGTAAATTTTCTCTTTCGTATTTCCTTAAATGGAGCCAAAATTATCAAAACTCGAATGTTAAGTTTCTTTACTTAAAAAAGTAAATACTTCTAATTCTACTATTACTACTACTCTTAATAAGCCTCTACAATCTATTAAATCTGCTATTAAACGTATTAATAAGAAAAAAGAGGAAGATAACTTATTAAAAGGGGTAAAACAGAGGAGAGTAACTAAGGTTACTTCTAGAGAGAAAAGAGTTATTAATAGGGATTTAACCAAAAGCCCTAAGAAGACAAATAAGAGGCTATTAGAAGAGAATAGTTTTGGCTTTACTAAGAGAACGTTACAGAGAGTTTTAAAAGGAGAAGACTATTCTTTTAACGTCTCTAAGAAAAAGGCCTATTTAACTAAAGAAAGAGCTAAAAGAAGAGAATTCTGGGCTAAAGAGATAGTTAAGGAGCTAGAAAATATTAACTTTACTAAGGTTATATTTTCTGACGAGTCTACTATCCAAAGGGGACATGGTAATAGGCAAGAATATATAAGAAAAAGGGGAAAATCGAAAAATAGGCCTGAACAGCACAAAAACCAAACAACTAGTAAGTTATTAAATTTTTTTAAATGCTAGAATTATAGAGCCCTTTTTTCTCTATAATTAGGCTATTTTACCTTTTTTATATCTTTTTTTTGAGCTAGTACCAATTTACTAAAAGCGCGAGATATTTCTCTCTTAGTCTGGGGCTGCATTTTGATAGGAGGACGTTGTAAACTAGTGTTTTTAAGGGACCCTATTAAAACTAGGACCTTTAATAACACTAGATATATATAGAAATGTTTAAATTCTATATTAAAACATCTTTTAAAGAGAGGTAGGTAAAGTACCCCTTTTTCTTCCTTTTTCTTTTTCTTTTAATATATAATATACATATATATATATATATTATAATCTTATTCTTTATACTAATTATAACTAGGCTGGAAATTTCAATAGGATAATTCGAAGATCCACGGAACTCCACAGGTGAAAAGATAGTTTTCTAGGAATAAAGTCTTTGTTTTTAGGCATCCACCATATTCACCAGACTTAAATCCTATAGAAAACGTTTGGAGTCCATTAAAAATAGGCTAGAAAAAAGAAATAGGGCTTCTTTAGGCTTTAGCACTAGTAAATCTAGTGTAGAAGCCTTTAAAAGAGCTATATAAGAGGAGTGGAATTTAATTCCACAGGAGGCTATAGATAATTGTATACTATCTTTGCCTAAGCGTTATAATAACGTTATAGAGGCTAAAGGATAGTATACTAAGTACTAGTAATATATTATTTACTAGTTCTATCTAATTATTTAATTTTAATTAATTTTTATCTTTTTCCTTATAATTAATATTTTTATAAATAAACCTATAATATAAATTAAGTTCTATAGTCCTTCTAGACTACACTATAACTATAATATATATAAGTTATAGAATTGTATCTACGTAGAAAAAAAGTTATATAGGATCAAACTTTTAAGAAAATATTTCTTTAACTTTACTAAGATACCTCTAGTCAGCGCTGATTACTAAGCCCCCACTAACCTTCTATACCAAACCTGCCAAACGTCCACTTTAAAACGGTATACTTTTTATTTACATAGTATTAAAACTCACTTAGTTATATAACTTTTAAAAAGGTATCTTTTTAGGGGGAGACTTTTTTTGTGTCACCCTGCTGTATAATAAACCTCTTTTCCTCTTTACTTTAGTCCTTGCCTTTATAGTCCTTATTACCTTTATTTTTAGTTATATTTTCAAACTTCTATAGTAAAATTTTTACGTTATGCTATTATTATATTATAAAAGCTATATTTCTACTAATATCTAGGTACTAAAGAAATATCTTACACTCTAGAATCTAGAGGTATAAGGCGAAGTAAATTAGCCAAAAGATATTACTAATAAGGTACTTAAAGATACGCTTTAGAGGCCCCTTTAATAATTCTTCTAGTTATATAAGATTACTAAATTTCTAGAGATTATTTTTAACTTTGCCTAGCTAGTTATCTATGCCCTAACTAAATTTAATAATAGCTATATTGCTATAGATATGTCTATAGCGTTAAATTAACTATCTAGAGGTAGTATAAGAAAGGCTTTTATCTTAAATAACATAATAAAAAAAGCAGAGCCCCCTGCTTACTAATTAAAAAGAGCGTAAAAAAGGTAATTAAAAAAAAGCGCCATTAAACTACTAAGCGAGCTTAGCGATCTTAGCGCGCATAGCTTTTATATACAAAGTTAATTTAAAAAGAGACTATAGTTAGAACTTTAGAGGAGAGATAAAAGGCTTTAGCATAGCCACACTATAAGTTCTATCTATTCTCTGCTATTCTAACTATTATAAACTACTATCTAGATTATTATAAATAACACAAGTAGATATTTAGTATTTACTATATTAATAGATATATACTGCTATACTTATAGTAGTAGAATAAAGATAGTATATACTAAATACACTATTGCTTTATTACTATATTAAAATTATTCTTAATAAATATTCTACTATTATCTCTCTATATCTACGCCCTACTATCTATCTAGGCATTAATATTATTCCTAAAGAAGTACTCGCCGTTGCTAAAAAGTATACGCTAAAGATTTACGCCGCTATTACTAAGGTAACAATACTAAAGTTCTATTTTGTCTATAAGATAATTGTCTATAGAAGCCTAGTATATCTAACTATCTATAAGGCGATTCTTATATACTAGCTAGATTAGTAGCTTATCTAGTTTGTAAAAACTAAGAAGACTACGTTTCCGTTCTAGTAGATAAAATTACTCCTTATTAGTAATAAAATCTAAGAAGGGAGGTAAAAGATAGAGAATAAGATATTTATTAATAATCTCTAGGGTAATAAAAGCATTACATAGATTCGTAAAATTTTTCTAGCTATCGCAGCTATATTAGCTTATCTAAATAAGTATACTATGTAAGTGGTATACGAGCATAAATAGTTAATAATACTAATAGTAATAATCTAGATAGACTATATATAGCGTAAGTAAATCTTATATTAGAACTAGAAGCTTATAAGTATTAGGGGGTGCAAGTAAGTTTAAACTATTATCGCGTTATTAGGTAGTATTTAAGGTTAGTCTTTAATTAGAATTAGGTGCCGTATATAGTATATAATAACCTTCTATCTTAATCTACTTTAACTTTAAACTAAAAAAGGTTAAAAAAGGTATTTAATAAGTCGGTATATAGGTATTAAATTTAGATATAATATTAGGTTACTAGAAAGTTATTATATTACTAGATATAATAGATAAAGAGATAAAGGTTTAGTATTTTAAGCGTCTCTAATATTATAAAAGTAGGCAGACTTTATACGCTATGCGTATAGCGAATTATAGTTATACTACTACTAGATTATAAGTGTAATAACTAAACTATAGTTAAGTGTTTTATTATCCACACTACTTTTATAGTTAAAACTTTGCGTAGGTCTACTATAGCTCTCTAATAGTCTACTAGTTAAGAGATAATATATAACTTAGTTATACTAAATAGTAGACTATTTATTAACTACTATTATTCATTTTACTATAAAGAAAGTTAATAATAAATTATTATTATTTTGTATATATTTTATTACTACTACTATATACTAGATACTAGGTTTTAGTATCTTTTATTTTACTTCTCTCTATATATAGTGCGGACTTAGTCTTAGTTAGAATCTCTATATAATAAAGATCTTTAATAGTTAAGATACTTTATATATAAGGCTTAGTCTATATAAAATATAAAAGATTTTCTAAATATAGATAATACGTTAGTAGTATAGACAATATAATTATATATAAGTTAATAGGCTTAGCTTATTAGTAGATAGTTAAGCATATTAAAAAAGTTAATAATAGCTATAAATTGCGCGTGCTAGTTTATAAGTGTTTTCCTAGGGCCCTAAAGTAGAAAATTGTCTATAATCTTCTTCTAGGCGTCTAATAGCTTATTTTTAGACAAATAGATCTTATTAAGATAGTTAAGCATATTAGTAATAGTTATAGCAGTCTTAAAATATAAGTATATAAGAGTTTATATCTATTTCTTAAGTTAGCTATATAAGTATATAGTACGTAACTATTTATTTAGAAAAGTTTATAGCTTATCTATTACTATAATACACTAATATTTATAGTTATTTTTATCTTTATCTTTACTAGAGAAATAATCTACTTTAGGTATACTTTATAAGAGAGCATTAGATAGATCTATTATTATATATAACTTATATAGCTTATAGTACGCAGGTTATATTATAAGTCTAGAGTAAGAAAAGAATATATATAATTTAGTATTAGATTATTAGTAGGTATATAATAAACTTCTATATTTAGTAGTTATTTAATCGATAGAATTAGCTAATTTAGGTCTACTATAAACTATTTAGTATTATAAAATTAATAATAATAAATAATATATATAAGTAGCTTTTTTCTAAGCTTAGTAATATAAGTATACGTAGTGTCTAATTCTTACTAAAGCGTATACTCTAACTCTATAAATTGTATCACATAGTTTTCTAAGTTCTAATAATTAATATATAGAATAAAGTTATTAAGTAAATAACTTTAAAGCTTTTTACGCTATTGCTATAGGGCTATATAATAGGCAGCTAGTATCTTTAACTTTCTAAGGATAATAAAGTCCTTCTTTAATAAATTATAATGTGCTTATAGCTAAATATTATTCTATTCTATAATCTAGAAAGCATTCTTATATAATAATATATAATCCTTTAATATTCTAACTAACTCTAATTTTAGTATAAACTATTACTCTAGTACTTTATAACTAGTCTAGAGCTTCTTAAGCTCTTAAAGTTTAGTCTAGTTATTCTCTAGTTTATTAGTAATTTACTGTATAGTTATTAACTTTAACTTTATTTAACTTTATACTATTTGTCTTACTAGTTATACTAATATAAAGTTTATAATCTAGTATATTACTATTAGTATTAGTAATGTTAGTAAAGTATATATACTTAGAGAGATTAGTAAATAGTAAGCTAGTATAATCTTATTAGTTATATATTATAGTTAGACAATTAGGTATATTAATAAAAGGGTTATTTTTATTAAAAAGTCTACCTTTATTATTATTATTCTCTATAAACGCCTTATTATAATTTTTAGGTTAAAGAAGTCTCTTTTTAAAGGTAACTTTACGCTTATTATATTAATACTCTATTTCTAGTAAGTTATTATCTAATTTATTCTAGTCTATAGGTAGAGTTCCCTAAGTAGTACTTTGCTAAGTTAGAACCTAGGATATAGTAGTAAAGTTATAGGACTTTTTACAAAAACTAGCATTGTAATTATTATTTTTATAGCTTAGTCTTACTATTTTATCTACTATATATAATGGGTTTATCTCTTAGTAAGTATATAATTTAAATTAAAAGTTAAGAGTTAAAGTTACAAGCTATAAGTATAGGGGTTACTATAGTTAGTATAGTAGTTACTTTTATATAAGCGTCTAGACGTTATAGCTCTAGTCTATATATAACTATAAAAGCCTATATATATAAAATATTTATATAGTAATATTAGACTAGGCTTTTACTAAAGTACGTAAGACTTATTAGAATTACTATAAGGTCTAAAGACTTTTAACTATGCAAAACATGCGCGCTTATAAAAGATTACTATTATACTATACTAGAGTAATTTACTAGAAGTATAGGTCTTACTAACTTAACTTATAACTATACCTTAGACTATAAGTTATTTAGGTTATTACTATTTACTATTATTATAAAGATCTTATATATCTATTTACTATTATTATAAAGGTCTTATATATTCTCTTTTACTATTATTATAGAGATTCTATATATTATAACCTTCTACTATCATTATAGAGATTCTATATATTATAAGTAATAGAAAAGATATTATAGTTAGAGATATTACTATTATTAGATTTAGGCAATAATATTAATATTATCTTATCTTTTATTAGTAAAGTAAATAAGATTATAGAGATTTATAGTAACTTATAGTAAGTTTAATAGTAATAACTATAGAGGCTTATTTAAGTAAGCTACGCTTATAGTTATTATAATAACTAAATTCGCTTATTAGTAAGCTACTTTTATAACTACTATAATAGTTACTATATATAAGGCTTAGTAGACCTATAGGTTATTTCTTATAGAGAGCTACGTTACTCTTAAGTAAGTTACTTTTCTAGAGACTATTTATTATATTAGTGCTAGGGGCTAATATTTTATAAAATATAACTTATATATCTTATAGGGTAGATCTAACTCTTATCTTCTACTATACTTATTATTAATAAGTAACCTATAGGTAAGTATTATTATTATTATTAATTACTTTAACACTCTAGAGAAGGCATTTATACTTCTAATATATAAAGTACTTAAGAATATAGAGTAGGATTTACTACTACTATATTAGTTAATAGATATTATTATTATTAGTAATGCTCTAGAGATAGGCTAGATTAGAATAGTTAAGTTATAGCTTAATAATTGCTACTATAGTATAAGGGCACTATAGAGGTTATTATACTATATATAAGATAACTAGTAGTTAGAATTTAAATATAAGATAGTAGTAATACTTATATAAAATAGGTACATAGGCAGGCTATATATATATACTTGCTTAGAATCTTGCTTAAAACTACACTAGTCCTAAAGAGAAAATAGCTAAGGATAATATAAGTAAAAGAGTCGTATCTTAGATTAGTAATATAAATATAAAGGCCTAGATATTATAGACGCTAATATATTATATTATATTAGTAGAGAAGGTATAGCTTAACAATAAACTTATAAGATTTTCTAATATTAATAGGACTAAAAATTTTCTTTTTAACCTAATATATACTTTATAGGATCTCTCTACTATATATTTACTACCTTTAAATTAGAGTAATAGAAATCTTCTTAGTAACCTATTAGCGCTAAGTTTAGTAGTCTACTCTATTAACTTTAATACTAAGTATATCCTACTAGTTCTTAGAGTAGTTTTTAATACTAAGCCTAATAAAGTTATATAGAATAATATCTACGCTACTATTACCGCGTTAATAGCTTTTACAATTACTAAACCTATAACTTCTCTATTATCTACCTTATTCTCTACCATCTTCTTTTAGTAGATACTATAGCTATATAATATAAGTAGCTTTATAAACTTTACTAAATACTATAAATATATAAATACTATATTAAAGAGGGAACTAGAATAGCTATATATTAAAATCTCTAGTTTTTTTAATATCTACTTTAGAAGCGTCTTAGGTCTAGAGTTAGTAGTATAGACTATATTTAATAAGTGTAAAAAAGAGAATAATCTACTTTACTAAGAGGAGATTAGCTAGTAGGGCTAGCCTAAAAGTATAAGAAAACGTAACGTCTTAAGCAAGTTTATGCTACTTACTAGCTAGCTCTTAGACTTTATAGTAAAGAATTAGTCTATATTTAGACCTTAATAGTAATTACTAGTATAGCCCTACTATTTTATATAAGACTTTACTACTAACTATAAGTTAGATATTAGCTTTATAAATAACCTAAGCGCTAGTATTAACTTTAAATGCTAGTAGTTATAGATCCTTATACTAGAAGAGTTTAAGAGCAATTTATTAGTAAATATAGTATCTAAAGTGTAGCTTAACTTAGAGTAATATATAAAAGAGATATTTATAACTTAGAATAACTATTACTTTATACTTAGCTTTACCTTATATAGGTTACTTATACAGCTATAGAAATTTAACTAACTAGGCGGTATTACGTCTAAATAATTTAATATTAATAAAAATAGACTATAGTTTATATCTGCCATGCTTAGATTCTTATAGCTAAATAAAAAGCAGCTTAGATTTAACCCTATAATTAATATAGCTAGGGATAAGTAGTATATTAAAATTAAATAAGATAACTGTACTAAGGAACTTATTATTAATAAGATTATAAAATAGGTATCCTATATTACTAGTTAAGTAATAACCTACTAGAAAGTATATTATAAGGGAGATAATTCGTAAATATCTCTTATAATTAAAGACTTATAGTAATTTCTAAAATATAAGAAGGAGGGCAAATTACTATATAAGGCAACTAAAAAATATAGTTAATATTATAAGATACTATTACTATAAAATAGTTTATATAGGTAGCTAGAATAATAATATCTATAAAAATATATAGTGTAGTCTAGACATAATAAAAGTAAAAAACTATAGGCTAGAAAACTTAATACTACCTTTAAGCATAGCTAGGTATTATATCTTATAGATAGGCTAGAGTAGCAGTGTTACTAGGCTTAAGTAGTTCTTTAGCAACACTAGCGCACTATTACTACCTACTAAGCAAACCTATTTAAGCTCCCTAATAAAGGAAGAGAAGATAACTATAGATTAAGTACACTACTATATTATTATCTAAGACTATAGAAAGTCTATATATATAGTAAGTTCTAAGGCTAATCTTTTAGCTACGCTAAAAGGCTATATTATAGAATATAAGTTACTGTATATATAGGCTAGTATACTATAATATAATATTCTACTAAATAACCTTATAGTAAATAAGGATAAGGATAATCTCTCCTAGCACGCCTTCTTAATTAACGTAGACCTTGCTATTAAGGAGAATTATAAGAAACTATTAGGGGCGTAAGAGAAGACTAGCACGCAAGCGTTTATAGCAATTAGGATACTTTATAATAATAAGTAGTATTTCTTTATATATAATTTAGAATCTTTATTCTAGGTGCTATTTTAGATATATATTTACTATAATAGGTTATAGGTAAAAGTAGTCTAATAGTTTAATAAATAGAACTATATAAATATAAAGAAGTTAGCTAAGCTAAAGCTAGGTATAGTATTAGATAATAAGTTCTTTTATAAAACTAGTCTAAAACACTTTATAGACTTTTACTAGCTACTAATTTCTTATATTAATAAATTATAGAGAAAGATATTTTCTAGAGGTAGAAGGTAGAAGGTTCTAAATCTAAAGCTATATAATAAGATAAAGAAGATACTTTAGATAGTATAGAATAAGTTAAATAAGGTAGAGGAATAAGGATACGTTTTTTATTTAAGTTAAGGAGAGGAGATAGTTATATATAACTAATTAAAATAGCTAGAGAAAATAATAGGCTTAAAAGAAATATAATTTACTATACTATATAGCCCTATTATTCTTAAGACTTTTATATTTCTTTTATTCTAGTGTATTAGCCTAAAGCTCTTATATAAGGCTCTATAGTATAAAACCTAATTAGTAGTTTATAAATCTAGTATTATTATTAAGCGCTAATAATATTATTCTATTTAACTTTATTCTTTTCTCTTAAAGCTTCTCTATCTATACTATTATATTAGTAATAGCATAGTAGGGCAAATGCTTATTTGCTAGTAAAAAGATAGGATCTTAGCTAGACTAAATTCTAGCTTTAGTATCTTTACTATAAACTCTTGCCCTACATAAAGCAACTTATAGTCCTCTATAGCTTTTTTTTCTAGGTTAAAAAAAGATCCGCTTTAATTTATTATTACAAATATTAGTGTTTAAAGAGTAGTTATAGACGAAATAGAATAGCTAATTAATTATATCTTTATTAGCCATATAAAGCTTAAGCTTCTATTAATATAGCTACCTAGTAGGCTAAAGGTATTATTTTAATCTAAGTTAAGCAGATGGTTCGAACTAGTAATAGATGCGCTTTGCCTAGGTATAAGGTCTAACTCGCTAGTGCTTTTTATAGTTTGGGTTATGCTGTGCAGTAGCTATGGGCGCAGCTAGCGAACTAACGCTCTAGTGGGCGGATATATTTAAGATGCGCGTCGCGAGGGGTAATAAAGGAGAATAGACTCGTCGCGGAATATTATTTTTATAAATATGGCAGAAACGTCCTTTAAACTATCTCTTATTCTATATTCTTAGCTAACTATCTGTTACCTTCTTATATACCTTTGTTACCTACTTTTCTATAGCGAGACCACGTTAGCGCTAACGTGTTAACGTATTAGGTTAGTAAATGTACGTTCCTACTAAATGCACGTTTTTAGCATAATTGCCACCTATAAAGATAAGGCTGTAGAGCTCTATATATATTATAAAATTACTAAATTTTTTAGAATAATATTTAGAGAAGCTTATTAAGTAATTCTAGTACTTAATTAGCTATTAAAAGTAGAGGAGGAGACGTATTTTATAGGTACGCGTTAAGAGGCTAGAATTAGGCACTCTATTTTTAGTAAGTAATAACTTAGACTATATATACTTAATATAGTAGGCTTAAGACATTTTTAATTATTCTTTTAAACGCTTTAAGCTTATTATAAAGTTAATTTTTTATTACCTAGGCCTTATACGCTTTTAAGCTTTAAGGGCCTTTTACTTACACTTTTAAATATACTTCTTATTAGTAGTAACTTTTTTCTAGCGCCTCTCTTTTAGTAGAGCTACCTTTTAAAGCTTCTACTACTTTTTAAACTTTATTTCTTAATTTTTGTAAAGCTATATTACTATCTCCTTTAGTTCTTTTTTAGCGTAAAAGTCTTAAGCTTTCTAAATCTTTACTAGTAACTAAAATATAGCTTTACTATTATAGTCCTTTAGCGCTTTTAAAAAGCTTTATCCTACTAGTAGTACCTCTTTTTATTAAAAAAGTCTTAAGCTTTATTTTTATACTTTTAAATTTTTAGCAGCAATTTATAAACTATATAAGTAACTATAGTCTAATATATATATCTTTAATAGCTTTATAAAAGACTTTTATTTTCAGCTAGTTACTTATACTAAGTATACATAAGCTACTTTTACTTAAGAATAAGCGCTTATATTATAAGAAGTAGAATTATATAAGAATTTTATTAGAATTAAATGGTGTAAGCTTAGTAGCTATAAAGGCGCTTAGAATAGTCTTTTTAGTTAGTAAACAATTCTAGGTAGTTTAAAATAGTCGCTAAAAGTCTCTTTTTATAATACTAAAGAGCCCTTAGTAACCTTTTATAAAGCGTGTAAGGCTAGTAGAGGGCTAAATATTTTCATATTAAGCGGCTAAAGTGTATAAGTATTATAAGATAGAAATATAATAAGTAGAATCTTATTAGTGTTATAGAAATTAATAAATTCTATTATTATATAAGATCTATAGCTATTAAGAATTAAGAAATAATAAGATATTCTTACCTTTGCCTTTGTCTTATAGTTAAACACCTACTTAAGCTAGCTAAGACTAATATTATTATTATTCTAGCCTAATATAGAGGACGTAAAAAGGCCTAGTAATTTTAGATATTAAAATTCTATAGCTAGGTAATATATATATTACTAAATATAGTCTAGTAAATTAATACTAGAGTAAGCGCAGTTCTATTAGTATAAATATAGGCTATTAATATTATTTACTTATAATTACTATTCTATAGTATATACTAAGCTTTCCTACTCTTAAAATAACTGCGTGAGAAAACTTTCTTTAATTTGCTAAGCACTTTAATAAGAAACTTTTTTTATTTATATTATAAATATACTACGCGTTAATATTATATTGCTTAATTTTACACTTTAATAGATTAAAGTATAGTATATATTTAAAAGTAGAATTAGCTTTATAGCACTAAGAGTTAAAGGTAGAGATCTATTATAGAATTAGGTTAAGTTTATAGCGCTTTATAAAACGCGCTAGCTACTTTATACCTAAAACTTTTTTAGCTATTTCTAATATAAAATTTTATATTATATTAAGTGTAAAAGGTAGCTTATTAGAGCTAAGATGCTAAATATACTATATAAGAGTCTTTTTCTAGATATTATTAAGTAATTATTAATTTTTAGAGCGTGTAGCTATTAATCTAGTAATTCTACACGTGCGCTATAATAGAGTTAAGCAGGTAACACTAAAGTCTTTTATAATTTATACGTAATTATTTCTTTCTAGAAATTCTAGCAATTTAATAGCTATAAGAGCTGCCTTAATAGTTGCTATATTAGTAGAGATATTACGTATTAAAGATTTCGCGATTTTGGTAAGAAGCGTGTATTTGGTAAAAACGTATATTTGCTAATCTAATATATTAGTATTAGTGTGTATACATAATGTTACGCTGGCTTAGTATTATGATACCTATTATATTCTTTAGTTTTATAAGTAATAACTAGTAGTAAAATCTAGACAGCCTTATTTATTTATAAATTAGGATAATATATCTTTTTAGATTAAATAGAGTAAGTTTTCTAAAACTAATATTAGAACGTCTTTATATAAGTGTACATTAGTAAGCGTAACATATTTTTAAAATTAACTAGCCTAGAGATCTTTATTATTATTACTATAAAAGCCTATATAACGCTATTTAGGCACTAGTCTAGGTAAATATATATTATATATAAACTTGACTATCTTAGTGTATAGTATAATATACACTAAATTAGGACTACTTTTAATACTTTAAACTATCTGTATTATATATTATATTTCTATAATAAAGCGAATATTACTAGTCTTTAACTAGTTACTTAAACCTAATATAAATATTCTAGTTTACTAATCTAATATAAGCCTTTTTTAGAAAAGCTATTAGAATATTAATAACGAAATAAATAGAATAATACTAAAATATACTTTTATTAAGTATAAAGTCTTATTTAATAGCTATATAGCAACACTAAAACATATTATTATAATAACTAAATATAGTAATAGCAACTATAATAAATATAAAAGCTCTTTATTTAATTATAATAATAAGGCAACTATTATAAAAGGTCTAAATAGAGAACTAATTTAGCTTAGGTCTACCTTAAGGCTAGAGATATGTCTAAGATGTCTATCTTAAGCCTATATAGGAGCTCTAGACTTCGAAAATATAATAGCGGTAACAATTCTAATAGTAAAAAGGAAAAGAAAAAATAGTAGTTAGAAGAAACTTATTATGCGAGCTATAGAAGCTAACTTACCCTAGTAGAAACCTATTTACTATTAAAATATATTTATATATAGATATTAAATAATATACTTCTAATATTTTTAGACACGTTACTAGCGCTTTTATATTTAACTTGCTAGTATTTCTAATAATCGCTCTAAAGAGTCTAAGTGTGTCTATTTTAGAAAAGTTACTCTCTTTAAATAGAGCTGTAATCTTTTTCTTAAATAGATTTTCATATAGTAGTTTTTTTATTATAATAGTATAATGCGTAGAGATAAGAGAGAAGATATTAGTAATAGTAGATAGTAGAAGTTTAAGATACTAGAGCTAGCGTGTACTAAAACTAGTAGGTTAGAGCTATTTAGAAAAAATTTACTAAAATTTATAAGCTTTATATTAAGGTCTTAGATTAAGAAGATATTAGTTAGAGTTAGATTTTTATAAATAATATTTATAGTATAAACAAAATAGAAAGCATTTATAACTTAATATACCTAATATAGTCTTTACTTAATTCTAATTATAAGGTATTTATAAAGAAATAATAAGAGGTTTTAGTTTTAAGCGAGTTTAAAGCAAATTTCTAAATTATATAGACTATAGTATTATAGAAGTCTATTATACTTACCTTATTAGTAAAATCTTTTATATATTATTCTTTTTTATCTAGACTTTACGATAATTATTATTATTATAAGAAATCTTTATAATAATTTAAAAGGCTATATTAAAGCACACTAAGTCTATTATACCCTAGGCAATAATATCTTTTTGTCTAAATTCCTTTAGGAATTAGATAACGTTAGCTATATTAAGGGTAAGGGGGCCTATACTAGATTAATTATATAGAATAAGTAGGCTAGTAATATTAAGTATTAACAATTTCTATTATAATTAGCTTCTTTTGCTTCGCTACTCTACAAGTATTTATGCATCTTAAAAATTACCTAAGATACGTAATTATAAAGCTCGAATACTATAATACTCTCTTCTCGTGCCGATTTAATTCTCAAGATGCCATAGTAGTAGAGAGAAGCTATAATGCCAGACCCACCGCTGCGACTAACTAGTTTCTTAAGATAGAGGAAAGCTCTTTTTATTTTAGGCAATTATTAGTATTCGAATTATTTTTATCCTATATTTACTATATCTTAATAGCTAATACACGCCGTTACCTTATACACGCGTAATATTACAACTAGATTAATAAAAATAAGACTTTAGAGCTCTATATAAAAGTAATTATTATAAGATTTTCTAAAGTTAAAGTCTTATAGAGTTGTAGATAATCTCTATCTAATTAGATTATAGAAATCTACTTAGTATTTAAATTATTTAGCTACTATGTAATAATAGCGTTAATAGCGTAAATACTACTATATTAATATATATAGGTGCTAGTATAAATTTTTTCTTTTTATAGCCTTATAGGTAGCTTTTAAAGCTCTCTAACTTTCCTTTTTAATATTTTTAAAACATTCTTAAAGTTATTATTAAGCCTTATAGTCCTATTAATAGAGGCGTTACTTAGTAGCCTACTTAGCTCTCTTTTAGTATATATATTTCTAGCTACTACTTATATAATACACCCCTTCTATAGTAAATAATCTTTAAGCTATTTATTAGCTCTTTATAACTCTTATTACTAACTTTTTTTAGAGTTATAATTATTTTTTTAGGCCTCTTATTAGCTAATAGAATTGCACGCTCTTTATACTTAAGTAGGCAACTAGAAAATAGCTTTTTTATAATGTACCTAGTAAGCGAGCGCGTAGTATAAGCGAGCGCCTAACTCTACTAACTTTTTATAACACGTCACCTACTAATAATAATAGCTTAACTATCTATTACTTAATCGCCCTATAAAGAAGTAAATATTATTCTAGCTTAAAGAGACGTAGCTAAATAAAGACTATATAGCTAGATAATTGTAAATAGGTTACTATAATCTAGGGTATTAACGCTACTAGATAGGAAATTCTGCTCTTTATTATCTTTACTAGCTAGTATTACCTCTCTATTTAGTACTAGGAGGATAATATACTGCGCAATTAGGCTTTTATAGTTAGTAATAATAGCTAGACTACTAATAAGCTTAGAGTAGAGTGGCTAAAGCACTTTATTAAGTATATAGTAGAGCGTAAGGTAGGCGCGCGCTAGCTACTTATGCTTAATAGCTATAAGAGCTATAACTTACTTAAATTTTAAAAGCTCTATAAGAAGAATAATATCTATACTTTCTATATACTACTATATTTATTACACCTTCTATAGCTACTTAATATTAGCTGCTTCTCGCTATTAAAGCGCGCGTTTAGGCGCTAGATTAAGAGCCTAATATATAACTATATTAACTATATTATAAATCTAGAGTTTCTACTAGCCTTCTGCGTAGCCTATAAATAATTAATTATAAAGAAGAATATCTACGTAAGCGTTTAAGACGCTAGCGTAGTCCTATATAATCTAGAGGTAGTAATATTAAAGCTTAATATAAAGCTTTGTACGCTAATACTACCTACACTAGAGGTTACCCTATAGGAAGCCAAAACACTAAGTAATACGCGTAAGCTAAGGGCTTAATTAATATTAATTTATAATTAGATTTAGAGGTATAAGAGCTTATCGCCTACTTTTATTATTAAGAGACTTAATTAGCTTAAGAAAGGCTTTATAAGGGCAATATATAAGATAGCGTTAATTCGCAATTAGATTGAGAGTTTTAAAAAACGTAAATAAGGCTGTTATAATATATAAATAGCGTAAAAAGAAGAGGATTTAGTAGTAAGGCACCTTAACAAAGGTAGAGGTAAAAGAGATTATTACTTAAAAGAATGTTAAGTAGCAGCTAAAGGGGGAAATACATTAAGATAAGGCGCGATTAGATGTAAGCCACTAGACTTTAGCACGCTATAGCCACTATAAAAAGACTAGCCATAACTTATAAATATATAAGAAGGATACTATAGATATTATTTAATTTATAATAGTAGTACTATTTTATTTTCTTATTATATTATTAAGATACGTTGCTATAAAGGCGTAAAAAGTTAGTGGAGTTAGGCGCTTACTTATACTACGTGCTTACTTACTAAGTATATTACTACTTTTAGGTTACTCTAAAGGAAAAGTTTTGCCTTTTATTTAATACTATTTCTAGTTCATAAAAGCTTCTTAAAGACTTTAGTTTTTATATTTTAGAAGTTACTTTTATATAAATATTAAGTATATTATTTAGCTAAACTTACGTAATTTCTCTATTACTAGATTTTTAATAGTAAAGCGTAATAGTTACTCTATTTTACGCTAATCTAACACGCTAAGTACTAAGATAGAGCTTTTTAGTAATTTTAGCTCTAGTAAAGTCTCTTTATTAAACTTTTTAAGAATAGGTATAGAATTTAGTAGTAAGATACCTATACACTTAAAAGCTTTAGAAATTAATTATAGTATAACTAATATTATTTAGGCCTTCTAAAAGAGTATAAAGAAGTCTTTTTTAGTAATTATAAATAGTTTTTAGCTTTTATAGAAATATATAAAGAGCGTACTAAAATAGGTAGTAGAGAAAGATTTAAATATATAGATATTAAGAGGCTATAGTGTATAATTTATATAAGAAGGAAATATTATAAGAAGAATTTTATTCTAGTTATAATAGTTAATAATATCTATAGTACTATAAGATTTATAGCTATTAAGAATTAGAAGTTAGTATACTTATTAAGCTTTCTCTCTTATAGAATAATTAAATACCTATTTTCGCTATTAAAGACCTATTTTATTATTTAACTAGCTAGAGCTTAATAAGATAATAAAGACTCTATAAGAGTTAATGTTAACTTCTTTAATCTAGCTTAATTATAAAGTTGCGGCGCTAAATCTATAAATTAGCACTAAATTAATAGTAGATCCATTAGCGCATATATATATAATAAGTAAGATCTACTTAAAATTACTATTTTATATAAATTACCTTATTTAGTAACTCTTATATAGAGGCCTATTAAAGATTCTTTTTAAGCGACTAGTAATACTAAGAAGAACGCCTTTCTTATTTATATTATAGTAGTAATAAGGCTCTATACTATACTTTATAATCTTTTTATATAGAAGCTTAAAATAGAGCTTATATTTTGCCTCTAAATTAGATATTATAGTAATTAATATTAATTCTAGTTGTCTACTGTAATATTAAGGCGTTACTATTACGCTTAATAAGGCGATTAATCTAGAATATACTTTTATTCTTTTAAGTAATATAAGATATAAAGTTTTATATTATTTACTATATAGAAGAAAGACTATATATAGTAAGGCGTTAAATATAGCATAAAAGCTTAAATTCTTATTATTAGCTAAGATTTCGCTAGTTATTATACTATATTTTACTTAACTAAGTAATACGTCTATACTAGCAACTTAATATAGATTAATTAATACTAAACTTAATAGTATTTTATTAATATAAGATATTTTCTCCTAGCTTATATAATTTAATTACTTTAATTGCGGTATTAATTAGGTCTATATTAGTAGAAATATGTCGCGTTAAAAATAGAGCGCCGCATTAGTGCGCGTGCAATAAGGTAACAGCGTGTATTAGCTGCTAAGACATAGTAGGCATAGAGAACAAATAGCAAAAACTTAATTTCTAGAAAACCCTAAGCTATAGCATTAGAATACGTTTTCTAGTAGTTATAGCGGCCTATATAGACTATTACACACCCCTCTATATTAATTTGGCACTTGCAAAGCCACTATTGCAGCTATAGCTAGGACGGACAATTATACTATAAGTACGCCACAAAATATACACGTCTATTAGAGACGGCGGCAGCTATTTAGTTATAATATAGTAATATAAAATGCAATAGCAGAGTCTAAACACGCCTCTAGCATAATATTTACAATGTAAAATAGTTACTAATAAGCTTTTCAGCCACCTTATTACTAACTAATAATATTTGCGACGTTTCGTATTAATAAGCCTTCTAGCTAAATAGTATTACCTCTTACGCAAATTAATTTCTAGTAAAGATAGCCTTACTACCTCTCTATAATTTGCGTATTCACTTTTACTAATTCTACCTACTATAAATAGCCTATAGCCCACACTTATTATAGTTTTACTAAGAGCCTATAGTATTGTAATACTATACTAATGTCTACTAATATCCTCTCTACCTAATATTAAAGCGCTTACTCCTACAGTCTATGCAATATTCTTAAATTTTCTCTAACCTTCTACTACCCACATATACGCCGAAATAAATAGCACTATATATGCTAGAATAAAAAGTTAGCGTTATTTTACCTTATAGTAAATAAGAGTTTACGTAAGTAGTAATAGTAAAATAAGATAGTAGTAAGGCGGTAAACGTAATATGCTAAGTAAGGAGTAAGGTAGTAGTAATACATATAAAAAAGCTAAAGATTATATAACAATAAGATAAAATATAGTAAATATAATAACGCGGTGTTATAAAATAGTGCTAGTAGTAGTATAGACGCAAGATAATATTGCTAAAATATAAAAGAAGTTATCTAGACTAAAGAATATTATAATAGCCTTAGAAGTCTTTTTTTATATAGTGTGTAGTAGCGTAGTTTTACTATATCTAGTAACTAATCTAAAAAGTATTTATATATATTCTTTTACTCTATACTTATTTTATTCTTATATAAAAGTAAATACCTTTTATCTAACTCTAGCTATAGTATATATATTTAGCGGTAATAGCGTATATTATCTCTACTAAATTTCTAATTATTACTTAAGATAAGAGATTTATATTTACATATATCTTTTTCTCTATTTTTACCCTCTTTATTCTAATTATTATCTAAGTATTAGAAAGAGAAATATCGCAGACCTTTTAGTATACAGTATAATACTATAAGAAAAAGCTATAGGTGTGCTAAAAACTTATTAAAAAAGGTAAAGTAGCGGTTATCTAAGTAATTAGTTTTATAATTAATAGTATTAGTATAAAAACTACTTGTCTAGTTTATATTTAAGCTTTTATAAATATATAGGCCTAATATACTATTATTATAACGTGAGTGATAAGTAAGTGGCTATACTAGACAAGTGGCCACCCTTAATAAACTTTTAGGCCTTTTATACGTAATTACTTAACACTATAACAATCTACTATAATGAGTAATATATAGAATTAATTAGTAACCTTTACTCTATCTTTTTTATATATATATAAATAATGTCCTATCTATTTATAGTACTTATAGTGCCTTTTATACTACTTATCGACACCTACTTATACTCTACCTTTACGCGTTTTCCCATCTACCTATACTCTAATATCTAATTAGACTACTAAATCCTCTCTCTTTTTTTTAATAGGTCTTTGCTCTTTAAGATCTATTTTCTTTTACGCAATTTATGCTTAAAAGCTGCTCTATTTAATACTTTAAGCTATAGCACTTACGTAGCTAGTAATATCTATAAATATAGTATTATCTTAGTGCTCTTTCTAAGTTAATTAACTATCTTAACTATAGAAAAAAGTAAGCAATTTTAATATTTTTAAATGCAATTGCAAAGCAGCATAGATTAAGCCTCTACTTTAGTAGCGTTGCTTAGTATTTTAGGGTTCTATTAGGTAGTCCCTAGTATTGGCGGTGTTAGCGTGTAAAGTTTAACTTTAAGCTTTAATAGCACTACTAATAAGTTATAAGGTACTAAGCCAGTTGCTCTAAAGCTTAATTAGATATTTGTCTTTAAGAACGCAGGCTTAAAAACCTTTATAAAGGAGGTAATAAAGGCCTTTTTATTAATTTAGCTAATATAGTCTATTACTAAGACTCTAATCTCTTTGCTATATACCTACTTTAAGAAGATAAAACATCTAATATTAAGTAGCTATAAGATATGCAATAAGTGTAAAGGCATATAAAGGATAATTATCTTATTCTTCTTATAGAGATTCTAGAAGGTAAGCGACTTATAGCTCTTATAGCTATTAATAATAAATAGCATATAGCTACTTATTTTTTACTTCATTATCTACTTAATAAAGTACCTTAACTAGACTATACTAACCTTATTTATAGTCTAGCTATTATTACTAACTCTAAAGCGCTATTTGGGCTTGAAATTAGGGTACTAGAACGCGTTATAGTTCTTTACTTTAAAGATAAGATAGGGCGCAATTACCTAGCCTATTATATTAATAGCAGTAATAAGAGTTACCTACTTATAGTCTTCTTACTAGATACTAATAGGCTTAGTGCGTCTCTTTAAAGTAGTAACTACTTTAACTTAGTTTCTAACGCCTATAGTAAAGCTAGTCTTATTAAAGTTATAGGTATCTTTGTCTAGTATACTATACTTGGCCTTAATATTTAGTATAAGGTTAAACTAGGGCCTAATAACCTCTAGATTACTATATAAGACTCTCTAATAATTACGCCGTTAATTTAAATAGGATTTAAGCTTGCCCTTACGTTTAATAAAGTTTAAGGCCAATTTTAGGCTAATAGGCTTATTACTACGCGTAGTACATCGTTAGTTAGCTATATCTTTTATAGAATATAGTGTTAGCGCAAATTCTTACGTATCTAGCTTCTTAATATGGTGTCTAAGCGCCTCCTCTTTAGTCTTTTAAAGGCTTAATAATTTAGGATAAGTATTATATAGTAATGTCTTTCTAATATATTAGCGGTGAAGAGTTATTTAAGATATATTATAGATAGTAGTGCTGCTTTATCTTTTTTAATACGTTTTTAGCACACATATAGCTTTTTCTTATAGCGTTATACTATATACCAAAAGGTCTACAATATTTTTCTTCCTAATAGATAGTAGTAGCACGTTACACGCTTAGTTTTTTAGGCGATTTAATTACCTAAAGGACTAATTTAATCCTATCTTCTTTTAAGAACTATTTAAGATTAGGTAGTTAAGATATTAAGGTTTGAAGTTTAAAAGCCCTAAAGGTTAATTAGGGGTGGCCACTTGTCTAGTATGGCCACTCGCTTAACACTTATATTACTAGTATCCTATTAGTATTTATAAATCTAGTAAGAGTAGAGTTATATAAATAATCTTACTAACTTTACTAAGAAATCTATAATCTAAGGCGACTAGATTAAGAGGCTATTTTAAGTTGCAGTAATAGATAATTTCTATTATAATTAATAAGCTATTAGAAATATTATAGAGTGTGCGATTAGTTATCTAGTAAGATATATTAAGGCTAGATCTATAGTTAATATTAGCTATAATAGTCCTTACTAGCCTCTCCACTAAGCACGCTCTATTACCTTTCTTTTACACCCTATTATCTTTCTTTTACACCCTATTACCTTTCTTTCACACCCTATTTCCTTCTATTTGTACTCTTTATCTTCCTAAAGGCGTCTTTTCTAGTTAGTGTCAGTATAGTAGTTAGTATAGGCCTATGCTCTATGCCGCCCTCTATATAAGAAAGGGCCTCCTATGTCTCTTTTTTATCTACTATTTTAGAATAGTCTTAATTTAGTTACCTCTTTTAACTATACTAGCTATTTCTAAAAGATTTACTTTATAAGACTATATATCACTCTTATATTATTTTAAAACTAACTATTTTTATTTAGCTATAGATAGTAATATAATATCTACTTCTTTTTAAAATACTACTTATAAATAGTTAAACTAGTAAAAGTTTTAGCTTACTAGGTTAGGCTAGAAGCATATTAGTTATTTTAGTACTAGATAGTTATTACACTATACTAAGCTTACTAGATTAGACTAGAAGTTTTAGATAGTTATTATACTACGCTAAGGTAGGTTAGACTATTACTTACTAGATTAGACTAGAAGTTTATTAGTTACTTTAGTACTAGATAGTGTTATTATACTACGCTAAGGTAGGTTAGGCTATTACTTACTAGATTAGGCTAGAGGTTTATTAGTTACTTTAGTGCTAGATAGTTATTACACTACACTAAAATCTATTAAAAGAGACTACTTTTAGTTAGTTACTTCTATATAAGAATAATTTAATAGGTTGCGCTACTATAGTCTATTAAAAAAGATTGCTCTAATTTATAAAAGTAGTAGTACTACTTTATACTAGTAGAATTAAGACACTACTAAGGTCTATTTAGAGAGGCTAGAATTCTAAGTTTACTAGCTACTAGTTATAGCGTAAGTAGTAGAAAGTTCTATTAGTTACCCCTATAAGACTTTATACTCTAGTTTAATAGGTTGTACTTAGATTTACTAAAAGAGATTTTTCTAGTCTATTAAAAGGCCGCCTATAAATAGTAAGAATAGAGAAATAACTTTATAGTAATACGGTAGTAACGCTAATAGAACTAAGGCTACTTAGTATAAGGCTAGTAGTAGGGCAAAGGTAATATAGTTATATAATAGGCATCCTGCCAAGATAGACGCTAAGAGAAAGAAACAATATTCTACTAAGAATAAACATCCTAGAAAGGATAAGATAGCGTGAGAGAAGTAAGGCCTATAGGGATTATAGGACGGCAAAAATTAGGACTATATAGATTTATAGAATCTCCTTAGGTTTAAATCTTTATAGCTAATTTCTTATTATAGTGCTATCTCTATATAGATTAGTGCTAGTTATTCTATCTTAGTAGAATTAGAAGAGCCTTACATAAGACTATTAACATCTTACTTAATACCTTCTAAAGCTTACTAGCACAGCTACTCTTAAGCTACTTTACTAATATAGAGTTATACTATTAGTATAATTTGGCTATATATTTAATAAAATAAGATAAGGTTCTTATAGCTACCCTACACCTAAGGGAAACAGCAGCTAAATAGCTTTAACTATTAGTAAATAACTTTATTACTAAGAATAAGATTAGTAAAATATAGAACAAAACTAAGCTTATATTTAAAACGTAGCAGGACTTTAAGAAATAAATATAGATTATGTTAAGAAAAGTAGATAAGAAATAATAAGCCAAATAATAGATTTAATAGTTATAATAAATAATATTAGTTAGTAAGTATGCCTTAGAGTTTAGGCAATTATAATCTAAAGTTAAGTAGAACAACGTAGCGTTAAAGGCAGCCTTCTATTATAGACTAAAGAATAGTGTTAAGGACGCTCTACTACTTTATAATAAACTAAATAACCTAAGTAAGTTAATTAAGATTGCGGCATATATTAACAACCGTCTCTATAAGAAAATATAGGAAAAAATATATAGCAGAGCTAAGATAATTACTAAGCCAAAGAAGAAACTAAGAACAAGGCAATACTATAATAAGGATAAAGATGTTATTATAGCTAGCAAAGTCTAGGAGAAGGAAGGATCTTTATAGAGGAAGAAACTAACTAAAGAACTAAGAAAGGATAATAGCCTATTAAAAAAAGAAAGACAAAGACGCTATAATAATCGCGCATATTTAGCATATAGTAAATAAGACTATTTTAAGTAAAACTGCTTAGAGAAGTAAAGGATTAGCAGAGTAGGAGCTGTTAAAGTAGGAATAATTAGGTCCTATAGAGAAATAACTCTGCTAGGCCTAGATAAGGAGTACGCAGCTCTTAACTAGATAGAGTGTAGGATAGTAGTTAATAACAAATATTATAAAAACTATAAAAAAGACTAGAAGGTTATAGTTTAATAACCTAACTATTTAAACTACTTTCTAGTTATAATAAAAGAATGTAGAGCGTAACTAGCCTATAGAAAAATAAGAATTCTTACTATATTTACTATTAATAGAATTAGAAGGACTAGTATAAGCTACTAAAATAGTACTAATACTATAATAATACCTATCAAACCTATAGAACGCATAAACATGTAATAGAATAGTGGCTAGTAGGACTAAAGAAAAAAGACGCAGATAAAGTATTTTATAACTAAAAGAATTATAGAGTTAAATATAAAGAAGAATATAATAATTTACTAGAATAGACAGACTATAACTAAAAGTAGTGCTTAAAGCATACCTATAAGTAGAAAGAAGTATTAACTAGTAGATATTAACTAGGGCATAGATAATTAAAACCTTAGGAGTGCCAGGTGTAGAATTACTAAAGGCACTAAAAAGATAGCATAGATAAGAAAGAGAACTAGCGCGTAGAAGATATATAAAACTATTATAAATAATAGTATTAGGATATAGACACAGATTTTTATTTAGATAAATCTTAGATAATATATAATAAGGACAACTACTAACATTATTAGAAAATAAAGAAATTAGTAAGATGTTTTCTGCCTAAGAAGGCCCTTAATAAAGTACTATAGCAATAATAATATATAACTATATTATAGATAGGGTATTATAAAGACTAGTGTTAAATACACCTTAATAATAAATAGGGCGTAGGATAGTTTCTAAAAGGCCAAAAAACTAACAAAAAACTAGAAAGCTCTTAGTAATAGAGTTACACTAGTAAGAGCGAACGGATAACCCTTTATAAGGTATACTATAATGCAAAAATATATTTAAAAGTAGATATACTAGTATAAGAATATAAGATTTACGCGCTTATAAATAGTGGCGCTAAGTAGACCTGTATATTATTATAGGTAGTAAAATAATATAATATACTCTATTAGAATAAACTAGAATCTATAAATGTTATGCTTATAGATTACATACTACTAGAATATAGAGACAGCGTAATACGCCTTAAAACCTAAGAGGTATTACTAAAACTTACTAGATTAGAAGACTAATAATAAAGTAACATTATAAATCTTAGAATAAAAGATGTATTAATTAAATATAATTAGCTTAGGAAGTATAATTCTACTATTAATTAGTAGAATAAAATATTATAAAGCTAATAGCATATAAAAGGAATTGCTTTATAATAAAGGTTAGTATAAAGAAAATCTATAGAGTAAGTTACTTTAGACTATAATTTATAATTAAGTCTAATAATCTATAGTACACCCTAGCTAGGTAGAATTAGTAAGATATTAATAACAAAATTTATGCGCATATATAAGAAAGACTCTAAAAGAGTAGAAGTTATCTAGATATAGTAAGTTACAACTACGAAGAATAAATCTTAACCTAATATATCTTAAGAATATAAGAAATATTATAAGCTCTTTAAGAAGCACAGAAGTAATAACTTACTAGAGCACTAAGAGTAAAATTATAAGATTTACCTAGAAGAAGTAGTAAAGCTTAAATCTAAATATATATACTAGCTATTAAATAGCTAGCAAAAAGAGCTAGATGCGTATATTAATAAGAATCTTATAAGAGAATTTATATAATAGAGTAGAAGCTTAATAGTCTTACTAATTCTATTTATACTAAAGAAAAATAGTAAGCTAAGACTCTATATAGATTATAAATAGCTAAACAACACTATAAGAAAGAATAGATATTCTTTACCTCTTATTTAGAAACTTATAGACTAACTCTAGAAAGTTAGATAGATTATAAAATTTAATATCTAAGAGGAATACTACTAAATATAAATTACAAAGAGATTTAAATTACTTACTATCTTTAAAATATAATATAGCCTATTTAAATATATAGTTATGTCTTTTAGATTAATAAACGCACTAGTGACGTTTTAGACGGTTATTAATAAGGTACTATATAAATACTTAGACGTATTTTATATAGTGTACTTAGATAATATACTAGTATACTCTAAGAAATTACTTAAGAAGTACGTAGAACACGTAAAGAAAGTGCTTAATAAGCTAAAGTAGTATAGGTTACTCTTATAGCCAGAAAAGTGTAAATTCTATATTATATAAACTAGATATCTTAAATTTATTATTAGATAAAATAGTATTACTATAGACCCTTAAAAAGTTATAGCTATATAGAACTAGCTAGTTTCTAAAATAGTTAAGGATGTATAATCTTTCCTAGAATTTGCGAACTTTTACTAAAAGTTTATTATAGGATACTTAAAAACCATAGTGCCTCTTATAGAGATAACTAAGAAGGAGAAAGAATTCTCCCAAGGCTAGAAACAGTAGGCAGCATTTAAAAAGCTAAAGAGATTATTTACTATAGCACTATTACTATAAATATAAGACCTAATACAACTAATACGCATAGAAATAAATATATCTAACTACGTCTTAGAAGCTGTACTTATATAGTAAGGCAAGAATAGAAAATAGAGACTAATATTCTACTATTCTAGAAAGTTCTTAGAAGTAGAACTTAACTACGACGTTTATAATAAGGAACTATTAGTAATAATAGACTTCTTTAAATAATAGGAACTATAGCTTATAGGAGCTTAACACTAAATTAAGATATTTTTAGACTACTAGAATCTTATAAGTTTTATATTAACTAAGAAACTTAACTAATAATAGGTTATATAGGCGAAAATAATAGCAAACTATAATTTTAAGATTTACTATTGCCTAGGATCGCTAAATAGGATAGTAGACGCCCTTAGTTAGAAATTAGGCCCTAGGGAGAAAGACTAACCTAAGATGCACAACATAGTCTTATAAATAGAAATAGATAGTACTCTCTAATATAACTAATTATAACTAGAAAAAGTAATAATATTATAATATAAAGGACTATAAGTTAAGAATTTCTAGAACTACTTCTAACTAAGCCAGAAATAATAAGGGTAGTATGACTTAAATAAATAGATTTAAGCGGCTATAAAAGATTATAATAATTAAGGTAGAACTAAGATACTAGATAATATAGCCAAGACCCTAATTAGATTATAATATAAGTTAACGAACTAGGGACACCTAGGTATTAATAAGACAATTTAATAAATTTAACTAGAATATAACATTCTACACGTACATAATAAGGTAAAGAAGATTATAGGCAACTATTTAGTATGTGGAAAAAATAAGCGTAAGAAATATAAGCCCTATTGGTTATTATAACCCTTAATACTATCTATATAGCTATAGACTAGTATTATAATAGATTTTATTATAAAGCTTTTAGCGTTAGTAGAACCTAGATCTAGACAGCTATACGACTTAATATTAGTAATTATTAACTAATTAACTTAATAGGCATATTTTATACCTATAAATAAGTCTATTATAGTAGAAGACATAGCGTATAAGATTATAAGAACTTTAGTCGCTAACTATAGACTACTAGAGGAGTTTATTATAGACTAAGATAAATTATTTATATTTAAATACTAGGAAATATTACTAGCAACGCTAGGGGTTATTCGCAAGCTCGCGATAATAGCTTATACTTGAATAAATAGTTAGATAAAATAAATTAACTATATACTAGAGTAGTATCTATAAATATATATTAATAAGTTATAGAATAACTAGGTAAATCTACTACTAATAGCTTAATTAGTATATAATAGTATAAGGTCTAGTATAATAAGACGCTTACTATACTACACAAATTATAGATATAAGCTAGTTACTTATTAAGATCTAAAGAATATTAAGAGCCTTTTAGTAATAGCTAATAAGAAGGTCTAGCTTATACACAAGCTATATAATAAATTAAGCAAATAAATTACTTAATAAAATCTTATAATAGCTAAGTAAGCGAATAAACATAGGCTTAAGAGACTAATTCTTAAAAGGAGAGACAAAATTCCTCTATTATAGAGGAACCTAAAGACAAAGTAACTATCTAAGAAACTTAACTACCTCTAAGTAGGACTATTTAAAATCCTAGAGAAATAAAGACTAGTAAATTATAAGCTAAGACTACTAAAGAGAACTTATATACATTCTACCTTTTATAAATTACTCTTTAAATTAGCACTACTAGACGCTAAAATTAAGGCATAATTTAAACTTAAAAATAAAAAATATAAGGTTAAAGAGGTTAAGGACCTATAAAAGTTTAGACGTTAGTAGAAGTACTTAATTAAATAGTAAGGATAGCCAAAGAGCTAAAATATATAAAAACCTATACAAAATCTTACAAATTGTATAAAGCTAGTATAGTAGTATTATTAGTAGTATCTAGAAATAGAGTATCTATACTAGTAAGAAAAGAAGCAAAGAAGAAATTACTTAAGAGATTAGCCTATAACTAGTCTAGGTTAGTTAATAAAGGTTTAAGTTGCAATAGTTTAGAAAAGGCATTAGTATTTATACTTTTAGAATCTATCTCTTGTTCTAACTACTCTACAATATTAGTAATATAAAGATCGTAATAAGCAAATAAACACTTCTTCTTTTCTACCTTAGTAAGTTCTAGCTCTAGGCGCGTAGCTTTGGCTTTAGTCTAAAGTAAAATAAGATGCTTTTAATACTTTTTAGATTAGACCTACTTTTACTCTTTCTTAGAAATCTATAAACTATAATTTGCGTAAATAGTAATGGACCTAATATATTAACTAGAGGCAGTATCTATAAAATAACGTAGTTTCTCTCTAACACTACGCATAACCAGACGCTATTTTAAGATATTAATAGGATACACGCTCTACGTAAGCATACTACTTAGTAGTTAATAATAGTTTATAAACCTTAGGTATAGTTAAGAAGGCAAAAAAATTAAGAAAAGTATATAATATAATAGATAAAGTAAGATATATGCATCTTTATATACGCGTAACACTCTATAAAGTAGTATAGTAGTATAAAGCGCAAGAATATTAGAATAATAACTATAAAGGGGGGGGGGGGCGAGTATAAATAGTAAGAATAGAGAAATAACTTTGCAGTAATAAGGTAGTAACACTAATAAAACTAAGGCTACTTAGAATAAGGCTAGTAGTAGGGCAAAGGTAATATAGTTACGTAATAGGCATCCTACTAAGATAGACGCTAAGAGAAAAAAATACTATGCTACTAAGAATAAATATTCTAGAGAGGATAAGATAGCGTAGGAGGAGTAAGGCCTATAGGAATTATAGGATAGCGAAGATTAGAACTATATAGATTTATAGAATCTCCTTAGGTTTAAATCTTTATAGCCAATTTCTCTTTATAGTGCTATTTCTATATAGATTAGTGCTAGTTATTCTATCTTAGTAGAATTAGAAGAGCCTTATACAAGACTATTAACATCTTACTTAATACCTTCTAAAGCTTACTAGCACGGCCACTCTTAACCTACCTTACCTTCCCTAATCTAAATTAGGATAAGATACGTAATCTCGTGTTAATATCGCCCTAAATATCTCTAAATAATAATAAATAATAATAAATAATAACTATATTACTTCTAAAGACTAATTTGCCTATAACACCTAACTACTGTTACACTATAAGGGCCAAAGGAACTAAGTACAAAAAATTAGAATTAGGCTCTAGATATAAGGGGCTAAGCGTTCTTCTACTAGTTACTTAGCCTACTACCTTAGAGTTCCAAGTCTATACTTCTACTAAGCCAGAAGTATATAACTCTGTAGCTAAAGTTATCTTTAAACTTTATTAAATTTATAAGTTTACTTAGGTAACTCTAACCTTTTAGTCTAAAGCCCTTTATATTAAATTTAATTAGCCTTTTATAATAGTAAAGCTTATAAAATCTTTTTAATACGCTAAGAATAAACCTATAAATATATAAAAAAAGTTATAGTGTACTTCTTTACACCTAAATAACTTTACACTCTAGCCTTAAGAGATATAAAGAGCTATAATCTAGTCTATAGTACCTTTACGATAGGTTTTTAGTAAGTAGTTAAGTTAGATATTAAGATTTCTTAATCTTATAAAATAAATATAAATATAATAAAGAAAGTATTAGGGCCTTTTTATAAAAGAGAAAATGCTTTTATCTCTTGCCTAGCCTAATAAGTTACTAAACTCTAATAGTAAGAAGCTATAGAAGTAAATATTACTACTAACCTTACTAAGAAACTATATATAGAAAATTAAGCTAGTTTACTAGTATTAATAAGACTAAAGGTTAATAGGGCCCTAAGCACCTTCTTAAACGGGAAGGAAGAGCCTAGAATATAGAAGGAGACACCCTTTAGAACGTGCTAATATAAATTATAAGCTATTCTACTAGCTTAGAGTAACTTTAAGCTATAGTAGCGGCTTAACTAAATACTAATAAATAGCTCTAGATTTTACTAGAAGTAATTATTAATTAACTTACCTAATTAAAGTAATATACTAAAGTAGAAACTATGCTCTTAGCCTTCTTCTCAATAATAGTAATAACACTAGTAACTAGTAAAGCACTAATAGAGTGCTAATATCTTTAACTTTCTAATCTAGAGTTATTCTCTAAAAGCTATTAGGATTACTAATGTTAAAAATATATAATAAAGGCTAAAATTTATAAGAATTACCTTCTTCTAGGAAATATAGTTAATTATATTATAAGTAGACCAATAGGTAAGGTAGTAGATATTGTACTAGCCTTTATAAAGAAAGAAACCTATTCTAAAAATAAATTTTAGGTTTTTCTAGATGTAAGCTTCTATAATAAGTTAGCAGAAAAGTAAGTATAGAATAAACTATTTCTTAGCTAGTAGGGTAAAACTTTACTAGCTAAGTTTAATGCTAACTTTATACGCCTAGCTACTAAAGCTAATAAAGATAATTAGAAGAATCTAAAGAATATTTACGAGAGAGTCTTTCGTATAAATTTATAGGATAGGCTAATTATACTAAAGATTTCTAAGAATTAGAACTATATAATACTTATAAATAGAGTTAATAGTATTAAAGAAAATATTTACTATATAAAGTTATTAAAGCCTTTTTATATAATAGCCTCCTTTTCTATTAAGTCTATAAATACTATAGATTAGAAACTTATATATTTTAGCATTATAAAGACTATTAAAGTAAACTCTTTAAAAACTAAAAAACGCGCTAAATAGGTCTCTAAGAAGAAGTTAGAAAAGCGCTATAAAGAAGGAGCATACTTCTACTATAGTAAAAAGGGCTATAGTATTTAAAACTATTACCTCTAAGCTACTATACCCTTAACCTAATCGAGGTTAGGTAATACCTAGAAGATAAATAATAGTAATAAGGACGTTAATAGCTTAGTAGAGTTAGAAAACTAATTTCTCCCCCTAAAAGTTATTAGAAAAAAGAAATAAAGCTAGTTATAAAGAAACTAAAGAAGAACTTTAGTATATATAGAAAAGTATAGCTAGATTTAATACTAATTACTATAAGTACTTTTAATAATAATATTACTTTTATATATACTATACTTAACTTAAGGTGTTTAACTATTAGCTTTATATTTAAGAAGTTTACTAAAAAAGCTAACCTATAATATATTAGTTTAAATAATTCTTATTAAGTAATAGAATTTATAGAAGTGACCTTCTTAGTTTATAAAACCACTTATATAGAAATAGATATTAAGAGGCATATTAAAATAATATAGGCATATATTAATAAAAGGAGTAAGACTATAAACTAGTCCTTAGTTTACTATAGTAGAAGAAGAATGCTATATTAGTAGTCCTAGGAAAATAGTCTATATATATAGAATCCTTCTATATAAGAATTAGAGATAAGTAGAGAACATAAACTCCTACTTTATATTAAGAGATCTCTACTATATTATTTATAATCCTAAATAGAAGAAAAAAAAAGAATAGGTTAATAGTCTTCATTACCTCCTTTAAGAATATCTAGAAGGTCCTAGCCCTAAAGGCTAAGGTAGACCTAAGAGACTACCTCCCTAAGTGACTCCTAGACTAGGTAGAAATTTTCTTAAGGGAGTAAGCTAATAAACTTCTTCTATTATAAGGCCTTAGAATTAACTACTTAATCCCCCTTATTAAAAAGAATAGAGAGACCCTAGAGATTCCCTTTAAGCCTCTTTAGAGTATATTAAAGAAGGAACTGCTAGTTCTTTATAAGAAACTAATAGAGTACCTTAATTATAGCTTTATTTAGGTAAGTAAGTCTAGCGCTACAATACTAGTATTATTTATAAAAAAACCTAGAAGAGGTTTATAATTTTATATAGACTACTAAGTATTAAATACTCTATTAAAGAAACACTACTATCCTCTCTCCTTTATTAGAGAGATATAATAGCTTCTTACTAAGACTATATAGCTAACAAAATTAAATATAATTTAGGCCTTTTATAGGTTAAAAATAGTAAAAATAAGAAATAGAAAATAGTTTTCTAAACCTAATTTAGGCTATATAAGTAGTTAGTAGTCTCCTTTAGACTAGCTAATATACTAAGTACCTTCTAGAGATATATTAACTATATTCTAAGAAAGTACTTAGATAACTTCTACTTTACCTATATAAATAACGTCTTTATTTTCCAGTAGATTTCTAAAGGACTATTAGAACAAAGTATAATAGGTAGTAAAAAGGTTAGATAAAATAAGGCTACACTTAGATATTAAGAAGTATAAGTTTATAATTACTAAAACTAAGTATTTTAAATTTATTATAAAGTGTAAAAAGAGATTTCGTATAGACCTAAAAAGATTAAGGCTATTTAGAACTAGGTCTCTTCTACTAATATAAAGGGTATTTAGAGCTTTTTAGAATTTACTAACTTTTACTAAAGATTTATAAAGAACTTTTTAGAAGTAGTATTTTTATTAATAAAGTTAACTAAAAAGAAAACTTTCTTTTATAGAGGTTACAATAATAGTAGGCCTTTAACTTTCTAAAGACAGTATTTTACACTAAGCCTACGCTAGTTTACTTTAATTCTAAAAAGAAAAGAATATTAAAGGCTAACCTTTTAGCTTAGGCTTTTAGTGTCTACTTTTATAATTTAATATAGATAGAGTTTTTAGACTAATTGCCTACTTCTTTGCTAAATATACTTCTATAAAGATAAACTATATAATTTATAATAAGAAAATACTTATAGTAATTAAGATAACTAAGAAGTAGTATAATATACTTTAGGCTGTTCTTTACACGCTTATATACACTAGTTATAAGAACTTTATATACTTTATAAAGTTTAGAAGATTAAATAAGAGGTATATATACTAGACTACTACTTTTAGTAAATATAATATAATATTTTAGTATAAACTAAGAACTATTAACTTAAGGGCAAACGTCCTTTTATAACACTAGTAAGATATACCTATAGACGCTAAAGATAACTATATTAAGTTCTATAAAATCTAACTTCTTAAGAAGGTTTCTTTAAAGAATAGAAATATGGGACTTTAGATATCTATAGCCCTAGTAATATAAGTTCTACCTAAAAGACTTAACCCCTTTAAAAAGAAGAGAGTAGAGCTAAATATAAAGAATACTAGTTTTCTTCTTTTTACTTATTAGAAGAGTTTCCTCTTAAACCTAAAACGCACCCCCTAGTAGACTTAGACTTAGATAAACTATAGTTCTATAGCTTAGAAAAGAATTTTATACTAAAGGAAGTAAAAACGTATATTCTTTATTATAGGTGCACCTTTTTTCTTTTCTAAACCTAAAGGTTGCTATATAAATGTATAATATTAATAATACTAGTTACTTCTAGCACTAAAAATAAAGATAGATTTTAGACTAGCAACCTCTATAGATAATACTACTTACTATAGTCTATAACTTCTCTATATCTAAGTATTTAGAAAGAGAGATTACCTATAAAATAGTTACTAAATTCTACTTCTTTTTAGAAATATTAGACTTTATTTATAAATTTATTAAGAACTATAATATATATAAAAAAACTAATCTATAAAGAAATATAAAATAAGAGTTACTAAAACCTCTTTTTCTTCCTAACTAGATATAGAAGAAGATTTCTATAGACTTTATTATTAAGCTTCTTATTCGTAAGAGGAATATAAATATAATAGTAGTGTGTAATAGGCTGGAGAAAGAAATAGTTTTAGTTCCCCTACTAGACTTAAAGGTAGAAACTATAGTAAAGGCCTTGTTTATTATATTATAGCCTACTATTAGCTTTTTAACACTATAACTTCTAACTATAGAGGTTAATTTATAAGCGACTTTTAGAGATATTTATATAAAAGAATAAAAATCTAAAGAAGATTATTCTTCTCTAAGCACTTAGAGACTAATAGCACTATAGAATATATAAACTTTATAATTAAGGCCTACCTTTACACTTTTATATAATAGGATTAAAATTCTTTCTCGTAGTTAATCTGTAATATTACGTAATTTCGGGCCGGCTATTTAACTAACCACTATATTACATAATTAATAATTTCTTTAATAATATTTTTTACTGCAATAATAATAACAATAATTATAATAGTAACTAACCTAACTATTTTATTCACTCTCTCCTATAGTAGATTTCCTCTCGCAACTAGTAAGCTATATTCTGCCCCCCTAGAATCTCGCCACTACCCATCTCCCCCATGCTCTCGCCGCTACTACTTACCCTTACTCTTATTGCTTAGTTGTAGTCCCCCGCCTTAATAGCATTCTAAATAATCGCTATTATATCTATAAGCTTTTTACGCCATAGCTGCGCTTTTAAACTCCTATAGTTCCTAAGAAACTATCGCTTACTATCTAGCAGCCACCCTATACCTTTACTTTGCCAGTCCTTATCTTTAAGCTTCTTTAGTAACGCCTCTACTTTGTCTTATTATTATAGTACAAACGCCTAACCTAACCCTCTATCTAGATACTAAAGAAGTGCTTTATACTCTAGAATCTAGAGTTGTAAAACTAGCCAATAGGGCCTAAATAGCTAGGGCTAGGTGTTATTAAAGATATTAAGATTAAGAGGCCTCTTTAATAGCCCTACTTACTATACAACATCGCTAAATCTCTAGGAATTATTTTTAACTTTGCCTAGCCAATCCTTTATATACTTTTAGAATTCTACTATAGTTATACTACTTTATATAAAAGAAGTAGTATAGTTAGACTACTAGAATATTATTATATCGCTAGATATAATAGATAAAGAGCTAAATTTAAAAGATAGTAGTGGTAGTTATATATTAAAGATAAAGATTTAGTATACTAGGCATTACTAATATTATAAAAGGCAGACTTTATATGCTATATATATGGCGAATTATAGTTACGCTACTACTAGATTGCGAACACAATAACTAAACTATAGTTAATCGTTTTATTACCTATACTACTTCTATAGTTATAACTTTATAGTTTACTACGGCTCTCTAATAGTTTACTAGTTAAGAGATAATATATAACTTAGTTATACTAGATAGTATTCTATTTATTAACTACTATTAATAATACTGCCATAAAGAAAGTTAATAATAAAATTATTATTATTTTGTATATATTTTATTACTACTACTATATACTATATACTAAGTTTTAGTGTCTTTTATTTTACTCCTCTTTATATATAGTGCAAACTTAACCTTAGTTAGAATCTCTATATAATAAAGATATTTAATAATAACATTAAAAGAATTAAACTATATACTACTCTATAGCGCAAATAGCTATTAATAGGCAAGAAGCTACTTCTACTAAAGTAGCACTATTTTTCCTCTAGTATAGGTATAATATAAATCTAGCTAAGCTAGACGTAGAGATAAAAGCTATTAATTATTACTAGTAGAATTCATAGCTAGTAAAGACTATTAAAGCTTTGCTATAAAAGTTCTAAAAAGTTTTTATATTTATTTAAGCTAAAATAGCTAAGTTTTAATAAAAGTAAGAATAGTAAGCAAACTAGCGCTAAAGAGACACTTTAGTATTAAAGGAAAGAGATAAAGTTTAGCTCTAGTATAGGTACTACTTATCTAACTTCTAATCTAATAAAATATTAAACTAGAAAAATATAAAGTTTATAGTTATATAAGTAGTAGACTTCTATAATATAGAACTAGATATTTTACTTAGAGTCTATCTAGTATTCTTAGTAAATTATTTCTACTAGGCTAAAGAAGATTCTCGTTCTAGCTAGATTGTAAGTAATAGGAAACTAGAAACTATTATTAAAAAAAAGAAGAGGAATAGGTTATAGAAGACATTCTAGCTAAGAAACCTATCTAAAGAAAGAGGAGGCTATAGAGATTACTCTATTAAGTTCAGTAGTTAAATAATACTAATTTAATTTAGAAACCTATTACAAATCTCTCTACTATAAAGGTATTAAATTATTAGAAAATACATACCTTCCTATTCTAAAATAATAATAAAAAGTTATCTATAAACTTTTATAGAAACTCTCTAAACTAATAAATATACTATAACCTTTAGTATAAAAGTTATATCTCTAGTAGAGAACTTAGAAGGTCTCTACTAAAGGGAGATTAGAATAAGTCTAGACCTCTAGCCTTTCTAACTAATTACTTAGGGATTAGTAAGGAATAAGACTATAATCTACTTAGAAAAGTAGAAAATACTTTAATTAAAAAGACTTCGCGCACTCTTAGTATATAGTATAACACTATAAGAAAAAGTAGTAAGTGTACTAATGAATATAGTAAATTAAGGAAAGTAATAAGACTAGTTTGGCGACTATGTAGAAACACTATTTATAAGTATGTACAAATTGGCATAGGAAATACTTAAGAAAGTATAATAAACTATTTAGGAGCGTTAGCTCTAATATAAGTAGGTAGAAAGAGGAAGAACTATCCTCCCTATAATAAAACAATATAGATTCTAAGTAATAGAAAGTAGGGTAATTAGAAAGTAGAGAAGGAGGGCTATTTAGAGGGGAATATTATAAAAGGGGGAAAACAGATATAGTATAGCTAAAGAGACTAAATATTTAAAGAGCTAAGCTTATAGCTTAACTATATCTATAAAGTTATAGACTATTTAAGAAAACGCCTCTAGACCCCTATAATAGAGCTAGATGCGAGGGCAAAAGTATCCTAATATTCTAGAAAAATAAATAAAAATATTACTCCTCTTTAATAGACTTGCCTTACCTAGCGTAAAATTAAAAACTATCTTCTTAACATTCTTATAAAGAATAGTAATCTAATTAAGACTAATAGCTATAAAACTTAGAACCCTTTTAATACACTTATTACAAAGCAATAGGAATTATAGAGGCGAGAGCCACATAATTACGCCAGAGGAGTAATTAGGCAGGGCAACACTATAGAAAGAGAATAGAATAATATATAGAGTAGCTTATGTAAGCGATCACATAATAGTAATTAAGGTAATTAAGACTTGGCAGCACGCTAAGACCTTAAGTAGACAGATTGTAATTAAGTTAATTAAGGCGATTAAGAATAGGGGAAGCTTAAGCACCTTAAGCAGCTTAAGTAGGGTAATAGAGATTAGGACTATATAGATTAGGAGGATCTTCTTAGTTTTAAATCTTAGTAGTTAATTCTTCTCTTATAGTACTATCTCTTATATAGATTAGTCCTAGTTATTCTATCTTATTTAGAATTAAAAGAGCCTTATATAAGACTATTAACATCTTACTTAATTTCTTCTAAAGCCTCTAACGTAGACACCTTGGTTTACCTTATCTCTCCTAATTCGAATTAGGATAAGATACGTAACTCCGTATTAAGAACACTTTAGAAGAGTAGTAATCTTATAACTTTCTAATATTTTACTAAAGTAAATAGTCTCTATAATATCTAGGATAAGCTTAACTAGATTCTTATAGAAAGGCTTAAGAATAGGCAAATTAAAAGGGGCGAGCAGCTATAGTATAACATTAGCTAAGAAAGATAACTTTAAAATTTAGAACTTATAGTAAGTTTATTAGAAAAAGGTTAGAGGAAAGTATAAGTATTCTACTAAACTATAAGAATTTAATATAGAAGCTCTATATTCTATCTAGAATATTTAGTATTAGTGTTATTTACTTCTTAGATCTTAAATTAAGCACTTTAAATAGTAAAGCTATACTTATAGATAAAGATATTAAAATAAGCTTACTAAAAATTAATATAAGGCTTACTACTATAACTCTTACTATAGAGAATATATTCTAGAATAAGGTTAGTAAACTTAGTTTTAGTAAAGTTTTCTTATAAGCTATTCTAAATCTAGAATATAAACTAGTAAGAAAAAGTTTACTAGAGAATTATTATATCTTACCTAAGCACTTACTAAAGTAGAGAATATACGTCTTATAGTTATACTTTTTTATAAGCTTTTATATATAAAGAATAAACTACTTAAGGTAGTACTAGTAAAACCTTTTATAAAAATAGGCAGCCTTAAAAATAAAGTTTTTAGATATTATATAGATAGCTTTAAGAGCCTTCTAATTATAGCTTAAGTTCTTAAAGAACTACTTCGAATTAGTAAGGAATAATATAAAAGAACTAAGGAATTAACCTTCTAATAGTCCTTTATAGTCCTATTACGTATAAACTCCTTAAGATTCTTTATATTATAAGTATTTAGAGTAGAAAGTAAAGGCTTACTATTATAAGTAGAAGTGCTATTAGTTAAAACCTTTATAGAGGAATACTAAGCTGTAGTTAAGCTAGACTTTATATACTTACTTAGAGTTATAAGGGCTAGTATAAGGTGTTACTTAGAGACTTTGCCTATAATAGAGATTAATAATAAGAAAGATAGTAAAAATAGCACTAAAGTAGAAGGAATAATAAAAGTGTAGCGTAATATTAATAAGAAGTGTTATAGATATATTAGTAGAGTAGAGAAGAAAAGTAAAACTAAGGCAAAAATCTTTTTATTTACTTTAGCTAGAGCAAACAATACTAGTATAAATTTTTAACTAAAATAGGTAGCTACGCTATAAAAACTAAGAGATATAAATATAAATATATTAAATATAATAACTAGGTTGCCCTACTAAAGGTAAAAGGATAGAAGTCTAGTATTTTCTATAGCTAAAGTATACTTAGAACTTTATAAAGGCTTAGAGCACTATTACTAGTATACATAGTATTAGATATATTCTTAAGACTTTAGGTGCGTAGAAAGAAAATCTATATTACTACTATAAAGAGTATAAAATATAACGCTAGAATTTTTTAGAGAGAAAGAGTATATATAAGCGGCTAAGCGCCCTTTTACTAGTTACTTAGTCTACTATCTTAGAGTTCTAAGTTTATACTTTTACTAAGCTAGAAGTATATAAGTCTATAGCTAAAGTTATCTTTAAACTCTATTAAATTTATAAGTTTACTTAGGCAACTCTAACCTTTTAGTCTAAAGCTTCTTATACTAGAGGCGCTGCGGCGCTATCTATAAAGATTTTATATAAGTAATACTTTTACTCTCTCTATAATACGCTCTATCTTACTTACTAAGCACGCTAGCTTATACTTATAAAATACCTAGATCTACTAAATTTAGATACTTACCGCGCCTAACTATTAATCTCTTAGATATTTATTTTTATTTTTTCTTTCTAATAGATGCCACGTATAAACTACTCTAACACTTAGAAAATCTAGACACTAGATTACTCTAGCGCTAACCTTACTAAGTAGCTCAATTTAGTCTACTCTAATTTTTTGCTACTCTTCCTTACTAAGTAGCCTTATACACTCTACCCTAATCTTTTACTACTTTATCTTACTAAGTAGCCTTATACACTCTACTTTAATCTTTTACTATTTTAGATCTTAGTTAAGCTTATATTTAAACTAGGGTAGTACTAGTTATAGGAACTTACTCTCTTTACTATAACTATTCTAGTTCTTACCTACTACCTATTAAGTATTTAGTTAGGCAACTAATTACTAGACTATTACTATTACCTAGCTACCTTTTAGTTTAGCTTATTAATAAAATATAGTTAAATATTTTTATTCTAATCCTACTTCTACTTTAAACTTACTAGTAGTTAGTCTCTAAATCTAATAACTCTATATTATTATCTCTTAAAAGTTCTAAAATTAATATATATTAGGCAACCCTAATAACTTTTTCTAATAATAGAGACTCTAAAGTAGAGTCTAAGCCTAATTTCTTTAGATAACTACTCCTTACCACTATTTTCTAGCTATTACTAAAATAGCTAGATAAGCTAAAAGACGTCTAACCTAGTAAGGACTATAGTAATTACACTAAAGAAGAGACGCTTAATAAGAATAATATTTATAAACTTAGTATTACTTACTATAATAATAGCCTAGAAGATAATAACACTACCTATTATAGTTATATTATAAAAGTTTCTAAGCCCTATAATGTACTCTATAAGCGAGCGACTTACCTAACTAAGCGACTTACTTTTGCCAAGACTCTACTAAAACGTACTACTAGCAATAGTATAACGCGATGCCTTAATAATATAATAAACTACTAGTGTTAAACAAAGCTTATATATAGCTTATAATCTAGACTATTAAATAAGACGCGTTACTTTTATAAAGACGCGCTACCGCTATCTATAATATTTCTTAAAAGACCCTTAGCTAATAATGCGCTAGAATTGCCTTCTAACGCAACTGCCTACCTAATATAATAAAGCTTACTATAAGAGAGAAGTAGGCGATTATATAGCATATACTTAATCTAGACTTATAAGAATTTTTACTACGGCTTGCTACTATAGAGGATATAGCCAATTCTTTACTAGCTAAGCAGTAATATAACTCTATAGGCTATAACTAGGCTCTAAACTTTATTAAGCGCTAGGTAGAGCTTAAAGTTAAGTTTAATTAAAAGTACAACTATAAGAAAGCTCTCTAGAAGGATTCTAAGGTAATATAAGGCTAGTTCTAGCTTATAGAGAATATAAAGGCTAAGTATAGTATTCTAGATAAGGACACTTATAATTTTAATAAGTCTAGCTTTATAATAGGCATAATATTAACTAGAGTAGTAGTTATAGGCTCTAAGCGTTAAGGATAGCTAAAGTAGATATAGTAGGGCAATAGGAAGTGAATAATAGTTATTTAAGGCATTAATATATTAGGGTAGTAAATCCTACCCTTTATTATTTTTAGGAATAAGCACCACCTCTCCGCCTAGTATAAGGAGAAGGATCTACTTTATAATGAGGTTATTATAGTCTCTAAAAATAGCTAGATAATAAATAAGCTTAGTCTATAATAGCTAAAGTACTTTAATAAGCATATTAAGAGACGTACTACTAGTAAAGTATATTTGCTTATTATTAATAGCTATAAAAGTTATAACGCGCTTAAATTCTAAAATTACTATAAAAAGAGTAATATTATTACTCTTTATATGCCTTTATATATATTGCGCCTCTTATAGCCACTTAATATAGGTTGTTTTACGCTATTAAAGAAGGCGTATAGGCGCTAAGCTAAGAATCTAATACGTAATTATATTACGCATATAACTAAAATTAAGTTTTTACCTTACTTTATTACTACTTTTAAGGCTTTACTTACTAAAAGTAATATTAAAGAAGGCTTTTAAGGTGCTAGCCTAGTGCTCTATAACCTAGAGGCTATAGTATTATAGCTTAATATTCGCCTATATATGCCTCTAGAATATACTATTTGCAATAATATATAGAAGTTATAAACTCTATAAAATAGTATAGGATTTAGGTTATAATTAATACTAGTTAAGTAGGAAATTTAAAGGCATATAGATAGTTCCCTAACTTATATAGCTAAGGTAGTAGAAAAGCTTATTAAAGGCGCTAAGCTAATAGGGCATTCTTTAGTGTTAATAACTAAACGTAACACTAAACTTTAAGCTACTAATAAGACTACTACGCAATATAAATTGTATAAAAAAAGTAATTATAGTAAGAAAAAGCTCTTATAGCTAAAGAGGGCTAGTGACTAGCTACTCTAAAGAACTTTGTAGCGCGTAGTAATAGTAAAAAGGCAAAGAAAAAGGCGCGTGTTAATAGAGACAAGCTAACTTAATAGCGCTGTAAACGCTACAATAAGCCTAGGCATAATAGAATAATGTGTAAGTAATCTATAGAAGTAGATTCTAAATAGATTAGCCTATTTAGACTATTAATAATAGTTTATATTAACTCTATACTATTGTAAATAGTATATATTTTAGTAGGATCTTGGCAAAAGTAGGTCGTTTAATTAGGTAAGTCGCTTAGTTATAGAGTATATTAGTCTATTATAAAATTGTGCACTCTTAACACTATATAAATACCTATATTATCTTATATAAAAATTTGCCTAAAGTATTAGTAAAATAGTAGGCCCTTTTCTAAAGTGTTTATATAACTTTAGGCAAAGTACTAACTATATAGAATATTACTATTACGCTCTATAATAACTAAGTTACTTTACCTAGATTAACTACGCATATTAAGCTATATAGCTCTCTATACTATCTAGCTTATATTCTTATTCTTCTTACACTCTTATACTATCTAGTAGTTATACATTTTATATAGGTACCTAAAGACCTACTCTACTAAAGCCCTAGTGCTACATTATATTAAATATTTATTGCTAAACTTAATAACTTAGTAATACTAGTTAAATTTATAATATTATTTAGTAAATTAGCGGCGGAGTAAATAATAGACGCTATTTAATTTAGGTTGCTTTATTACTCTAAGGTTACTTAAGCCAAATTACTAGAGTTATTAGCGTATAGTAGCTTTTAATAAAGTAGTCCTCTAAAGTAGTAATATATTCTCCTAATCTAATATTTCTTAGGCATCTATATAAAAATCTTAGAATTTTTCTAATAGCGTAAAAGAGTATGCAATCTTTTTTATTATAGTTATCTTTAGCCTATTACTATATAGAAGATTATAGATAGTATAGTGTTTTTTCTAGTATTATATAGTCTCTTAAATAGTTATAAATAAGCACTTAAAGAACTCTTATATTTTTTTATTTTTTTACCTATTCTAGTGCAGCGTAATTAAATGCTTACGCTTATAATTTATTAGGTTTTTACTACACTTTTAATTACCGCTAATTTCTTATAAAATAGATACTATTTAGTTAAGGTATAGATATTAAAAGTTAACGCGTAAAAATTACAATATAATAGTGTTCTAGAGACTATATATAGGGCTCGAAAACTTTTACACTAGTACTATATAGTAGTAAATTAAAAGATAAAAGCCTACTTATTATAATAATCTCTCTAATAATAACTTTACATTTACGAACATAATTAACTCTAAGTTTAACTTCCTATAGAAAGAATACTTAGGCAATAAATTAAATAGTAAACCGCCTAATAATGTCTTCTAGAATTCTAATAATTAGAAGCTGCCCCCTAACTATTAGCTCATAATTTAATCTCCTAGTTATCTAACTTATTCTACTTTTAGGGGCACCCTAAGATATAAAAGTAGGTGGCCTAGTTTACTACTAGTTAAGTAGCTCCCTAGCTAGCCTACTATATATAGGCACCTATTACTTTTAATGCCTTTACTTTTAGCTATTTAGCTCTTTAGTTAGCTAGCTTACTACTAGTTTAGTAGCTTACTAACTAGCTAGCTTACTACTAATTTAGCAGCTTCCTAGCTAGCCTCTAACACGCAGACACCTATTGCTTTTAGCGTCCTTACCTCTAGCTATTTAGCTCTCTAGCTAGCTAGCTTACCGCTAGTTTAGTAGCTTACTAACTAGTTAGCGTACTACTAATTTAGTAGCTTTCTACTTATTATACGCATATAGTGTACCTATAACTTTTAGCACCCCTATCTCTAGATATTTCTACTACTACTAGCTACTCCTATAGCTTTAGAAGCTACTCTACCCTAATTAAAAACTATATAGTTAAGTTAATATAATTTTAGCACTTTTTTATAGTACTAGGAAATATTATATAATATAATTACGCTAGTACGTAAAGAAATAGCTAAAATTTTTTTAGCTAATTATAGTTTTATATAGTATTAGAGCTAAGAATACGCTCTATTAGTAAAACACTAAACACTAAAATATAGTTTCTAACTTAGCACTAATTTACTCCTAATAACTTTTCTTAATATTTCTACTAAATAGTACCTAAAATAAAAACTAAGACTATCGCTAAAACTATAGAGGCCTATTACTCCTATTCTAGCCCTCTTTAGTCCTAAAATAGTGCTAGTTATATTAAAAATCCGCTAAAATACCCTATTTTTATATACTTTTCTTTTTATTTTAAGACCATAAAAAGAGGGTTATATAATAGTCCTTACTAGTCTTTCTACTAAGTACGCCCTATTACCTTTTTTTTATACTCTATTTTCTTCTATTTATATCTTTTACCTTTTTAAAGGCGCCTTTTCTAGTTAGTGTTAGTGTAGTAGTTAGGGTAGGCCTATGCTCTATACTACCCTTTATATAAGAAAGGGCCCCTATATCTCTTTCTTATCTACTATTTTAGAATAGTCTTAATTTCTAGATAGGAGGTTTATGGCTAATATAGTTACTATAGTTAGGATAATATTACTTATCTTAATACTCTTATTTATATTATACTTAAGTCCTAATACCTAAGAGTAGTTTATAATAAATTATACCTTTTATTTTAGAGTAAATAACTACTATATATATATTATTAAAAAGTCTTTACTAAAGGTCTATAGAATACCTTATTATTCTAATTACGTTTATCCTTATACCTTTTTCTAATATCTCTACTATTGCTTTTTCTATACTCCTTATGCCTCTCTAAGTCTAAAAGGATATCTTATTCCCTTTCTATTCTTTTAAAGGAAAAGATAAATCCTTTTAAGAAATATAGTAGCTTCTTATTTATCCTATAACTATATACAGTATTATTATTATTATTATTATTATTATAAAGATTACTTAGGAATAGGTGTAAGATTCTAATACTACTACGTTTATTGCTACTATTAAGAGGCCTAAGGTTAGACTTATTACTAGCTCTAGACTAGAAAATATTACTACTAGAAGTTAGTAAAGCTATTAACTTATGCATAGCTATAGAACTAAGTATAACATTTTCTACCTATTACTTTGCTAGCCTTTACTACTTTAATAAATAAAAGTCTTTTAGTTTTAATTTTAGTATAATATCTAGGGCTATAAGGCGCGTTTATTTATATATTACTAATTATTTATCTATAATATTAATAGTGTTTAAGAGTAGTTTATTCTGCGCTAGTAGGCTGCCTTAAAAGTATTAATATAGCCCTTCTTAATTCTACTAAAACTACTTATTAGAATAAATATTTTCTATATCCTTTATAATAAATGCGCGCTCTCTAACTCTATTAAAATTACTATACTATATAGCACTTTATTTACTATTACTAGTAGACGCGTAGTAATTATTTTTTTAATAATTAGATACTTTATTATGTGGAGATTCTAACTAAGATTAAGTCTACACTATATATAGAGAGAAGTAAAATAGAAGGCACTATAACCTAGTACCTGATATGTAGTAGTAGTAATAAAATATATACAAAATAATAATAATTTTATTATTACCGTTCTTTATAATAGTACTATTAATAGCAGTTAATAAATAGTCTACTATATAGTATAATTAAGTTATATATTATTTCCTAACTGGTAGACTATTAGAGAGCTATAGTAGAGCGTAGAGTTATAACTATAGTTTACTATACGTATATTATATAAGTCTACCTCTTATAATATCTATAATATTTAAATATTCTTCCTCTTTAATATATATAACACTAAGTCTTTTGAATTTAACTTTTTAATATATATAGCAAGCTAGCTTTCTAGCGTTTAAAGATTAAGTTATTTAATACCTATAGTTAGACAGTTACTAGAGAATTTAAAACTAGCATAAACAACTAGCTAGGTAATATTAGCTATCTAGCCTACTTACTATAAGATATAGTTAAGGTAGGCTTACTAGAGAACTAGATTAATTCCACTATTTTAGAAGTTATAACTAATAATTTATTTAAGCTATATATTATTTCTATATAACTCTAAATTTTTAAGTATAAGACTATTCTTTTATATAAAGACCTAAGCAATAATATAGTAATAGTTATATAATAATAATAGCTTCTTATAATTACGTTATTAGTAAGGCTAGAGGACAGACTAAAATATAGTAGTAGGCAACTATTAGAGAAGAAGAAAATATTTCTTATATATTACTAGAGCGCGCGCACATAGCTATAGTAGAAGAAGCTTCTAGTAGTAGTTAAGATCTTATAGGTGTATAAGAATAATAAAAAGTAAAGATAATAATATACTAAAGGTAAGGGTAAGTAGTAGCAAGAAGAGTATAGAGAAAATAGGCGGCGGCAAGATTCTAGAGGATAGTATATAGCTTACTAGTTATAAGAGAAAATCTACTATAAAAGAGTAATAAAATAGTTTAATTAGTTACTATTATAATAATAATTATTATTATTATAGTAAAAATATTATTAATATCTATACACCGTATAGGCAAGAGTACCTAAGGGTGTTAAGGTTTTAATATTACTACATAATGGCATTACGTAGGGATTACGTAATGCCTATACGCCGCGGCCTATACGCCGTAGAATCTTCTTCTTTTTATCTACACTTTCTCTAGAGACAAGTAAGTAATAACTAAATCTATTTGCCTTACCTTTTTTATTCTCTATATACTATATACACTATACAATCCTCTCTTTTACTAATTAAATATATAACTATTTTGTTTAATTAGCTAGCTATAGAGCCTATTTAATACTAATTAGTAGTTGGCTATTTTAATCACAAATTAGTAAGAGTAAAGACGAACTATATAAGCGTTATTACTATATAGTTTATTTTATTACCTATTCTTTATGCGTAAAAGAATAGTAGATTAAATCTTTATAGAGTTAGTAAGTGTTATTACTACTATATAAAGTAGAGAGAAAGATAGTACGAGACATATAAAACCTATTCTTATTTAAAAATAATAGATTCACTCTTTTATTAAAATAGTAAGTGTGATTACTACTATATAAAATTAAAGAGAAGATAGTGTACTATACATACTACTATTAACTATATAAACACATAGTTAGATAATAAATAAACTCTAATAATATACCACTAAACTATATAAACTACCTATTAATTACTACCTAGCTACGTAATAGCTTAATCTATAGAACTCGCCGCTTCTACTACTATACGCAAAGATAAAGGCAATATGCCTAATTAACTCGAATTATATAATCTATATACTAGAGATATAGAGATATTAGAGGCAACACTATAAAAGAAAATAAAGCCCAAGTACTAGAATAAGGAAATTAATATAGTAAAGAATTTCTCTCTAATATAAATATAATTATACGTAGTATATATTATTACTAATCTTTACATAATATATTAGAAGGGAGTAGCTATTCTAAGATTATACTAAAAAGACTTTAAAGAATAGAAACTCTAACACTTCGCAGATCTAGACTATACGTATAAGAGAGAGCTTATTATAGTCTTAGAAGGCAAGGAGATTAGGGCAAGAATAAAGAGTAATATAATAGTAGCCCACTAACTATATATAATAGCCTAAGGTAATATAGATACTACTTATATAATACTACCTTTACTAGCTTACTTAACTCCTTATACGCAAACACTAAGGCTAATCTTAATAATATCTAAGCTAGTTAGACTATTATATAAACCTAAACAGAGTAAGCTACTACTACTATACGTATCTATATAGCTATAGGTTCCTATAAATATCTTAAGAGAACCTTTATATAAGTACTAAATATAATTCTATTTATATAAATAACTAAATAAACTACTACTCTTTATATATAGTATCTAACTACTATATTGCCTACCTACTTGCGATTATTAAACGCAGTATAGAATAGAGCCACTACTAGTTAAACGCAAATTATAGGCACTATACTACTCTATATAGACTAAGCCTATGCTATAATCTAACCTATATAAGCTTCTACCTAAGCATAACCTACCTTCTTAGAGAATTCTAGCTAATGAGATAATCTAATTTTAAAAGGTATAAAATAAAAATAATAACTATACTAGAGCTCTATATAATATTTTAGTAGATAAGACTAGAATCTTTATAGATCTATACAGACGCCTAGATATTACTAAGGATTAATATCTAGATATCTTTTTAGATATCTTTACTAGCTGTGCGACATAGTATTACCTCTATACTATCTACCCTTGATAATTATAGAAGTGCTTATATAAAGTACTTAATAGTTACTTTAATACTACTATTAACTATAACTAGTATTAGATAGACTAGACTATAATAACTTTTATATAATACTAGCGTAAAAATTCTAATAAGAGTCTATATAAAGTTTTAGAGGCAATAATTAATAGGCTTACCCTCGCATAGAGAGTATTAGGTGCGGACTTCGCTAGGGAAATTCCTCTCTATACTACTATTATATAATTATGCCACAGACACCTAGAGCTAGAGTAGGCTATATTTACTATTAAGCCTACCTATAAAGCTCTATTTACTAATCTCTATATATTAATCTAAGTTATAATTAATTGCTAATCTAATTAGCACTTATAAAAGACTAATACATACTACACTAATTATAAATATAAGTTTTCTATATAAAGAGGCAGACTACTAGTTTCTTATAGATAAGAGTTTCGCGAATAATTTATACTATTATTATCGCAATTTAGATTCCAATTAAATAATATTTATATAAGACTAAAGAAGTGTTTTATGTGCTATAAAAAAGGTTATTAGTCTTCTAACTATTTACGTAATAAGTATACCCGCGTAATAAGGTAGTATATTACCTTCTATAAAGAGTATAATAATAAAACGCCTTTGTATAAAACTATTTAGTCCTATATTTAGAATATAAAAGGGTATAATAATAAGGAACCTACTTTACACAAAGAAGAAAAGTAGAGTAAAGATAATAAGAATAGTAATAATTAAGTATTCTACCTAACTACTACTACCTATCTTTACCGCATAACTAGCGAACACATCTATAAGATAGAGCTGAAGAAGTGTACGAAATAATTTATTCTTAAAAATTAATACTATATAATATACTAAGGTAAATTATAAGACATAGGTATAGTAAGAATTTTCACTATTAGTAAGATATAGCTAGAGGTATACATATAAGAAAACTCTCGTATAAAGATTAATTAGATACCTAGCAATACTAATATTAGCTTTAAAGGTTAGAACCTATAAGAATCTCTAGAAACTATACAAATTATAAATTTAATAGGAATAGTTATCTACTATATTCTAGATACTCTAACACTATTTCTACTATTACTAGCAGATACTAATAAGCTAGGTGCCTACTTTAATAATATTTTAGATATTATTATATAAAAGAACAGCACAACTATACCTATTATATGTAAATAGGGACACCCTTTCTTTAATATTAGTAAGAAAGAAACTATATCTTTTTTACTAAATAAGAACTCTATCGCCTTTATTAATAATTCGAACATTCCTATATAGAAAGACTTTAGAAGATACTTACTAATACTAGCTATAAAGTTAATAGTACTATACTAAATAAAATCTAGAAGTTTTGCCACTACTACTAATTACACAAGTAAGCCCCACGTCGCTTTAAGTTCACTATTAAGAATAACACTCACGTTAACTATAAGATTATTATTAATATTATACGTATTAGAACTGGAGACATACTATATATTATAGATATAGATATATTATTTTAAGCTGCAATCTTCTTAAAATTAATATTTATATAAGATATATAGAAAGTTCGCTATAGATACTAGATTAATATTTACTAAAGTCTACCTAACTATATTATACATAATCTAGGTACAAACTTCGCATTAGATAAGTTTAGAAACTACGTAAAGATTATTAGCATAACCTATAGGCAAATGCCTATAGAAGTATATTAGGTAATAGAAAAGGTTAAGCGTTTGCACGTACTTCTCTATAGAGTCTTTAATATTCTTAAGACTAAACTAGAAGATTATATAGATAAGGATGATATTCTCTAAATAGCTATTAAAGCTATTAATAATAATATAGGCTTAGATAGCCTTATACTCACACTGTTAGTCTTTAGTGTATATTCTAGAATTAGTATAGATTCTTCCCTATTGCCTAATATTATCGCACGTACAAATGCTATACAAAAGATAATAAAGATATTATAAAAGAAAAGAAATAAAACTAATATTAATTATGCGCTAAATACTCGCAATAGTTTATTAGTAGCGTATAAAGCTCTCAAGCTTCTACTTAGATCTAAGGTTATAGTCTAGAAAGAGAAAGGTGGATATATAGGCCTATATAAGATTAAGGGCATTAAGAATAAAGATATAATTCTTAACCTAGAGAATAGTCTAGTAAAGTTTTACTATATATAAGTTAAGCTATACTATTATAAAGAAGATTACACTCTTCTACTATTATATAAGATAAATAATATCGCTCTTATATAAAGAGATTCTCTAGAGAAGAGAAGAAGAGGCTGCCTAAGAAAGGATGCTATATTTCTTTTCTAGAAGAAGACAAGTAATTAGGAACTATCTCTAAAGCTCTATATAGAAAATGTAATTATAATACCTAGAGCACCTTTTAAAGAGTTAGATTATATAAAGATAGACGCTCTTATTACTAATAGTATATTTAAGATTCTTCTCTTTAACCTATCTAAGCATAAGAGTAAAATCTTTAACCCCGCCTTATATAAGAAGTTAAGGGCAAGACTACTTAACTATATAAAAAAATTCACCTTGTATTTACTAGCCACTCTAATAAGAAGAAAGATAAAATCCTTACCTAATTACCTACTATCTAAAGAATAAGCCAGCGCCTACTCCTTATATTAGGAGTAAGCCTTTAGGCAATATACGAAATATATTTTAAACTATAAGATATTATCTAGGCCCATATTTAGTCTACTAATAAACTAAACTACCCGCTCTATACTAGACTACCTAAGAAACTACGCATAAACTTTTTATAAGACACAATTTTCTATATTATATAACTACTCTATAGTGTAGCTAAATTAGATGTTTACTAGTTTAAGACCTACTATAACTATTATAAAGAGAAATTTAGTATAAAGACTTTGTTATATAACTTATATCTACTTATTACTAATAAAGAAGAGTACACCTTTAAGATTACTAGTCTTTAGATAGATAATACTCTTAGTATTATTAATAAGAACTTTATATAAAGAGAAGAAGAAAAGCTAAAGAAAGTAGCCTTTTATATAAAGGATAAGACTATTTTTACTAAGGACTAACCTATTAAGTTTAATAGTAAAAGAATATGGCTTATGTATAACACTATAGTTCTTATATAAAAAGGATAAGTAAAGAACCTTTGCATAATTAACCCTAAAGATAAGAGTGCCGCTTAGAAGTATATAGAGTAGCGTGCGAGAGTCGTCTATATTGCATCTATGTGCTAACTAGAAGCCGCATTCGATTTGTCTATTGCTACTTAGACTATATTACTCTTATATAAAGATATTAAGGTATTAAACGCATAAATTTAATAGTAAATTAATAATAGTAAGCGTGGTCTTACCTTTATACTATTAGATCTTTAATACGCGAAGCTGTTTATCTTTACTAATGGCTTATTTGCTAATAATAAGGATCTAAGCTTATAGCTAGGATTTCTAATCACTCTAGGCAATAAGTATCGTATAGGTAATAGTAATAACTTTAAGATTCTGACAAATATTATATACTAGAATTTAACTAAGTGTAAGAGAGTAATAAGAAGCGTTTTTGCTAATAAGCTATATAGTATCGTAGAAGAATTTAATAATGCTATTACTATTAGCATAATTCTCTGGAAGATTATACGTACGCTTAGTCTACTACTCATTTCTATAGTTGTCTATATAGATTTAAAGTCTCTCTATAACTACTTTATATAACTAGAAACTACGAATAAAAAGCGTCTTATAATTAATATTATATTACTTCGCGAATTATATAAGCACCGCGAAATCTCTAAGATTAGATAGATTAATAGAAAGAATAACCCTACTAATTCCTATATAAAGAAGGCCCTAAACTAGGCTCTAGAGTCTTTAATTTCTAGCAATACCTTAATAATTACTATTAAAGCATTAGTAAATTGCCTTAAGCATGCCTACGCGAGCTCTTTCTAGCCTTTATATAGGACTATTTTCTTATTATTTATTTATTCTTTTGTATAATATATTTATTTAATTCTTTTTACACATATATATTACTTTAAAATGCGCTTTTTTTTCTATCTATTTATTTGCATAGAAAGAGAAGAGACATAGTATATATTTATTTAGAGAAGAGTTTTTTATTTTAGTACTTATAGACAATGTCTAGAAGTGTCTATCCTACTATCTAGTTCTATTCTATATAATAATTGCACCTAGCACTATGACTCTACCACACGTAAAAACTATATAATCTTATCTAGAAGTTTACTACTATATAACACTTAGTAAAGGGCCTAGAGTCAAAGTTACCACTATAGTAGTAAGCGTATATACTATAGCTTTAGGCATAAGTAGTATATATAGTTCGCGCACTATAGGGGCAATACTAAGATAATTACGCGATAACTTATAGCCTCTCTACTAATAAAAATATATCTAATTACCTATAGTTTTATACTAAAATATGTGTACCTTTATTATTACTACTATTTTCGCGTTATCCTCTCCCTATTTACATAATATTAACACTATTAACTTTACCTCGCTATTAATATCTCTTACGTAATAAGCGTCTATAGGTATAGACTCTATACCTAGTAGGTTATATATAGACTTTTATTACTAACTTATTAGATTTCTTATATAGATAAGTTGCCTACGCAATTGCTAGTAATCGCGTTATACTAAAGAAACGCTCTAGTTGCCCTTATAAGCTTACTAATACCTAAGTTAATAAGCTTAAGGCCTATATTAAATTCTTGTGTATAGCTAGGCAGATAAACTATTAGGCTCTTATAAAGAGACCTTTTGCAGAGTAGAAAGTTATATAATATGCTATATAGACTACTCTACGCAGTAGAGAGTATACATATTAAGTTGCCCATATAAAGCCTCTTCTTACTAAGAGAAATTAGCAGATTAGAGTTGTGTGGGCGAAGGAGTACCTCTACTAGAGCTCTAAGTAATAGTGGAGTATCCTCTAGAGTAACAAAACCTAAGTTACTAGCGGCAGACACAACAAAGTCTAGATTACTAGAAGATCTAAAGAGGAGCTTAATAATACCTATATAGTTAAAAAGGTATATAGAAAGGCTGGATAAATATTTTAGGGCTGCTTCTTAGGCTCTACAAAGAGTTCTTGCCTGTTCTAGAAGAAGGAGTAGAAGAATATTAATAAGGAGATCTATTATAAGCGTATTGTATCTATTATTAATGGCTAGTTATATATAAATCCTACTTTAAAATTTATATAGGATGGGGTGCCAGGGCACTTTACTACGTATACTCGCAATAAGCTTCTTAAGAGAGGCATCTCTCCTATTTACTAGCCACTCTACTCGCTAGACCTTAATCTAATTAAGGCTATTTAAAATAAGATAAAGAACTATATATAGCTAAATTACTCTAATTAAGAAGGTAGAAGATAGCCTATATATAACGCTTTATAATAAATTATATAGAAAGTGTAGAACTTAATTATAGTATAGGATCTAAGAGGGCTTATTAATAGTATGCTAGCTAGGTACTAGGTAGTCCTAGACACCTAAGGCGATTATATAATATACTAGAAACTCTATACAAAATAAGACAATATCGGGCTTATATTATCTAACTTCTACTAAGTTACATTCCTATAGTACGCGGACCATATATACTACTTATGCCTAATACTATAGTAGTGCCCCTAAAGACACTACGCGACTAGACAAGAAGCGCGCAAAAGTAGCCCTTACGCTAAATAAGCTTAGCAACCTATAGACGCAGGTCTATACTAGCCGTAAGAATAATATTAATATTATGCAAAGGCAGATATATAATATATAACTTCTTAGCCTATTTTTTATAGTTAGTATCTATATAAAAGTAAAGAATAGAGGAACTTATATTAATATAGATGTCCTAGATAAATATATAGTTTGCCTAGCAACTAGTTAGAAGGGTAATGCGTATTTTTCTACTTAGAAGAGCCACTATAGTAGTATTAAAGCTAGGGAGACCTAGCTAGTTAAGACCTACTAGTATAAGCGCTATTATCTATACTAAGTTAGTATTATACAGAGATAAGCCATTATATAATAAGGAACGCAATTTAGTACTATATAAAATAGGAAATTAGCTTAATAAAAAGAGAAAAGAGCTAGAAAGATAGGATATATATAGAGAGATGTTTAAAGTAGAGAATAAGAAAGAAAAGAATAGAGGAAGGAAAGCCCACTTTATATATCTCTTTCTTTTGTTTAGAGCCTTAATTTCTACTCCTTATTAGCGTTTATCTTCCTGTTATCTAACGTTATACAATGGCCTAATATTACTATCTAAATAGATAAGATAACTAGGTTTACCTATTATATAAGAAATAAACTAAGTAAAAGAACTCTATATAAATAATATATTATTATTATAATCTTATTATTAACAACGCAATCTTACTCTTAATTGCTATTAGCTAGACTACTACTCTACTACTAATAAGCCTAATTGCGCCTCTAATAAATAGTAGCAAAGTATAATAAATAGTTACTTAATAGAATCTTTTTATTAACTAGAGTAAACTAGCCAGAGTAGAAGATATATAGATAGGAAAATAATAAATAGATAGGGTAAATATTAGTAAGTAGATAGTTTGTGTAGAGGAAGAAAAAACTACTAATAGTAACCTTAAAATAAAAAGTTGCTAGTGTCTATATACTATATAGGCAAGGACACCTAAGAGAGTTAAGATTTTAATATTACTATATAATAGTATTATATAGAAATTATATAATTCCTGTGCGCTATAGCTTATACGCTATAGAATCTTCTTCTTTCTATCTATATCCTCTTTAGAGATAAGCAAGTAATAACTAGATTTATTTGCCTTACCTTTTTTATTCTTTATATACTGTGTACACTATACAACCCTCGCTCTTACTAATTAAATATATAACTATTCCGTTTAATTAGCTAGCTATAGAGCCTATTTAATAATTAAAGAAATTATTAATTATATAATATAGTAGTTAGTTAAATAGCTAGTCTAGAATTATATACTATTATAAATTAACTCTAAGAGAAAAGATTATTAGGATCTATATCTATTACACTATAGTGCTCTTTAGCTTTATTACTCTTTATAATTAAAGAAAAATCTACTACTAATTAATAATATTAGTAATTAAATCTACTTATATACTTACCTTAACTACGTTTCTTAAGTAATCTAACTATAGCTAAATTTATTTTTATAATATGTGTAATATAGTTAGTTTCTTCTTTATTAAGTAATTTCTAGCTAAATTTATAATAGTCTAGTGTCTCTAATTTAGATATATTACTAAGATTATTAACTATATTTATTACTTATATATTAGTTAAGTTTTATTAGCGTATAATAAGTAGTAGGTAGGTAATACTATAGTCTACTAAACTAAAAGCGCCTATAGCTTTAAATAGAGTAGATAGTAATATATTTAAATCTAGTATTAGAAAATTATTAATATAGACCTACTCTCCTCTATTTTTAGAGAAGCTAACTCTATAGATATGCTTTGCTATCTTAGCTATAGCTAATAATTTAGCCTTAAATTTTAACTTTAGCTTAGGCGCTTTAGAAATGTATAAAATAATTATTATAGGTAATAAAGAGGTAAATAAAGTAATACTATAAAAGAAGGTAATTTTAGTATTATAAGCTAGTAACTTTTATAGTAGTAAGAAGTTTTATAAAAGTAGCACTCTTTATAAATAGACTATTGCTTTATATATTACTATTAACACTACTCTCTTAGTAGAAAAAGGCTATATAAATGCTATATTTATTAAAAAAATAGCTATAGTAGGCGTAGCAACTAGTGTATTAGTGCTCTATAGGAGAATAAATAAACCTAAAAACTATTAGTATTAGTGTTTCTAAAAGAATAATAGATTACTCTCTTAAGTAGCATAGATACCTTTATTACACTAAGAGTTAGTCTAGCTTACTTAGTAATTAGCTAATAGATAGTTACTAGTTATTTATATTTTTAGTAGTTTAGGGGCCTATATTTTTATAAATAAAATTACTATCTATATATTATATAGGTAGGGACACTTAAGAGTATTAAGATTTTAATATTATTATATAATAGTATTATATAGAAATTACGTAATGTCTGTGCGCTATAGCCTATACGCTATATAATCTTCTTTTTTCATTTATATCTCTTTTAGATATAAGTAATTAATATAAAAGTTAGTTTTATTATATTATTTTCTTTTTTATATAATTATTCTATATACTCTCTACACTTACTAGTTAGGTATTAGAATTTAATATCTATATAGATAGCTATAGAGTCTATTTAATAATTACTAATTATTAGCTTCTTTTTTAATCTCTAATCACTATTTTATATTAGATAGGTTTAATGCTAGATAAAGTATAAATAGAAAATTCTTACTAACACTACCTTATACTACTAGGTAATTAGCGTATAGGGCTTCTTTTACCTTTTATAGCACTTTCTAGACCATCTCTAGAGTTTTAGCTACTAGGTTCTAGGTATTAGTCCCTTACTAGTTATATGATAATATTATAGCAACGCTATATACCTTATATAGAATAGATAATCTAACTAGTACTATAGCTTTAATATAAAAGAATTATCTAAATAAATATATTATATAGGTAAGTAGCCGCAATATTACTAACGAACTAGAGCTAGAAGTAAAAATAGAGTAATAGGGTAAAAAATTAGTCTAGCGTATTTAACTAAGAGAGTAGGCGTAGTATAGGCATATTAAAGCTAAGATAACAGTATAAGCGCTATATATTTATTTGCTTAAAATAAAAATAGAAAAGGGCATAGTATATACTATTAGCAAGTTAGAGAAGGGATTTATAAAAGCTTATAAACTAGAATAATAATAAGTAAGTAGTAAGCTCTACGCTTTTAACTATAGTAGCCTAATTTAAAATAAGTAAGAGGACTAGCTTTAGTAGCTGTAAGCGCCTAAAATCTAGGTAGAATAGATAGCTAAGTAGTATTGTACTATAATATTACTTCTATAGTAGATATATTATAAGAGGTAAAGTATTCTAAGACTATATAGATAAAAATAGTATATTATATAAGTAACTAATTATATTATTATTAAGAAATTCTATCTAAGCGTAATATAGAATAATAGAGCAGATTAGCAAAGTATTCTTAACTAAAGAAATAGGATGTAAGAGGCAGAGTAATCTAGACTAAAATAGAAGTAAAAAGTATATAGTCTACCTTTTGCTAAGTTATATATAAGGTAGTATATTATTGAAGCACTAATATCTTAGTAATCTAGAGAAAAGGGGAGAAATTTAAGGCTTATTAGCTGCTAAGGCGCTAGACTAGACTATAAAAAGAAAGGCTATTTTTTCTTTAATTATAGCTAGTGTAAAAGTTAAGGTAAAAAGAGATAAGTTAAAAGAAAAGAAAGAGAGGCGTCTTAATTATAGTTTTATTATAGGTAGAAGTCTAGAAGTATATTATTAAGTAGTAGGGCTTTAGCGCGTATAAAGGCTTAAGATAGACTAGCCTATTATAGAAGGGAATAGATATAAATATAAATAAGAATAATAGAGTAGTAATAATAATAAAAGAAATAGGTAGTATAGGTAGGGCAGTTCTAAACCTTCTAAGTAAATAACTAGATTTAAGAAAAATGCCTTATAAAAGACAATTAGATAGGGTAAGAAGGAGTAGTTAGCGTAGGCAAAGAGAGGAGATTATGGATAGATGGATAAAAGTAGAGAGAAAAGAAAGAAAAAATAATAGCAAAAGAGAAAGAACTTTTATAATAAAATATTAAGGTTAATTACCTATTTAGGCGTAGCGTAAAACTGTAAGCAAGACCTAGATTACCTAAATAGAGTGCCTCTATTTTCTAATATAGGCATGCCGTCTAATTATTTACTAAGTAAACTACTACTCTTTATATATAGTACCTAACTACTATTTTGTCCTTCTATTTATAACTATTAAATACTATATAGAATAGAGCTACTACTAGTTAAATGTAAATTATAGGCACTATACTAATCTATACTATCTAAGTCTATACTATAATCTAACCTATATAAGCTTTTACCTATGATTAATCTACCTTCTTAAAAGGTTCTAACTAATAAAATAATCTAATTCTAAAAGATATAAAATAAGAAAAATAACTATATAAAAGCTCTATAGAGGGGCGTATCGTGGTGAGTACGTGCGTAAGATCGTCTAAGTATAGCAAAAGTCTAGATAATAAATCTACGCTGTGGTAGAGGACTATAAGCGAGAATTTTAGTCTAGAAATAAGCGAAAACTTAGACTTCTTAGCGAGTTTAAATCTCGCTCTCTCTCCCTTTAGTTTTTAAACACCAAAAAACTAATCTTTATAAATAAGAAGAAAAGTAGCCTAAATAAGCTAGTATCTCTAATAATTAAGAAATTTCTAACTATTTAAGCTAGTCTTAACTAAGTTACTAGATTAAACTTATAGGACGGGAAAGCTATTAGCAAGTACCTCTAATAATTAAGAAATCTTTAACTAGTTACTAGTCTTAATAAGTTATTAAGATTTAAACTTATAGAACGAGAAAGTTAATTAAGGCATATTACTATCTTCTAATTTAGAAAAAAGTTTGTTAGAAATTTTAATTTACGCTTTGGATAGACAATAGGCCACTAATGTTAGTTTTCTCTTAACCCCCTTTAAAGGGCTTTTTTTACTAGGGAAAAGTGCCTTTTATCTATCTATACGATTTGCCTATGGCTGTATTTACTTTATAGAAAATTTAGAAGCAATAGAAACGTTAATAATAAGAGCTCTATATAATATTTTAGTAAATAAGACTAGGATCTTTATAAATTTATCTAGACACTTAGATATTACTAAGAATTAGTATATAGATATTTTTCTAAATATTCTTACTAGCTATATAGCGTAGTACTACCTATATACTATTTATTCTAAATATTTATAGAAATACCTATATAAAGTACTTAGTAGTTATTTTAACACTACTATTAATTATAATTAGTACTAAATAGACTAAATAATAATAATCTTTATATATTACTAATATAAGAACTCTAGTAAAAGTCTAGAGAAAGTTCTAAAGATAATAATTAATAAGCTTACTCTTATATAAAGAGCACTAGATATAAACTTTACTAAAGAAATTTCTCTATACACTACTATTATATAAGTAGGCCATAAATAACTAGAGCTAGAGTAGGCTATATTTACTATTAAGCCTACCTATAAAGCGTTATTTACTAACCTTTATATATTAATCTAAGTTATAATTAATTACTAATACTATTAGTACTTATAAAAAGCCAATATATACTATACTAATTATAAATATATCTTTCTTATATAAAAAAGAGATTATTAGGCCCTTATAAATAAAAATTTTATAGATAATTTATACTATTATTATTATAATTTAGATTCTAATTAAGCAATATTTATATAAGACTAAAGAAGTGTTTTATAAACTATAAAGAAGATTATTAGCATTTAAACTATTTGTGTAATAAGTGTACCTATGTAATAAAATAGTATATTATCTTTTATAAAAATATAATTATAAAACGTCTTTATATAAAGCTATAGTTAGCTTATTAAATATTATTAACCTCCTTTTTAGTTTAAGGTTAAAGTAAATTAAAATAAAAGGTTATTATATACTATATATAGTACCTAATTCTAATTAAAGACTAATCTTAAAAACTACCTAATAATATAATAATAGTTTAAACTTAGTTATATCCTTTAATACCTATAAGCTTCTAGTCTTAATATAAGGTTTACTTATACTATATATAGCACACCTAGCTTATTACTACTACTATTATTAGTTATTTACGCTTATACTACTACGCGGCGTACTTATTTAAATAAGCTAACTTAATAGTAATAATAGTAATAATATCTAAAAGAATTTTACAAATCTATATAATACTTTTACTAAACTAGAGCTTATTAATAAAGACCTTATTATTCTCTTTTTACGTCCCCTACTAGAGGATTCTAGTACTAATAAGAAGTAATTATATCTACTAGAGTAGAAACATAGTTTTCTTAGTTTTTAAGAACTAGATAAGCTGCTTACCTAGCTAGTATATAAGGATTGCCTTCTAGATAGTTAGGTATACTAGTCTTCTATAGACAATTATCTTATTAATAGAATAGAACTTTAGTATTGGTATTATTTTAGTAGCAATAGCGCAAATCTTTAGCGTGTACTTTTTAGCAATAGTAAGTACTTCTTTAGAAATAATATTAACGCCTAGATAAATAGTAGAGTATAAAGAAATTTTAGAAATTTTATTAAAGATAACCATAATAGAGTAATAGAGTAATAGTGTATCTAGTATATACTACCCTTATTCTACTTATAAGAAATAGTATATACCTATTAATATAACTTATATTATTTATAATAATTATAATAGTAGAGGATAGAAATAGATAACTATAGTATAGCAGCGCTAAAGCTCTTTTATTTCTCTTCTAAAGTTCTAGGTAGCCTCTTTATAAAAATTGCTTATAGAAGCCTCTACACTAAGACTTACTTAGCGAGTTTAAATACGCTTGTTTTATAAGCACCTTTTATGCTCTTTTTAATTACTAAGTAGGGGCTCTACTTTTTTTTTTTTAGAATAAAAGCCTTTATTATTCTACCCCTAGGGAGATAATTTAAAAATATATTTAAAACTATTTAGATCTATATTTAGAAGATTAAAGGATATAATAATAAGAAATCTACATTATATAAAACAGAAGAGTAAATAAAAATAAAAAGAATAGTAATAATTAAATATTATACCTAACTACTATTATCTATCCCTACTCTATAACTAGCAAATATATTTATAAGATAGAGCTAGAGAAGTATATAAAATAGTTTATTCTTAAAGATTAATACTATATAATATACTAAGGCGAACTATAGGATATAGGCGTAGTAAGAATCTCTACTATTAGTAAAATATAGCTAGAGATATATATAAAAGAGAACTTCTATATAAAAATTAATTAGACACCTAGTAATAATAATATTAGCTTTAGAGATTAGAATCTATAAGAATCTTTAGAAACTATATAAATTATAAATCTAATAGAAATAGTTACTTACTATATTCTACATACTCTAATACTATTTCTACTATTACTTATAGACGCTAATAAGCTAGAAACCTACTTTAATAATATTTAAATATTATTATATAAAAGAATAGTATAACTATACGTATTATACGCAAATAGGAACATTTTTTCTTTAATATTAATAATATTAAATAGACTCTATAGCTAGCTATATAGATATTAAATTCTAATACTCTATACTAGTAAGTGTAGAGAGTGTATAAAGTAATTATATAAGAAAAGAAAATAATATAATAAAACTAACTTTTATATTAATTATATATATCTAAAAGGGGTATAGATAGAAAAAGAAAATTCTATAATATATAGGTAATAGTATATAGACATTATATAATCTCTATATAATACTATTATATAATAATATTAAAATCTTAACACTTTTAGGTACTCTTATCTATATAGTATATAAATACTAGTAACTTTTTATTTTTAAAATTACTATTAGTAGTTTTTTTTTCTTTATATAAACTATCTATCTACTAGTATTTACTCTATCTATATATTATTCCCTATCTATATATTTCTTAATCTTGCTAGCCTACTCTAATTAGTAAAAAGATTCTATTAAGTAACTATTTATTATACTTTGCTACTATATATTAAGGGCATAATTAGTCCTATTACTAGTAAAGTAGTGTTAGGATTTAATATAACCTAGGGCGGGGCACTAGCACTTATAGCTACTAAAGCCTAGCGCACCTATAATAAAGACGTTACGTAACTTAGATTACAAATTCTAGGATTATTAGCGTCCTAGAGAGTCTTATTAGTTATAGAATTCTAAGATTCCTAGAACTAATAGAACTTATAGAATTCTAGAATATAGCTAAGTATATAGAAATATAAGTATCTTCCTTAATACTTATATTTAACCCTATTATTAATCTATTATTTAAATTATAGACTTAGGTCTTTATTAATTTATTACTCTTATAATCTTTAATACTAATACCCCTTTAACTTACGTAAGTAGTTAAGACCCCTTGCTCTTATTAAGACGCTCCTGCCTAAGAACTAACTCTTAATCCTTTAGGACTAGCTACCCTAATTAGTCTTAATATCTTAAACACTCTTAATATAAGCGACTTTAAGCACCTTACTCTACTAAATAATAACTATAATAAAACTAGCAAACTAGATCTATATAATAGCACCTAAGGTAAACTAGAAGTATAGATTCTATAGCTTAACCTCTACTTCTATATTCTTAACTAAGGAAAGCCTAAATATAAGAAAATTTCTAATAAAGAGAAAGTTATCTTACTGTCACGTATATATAAGGCCAAGCCGCTAATTAGATTTAACTACACCTAGGACTATACTTAGCTAGAGAGAATGTTAAAGGAGATAACACTAATTAAGTTATTAAGAACGATGCTAACTTTAAGGTCTAACTCTAATAACTCTTTAGAATTGCTAATAAGGTACCCTTAGTAAAATAAGCTATACAAACCCTTAAGCAAACCCACTCTACTACTAAGTATACTACTAAGTTTAAGCACTATATAACGCAAATTAAGTAGAAGGATAACGCTCTAATAGTTATATATAAGTAAGGATTAAAGCAATTTGTGCGCAAAGAGTTATTACGTAGCGAAGTGGCTATTAATTTCTTAGATAATCTATATAATAAATCTATTTAGATTAACGCAAACTAGTATAAACTAAATTATAAGCTATAATATAACTCTTATATAATACTAAGCTATAGTAAAGTATCTATATACTATAGAATAGTACCCTAGCCACGTAAACGAGACCTATATAGCTATTAGCCTATAGAAGAAATTTAATATAGACGCACTATTAATAACTTAGAGAAAGAAAAGAATAAGGCGGCATATATATTAAACTATACATAATGCAATATACTACTAAATAACTAGAATAAGCGCACCTTTAGAGAATTCTGTAAGGGACACTAATCTAATAAAACTAAGATACGTACTTATTTTATATATAGTAAACTAGACTATATAGCTAGAAACTATAGATCTAAGAATAAGGTTATTAGATAGTTAAACGTACTATTTATTAAGAATGCAAAGGCAATTAATAAAGAATAGTAGGTAGTAACTTTTATTAATAACCTTAGTATTAATAAAGTAGACTCTAAATAAGTAGACTTTCTAGACTTATAACTATATAAAGATGCTAAAGAAGATTTGGATATAGAAGAGATTAAGCCAATTTAATAACTACTAATACTACACTCTTAGGCTAGACGCTATAAAGATAACTCTATATTACCTAACTATACACTAATACCTAACTTAGTTAATAATATACTAAGCGTATAGGGTTTCTTAGAACCTTACTAACTAAGAAATAAAGATCTAGCATATAGAGTAATTTATTACACCTCTAGACGCGCCTTAATTATCTCTTAGGAAGATAGAAAATAGGCAGACTATAGATATAAGTACTAGCCTAAGGACAAAGTCTATACAAATAAGAAATCTAAATATAAACTAAAGTATAATCTAGACTATTATAACTCTACGCATAGATTTCTTAGATAGAGATACTATAAGAAGAATTAGTGCACTATCTACTACTAAAGTAAGAAAAATAATAGTTTGTTTCTATAAGTTAAGCGATACTATTACTAGAAATAGTTTAACTACTCTATTACTTAGTGCAATATATACCTATAGGATAAGTAAATAATCTAGTATTTTCTATAACTTAATAATACTAAAAGCCAAATATACTTAATACTTATAAATAGAAAGTATATATAATTCTCTTAGCACACCTGCCTATATACTAGATATAAGAGTTATTAAATAGAGAAAGAAGTAAATAGATTCGAATATAACCTAACTAAGTGGGCTATAGAAATTAAATTTAAACTAAGGCTAGAGAACTAACACGGTAAAGCTTCTAATAATAAATAGACCACAACGCTACTAAAGGAAGAAGATAGTATAGACGAAAGCAAGAAGTAATATTAAGTATAGAAGGCAGAAGGAAAATATAACTACCTTATTCTAAAGGCGCACGACAATTATAATATGTCTTTTTCAGACCTATGCTCTAGAGGGAAGAAGCCTTTATTAAATTAAATGCCACAAATAGTTAGGCATTAATTAAGCTACTAGTTAGACTTAATAGAGTGTGTATAGAAACTTTACTAGATTTAGGTGCGTAGAAAGATTATATCTCTTAAGCTTTTATAACTAGAGTAAAATTCTAATTATAAAGAAAAGAGAAGTTATATATACTTTATATTGCGAATAGAATGCCTATACTAGGAATACCTATAGTTAACTATAAGGTTAAAAGCTAATCTTAGCATAGAACAAAATAGACACACACTTATAGAAAGAATAACCCTAGATATACTTTATAAATTAAGCCACAATATTATACTAGGAATGCCCTAGTTTAAGAAGAATAATTCTTAGATTAACTACAGAATAGAAAGAACATTCTTATAGCGTAGTAATAGTGTATTATATATAAAGCCCACGTATTAGTAGCGTTTAATAGTAGATCAGAGAGCTATTAATATTATAGTCTTATAACGAAAAGTTAATAAATATAAATTAATCTTAGTAGACGCTAGTAGAAACTACTAGGTTATAAAACGCAAGACAATAGTAAAGAAAAATATAATCTATAGCATCTCTAATAAATATAAAGAATAGAGTTATTTGTTTTAGGAAGAGGAAGAAAAAGCTAACCTACCTAAGTATTAATCCTAGGATTATATAATTAATCTAGAAGAGGAAAAAAGCCATTCTTTAGACCACTTTACAGCAAATTAGAAAAAGAACTCTAATAAGAAAAGGAATTTATTAAGAAGAACCTTAATAGAAAATATATTAGACTATCTAAATTACTAGTAGCGAGCCTATTAATGTTTATACCTAAGAAGAACAAAGAGCCTTAACCCTATATAGACTACTAAAAACTTAATAATATAATAATTAAGAATTAATACCTATTACTAAATATCGCAGAGCTTTAAGACTAACTCTTAAGAGCTAAAATCTTAATAGTGATAGATTTACGCGACAGATACCACTTTATATAAATAAAGAAAGGTAAAGAATACAAGATAGTATTTAGAACACGCTATAGACTATTTAAATATACAGTTATGCCTTTTAGACTTACTAACGTACTAGCAACCATTTAGGTACTTGTTAATAATAAACTACACAACTACCAAGACATATTTATTATTATATATATAGATAATATCCTTATCTACTCTAAAAACAAATTAGATTATATTAAATATATGCAAACAGTGCTAAGAGTATTAAATAGAGTATATTTATAAATTAAGCTATAGAAGTATAAGTTTTATATATAGAAACTTAAATTCCTAGGATATATTATTAGCACAATAGAAATTAGTATAGGATCCTATAAGATTAAATGTATTAAAGATTGGCCATAACTAAGGACAGCTAAAAATATCTAAGAATTCTTAGAATTCTATAAATTTAACTAACAATTTATTAAAGGATACGCTAAGGTAATAATATCTTTAATAAATTTTACTAAAAAGAATTCGCCTTTTATATAGATAGAAAAATACAATATAGCGTTTTAATAATTAAAGATAGTATGTATTAAGTTGCTAGTTCTTATCTACTTTTAGAATAAAGAATCTCTATAAATTAAAATAGACGTAAGCGACCTCGCGTTAGGCGCCTACGCAAAATAGGAGAAGAATAGGAAATAGCACCCTATTATATACTATTTACAAAAGTTTAATAACACTAAAATATAATATAATGTCTATAATAAAGAACTTTACGCTATTATAAAGATACTTAAGTATTAGAGAATCTATACGCATAGTTATTTAGATCTTATAATTTTTACTAACTATAAGAACCATATACAATTTATAATAACTAAGAAACTAACACTATAATAAGCTTAATAGGCAGAAGTGCTAGGATAGTATAAATTTAAGATTATGTATACCCTAGGTAAGAAAAATAGAAGAGCTAACGCTCTTAGCTAATAAAGCGATCTCGCAGAAGAAAAGACAAAGATATACTCTGCGATACTTTAATAAAACTAAGATAGATTACTTAAACCTATAGTAGAACTTAACTAACTTCTAGTTATTACTAGAGACGTACCTAAGAAACAATAGACTAAGATTATCTAATAATATCATAATAACCCTATATATAGACACCTAGATATTAAGAAGATAATAAAATTTATCTAAAGAAATTACTCCTTTAAAGAAATTAAAAACGTAGTAATAGGGTATATTCGCAAGTGTATAAACTATTAATAAAATAAGCACACTATATATTTTAAGTATAAAGAAATATAAGCTATTAAAATACTAATAGCACTATAGAAAGATATTACTATAGATTTTATTATAGGAATACTAAAATCTAAGGATCTAGTAATAGGAGTTATATATAATTTAATATTAGTAATAGTCTACTAACTAACTAAGCATATTAAACTTATACCTTATAAAAAAATAATATGTAAGACTGCCGCATGGCTGTATAGTCGGTCCTTAGTCACATGACTTCGGCCGGAATAACCTTATGCCTAGCCTCACCCGTACACCTTCAGGCCCTCGGTCCTCCATAGTAATGAGACACCTCTTTTCTCATGGTTAACCCATATTACTATGAATTACTGTGATCTCCACTATCTGACATAATAATAGTAAAGGAGATTATATTCCTTATTCTAAATAGACGTATTAGATATTACAGAATTTCAAAGATAATTATTAGTAATAGAGACAAGCTCTTTACCTTAAATTACTAGATAACGCTTATAGCACTTATTAGAACAAAATAAAAGCTATTAATAGCTTATTATCTATAGATAGATAGATAGATAGAACGTATAAACTAGACTATAAAAATATACCTATGTATCTACTATAATAACTAGAAGAATAACTAGGTTTTATTACTACTAATTATATAGTTAGTATATAATAATAAGGTTTTAGTAGCTATAGAATGCACACTATTTTACGTAAACTATAGAAGATATTTATATCTCTTTAATTAAATATTTTCTATAATAATTAAAGCGGATAAAGCCATTAGTCTAGTAGAAAAAATAAATAAAGTATATAAATAACTCTAAGAAAATCTTAAGAAGGCTTAATAGTAATTAATTTTATACGTAAACTAAAAATAAAAAATAGCACCTTAGCTAAAGAAGGGGGATAAAGTATACCTACTTACGAAAAATCTTTAAACCTAAAATAAGAAGTATAAGAAACTAAATTATATTAAGATTAGACTATTTTTTATTTCTAAATAAATATTACTGGTTAATTACAAACTAGAACTACTACCTAACACTAGAATACACCCTATATTCTACATAGACTAATTAGAACCTATAGACTCTAAGACACTAGTTTAAACCACCTTTTATTACTAAGCTAAAAAAGAAAATAAATTTAAAGTTAAAATAATTCTAAACTACACAGATTAGCCACGTATATACCTTATTAAGTGGAAGGGATACCTATATAGCGAAAATACATAGAAACCTAAGAAGCACTTATAAAACTGTAAGGAAAAGTTATAGTAGTATTAGCGAACTACTACGTAGCTAATAAAGACGAAGGCTTAGCCTAGATTATAGACTAATTAATTATCTCTACACCTAAAGTAATATTAGAATTAACTAAGACCGCTGCCTACGTAAGCTCTTTATAAGTCTCTAACACCTCTAACTTATCTATTATAGATATACTACAATTAAATAACTCTTATTTCTTCTAATATAATTTCTTATATTAATTGCGCAAGCGCGCTATCTTTTCTTATACTAGACGCGTACAAAGAAGTGCTAAATAAGCAAGCTTCTCCTTAATATAAAGCTTTGCCTCCTCTTTAGCCTCTAGCTTTTCTAATCTTTCTATCTCTACATTTATTTTTAAATAGTCTAGCAATAAAATTTTCTCTAGCTTATACTTTTAATTGCTATACTATATATAGTTTATACACTTTAAGTATAAGAATAATAATTAATAGGATAGTATTTTCTTTATATAATGGGTACACGTAAATATAATAAAGACGCAGTCTTATTTAAGGTAATTAGCTTAGGAGTAATAATAATAGGCGGATTAAGAAAGTGACTTTATGGGTAGTTAACTTATAAGAATATTAAGTCTAGAGGAGGGAGCTAATATTAGGATCTAATATAATCTAGCGCGGAGCACCGGCACTTATAGCCACTAAAGTCTAGCGCGTCTATAATAAAGATATTACGTAACTTAGATTACGGGTCCTAGAATTATTAGCGTCCTGGAGAGTCTTATTAGTTATAAGATTCTAGGATTCCTAGAACTAATAGAACTTATAAGATTCTAGAACATAGCTAAGTATATAGGAATATATGTATCTTCTTTAATACTTATATTTAATTCTATTATTAATCTATTATTTAGATTATAGACTTAGGGCTTTATTAATTAATTACTCTTATAATCTTTAACACTAACTCCCCTTTAACTCACGTAAGTAGTTAAGACCCCTTGCCCTTATTAAGACGCTCCTGCCTGAGAACTAACCCTTAACTCTTTAGGACTAGCTACTCCGATCGGTCTTAATAAGTAGCTATTTAGCTAATAGCAGTTAAGGGTAAGATTATATAGTTACTATAGTAATAATATATTATTTATATAGTCCTTTTACTTAGTTTATTTCTTATATAATAAATACACCTATTTATCTTATTTATTTAGGTAGTAATATTAGATAAGTATATAATATTAGATAAGAAAAAGACAAACACTAATAAGGAGTAGAAATTAAGGCTTTACATAAAAGAAAGAGATATATAAGATAGGCTTTTCTTTTTATTCTATTCTCTTTTATTCTTTACTTTAAATATCTCTCTATATATATTTCTTCTCTCTAGCTACTTTTTCTTTTTATTAACCTAATTCTCTATTTTATATAGTGCTAAACTATATCCTGTATTATATAATATTTTATCTTTGTAAAATACTAACTTAGTATAGATAATAGTGCTTATACTAGTAGGTCTTAACTAGCTAGGCCTTCCTAGCTTTAATATTAATAGAGTAGCTTTTTTAGATAAAATAATATATATTACACTTCTAATTAGGTTTTAGACAAACTATATATTTATTTAAGACATTTCTATTAATATAAGTTTCTCTATTATTTACTTTTATCTAGATATTAACTATAAAAAGAGGCTAAGAAGTTATATACTATATATCTACCTTTATTTAATATTAATATTATTCTTATAGCTAGTATAGACTTATATCTATAAGTTGCTAAGCTTATTTAGCGCAAAGGCTACTTTTACGCGCTTCTTATCTAGTTGCGTAGTGTTCTTAGAGGTATTATATATACTTATTACTATAGTAATAACTCTAGCTATAAGCCCTTTACTAAATATTATATTGTAGTAAACTTCTAGATAGAATTATATAGTTCTTACGTATAATAAAGCTAGAGTACTAGATATAATTATTATATAGAATAAGGCTAGATAGTATAGTAGAGACTTCTAAATATTGTCTATAAGTACTAAAATAAAAAAACTTCTCTCTAAATAAATATATACTATGTCTCTTCTCTTTCTATACAAATAATAAGATAGAAAAAAGTGTATTTTTAAGTACTATGTGTGTGTAAAAGAATTAAATAAATATATTATATAAATAAAAATAATAAAGAATAGTGCTATATAAAGGCTAGAAAGAGCTTATGTAGGCAGGCTTAAGGCAATCTACTAATACTTTAATAGTAATTATTAAGGTATTACTAGAGATTAAGAATTCTAGAGTCTAGTTCAGGGCCTTCTTTATATAGGTATTAGTAGGGTTATCCTTTCTATTAATCTATCTAATTTTAGAAATCTTATAGTGCTTATATAATTTGTAAAGTAATATAATATTAATTATAAGGCGCTTCTTATTTATAGTTCCTAGGTGTATAAAATAATTATAGAGAGAGTTTAAATCTATATAAATAACTATAGAAATTAGTAGTAGACTAAGTATACGTATAATTTTTTAAAGGGTTATACTAATAGTAATAGTATTATTAAACCCTTCTACTATACTATATAGCTTACTAGAAAGAACGCTTCTTATTACTCTTTTATACTTAATTAAATTCTAGTATATAATATTTACTAGAATCTTAAAGTTATTACTATTACCTATATAATACTTATTACCTAGAGCGATTAGAAATTCTATTTATAAGCATAGGTTCTTATTATTAGTAAATAAGCTATTAGTAAAGATAAATAGCTTTGCGTAATAAAGATTTAATAGTATAAAGGTAAGTCTACGCTTACAATTACTAATCTACTATTAAATTTATATATTTAATATCTTAATATTTTTATATAAGAGTAATATAGTCTAGGTAGTAATAGATAAATTAAATATAGCTTCTAGCTAGTATATAGATATAATATAGGCACCTCTTACACACTGCTTTGTATATCTCTAAGTAGTATTTTTATTTTTAGAATTAATTATACAAAGGCCTTTTCCTTAATCTTTTTATATAATAACTATAGTATTATATATAAGCTAAATTCTTTTACTATTAAACTTAATAGGCTAATTCTTAGTAAGGATAGTCTTATCCTTTATATAAAAGGCTACTTTTTTAGCTCTTCTTTTTCTCTTTATATAACGTTCTTATTAATAATACTAAGGGTATTATTTATCTATAGACGAGTAATCCTAAAAGTATACTTCTCTTTATTAGTAATAAGTAGATATAAGTTATATAATAAAGTCTTTATACTAAGTTTCTCTTTAATAGAAATTACGACTATAGATATTAGATAGTAATATAATAATTTATTGTTTATATCTCTTTATAAATACTAGCAATTACCCTTAGGTTACTTCGCGTCGTGTTACCGTACGCACGCTTCTTTTATCCCTTTTATTATCTGTCTTTTTAAAGGACTTAGTTAAAGGACTTAGTTTTCGATATTATTATTATTATTATTATTATTATTATTATTATTATTATTATTATTATTATTACTAGTAGTAGTAGTAGCGTTTTATTAGCGTTATTATTATTATTAGTCTACTAGTAGAGATATATCTATATAGTATTATAAATTATAAGTAGGTAGAGGTACTAGTGTGTATAGTTCTTATTATTATTCTCTTTAATAGTAGTTAACTACGTATAGGTAGTAAGATTATAGTTATAGTTATTTTAAAGATGCTTTTTAGTAGGTAAAGGTTTTAGAGCTCTACTATATACGCTATATATGCTAGACTATTATATAATTACTTATATAGTAGCTATAGGCTAACTTTCTTAAGCTAGATAATCTAGAAATCAATCCACACCAAGTGTAGGTCTAGTAGGCCTCTTAGATGCTATATACCTAACTCTTTAAATATATCTCTTAGCCTTTTAGTATATAATAGAATTATAGCTTTATTAACTTATATATACACTTTAATAAGTTCTCTAAGCGTACGAATAAGTTACGTTAGTTAGTTTAGCTATAGTATTGCGTTTAATATAGTAGTAGGAGAAGAAGGCAGAAAATAAGGTAAGTAAGCAGTATTGCTAAGAAGTATTTTAATCTATTATATAGGCTTGCGAAGAGCTAGTTAATAATTAATAGTTCTGTTTATAGTAACGCGTTATATATACTTATAGCATATAAGTATAAAGTAGTTACTAATATATATATATAGGTATAGTGCATTTAACTAATATAATTAATATTATATAACTTATTACATAACTAATAACTAAGCGTATACGCTTACTATGGCTAGCTAACGTTCCTTATAGTAAAAATAGCTAAAGAAAAAAATATAACACATACTACCTAAGTTTATACTATAATCCAATCTATATAAGCTTCTACCTAATATAACCTACCTCTTTAGAAACTTCTAGCTAATAAAATAATCTAATTCTAAAAGGTATAAAATAAAGAAAATAACGGTATAGAAGCTCTATATAATATTTTAGCAGATAAGACTAGGATCTTTATAGACCTATATAGACGCCTAGATATTACTAAGAATTAATACGTAGATATCTTTTTAGATATACTTACTAGCTATATAGTATAGTATTACCTCTATACTATTTACGCTAGATAATTATAGAAGTGCTTATATAAAGTACTTAATAGTTACTTTAATATTATTATTAACTATAACTAATATTAGATAGACTAGACTATAATAACTTTTATGTAATACTAACGTAAGAATTCTAATAAAGTTTATATAAAGTTTTAGAGATAATAATTAATAGGCTTATTCTTATATAGAGAGTATTAGGTATAAACTTTACTAGAGAAACTTTTCTATATACTACTATTATATAAGTATGCTATAGATAACTAGAGCTAAAGTAGACTATATTTACTATTAAGCCTACTTATAAAACGCTATTTACTAATCTCTATACATTAATTTAAGTTGTAATTAATTGCTAATCTAATTAGTACTTATAAAAGGCTAATATATACTATACTAATTATAAATATAACTTTTCTATATAAAGAAATAGATTACTAGTTTTTTATAGATAAGAATTTTATAGACAATTTATACTACTATTATTGCAATTTAGATTCTAATTAAATAATATTTATATAAGACTAAAGAAGTGTTTTGTATACTATAAAAAAGGTTATTCGTTTTTAATCTATCTATATATGAAGTATACCTACGTAATAAAGTAGTATATTACCTTCTATAAAGAGTATAATAATAATATACCTTTATATAAAGCTGTTTAGTTCTATATCTAGAAGGTTAAAGGCTATAATAATAAGGAACCTATTTTGTATAAAGAAGAAGAGTAGAGTAAAAATAATAAAAATAGCAATATTCTAGTGTTTTATCTAACTACTACTGCCTATCTTTACTATATAACTAGAAAATATATTTATAAGATAGAGCTAGAGGAGTGTATAGAATAGTTTATTCTAAAGAATTAATATTATATAATATACTAAGGTAAACTATAGAATATAAATATAGTAAGGATTTTTACTATTAGTAAAATATAGCTAGAGGCATATATATAAGAGAACCCCTATATAAAGATTAATTAGACACCTAGTAATACTAATAGTAGCTTTAGAGGTTAGAACCTATAAGAATATTTAAGAACTATATAAATTATAAATTTAATTAAAATAGTTACTTACTATATTCTATATACTCTAACACTATTTATACTATTATTAGTAGATGCTAATAAGCTAGATACCTACTTTAATAATATTCTTCATATTATTATATAAAAGATAGCATATTTATATCTATTATACGCAAATAAAAATATTCTTTTTTAATATTAGTAAAGAAGAACGTGTGTCTTTTATTACTAAATAAAAACTCCGCTACCTTTATTAATAATTTAGATATTCCTATATAGAAAGACTTTAAGAAATACTTACTAATACTAGCTATAAAGTTAATACTACTATACTAAATAAAATCTAGAAGTTTTACTACTAGTACTAATTATATAGGTAAGTTCTATATTACTTTAAGTTTACTATTAAGAATAATATCTACTTTAACTATAAGATTATTATTAATATTATATATATTAAAACTAAGAACGCACTATATATAATAGATATAGATATATTATTTTAAGCTATAATCTTCTTAAAATTAATATCTATATAAGATATGTAAGAAGCCCTCTATAGATACTAGATTAATATCTACTAAAGTCTATCTAACTATATTATATATAACCTAGGTATAAACTTTATATTAAATAAGTTTAGAAACTATATAAAGATTATTAGTATAACTTATAGGCAAATACCTATAAAAGTATATTAGGTAATAAAAAGATTAAGCGTTTACATATACCTCTCTATAAAGCCTTTAATATTTTTAAGGCTAAACTAGAAAACTATATAAATAAGAAGAATATTCTCTAAATAGCTATTAAAACTATTAATAACACTATAGGCCTAGATAGTCTTATACTTATACTACTAGTCTTTAGTATATATTCTACGATTAGTATTAACTCTTTCCTATTACCTAATGTTATTATATACGTAAATATTATATAAAAGGTAATAGAAATACTATAAAAGGAAAGAAATAAGACTAATATAAATTATATACTAAATACCTATAATAGTCTATTAGCTGTATACAAAGTCTTTAAACTTCTACTTAGATTTAAGATTATAGTCTAAAGAAAGAAAGGTAGATAGATAGGCCTATATAAAATTAAGAGTATTAAGAATAAAAATATAATTCTTAATTTAGGGAATAGTCTAGTAATATTTTAATATATATAGGTTAAGCTATATTATTATAAAGATGATTACACTCTCCTACTATTATATAAAGTAAATAATAACGTTCTTATATAAAGGGATTCTCTAAAAAAAAAAAAGAAAGACTACCTAGAGAAAATGCTATATTCCTTACCTAAAAAGAGATAAGTAATTAGAAACTATTTCTAAAGCTCTATATAATAGATGTAATTATAATACCTAGAGCACCTTTTAAGAAATTAGATTATATAGAAATAGACGCTTTTATTACTAATAGTATATTTAAGATTCTTTTCTTTAATCTATCTAAGTATAAGAGTAGAATCTTTAATCTCTATCTTGTATAAGAAGTAAAAGGCAAGACTGCTTAACTATATAAGAAATTCCGTCTTATATTTACTAGTTACTTTAATAAGTAAAAGAATAAGATTCTTACTTAATTATCTACTATCTAAAGAATAAGTTAATAACTACTTCTTATATTAGGAGTAAGCCTTTAGGTAACATATAAAATATATTTTAAGCTAAGAGATATTATCTAGGCCTATATTAGTCTACTAATAAGCTAAATTGCACGCTCTATACTAGACTACCTAGAAAACTACACATAATTATTCTATAAGATATAATCTTTTATATTATATAAATACTCTATAGTATAGTTAAATTAGGTCTCTACTAGTTTAAGACTTACTATAACTACTATAAAAAGAAACTTAGTATTTTTTTATTTGTTTTTATTAGGCTATTCTTACTAAGGGGAACGTTAGCCGGCTATAGTAATTATATATTATATACGCTTAGTTATTAATTATATAATATTAGTTTAGTACACTATGTCTATATATATATTAATAACTACTTTATACTTATATACTATAAATATATATAACGCGTTAACTTACTTATAGGCAGTAACACTTATTACTACTATAGCTCTCTATAAGTCCACACTATAGGTTTAACAACTTCTTAGCGACGCTTGCCTATTATATCCTCTACTCTACTATTTCTACTATATTAAATTCGCATACGCTTAAGAAGTTAACGTGCCTTGTCTTTACGTCTATAGAACTTTGGCTAGAGAGTATATATATTAATAAAGCGACAATACTATAATATACTAAGATACTAAAAGGCATATTTAAAGAAATAGGTATATAGCACCTAAGAGGCCTACTAGATCTACGCTAGGTATAAACAGATCTCTAGATTATTTAGCTCTAGGAGGTTAGCCTATAGCTACTATATAAGTAGTTATATAATAGTAATAGTCTAGCGTATATAGCGTATATAGTAGAGCTCTAGGACCTTTGCCTACTAAAAAAGCACCTTTAGAATAACTATAACTATCTTGCTATATATTACTATGCGTGGTTAACTATTATTAAAGAGAATAATAATAAGAGGTATATGCACTAGTATCTCTACCCACTTACTACTTATAACACTATATAGATATGCTAATAGTAATAATAATAATAATAATAATAATAATAATAATAATAATAATAATAATAATAATAATAATAATAATAATAATAATAATAATAATAATAATAATAATAATAATAATAATAATAATAATAATAATAAGATTATAATAAAAATAACGCAAAATAGGTCCTTTAAAAGGATAGGCAACTAAAAGAAATAAAAGAGTGTACGTATAGCGACTATAATATAGAGTAATCTAAAGGCTCTTACTATTATCTATAAAGAGATATAAATAATAAACTATTACATTACTATATAATATCTATATTAAAATTTCTATTCGAGACTTAGGTAGTATAGATTAGTATAATGCCTATAATTCGCGTTTAACTAGTAGTAGCTCTATTTTATATAGTATTTAATAGTTATAAATAGGTAAGTAAAATAGTAGTTAGGTACTATATATAAAGAGTAGTAGTTTATTTAATTATTTATATAAATAAAATTATCCTTAGTACTTATATAAACGTTTTCTTAAAATATTTATAGGGACCTATAGCTATATAGGTACCTATAGTAGTAGTAGCTTACTCTATTTAGATTTATATAATAGCTTTGTTAGCTCTAGTATTTTTAAAATTAGTCTTAGTATCTATATATAGAGTGTTAAGTAAGCTAGTAAAGATAGTGTTATATAAGTAGTATTTATATTACCTTAGGCTACTTTATATAGTTTGCTAGTATTTATAGCTCTAGTATTTACTTTTATCTTAATACCCTTTTCTTCTAAAACTGCTATAAGCTCTCTTTTATATGTATAGCCTAATTCTAAAAAATAGTATTCTTTCTATCCTTTAAAGTCTTCTTAGAATAACTCTAAGAAAGCTATCCATTTTTAGTAAAACGCATAATACTTAATAATAGTATATACTATATATAATTATATTTCTAACTAAGAAGAATTATTTATAATATTAATCATATTCTTCTAATATATAGGTCTTATTCTTTTATATAGTATTTTCTCTAATATTTCTATTCTTTTAATATACTAACTATATAGTCTAGTAAACTTAGACATATTAGTATTATCTTATAAGGTAGTAGAAACTTTATCTAAGGTAGTAGAGGCTTCTTATAAGGTACTAGAAGTAGTTATTACGTAACTAGTTTGTTTAATAGGTTAGTTATATAAAGGATTATACTTTATTAGAATTTATTAGTATCTAACTATATATTTATATAGTTACTAGTAATATACTTAGTACACTATCTCTTCTTAAATCTTATATAGTAGTAATATCTACTTACTAATTTAATAAAAGAGTTAATTTCTATTTTTATAGATAAGAATAGGTTGTATACGTCTTATATAATCGCTTTCTTTATTTTATACAGTAGCGATATTTACTTACTAACTTTATAAAGGTTGAATTTACTATCCTCTTATATATAAAGAATAGGGTATAATAAAACAAATTATATAGCTAGTAATAACTTATATAATATATCTTTACTCTTACTAATTTATAGTTAAGAGTTAGTTAACTACTAATTAGTATTAAATAGGCTCTATAGCTAGCTATATAGATATTAAATTCTAATATTCTATACTAGTAAGTGTGAAGAGTGTAAAGGGTAATTATATAAGAAAAGAAAATAATATAATAGAACTAACTTTTATATTAATTACTTATATCTAAAAGGAGTATAAATAAAAAGATAAGATTCTATAGTATATAGGCCGCGGCGCATAGGCATTATGTAATTTCTATATAATACTATTATGTAATAATATTAAAATCTTAATACTCTTAGGTGCCCTTGTCTATACAGTGTATAGATAAGTAAAAAGAAACTATGTCTTTTTTACTAAACTAAAACTCTACTGCCTTTATTACTAATTTAGATATCTCTATATGAAAAAACTTTAGAGGATGCTTAGTAATACTAGCTATAAAGTAGATATAACTATATTAAATAAAATTTAAAAGTTTTACTACTACTACTACTACTACTAATTATATAAATAAGCCCTATATTGCTTTAAGTTTACTATTAAGAATAATACCTACTTTAACTATAAGATTATTATTAATATTATACGTATTAGAACTAGAAATACACTATAGATTATAGATATAGATATATTATTTTAAGCTATAATCTTCTTAAAATTAATATCTATATAATATATTTAGAAAGCCCTCTACAAATATTAAATTAATATCTACTAAGGTCTACCTATCTATATTATATATAATCTAGATATAAACTTTATATTAAATAAGTTTGAAAACTATATAAAGATTATTAGTATAACCTATAGGTAAATACCTATAAAAGTATACTAGGTAATAGAAAAGGTTAAGTATTTATATACACCTTTTTATAAAGCCTTTAATATTCTTAAGACTAAACTAAAAGACTATATAAATAGGACTAATATCCTTTAAATAGCTATTAAAGCTATTAATAATACTATAGGTCTAAATAGCCTTATATTAACACTACTAGTCTTTAGCGCATATTCTAGAATTAGTATAATCTCTTTCCTATTACTAAATATTATTATATGCGCAAATACTATATTAGAAAGAGAAATATCGCAGACCTTTTAGTATATAGTATAATACTATAGGGAAAAGCTATAAGTGTGCTAAAAATATATTAAAAAAAGGTAAAGTAGTAAAATAGGTTAGACTAGGAACTATTTATTAGCACGAGTAAATTAGCCCCTTATACTAATAAGATAGTTAATTATAGTATGCTATAGTCTATATATACTAAAGTTAAAGTTAAAGATAAGAATATAACGCGGTCTGCGTATAAAGTATAAAAATTTATAACTAGATTAAGTGTTTATCTACTCTTACACACAAAGTATATTATTATATAAGACTTTAAGGTTATAATTTAGTATAGCTATTTCTTACCTAAATAACACTATTACTACTAGGTAGGAAGTTACACGTCTATACGTATATAATAAAAAAGATAATAATAATAATAAAGCTAGCTAAAATTAGTATTATAAAGATTAAACGCCTAATATTATTAATTATATAATAGTAGAATATAAGTAGTGTAGTAAATAGATTGCCTTAGCTAGTTTATTAGAATCTTATTACTTTAATAAGTATATAAGGACTATACGTATAGAAGTTAACTTATAGCTTACTCTCTACTAGTTTAGCTACCTTATACTTAGCTATATTAATAAGAGTTACTAGATATATTTTTAAAGGTAATAAAAGAGAATAGGCAAATATTATAAGAGGCTCTAGAAGAATAAAATAAGGCTATATAATCTAGAGAAGCTATAATATAATTATTAGAGTAGAATATATATAAAATAGCTATAAGAGGTATTAAGCATATATAGGTACGCGCTTATACTATAGGATTTTTATAGAAGATAAATAGAGTAAGACTAACACTAGAAAAGTATACTAGAGGTTAATAGATTAATGGATTTTTAGTAGAGAATAGTAAAGTGCTATTTAGTATTAAGAGTAGGAAGCGCGTATATAATTTATTATATATTATAGTAGTAAAGTAGAGTAGAGATTCTAAATTATTAATTATCTAGTAATATAGTAAAAGATTATAAGGTAGTATTAATTATCTAGTAATGTAGTAGGCGGGTAAGTAAGTTAGGGTATTATTATTATAGGGTTAGTTGTCTTAAAAGCTAGGGAAGATATTAGAAAAACTTTAATACGCTTTAGAGCTTAGCGCGCATATAATATAATGTTACGTAGGCGCTATAACATAATAAAAAAACGTAGTAATTAAACGTAATAGGGCCACTTAAAAACTAATAAGTAGAGGCAGTTTATACTTCTGCCTAGAAGGATAATAACTAGTATAAGCGCTATTATCTACAATAGATTAGCATTATATAAAGATAAGATATTATATAATAAGGATATAGTTTAGCACTATATAAAATAGGGGATTGGCTTAATAAAAAAAGAAAAGAGCTAGGGAAAAAGAATACGTATAGAGAGATAATTAAAGTAAAGAATAAATAAAAAAGATAAAGAGAGAAAGGCCTACCTTATATACCTCTTTCTTCTATCTAAAGCCTTAATTTCTATCCCTTATTAGTGTCTATCTTCTCCTTATTTAATGTTGCATAATTATCTAATCTTACTACCTAAATAAATAAGATAAATAGGTCAATTTATTATATAAAAATAAACTAAGCAAAGAACTCTATATAGATAATATATTATTACTATAATCTTATTATTAATTACATAATCTTACCCTTAATTACTATTAGCTAAATAGTTACTTTACTATTAATAAGCCTAATTACAACTCTAATAAATAGTAATAAAGTATAATAAATTATTACGTAATAGAATCTTTTTATAAACTAAAGTAGACTAGTAAAAGTATAGCATATATAAATAAAAAGAATATTAGTAAGTAAATAGTTTATATAGAGAAAGAAAACTACTAATAGTAATTTTAAAATAAAAAGTTACTAGTGTCTATACACTATATAGGTAAGAACCTCTAAGAATATTAAGATTTTAATATTATTGTATAATAGATATTATATAGAAATTATATAATGCCTATATACTATAGCCTATACGCTATAAAATCTTCTTTTTCTATTTATACTTTTTCTAAATATAAGTAATTAATACTAAAGTTAGTTTTATTATATTATTTTCTTTTTATACACTTATTTTATATAACCTTTATACTTACTAATATAGAGTAGTAGATATTACTATCTATATAGCTAGCTATAAAGTACCTATTTAATATTAGTTATATAAAAAGTTATACTTTATTAGAATTTATTATTATCTAATTATATATTTATATAGTTACTAGTAGTGTACTTAGTATACTATTTTCTTTTAAATTTTATATAGTAGAGTATACTTACTAACTTAATAAAAGAGTTAATTTACTATTTTTATAAATAAGAATAGGTTTTATATATCTTATATAATTACTTTCTTTATTTTATACTATAATGATAATCTTATAAACTCTATAAAGATTTAATCTATTATTCTTTTATATATTAAAAATCTTTATTATATGGAGATTTTAATTAAGGTCGAGTCCGCACTATATATAGAGAGAAGTAAAATAAAAGGCACTAAAATCTAGTATCTAGCACATAGTAGTAGTAATAAAAATATATAAAATAATAATAATTTTATTATTAACTTTCTATATAGTAGTATTTATAATAGTAGTTAATAGATAGTTAGATATAACTAAGTTATATATTATTCTTAACTAGTAGACTATTAGAGAGCTATAGTAGACCTACGTAAAATTATAACTATAGAAGTAGTATAAGTAATAAAACGCTTAACTATAGTTTAGTTATTACGCTTATAATCTAATAGTAGCGCAACTATAGTTTACTATATATATAGTATATAAGTCTACTCTTATAATATTAGTAATATCTAGTACACTAAATTTTTACTTTAATATATAATACTATATTTTTTAAATCTAATTCTTTATCTATTATATTTAGTAACGTAATATCTACTTTCTAGCAATCTAATATTACGTCTAAGTCTAATATCTATAGTAATATAGCTGTTATTAAATTTAGTTAGGGTATAGACAATTAGCTAGGCAAAGTTAAGAATAATTTCTAGAGATTTAGTAACCTTAATTCTTTTATATATAAAGAATAAGAAATAATAAAATAAAGTATATAGTTAATAATACTTATATACTCTATTTTTACTCTTACTAATTTATAGTTAAAGGCTAGTTAATTACTAATTAGTATTAAATAGGTACTTTATAGCTAGCTATATAAATAAAAGTAGACTTATTTATATTAGTAAGTATAAAGATATATAAAATAAGTATATAAAAAAAGATAATATAATAAAACTAACTTTAGTATTAATTATTTATATTTAAAAAAATATAGATAAATAAAAAGTTTTATAGTATATAGACTATATTATATAGGTATTATATAATTTCAATATAATACCTATTATATAATAATATTAAAACTTTAATGCTTTTAGAGGCTCTTGCCTATATAGTATACAGACAAAATTTAAAATATATTAGACTAGTAGTAAAAAAAAATTTAAATAATTAATATAATTATTAACTTTAAACTATATACTATATAAAACTTAATAAAGTACTTAATAGGTCTATATTAAAGACCTCCCACTTAAGATTCTTTGTCTTTTAAAATTAGTATAATCTAGGTATGCGGAACCGCCCCAGATACGTCATAGCTGACATTCTGGCGCAAGGTTGGCGGGAATTGCGATTCAAGGGCGCAGGACTATTCAGACCCCGTTTTGGCAGTGTCGATCTGAGACAACAGTGACCGACACTCGCTCGTGCATACAAATGCGTTCGCCATTCTGCCGACAGATATCTGCCCTTTCACCACTCTACACACGACTTCCACCTCACCACGAATTCATCATGCCGGCCGCTATAGAAATTCGCAAATAATGCATTAAAATAGCTGACTTGACAATACATATCCCAATGCCTGAATATATGATCGTTGTTCGTGTTTGTGTTCGTGTTCAAGAACCGCGCGCATGCGTGCGCCATCTAGCCGCCGATCCAACCAACCATCCACCTGCCGATACCCGCCGAACCCCACCCCACAACACAAGCCCAACTCCACTGAATATTCTTCACGTAGTCTAACTCGAGCGTGACCTCCAGCGCCTCTCTCTCTCTCTGCGCAGTTACTTGCTTTGCGGAAGGCCAAGCTTTTGGATGGATTGTAGGAAAGTTATTTTTCAAAAAATGATATAATCACCTCCGCTTGGTGTAGTTGGTTTATCACGTTCGGCTGTAATGTCTGTTGTTACCGAAAGGTCCCTAGTTCGATTCTGGGAGCGGAGACTTGTTGTTTCCATTTAGGTGATTCTTTTTTTTTTTGCTGTTTTTGAGGGTTTTATGATATTGTGGTTTTGGCCCAAGGAGAGGGGCTGGTTGGTGGTGGTGGTGGAATTATTTGGCGCTTAGTTTGAGTGTATGGTACGTGGATAGGAATGGGAGAGGTGGTCTTTCTATTTGGATGCGTTAGCTATAGTAGTAATATTTTTTGTTTTGGAGATGCGAAATGTGAAATTCTCGCTCATCGTGTAGTAGTGCCTAAGAAGCGGTCTGTACGCGTGTATGCTTTCCATGAGCTTGATTTATCACATTGAACTGCATGTAGAGACCTTTGCGGTGGTGTAAGAACACCAATAGAAGAAGATTGAGGACCTTCAATAAACTTTACGCCACACGATGACCTAAGACGCTAAGTGTGTCTTGAGATTCAATCACCACAATGGAATAAGCACGTGCTCGCACTTTCGACGAACGCCCGCATCGAAATCCCGATGAATTTTACAATCTTAACTATTACTACCAAAGCATACACGCAGATACTTCTCCGTGCTATCGAACTTAGGATATGTTACTTGAGGCTGACAGTCCACCAACAGTCCGCAGATGCCCATCGCAGGAATTGAGATTCTTTCCTAGATGGTGTAGAGATACCTCGGATTATCCTCACCCATCTCAGCAATCTCCTCCTCCGTCTTACCCTCCATCCTCCAATCCTCCTTCCCGGACAACTTCCTCGCGTTCTTCCGTCGGAAGTAAAGATGGAGTGCGATGTAGATGGTAGTACCCAGCGCCAGCAGGCCGATAGTAGCGCCGTATCCCGGGATGAAATCACTGGTCGTAGAGCCAGGATACAGGAAGGGGGCGGCGACGCCCGAGATGTTACCAATGGTGATTTGCATGCCGCTTGCGAACGCGCGTTTGCCGTACCGCGGGTTGTTGACACTGATCCAAGAGAAGGCTGTGCCGGTTGCGGTCCACAGGCCGAGCGCGACGATGAAACAGCCTGCAAAGCTCAAGCCCAGTCCCCTGTCGACGACGAGGAAAATGTATCCGAACATGCTGGTTGCGAGACCGCCGAAGCAGAAGATACCTCTGTGTTGCGTCTTGTCGCTGAGCCATGCACCGATGATGTAGGTTATGAAACCGGCCATGTACACTGGGACAGTGAGGGCTTGGACGAGCTGTCGGGTCCATCCTCCACCGAGGCCGTTGATGACGGTCGGGAGGAAGATGCTGAAGCTGTACAACATGCCAAGGCCGACAAACTGGGCGATGGCGAAGGCGTATACTTTCCAGTCTTTGACGCCCTTCATTACGTCTTCCTTGTGGAACTCTTGACCGGATCTTGTTTGACCGATTTCCGCATCTCGGAGCAGTATGAGGTTATTTCTATCTACGTCGGAGAGGAAACTGGCTGTTTCTGGGCTGTTGGGAAGCACAAAGGGTACGGCTATGGCGGTCAAGACGGTTGGGATACCGTTGATGACGATGATCCATCTCCAGCTGTTCACAGAGGAGTCAGTTCTGGCCCAAAGGTATTGCCATGCTATGCAGCAGGTGTACTTACCCGCTCCATCCTGCCGCACCATGAAGTTCACCGATCGCATAAGCTACCAGACCCTATAGTAGTTGTCAATACAGCTAGTTCTGCTTGATAGGAAAAGTGCACTTACGCCGACTGCGCCAGCTATCGCAGATGTGCCATAGAACCACGCTTGTCTCAGAGACACGTTCCTCTTGTTGTAGAACATGGACAAGTAGAGCACCACTCCAGGGAACAGACCAGCTTCAAACATCCCAAGTAAAAGCCTGCAGACTATGAGGCCAGCAAAGTTGGTTACGAAGGCTGAAAACGTCGCCACGAGGCCCCAGCAGAACATTAAACCACCTAGGTACCGCGCTGGCTTCATTCTCTTGATGATCATGTTGGAAGGTGTTTCGAACAGCTACATGCGCATCAGCTTGCGATCGTGAGCATCCGGTAGGAATCAAACTTACGACATATGTGATGAACAGAACCGAGACTGCAATCTGAAACTGGCCTTCCTTCAGTTTAAGATCTTTCTCCATATCATATAAACGAGCGTTTCCGATGTTGACTGTCGACTGTTAGAGAATTTTTGAAGTTGGGTGCGTAAGGCATACCTCGGTCCATGAAGTTGTTCAAGTATATCCAGCAGATCATGGGAATAATTCGAATGTCCAACTTTCTCAACAATCTCGCCTCGGTAGCTGGGTCGACGATTGTGGCAGACCCAGCCTGCTCTACATCTTCAAGTTTGATAGGTGGGGTCGATGGTCCGGAGCCATTGGCGTCCTTGTAGTCTGGCTCGTTGAACGCTGCGCCCTCTTTAGGAGTGTTCATGGCTGCGAATGCAGCAGATGTTTGGCGTAACTGAACAAAACCGAGCAAGTGGGATAAGAAGGAAAATATGGCAGGGTGAGATGATCGCCGTCTGGAGAACGAAGATGCTGGATAGCGGTCCTTAAACTTATATGTACCCCGAATACCGGTAACGGCGCGCCGACCCCATAGGGAAACCAGGCGTGCCAGTGCCACGGGCCTGCAGTCTTGGACCAACGCCGTTGACGACGCCTAGACCAAATCTCAAGACGTCGGATATCCTCTTCTTTGGACGTACCGATACCTAGCCGTTCTTCCGCCACGGCGCGCTTGGAGGCTGAGCACACTTGGCGTCTCAAAGCTTTTATTTGCTCTGTTAAGCTCAACGTTTGGTTCGAGAGCTAGAGACGCGTGCCCGTTGTTTACGTCGCAGTCCAACCACACAGTTGCAGACGGTGGTCGTGTACACACATACTGTAGATATCGAGGTAATTAGTGCAAAGGCATTTACTAGGCGTTCACGAACCGTGATAAAGGATGTTGGGCAGGTGTCTCTGGGCCGTCCACGGATAGCCCCCAACACGCTAATAGGTGGATCAAAATGGTCGCCGTTACCCCAGACTCCGGATCAAAGGATCGTGAAACTGGAGTCCCAAGGAAATCCTCCTCAGTTGGGGAAAGACAAGCCTTGTGTCGTCCGGCAGGCGCACCTTATCTGGTAAGCATGGTGGTAAGACAATCTCGGTCCCAACGCTTTCTAACCGCAAACAGATGGCCAAGCATCACGTGATGTAAGCAGAGTCGGCGTCCGAAGGCTTTCCTTTGCTCCGTGGCCAGTGTGGTGAAGGCCAAGAAAATGCCGTGTCTTCGCCTACACGTGCGCTCTTGGGAGAACCGCGTACGCGGAGAAGGTCCCAGAACAGGTAAAAGGGCCTATGTAGTGCACTTCGCGCAAGAGAGGCAGAGGAAACGCCTGGGGAAATTCTGCAGGGAGCTCCGGCTGTATGTAACCTGTCCTCAGGCTGTCAGGCTGTCAGCCATGTCTTGCTTGGTTTTCTGCACAATCGACCAGAGCCCTCCTCATGTACCTAGGTAAATTTCTTGGCGCTACCGATTTCCTTGTTCCGTGGGCTGCAAAGTGAACAACGAAGCCAACGATGCTGGGGTATTCCCAGGTTCCAAGGCTCCAAGGCTTCAGGGCGTACACATAGTCACGTGATACGTGGGGATTGACGCACAGGCCATGTCGCGTCGGCGCGTTGGTCGTCTCTTCAACACCCGTCTCTGAGTCGCAGCCCAACATTCCCAAACGTGGACAATTCTCGACCATGTCGTCTTCTCGCCACCGTCAATCGGCCGCGCGGCCAACACCTGGCCGGAGATCAGTCGCCCAAACGCCCATGCAACACCCCGCCTTCGCATCCGCATCCACATCCGCAGCCGTAGCAGCAGTCGAGCTACCGCCGTACAGAAAACCGGCCCACCCTTTGAGTGTGCACGCCCAAGACGAAATCCGCGCTCTCAATGGTCGCTCCATCGTACACGTAAACGACCACCACAAAAGAGCCGAAGATCGGATTGCCGAGGCCGCGGCCCTCATTCAAGATAGGCTGACAGAACGCGAAGATGCCATGCCGATGCGACGCAAGAGATGGGCGAGGGGCGGCATCGATACGGAAGAGCAAGAGCGACAGGAGGCACGGCTTGCGAAAATGCAAGAAGAAGTCGACAAGACCACGGAACGCCTCGAGGAGAGCTTGAGAGCCGTCATCGACAGCGGCGTTGCTGCACAACGGATCGAGGACTCGCTCGAGTGGCTGCGGCAGACCGCGCCGGGACAGCTGGAGAGAGAATATGCGACACAGAGGAGCCAGCTGCAGTCGCAGCTAGAAGAGCCCACCCCAGGTCCTACACCACTTGATGGCTCGCGGCCTGCACTTACTGGCGCTAGCGAGCTCTTTGCTGACCGAGTGGCACGCAAGAAGGAGCACTACACCTCCATCTCACTGAGCGATCGCTATTCCCGAAATAATGCCTACGCCAACTTCAAAAAAATGGTCCACGACGCGAAAGATCCAAACGGAGAGCGCCCGGTGCCAAATCCAGATACTTGGTTCACATCGACCGGCTCACCCGCTCTTGCCATCACCGGCCACGGAGCGGAAAATGATGAAAATGATGACATTGTCATGGACCGTGCGACTATCAGTACGAGATGTCCCATAACGTTTATGCAGTTCAAAGACCCGTATACAAGCACCAAGTGCCCTCACACCTTCGAGAAGAACGCTATACTAGAGATAATACGGAAGCAACCAAGTTTCGGTGGAACTCGGGCGGTGAGGTGTCCTGTGCCTGGATGTGATCAGGTAAGCACTCATCTTGTCGTAGTCTCCGAATATTGGTGGGACATGCACGGAAGAACAACTGCTAACGAGAGTGCAGATGCTTTCAGCCAGCGACCTTCGTAAAGATCCAACTCTGGTCCGCCAGATCAAACGCATGCAGCAAAAGGAAGCCCGAGAAAGAGAGGAGGAACAAGAGGCCGAAGAAGAGCAGAGGACTTCGCAGCAACACAATAAACGTGTTGAGTCCCAGAACAAGGGCTCTTCGTCGTCGGTGCTCCAGGTTCCCTCAACTCAGCAGCCACCCCAGAGTTCGGTTGTGGAAGATCTAGGCTCGAGTAGCGAGGGAGACGAAGGCGAATAGAGCTGTCCGCCATCTAGGAGCAACGCCATTATTGACTTGGTCTTTGCGAAATGTCCTACGAGCATCGATGCATGCGCTGATGGAAGTCTTCGTACATCTTGTGATGAAGGAGAACGGGTATGCGATATGCAATATACTCTGCCGTGCCTAAATGGCACGAAGCTGCGTGCATGATAGCAGGAAATCGCACCACCAGAACCTGACGGTCTGATGATGTGCTCCAGATCAATATACGTACCAAATTGTGAAGGTTCCGATCTACGAATGCCTCAATTGGTCACCTCGAGCTCGAGTTCTACCCTAACATCACTTTCTCTCACAAAGCAGGCAACGTCTCTACCGAGGCAACCCGGTAGAAAGCGCCTTCTATCTCAGCGTGGTGTTGCCGTACGCGCGCTATGGTATCGGTTGTACCTCTCGGCCGCGGTGCGGATCGCCTAGCGGTTCACTACCGTAGCCTCAGATGCGCTCTTCATATGCGGCTCAACAAATGCAGGGAGACGAAAGATAACTGTTTGTCAAATGAGCGGTTGGACATGCTGCGCGTATCGCTATCGACAAACTAGAATGCTGGCTAGATGATCGGAACGTCAACGGAGGGCAGGCCACTTCGCATGTGAAGGGTTCAGAGAGTGGGTTGTAATGGGTCGGACGTAGGGAACGTTGGGATGAAAATGTGGCCATCCGTCCCAGGCTCTCATCTCTTCATGTTGAACTCGGACCTCGGAGTGTTTGACAGGCGCATATCACGACTAGGATGCGGCGTTGTGGGGTCGAATCCTTTCCCAACGCAAGCTATGCTTCGCCGCATGGGCTACGACGCTACGCCGTGGTCATTTCATAGCAGCTTCCCAACAACTACAGAGCCGTTGCAGTACGAGACGGCCAGGTTGCTGTGCCTGACGATCATGCCGCGGCTTTATCGTCGAGACGTTCAGCGTGTGGTGCGGTCGTTGCCGTGGACAACAACTCCCGCGACAGCATCGGCGCATCACATGGATCCCACGGCGGCTTCATCCCGGATCTTCAAGGGACTGGTCCAACTGTATCACGCTCATTGGCCAGCTTGGTGTTGTCACGTCACATAAGCCGGGCCCCAAAGCAGGCTGGACGCGCGACCCTCTTTGTAGTGCGGGGCCGCCAACCACAATGAGGGGAAGAGTCGCGGACGAGGACACAAGCTCCGCTCTGTTGTCGCCTTCCATCTTCCATCTTCAATGCACCAGCTTGCGAGTGCGACCTTCGACGCATCTTTCCATCTGTACTTTGGGAGTTGATGTAGGCCAGGTAAGCCTGCTTCATTCGCGTCTAACCGACCTTGACGCGCGACCCACCTGTGTCTGAACGACTTGGCGCGGGCATCCGCTCGAGCGAGGTGCGTACCTACTCTTCTCTATTCGAACCCAGAACAAAACCCAGAATGGCTTCATGTGAACATGCGGGATCTATCGGAGAGAAAATCGACACCGAGCGGATCTCGGGTACCCGCAAACGTCGTGGGCCTGGTCCCCGAGCTGCCTGTCCTGACATGTCATTACGGCCGCGGCTGTACATTGCACAGTAGCTGCGGACATGGTGGTGGAGCTTAGCACAGCTCGCACTGTGCGGTGGCATTCATAGATCGCGCGTTGTCCTGTTTCTTTGCAGTCGTGTCTCTTCAACAAGTCAATTGTACTGTTCGGCTGGCGGAAACCATCATCGCATTCCCATCACATTCTGACCTCTCCGCGTCATCCATTCACATACAGAGCTTCGCTCTAACAACATGTCAACAGTAGCAACCCTTAACATGCCCGCCTCCCGCGCCATCGACACTGCGAAGCAGACTTCGGAATCAACTCTTGCAGACGCCTCAGCCGCCATGAAGAACGCAACAGAGAACCCTAAACAGGCGACGTCCAACTTCCTCCATACCCCATTCATGCGCGCAGCACTGCCTTTTATTAATGGGGGTACCGCAGGCATGACTGCCACCGCTGTTATCCAGCCAGTCGACATGATAAAAGTGAGGTTACAGCTCGCGGGCGCAGGCGTAAAGACGGGCCCGAAGCCCACCCCGGTGTCCGTATTCAAGGAGATAGTCGCCAGCGGGAGAGTGTTGGACCTGTACACAGGGCTTAGTGCGGGCCTGCTACGACAAGCCGTGTACACGACAGCACGCCTGGGCTTCTTCGACACCTTCAAGAACATGTTCACGGCATCCGCCGAAGCTAAGGGCCAGAAGATCGGGTTCAAAGAACGCGCAGCAGCGGGTCTCGCAGCTGGCGGTCTCGCCGCCATGATCGGTAACCCCGCGGACTTGGCCCTCATCCGCATGCAATCTGACGGGCTCAAACCCTTGGCCCAGCGCTCAAACTACACGTCCGTCATCGACGCCCTGGTCCGCATCTCCAAAGCGGAGGGCGTAACGCGATTGTGGGCGGGATCTTACCCGACCGTTGCCCGTGCCATGGCGCTCAACTTCGGGCAACTGGCCTTCTTCTCCGAAGCCAAGAACCAGCTGGCGTCCACGTCGCTTTCTCCTAACATGCAGACGCTGACCGCGTCAGCCGTGGCGGGCTTCTTTGCCAGCTTTTTCAGTTTGCCGTTTGACTTTGTGAAGACGAGGCTGCAGAAGCAGACGCGGGCGCCGGATGGGTCGTTGCCGTACAAGGGCATGTTCGACTGCTTCAAGCAGGTCGCAAGGGACGAGGGCCTGTTGAGGTTTTATAGGGGGTTCGGGACATACTACGTGCGCATCGCGCCGCATGCGTAAGTCTCTTCCAGCGCTTCAGTGAACAGGACGAACAATTAACTTGAACAGCATGGTAACCCTCGTCGTCGCGGACTATCTCGGCTTCCTCACCAAGTAAGACAATCAACACGTCTCCAAACACCAAACCCAAACCAGAAGAAAAAATCCACGAAACGGCGAAAGGACGTGTTGAACTTGTATATGTGGCGCTCTTCTGATACCTTTCTCATACCATACGGCCATCGCATCTTTCGTTCTTTCGGGCTGATAATCTTACCTGGCGTTCGTGGCGCATGCTTGTGGGATATTCGGCGCTTTTGGTGCGCTTCTGGAGAGGATAGGATATGGCTTGGATACTGGGATGTTTAGGCACGAGCAGGGGCTTGTTTTTGATATCATCTATCATCTAGCGCGTTGTTAGAATCGCGGAATGGAATGATTTTCGCTGTATGGGAGGGTATGAAAGATTTGCGTGTGACGGGTTGTGCCGTGAATCTAGTCTCGTGGTTTGATTGGTTTGATTTTTTTTTGTGCTTGGAAGCTGGTGCGGGGCTGTTGATGATGTTGTGCAGTCGCTGCCGCTACAGGCCCTTCATTGAGCAGTGGCATTTTGGCCTTCTGTTTTTTGCTTCTTTGGTCTTTTGTTGTGGTATTTGTGTATAGACGATGTGAATTGTAGGCAACTGGATTATTGTGGGGCTGATATATCGCTTTTGAGTACATTTTATCAACGGCATTTTAAGGGTGTGCATAGCATTTCCGCCGTTTAACTTTGTTATTATAATCGCTATCAAGGTTATCCTACGTTCCTAACACAATAGTATAGCTGGCTTAGTCGAGGCACGGTATAATGACATCATCGACTCCGTAAATTCATTCTAGTGGATTGGCACTGCTTGTGTGTACTACGCATACTATGTTCAATATGTTGCATGCAAGCAGTGTCCATTCGCATCATCATACCATGAACCGAAAAGTGCGCGATGTCACCATGACTTTACAATGCATGACACCTCCAGCCATTGCGTAAATGTCCAAGCAATTTAAATATACACATGAGAAAAAGGCGGCGACGTATGAACCAGCACGTCGAATAAGCAGCGCGATTATACATACTCGTAGGGAGTCGAAAAAGAGCTTAGAACCGCACGCCATGCCTATCTAAACACCTAAAAAATGCAGTCCCAGACTCTGTTTGGCTCGGTTATCCTCAACACAACGACTTCTGCACGGTATGCAGGCCGCACCGCCGATCCGTATGCGTCGTACATGGCTAAAATGCCCGCTGACCACTTACCAGTGCCCAACGCCCGAGCCGAACATATCCGCATTTCATCGTGCCCTCCAAAATCCCCGGGTTTTCTCTTTATACTTCTAGAGCGATACCCGCTCTTCTTTCCAATCTCTTTGCTCGAAAGATTTCACAACCCTCTTCGACATTTCGCAACATGGCGTCCAAAGCTCCACCAGTGAAGAACGCGATCGCCATGGACACGAGAAACTATTCTTACAGCGATAACTCTGCGTTCCAACGCCTGGTTTACAAGGAAGCGGAGCGGCTTTTTCCGGACTTGAGCGGGTGGAAGAATATCACTGTGGTGGACTATGTAAGTTGCGGCCCTCAATATCGTACACCAAGTCGGCTCTAATTTGACCGCGACTTACTGATCTAGGGCTGTGGTCCAGGCGACAATTGGACCTATGGAATGAAAATGCTCCTCGCGAAGGCGGACACGGACGCAGATGTCCGGCTCATACTCAACGATAGCATAGGAAACAACTGGAACGTAGTCGCTCAGCATGTTGATAACTTCCGCGCTGCAATGGGCGAAAACCGCGCACCTAATATTTTCATGCTGCCTGGGAGTTTCTATGAGCAGGTTATGCCTCCTGGTTCAGTCGATGTTGGTGAGTGGAAAGTCATCTCAACGCTCGCATTTGATACAAAGTGAATGCTTACTAGACATCATATTCCAGGTATGGCATGGTCGTCTTTTCATTTCCTAGAGAACAAGCCGTCGAATCCGTACGGTGTCTCCGAGCAAGAAGATTACGTGAAGCGGTATGCACCCCTGATCGTTCAATACAACTGATCAACCAAGCTAACTTGCGCCTCTTTCCAAAAGGCGCAATAGAATCCGCGAGCAGGTCCATGCCAGCCTCATCAAACTCCTCCGTCTCCGAGCCCGCGAGATAAAACCAGGCGGCCACCTCATAGTAGCCCTGCCCACCAATGCGTCGTCCAACACTCCAAAACTGCACTACATAGCCACAAGCCAGGCCTTGAAAAAGTGTCTCGATGACGGTATCATGACTGAATATCAACACCGTGCCTTCCAACCACCCATCTTCGAGCCAAACGAAAACGATTTGCGCGAAATTCTATCCGCGGTGCAGGATTCGTGGGAGCTGGCTACACCATGGATTTATCCCTCAATCCCGCATCCGACCTGGACGAAGTTGCAGCACTCTGCGAAGGAGGCCCGGGATTATGACGCTTATGCCGAGGGATGCGCGGGGTTTATACTCGCGATATATAGTGGTGTGCTGGTGAGCGCTGTGCGATGTGGGCAGAAGCAAGGCGAGGAACGACCGCAGAAGGAACTATCGGCTGATGAGGAGAGGTTCTTGATCGAATTCAAGACACGTTGCAAGGAGGCTGTTCTTAGAGACGAGTTGAGAGATCAACCTGCGAAAGGGTACTGGCTGATCATGCGGTTAATCAGGAAGGCTCGAGCCAACATTTGAGTCTTGACTACGGTAGGTGTAAACTCTAAGGTCCACCGCAGACGGAAAGGGTTAACATATTCCGGGTGTCAAAGGGACGTCAAGTGGTTGGCTTTCGTAGATAGGGTTATTAGGGTGATTTATTTCACTGATGCGGCCCGGATCACTTGTACTGCAGCCGAAGTCGAATAAATTGAAGTCGAAATCCTCGGGTAAGGGACCAAAGTCTGTAAGAGACAAGTCTTCTTGCTGTTCCTGTAGCGATAGTTGTGATGGCGCTTCCCTATATTGCTCTGGCGGCATATTTTCAGGCGAGCTGTCAAATACCATGCCAAAGTCGTTGTTAGTTGGTGCGGCAATTAGTTGTGAGTGATATGTTTCAGTTGCGTTGAAAGAGAACTGAGTATGTCCCATAGCCGGCAATGTCTCCGGCGTCGTGACTTGGGGTCTATACTCTCTTTCCTCTTGTAGACATGTAGGTAGCTCCCAGTCGGTTACGCATGAATTTTCGTGGCTACTTGGCGTATAGGTCGTGCTGGATTCTGAACTAGACTGTTCCCGTAAAAATCTCAATTTGCAGTTCTGTATGATTGTCGGTATTCGTTGCTTGATGCGTTTGAGAATCGACTTCAGCTCCCTTGACAGCTCCCTAGTAAGCTCCTCTTCAAGTGCCTCGTAGAGCACACGTTCAAGCTTAGGGGTGAAACAGTGCTGGTCGTAGGGCGATGGTATTTCCTTGTCGTTTGGAAATAAAACCGAGTACATTCTCCACTGCATCACGACGGCGGTCAGTTTTGTAAGAGAGAAAGGCAAAACAAATCTTTAAAAGAATATAAAGTCTGAAGCGCCAAATCGAATACATATTATAGTATATGACAGTTCTTTGACGCTTTGCGCCATAAGAGCTTGAAAATAAAGCAAAGAGATTTGTGAGAAGTACGCACCTTCTCCTCTGGATCTTCGCACGGGCGTAGGGTGCTTTCTTGAAGTCTAGACCCTTCAACATCCGGTATTCAATTCGGTCATCGCTTGGCGCTGGCCTCTTATCACAATTTGTCTCCTGGAGATGTGCTGCGAATGCATCGTCGCCATCCATTTCTTCCCAGCAGCGAAAACAGCGCATGGGCTGGGTATGCACTCTCTTGATATGGTCCTTCAATTTTGCCATGTCCGCAAATCCTTCGCCTCTACAGGCAGCCCGGGAATGTCTTTCAGGTTGTCGTTGGTAGAAGGGGCATTTTAGACGGCGACTAGGTACTCCCAGCAGAACTGACTTCCCATTTTTCCTCGGTGGGCGGTTGTTCTCGTCGTCTTCACTGCCTGAGTTTTCGCCACCCTTATCTTCCTGATCTCCTCCGTCACCCTTTGCACGCTTTTGCGAAGGCTTTTCAAGAGATTTCGAGGAAGATGCGGATGACGTGTCTCTTGATCCTTTTTTGGGAACCTGAGTCGTCCAATGCATCTACAGCTTCGATTGCATAGGTCATGAGGCCTTCAAGAAGAATGTTAGTAGCTTCGACCAGTGCTGTGTTCAAGGTCTGTTCCATATCGCCGGCTGTTAACCTGTTGGGATTATGGATAGGAGGCTTTCGATCCGTCCTGTCTTTGTTTGGTTCGAATCGTTCGCTCGTTTTTTTCCTTCACCAGCCTCTCCCCTGTGGACTGTCTCGATGCTTTGGATTTCGCTGTCTTCTTGATATGCTCTCCTGGCGTTTATTGCAATGCTTTTTTCAGACCCGTCAGTCAGTATGGTGCCATGGTCAATGTATGCTGGTGGCGAGTTAGATTCATACGGATCTGCTTTTGAAGAACCGTATTCGGAGGCACTAGGCCCGGTAGACATTGATGACGCCCCAGAAACTGCCGGCGGGCCTTTTTTCCATGGTGCATCCTTTGAAGATAAAGCCATACTTGAACTCGCTCCTCCCCCTCCATGCGAATCGATCATGCGCAGTTGATTCAAAGGTTTATTTTCCTCGGCAGTGAAATCGAGGCTGTTCATCGCGACACCGATCAGTTCCCTTCCGGGGTACCGGTACTTCGTTATTGTTTAGTAATCCGCTGAGCTATCAAGCAGGACGTGGCTGACTGAACTCACATGCATGTCTTTTCCTTAAGCTGAATACCGGTACTAGCCTGAGAGCTAAGAAGCGGAGCTCAAAAAGGTTCGATAGTTGCTGATACGATATGGGTAGGTGCGGGACATCGCTGGGCTGAACATGAAGCATCGACGGTCCACTTTACGGACTTCGTCATGGCCAGGCTGAATTTGATACGTGAAGCTCTCAGACCTGCAACAGCACGAATGTGCGAACACTGTGTGGTGCAGACGGATTTCCGGACAGGCAGCCGTCGGTCTGGTAGGCTGAGCGGCATGCAGAACAGTGGGGGCTGACGAGCGTCATCGAATCAGCGTGGCTAACACATAAAAGCTATCGAATTAGCGTGGCTTGTGCACAAGAGCTTCGAATTGTCATTCGTCCTCAGTAAACAGAGGCGTTCTCGCAGTATCGCTCCCCAACCAGTAGTCGTCAGCATCAACCGCGGGCTCAAGCCACATCGCAAATGTGCGGATACTCATTCTCGCGAGCTCCAAGTGTCTCTACAGCGCGGGAATGCGTAGGTCTAAGGTGATGAAGCCTGATGGTAATGTTGAAAGTTGTAAGAATGAGAATCAGTGCGAAGATACGTCGAATTTAAAAGGAAGTCGAGATGTATCGGGAATTCGACCACAGCACCCTCATCTTGACTGAACTCATACCATCGATACGCGCGGACGAAAATGACCGGAAACAGCAACGGAGCCGCCTCAGGCAAAAGGTATAAGCACCGCATGTTGATTGGTAAAGAGAGGGACGCTGACCGCGCCACAGCCAGGCACAGCCACAACAGTCAACGTCCGACAGAATAGATCGCTTCCTCAAGGATCGCAAAGATAGTTCCTGGTTGCTCCAAGATGGCAGAGAGAACCAAACCGCCCGTCAAGGCCGCATTTCGGAAGTTATGAAAAGGGTAGAGCAACTGAATTTGGCGAATGAGAAGAAGCCGTGAGGAGATTAAGAAAGAGGTGGAAGAGACAATTTACCTCTTCCGAGATGCACTACCAGGTACTTAGACATGGCGCCAGTGATTGTGTTTCGCCAAAGACAGAGAGCGCCGGCGGAAGTGGTGTGGGAGTGATAGACGTGACGACCAACAAGTTATAGTTGGTGAGAGACTCGTATAGGGCGGGGACCAAAATTTTTTCTCTGTACGTCATGTTTAGCAAGGTATCTCTCCTGTCAAAGCGATACGTGCAATGCAAAGCGCTCTTTACAAGCAAATATGCTTGAATTGTTGTGAAGCAGAATAGATACCAGTGGACAAGCGTTGGTTTGAGAGTTGATGTCGAAGACGTCGCTTGCGCTTACCGCAGGTAGACCGCAATCGTACAGTGTATCTAATTAACCTACCTAGCTAAGATACCCTAGCCCTAGCCCCTGAGTGATTTCCGCCTAATGCATGTCATTGCAACCAAGATAAGAGACTTATAGATCTTTAATACAGATCTATTAAGTACTTTATTAAGTTTTATATGTGGTGTTAATTCAATCTACCTAGGGGTAGGACGACAAAGGCTTTTTTTTTGAACAAAACTGCATCCCGCAGCTATACTATGGTAAAAGAAAATCTAGCTATAACCTTTTTTTCTGTGTGCCAGCTCTGTGAGATAGATACCATGTGAATATGTGATCTGACTGTGAAGTACCTGTGGGTCTCGGTCGAGACCGGGACAAAGGCTTTCACCTCAAATAACATGACAAAAAAAGCAGAGCCCCCTGCTTAGTAATCAAAAAGAGCGTAGAAAAGACTTTTATAAGGTGCGTGTTAATATAAGCTAACGTGTTTATAAGCGTGCCGTCAGTACAAGCGAGCCGTCAACCCCACCAACTTTCCGTAACGCGCGATAAGCAAACTACAATGCCTCAACCAACTACAACTCAATTGCCCTATAACGAAGGAGATATCTTCCTTGCTATCTCAGCTATTAATAAAAATCAGATTCAGAGCGAAAATCGCGCTGCCTTAACGTTTAACGTCCCTCGATCAACGCTGCGCGACCGACGCGCCGGAATTGCTGCGCGACGCGATTACCAGCCCAAATCAAAGAAGCTTACCAAGCTAGAAGAGGAGGTGATTGTTGAGCAAATACTTGACCTAGATTCGCGAGGCTTTGCGCCCACTCTAGGTGCTGTACGAGATATGGCGAATAAGCTGCTCACTGAGCGCAGCGCAGGCCACGTTGGCCAGCAGTGGCCTAGGAACTTTGTCAAGCGAACAGACAGCCTCACAACGCGATTTAATCGACCCTACGATCGACAGCGAGCCCTCTGCGAGGACCCGACGGTTATACAGGCCTGGTTTGAGCTAGTAGCACGTACAAAGGCCACCTACGGTATCTGCGACGAGGATACCTTCAACTTCGACGAGACTGGCTTTCTGATGGGTAAAATATCCTCCCAGCTAGTCGTTACTGGCTCAGAGAGGCGTGGCCGGCCAAAAGCGATCCAGCCAGGCAATCGTGAGTGGGTGACGGCGATCCACGGAATCAACGCTGCTGGGTGGGCAATCCCGCCCTTTATCATCTTCGCTGGCCAGTACCACCTCTCTGCCTGGTACGAGGGCGACGATATACCAGGTGACTGGGCTATTGGTCTCAGCGACAATGGCTGGACTACGAACGAGCTTGGTGTTGCCTGGCTACGGCATTTTATCAAGCATACAGTAGAGCGTAGAGTGGGCGCGCGTCAGCTACTAATACTTGACGGCCATAAGAGTCACAACTCGCTCGAATTCCAGGAGATCTGCAAGAAGAACAAGATCTACACTCTCTGTATGCCGCCACATTCGTCACACCTTCTGCAACCGCTTGACGTTGGCTGTTTCTCGCCGTTGAAGCGGGCGTACGGGCGCCAGGTCGAGGGCCTGATACGCGACCACATCAACCATATCACCAAGCTTGAGTTCCTACCAGCCTTCCGCGCCGCCTACGACCAGTCAATTACAAAGGAGAATATCTGCGCAAGCTTTCGAGGCGCTGGGCTAGTCCCACACAATCTAGAGGCGGTGATATTAAAGCTTGATGTGAAGCTTCGTACGCCGTCGCCAGCAGCCCTACTAGAGACCCTATGGGAGTCTGCAACACCAAGCAACGCGCGCGAGCTAGGCGCTCAGTCAACTCTAGTTCGTAAGCGGATCCAAAGGCATCAAGGATCCTCTCCTACATCAGTTATCCAGTCGCTTAATCGGCTTACAAGAGGGGCTGAGAGAATGGCGCATTCGATGGTGATTATGCGCGATAAGATAGCTAGTCTACGAAGGGCAAATAAGGCAGCCACAACGCGTAAACAGCGCAAAAAGAAGCGGATCTAGAAGCGAGGCACTCTATCAAAGGCAGAGGGAGAGGATATTATTGCTCAGAAGGCTGTTGAGCAGCAACTAGAGGGAGAAACGCGGTATAGCCAGGCGCGGTCAGGTGCGAGCCGGCAGGCTTCAGCGCGCTGCACGCGCTGCAGGGAGCCTGGGCACAACTCACGTACGTGCAAGAAGGCTTCTATAAATACTGCTTGATTTAGGAAAGCTATTATATTAATAGAATTTTGATGTGTTGTTAAACTACGTGGCTTTTTAAGTGTAGAAAGTTGGTAGGGTTGACGGCTCGCTTGTACTGACGGCACGCTTGTAAACACGTTATGCTGTTAATAAAGGATACTATAAGGCTGTAATTACGCCTAAGCTCTATATAAATTACAGCTACGCTATAGCCTAGAGGATAGCTACGTCCTTACGCCTTACGGGCCGTACTACGTTACGTTAGATACGCTGTCCATGGGTCGGATTTGTACTCCGCCAATAGTGCTTCAAGCGTCTTTGGTAGCATTCCTATCTCGCGCACTGGCGAGGCCACTGGACCGGTGCAAACGATAGCCCGCCTCAATGGTACGGAAGGTTCAGCTCCGCATGATTTTGCCGTCGATGCGGATGGCAATGCGTTTATCGCTTACCACTCGAACACCATTGTCAAAGTTGACATGCATGGAAATCAAGAGGTTGTTGTTAGCGGGGAGGATGCGATTTTGGATCCGATGAGCGTGGCTTTTGGACGGGGGCGGGAGGGTCAGATGGTTCTGTATGCTTCGGTGAACCTCTTTGGCGAGCCGATTGTTGGTGGGTTCGCTGCAATTGGTTTATGAGGATACTCTGGGTATTAGATTGGGTGACTGTGTAATATGAGGTTGTCCTGGTTGATAGTCGAGGGAATAGTGTGGTATGTAGCAGGTTACTCCAGTTAATAGATCGAGGAAGGATAGTTTTACTTGCTCCTTCCTACTCATTCTCGCTAGTTCCACAATCATTATTCACACTACCTACTAACCATCATAATCTACCATAGACCAACCTAATAAATAACACATCGGACGAAGTAGGTGATCGGAAACGAAAGGCAAGGCTTACATCCCGACTCTCTCGCTTCTTTCTTTAAGTATTTGTGAGAAAAAGGCCTATATCATGGCGAGGTATACGGGCCTAGTTCGTACATTCCGTATATGCTCTCCTGTGCTTCAAACCGTTCAAATAATCCTGTGCCAATTTGTTAAAGGTTAGGCAGCAGTGGGTCATCTCATGTCTCCCGTAAACCAGCACCAACAGCCTATTAGTTTCTCAAAGCGTCGTTGATCTAGCGCAAAGTGAGTCAGAAACCAGTACATCTTATATCGGTATTCTAAAAGCATATGCAGTTGCATACCATTGGCATAATCTCAAACCCATCCCCATGAGCTCCTTCTCACGAGTCGCTACCACCCCTTCCCCTTCAATAGAGGACAAACCAAAACAGTAGCAAACACTGCCTAACACTCGTACACCCATGCTAAAAGACCAAAACAGCAGCAAACCCCTAATCCCCAACTCCCCAACCGCATACACACTCCAACCTTCCCGGTAATATACTCAACCCGCACTGTTCTTACCACAGACCTCCCCACCCCCTGGCTGCTCCCCAATTCCACCTCTACCACCCCTCTCTTCCCCATCTCCACCTCTACCCTCCAAATCCGACCTCTCATTCCTCCCGTCATAGTACCCCGTACTCGGCCCCGAGACAGCACCCCTCCGTCCCCGCTCTTGATTCCCACCGCCATGTATCTGCCCCGTGTCATGCAGATGTCGCGTACGCGCGATTCCCGCCCCAGGTAGTCCAGCGTAGAAGTTCTCGGCTGGGCTGGCAGAGCGCGTGGTTGATCTTGAGGCGTGCGAGGAGAAGCCCGAAGTTACGGACTGGGTTGACTTCAAGGATGTGGTTGAATGGAGTGAGAGTGATGAAGCAGACGAGTGGAGCTGCGAGTGCGCTTTGCGAGTGCAAGGTTGATGTTGAGAAGCTTCGTCCGTGGGGGATAGCGATGGCGGGGGTCCAGCGCCAGGTGGAGGTGGTGTTTGAGTCCGCGGTTCTGCGACTGTGGAGTTAGCCGTTGATTCTGAAGGCTTGGGCGAAGTTTGGCGCATCATGGGTGACATTTTGGGCAACGGTGGCGGCGTGAGAGTGTGCTCCTTGCGTCGAGACTCCTCCGAAAGTGCATCTTGCTCGTCCATCTTATAGCCTCTGTTTCGTTCTCGCGTTTCGTTTGGAGATGATAGTCGTCTCTTCCGGTGTTTACCTAGGTGCGTATCTCGTCAGCAGGCACACCAGCGATACAGCAGAACTGAACAGTGCAAGGGGTGTGTCGTCGGTTAGTATGCGTGACGCAACTCAATGGTGCGCGCAGTTATGTCGTGGCGTAAGGCTGAGGTGGTATACAGGTGCGGCTCCAGTTGGCGCCTTCTTGTTCGGTCCCGAAAATTAGGTTAGGGAATCGCGGTTGGATGGGGAACGCGGCGAATGTGAGGTGAATTGATCTAAAATTTAGTGCGCAAAGTGACAGTGAGCGCAGCGCACCCGGACCTTCGTGTGGACTTTTCAAAGGCTTGGAAATGGGGCGCCGCATTACAAAGGGTTCCCTGGTGCGCTGTGATAGCCATGCGCACAGAGCAGGGACACGTCGATGATGAGTCAACGCTTGAGCTACCTCTGGCTTGTTATCCTGTAAATGATTTTTCACCAAGGTGATTGTCAACTTCAGATCCAAAGTTTGATGAAGATAGTACTTTTCTAAGCTTACCTATGGGGAGCCGGGATCGCGGGGTGCCGGGCGGATGAGCGCTTATGAACTGCTCGCTTTCACATGTATTCACATAGTATCTCACAGAGCTGGTACACAGAAAAAAAAGGTTATAGCTAGATTTTCTTTTGCTATAGTATAGTTGCGGGATGCAGCTTTGTTCACAACCAAAAAAAAAACAAAAAAAAACTTACCTGCGAGATGTAGGCCGTCGATATCTCTGCGAAGCCATCTTACATATCATATTATCCATGCATAGATGGAGATGAATGTAGCACACGCAGGTACCCACCGCTGAGCCATGCTTCATCACATCGTAGAACAAGCCAAAGTTGGGCTATGAAAGACGAATGAAAGACGATCCGAAGAAGAGACATTGCATACTGAATGAACGCTAAAAGTAAACCACTATCGATGCCCCCAACAAAAGAATCTGTGACCCAACGAATCTTAAGCAGTTGGTTAACTCCAATAGTGTCCCTCCAAAACATCATCCCGCCCGCAGGTCTCGCAGCCGTGCTTGAGAATCCTGTGAAATTCGCCATGTTGACGGAAGCAGTAGAGGCAAAGAGGATGATCTCTTGATGCATTTCCATGAATATTCTTGTAGATACAGATGGCGTCGTCAACCAATTGGAGTGGTTGCATCCAAGCTGGGGTTTCATCTGGACTTTCCGTAACATCCTCGGTTGAAAGTGATCGGCGGGGCGTTGTAGGCTGCGGTGGCTTGTAAGCGTGTATTGGAGCGACCCGTAAACCAGGTTGAGGAGATGGAGATGCCCTGGGTAATGAATCCATATGGTACGCTTGGTCGCTTGAGCTGCCAACCTGGGTTGTCGCGATCGGGCCAGCCCCTCTCATTATCTTGTCAGTTGGGGTACTTGCAGTTAGGTATCCGCGGTTCAGGCTTGTCATATCGGAGTAGCTGCTGTGGCGAAGTTTCTTTGATATCAACTCAGGCGAATCGGAGCCCCCGCGCTCTCTCTTAAGATCTATGACCATATCACATCAGCATGTGTAGCATTCAGTCTTAGACACAGATGCCTACGGGAGTAGCTTTCAGGATGCTCGGACAATGGCGAGGGTGGAGGGCCCTCTGAAATGGTGGCGGCGCGCCCATATTGGACATTGGTGAACATTGGCGGAGAATGTGGTATCGGCAATGCCTTTGGTGCATTGGGAGCGCTGGGGAAAGCGGTCAGACTGCCGAAACGACTACCACTGGCTGACTGTCTCCGTTGACGGGCTTCGTCGAGTGCCCTCAGTTTCTGACGAGCATCTTCAGTCACCGACCCGCCCCCGACCCAGACTGAAGAGCCTCGGTGCTGCGGTCGGCTGTTGCAACCCAGGGAACCTTTGCGGGAGCAGGGGCCGTCAGTTGATGGGTGGCCGAGACCGTCGATTGGGGTGTGGCTGGCGTTCCATGTTTTTGACGCGTATTCAAGCCCTTGGATTTCTTGCAGGAGCTGCTTCAGGACGGACGAAGATGGACCAAGCTTGGGAAGATGCACAGAGGACGAACGGCGTGCAGGGCTAGACATGTTGGGATAGAATGCGATGCTGAATAGGCGGTGCAGGCTAAGCGATGCAGTAAAGGAATTCGAGGTGCACCTAGCGAGATGGACGAAGAGAGGAGACCATGCAGAGGGTAAAGGAGGATAGCAAGACGCAACTGCGACATAGCGGAGGTTGTTGTTGGTTCGAGGCAGAGGCGCTCCTTCCCAGCACAAGGACATGACGTTGAGGTAATCTGGAAGGAAAGAACGAGCTTGAAACGAGACCGACACACAGCGAAAACAGAGTGAGAAAGGACAGGGGGAAGATATCCTTATGCACATGCTGGAAGGCGAAACACACATGATGAATAGCGTGTTGGTTTCATAGATTTTGCGTGGCATGCCGTCGTGAAGTGAGATTGACTACCAGAAATGGTTGCTGCTCTCACCGGATATGGTATACTACAGGCCCAAGGTCTATCATGATGCTAGACGCCGAATACCCCTATTGCGCATTTTTGTCTCATAGTTCACTCATCTCGGTGTCTTCCTGCTTGGCCAAGCCGTGCTCCTTCAGCAACGCATCGATTTCGTCCGCTCCCCAGAGGTGGTGGTAGATCTTGCCTTCGGCCGTCCTGCCGACTGTGGCGAACTCAACTGAAAGCTCGTTAGTTCTGGTATTACGTGGCATAGATTCGGGCGATGCATACTCTTCTCGCTGCTTAGCTTCGTGGAATCCATCGTCTTACTAAGGACCTTCACAGCAAGCCCGCATGCCTCCTTCAGGTCGCACTCTTCCTTGTAGTCCTGCTTGAGCAAGCTCTGGGCAGAAGCATTGTTCGCGCCGACGCTCGTTGCCTTCCAGCCCCCGTAATTGCCGCTAGGATTGCTCTGGTAGAGCTGGAACTGTCGCTGCGGGTCCCATCCTGCGTAGATGAAGGACACACCGAAAGGTCGGAGGCCACCGTGCTGCGTATACCCCTGCTTGAGATCGCACAGCCGGCGCACGAGCTGTTCGCAGGGGATGTCTTCGTTGTAGGTGAGGAGGTAGCGCTGGGCGGCTTGACGGGCGTAGTTGATCAGAATGTTCGCATCGGCCGTCATGCCCGCGACGGCGCAGATCATGTTGCTACGCGCAATCGTCAGTACAGTGCCCGATGCTCGTTCGGCGACATGACGCACTCGTTCAGGATGTAGAGCTTCTCCGCCGACGTGTCCTGCTCCAACAGCTTGCTGGTGACCTTCCGCTCTGCCGCCAAAACGATGCCATCCTTGGCCAAGATGCCTAGTGCGGTTCCTGCGTGCGAGATGGCTTCGAGCGCATATTCGACCTGGTACAGACGGCCCTCGGGCGAGAAGATGGTTGTCTATGCCGGCGTTAGCTGCGGGCTGGTGGAGGCTGCGGCGGCCACGTACCCTTGAATCGTATCTTCGCGACATGCCTGCGGGCTAGAATGGGTCTGGGACACGGTAGCGAGGCTCACAGACGCAGTGCCTAGGAGTAGAGAGAACGGCGGGGAGCTGGGGCGTGGGCTGGTGTTGTTCGACAGCAGCTGCCAGGCATTAGCTTCACACGCGTCGGCGGACTGCTCCCCGCCAAGCCCGACCACTTTTTCGAGAGCTCGACGCTCGCCTGACAACACCAAACACCATACCTCTCCGCGCAGTGAATTCCTTTGTAGGCACCTCGTCGTCTGCAATGTCCGATGTGCCCGCCAGACCGCCGCCTCCAGCGCCACCGCTCCCGGCAGGCTGGACGGAGCACAAGGCCCCCACAGGTAGCCAGCTCCCACTATACCTGCGCGACCGCATTGCTCACAGTCGACAGGGCATACCTACTACCACAATAGAGAGACGCAACAGTCTACGTATACGCGACCCGTCGCCGGGGTGCCTCCCTATCACCCGCTTCCTCCAGCTCCGCCGTGCGCATCTCTGGGTGCGAGCTCGAGCTATGACGACTACAATGTTCCCGCGCCGCCGCAGAATGCTTTCGATCCGAAGCGACAGATAGAAAATCTCATTTTTGGCGGAGCTCCGCAGCTTCATCAGACCGGAGCGCCATATCATGCACGAGGTGCATTCCGCGGAGGCTTTCGTGGAGGTCACAATACCTTCTCGGATAGAACGCGACAACCAAAAGACCGACCTAAGCATTGCCATGATATCCCCAACTGCCCGGGATGGGTGCTGGTGAGGACGAAGCTGGGCAGGAGATTCGTATGGAACAAGGTCACGAATGAGAGCTTTTGGAAATTCCCGCCAGACGTCATGACGGCAGTCGTCGAGTTCGACCGGATGGAGCGCGAGAAGAAGGAACGCAAAGAGCGTGGTGAACCGAGCGACGTCGAGGAAGATGATACGCTGGCAGCGATTGAAGCGGATCTGGCCGTCGCAGAGAAGGACGTTGAAGTAGTCGAGGTGGACGGTGACGAGGGCATGGCTGAGGACGAAGAGTACGAGGAAGTCGAAGTCACAGATGACGAGGGCGAAGAGGCGTCGCACGCGCCAAAGCGACAAAGAACAGACGACACTTCTGTAGAACAACCTGTGGAAACGGGCGATGATGATCTCGCATGGCAGCTGGCTCAGATGGAAGAGATGGAAGGAATGGAAGGTGAATATGAAGAAGAGTATATCGAGGAAGAACCGCCACTATCAGATGAGGATTGCAAAGCTCTCTTCAAAGAGCTCCTCGACGACACCAACACCAATCCATACACCCCCTGGGACAAGGTCCTCGAAGCCGGCGCCCTCTACGAAGACGAACGCTACAAAGCCCTGCCAAATATGAAAGCGCGAAAGGAATGCTTCGACGAGTGGGCGCGCGAGAAGATGCAGTACCTGAAAGAGCAAAAGGCCAAACAACAAAAAGTGGATCCGCGGATACCTTACCTCGCCTTTCTAGACCGGCACGCAACTCCAAAACTATACTGGCCTGAGTTCAGAAGAAAATACAAGAAAGAGCCCGAGCTAAAAGACACAAAGTTACCCGACAAGGAAAAAGAGAAACTGTATCGAGAACACATCAGGCGTCTCGGCATGCGCTCATCTGAACTGAAATCCGATCTCACAGCACTTCTAAAAGCACAACCTCTCGCCTCATTGAACCACTCCTCAACGATCAACTCGCTCCCATCCCCCATCTTGACCGACCTCCGCTATATATCCCTCTCCCCCTCATCCCGGGAGCCTCTCATCGAAACATATATCTCTACGCTCCCACCAGCACCTGAAGGTGCTGCTGCATCTGCAGAAGAGGACGCTGAGTTGGCGAAGAAGCGCGAAGAGCGCAGACGTCGCGAGAAAGCTCTTGCAGAGCGCGAACGGCGTGTGCAGGAAGAGAAAAGGAGACAAGAGCGCGATCTCGCGTATGGAAAGGGGCGGTTACGAGAGGAAGAAATGGAGCTTGAGCGCGCGATGAAGGTTGGAAAGGAAGGATTGAAGGCGTATCTAGGTTCGGAGTAGCGCTGGTGATGAGATGCAGTAGAGAATAAGCGCGATAATGATACCCAAACTTCATCTTTACAGAGCGAGGTAGATGATGGGGGCCGATTGTTTATATGGGTTCACAGCTAGCACCGTCTATGACATTCTGGGATAATAATCAAACCATGCTGAAGGTATGCCTCTATGGTCGCAATATATCCACAGTCCATGGCCCCACAGCTTGACAGTAGAGGACCAGCGTGAACGATCCTCGCCTTTTCAGCGTACTAGTAATTCGTTCCCAGATCAGTTGTTCTAATACTAAGACTTTTTTGATCGCATGCTCTTCCCATCTCAAGCCCCCAGGTACCTACATGTAGGTACCTAAGTCTAGGAGTCACGTGTGTTTGCTACCTATCGCTAATTCGTCTAATCTATTCTCTGCTAATATCTAGACTATTTAATTAGATATACAAGCCTAGACTTAGCATATAATACCTAGACTAGGCGTTTTCGCTAGGCTCCGCGAGCAGTTCGGCGCCTCAGACACTCTAGGTTTCATGACGTCACTCAACCGTTCCACGAACTTGTCCTCATCGCACACAGATACACACGCCATCGCCACCATGGATAGCCTAGCGCGCCTTTCCATGTACGCCAATCCGCCTTCCAACTACGTCAGAACACCAGCCGATGTCCAAAATGCACGGAAGCGCCACATTAAGATATATGCTTTCCTCGGCGTGATCAGCGTTGCAATGCTATCGTATAACATGCTCAGCTTCCTCATCCAATCCCTCTCCACATGGGCTCAAACTAAGAACCTGCTTGGCATGAGGGTCGGATTGGGTGATTTAGGCAGTTGGATGTTACCGTGTACCGAGAGTGCGCGATGTCTTCTTTCAGATAGGCAGTTGGATGTTGGAGACAATTCTGTTTGAGAGTTTTGCGCAGGAGTTGGTGAGGGATGAGCCGAGTGCGATTTGGACACAAGTTGTGCTGTTGGGGACCTGGTATTGGAATGTGTGGGTGGCGCAGAAAGGGGAGTTCCATACGTCAAGATTGTAAATATACCTTGCGCTGATAAAGTCGTGTAGCGCAGAAGAATGCGTTTTCATCTCGCACGATGGTCCCATATATCCTGCTGAGCCAGATCCTACCCATCTCATTTACAGCTTGTCTTTTCATCATCCAACTACACCCCTCGACCCTCGGCCTATCACCGCAGCCATCATCGCCAAATGACGAAGAAGCTACAAGCAAAGACAGTGCTAAAGCAGCGCCACCCATCACGGCGAAAAAGTCCTCCCTCGCCTTACCAACCCTCCTCTTCAACCTTTCCCTCCTTGGACTCCCCTCATTAAAATGCCATCCTATCTTCATCCCGCTCGTCCTCTTCACGCGTCTCATGCTCCTAGCCCCGCACTCTGGACGGATTAATCTGCGGGATGAGGACGTCATGCAGAGCCTTTCTATTACAGGGGGGTTTGTGGTGGGGGTTGTCGCCACGTTGAGGAATGTGGTGGGGTGGCGAGATGCGGCGAGGGGGTTGAGGAGGGGTGGGTTTGCGGTCAAGACGGTGGGGTGGGATGCGGAGTTTGGGCTGGTGGTGTTTGCGGTTTTGTGGTGGGGTGGGGGTGTGTGATGTGTGTGTGTGGGGATGGGTTGGATAGTGGTATTGATTTGGCGACGGAGGTTGCTCTGCGATATTGGAAGCATGTGTATTCTCAATGAATACGGTAATTATACATGAGACATGCATCGTGGGTCATTAATTATATTTCTCCGCATACGCCAAATTGATCACAACGCGGAATCTTCGAATAGACTTTGAATTTTGTACCACCGATTATTCTTACTGACTCCGTTTGCTGGCTACCACACACGATTCACGATGCGCCATTAGACGACGGGATCGTAACCACGTGCATTGCTTATCGAACGAAAAACAAGCCTTACACATTTGCAGGCAAAATGTCTAGCAATCCTGCAATATATTATCATCCCCCACCGTCGTCATGTTTAACTGTCACCACATGGAGCTTTCATCACAACCCACTGCACTGTACATACCCTCTTTAGAATCAGGACATATATATCGAAATCTCCTTCCTCGACATGATGCACATAACTATCATATGCCCTATTGTCACTGCTATAATACTGCCTCGATGGCTTCGGCCAGTCCACATGTACCGGACGAGCGCTGATCCTTCGTGCCTGTCCGTCTTCCATACGGCGCATATCTTTATATCTAACTAGGTCGATAAAGAAGAGAATATGCTGTACGAGAGCAGGTACGCTGCAATCTACCATTGGGCCATTGAAAGAAGTGAATAGAGGATGTTGTTGTGATGATACCTTGTAACTTGTACGAGGTGAAGTATTTACTTCCTTTGATGGAAATTTGCTTATAGGAGTGGGGCATGATCAGAGTCCACATGTTTAGATACATGGTACGTATTGTGGACCACTTTTTGGAACTTTGCTTGTGTCACAGTGTGCTGCGAAACGCGTTGTTGGTGTAACGGCGGAGGTACATCACCGCTACTAATGGTGTTCTTGGTGATTGTTGAGAATTCGATTTCCTTTCTTAGCAGGATCCTAGGATAACACTCTCTATACAACAACTAGCATTCCTGAGAGGAAGTTGGGTACGAAGTTGGGTACGAAGTAGGACTCAGTTCTATATGTAACCGCCTGTTGGCTGTGGAAAGTTAACTACGCAGAGCATTGGAACAGCGCTTGCTATTACTGTTGGATAGAACGTTGGCTGGGGTAATTTATAGTAAGATGAATTCGAGAGGTTTCCTATGAAGAAGTAGGGAGAAGCCTGAAGTAGTCGAAAAAGGTTGTATTGGTGGGAAGGTACATCGTGTAGCGTGCAAGGGGAAGGAGCATCTGAATGCAATTTTCTATCACATGCCGGATCAGCCATTAAGTCGACATACTCCGCGACTCAGATCTTATCTTCTGTCACTGCCATCTGTGTCTGACAAGATCTATGGCCGCCAATTATGTGCCCAATCTCACGAATTTAACACCTACACAATCCCACCCCATGACCACCATCCAACCTGGTAAGAAAAACCCAAAAGTCAAACCAAGCATGCACAACAAACAACGAAAACAACCCAGGGTCTACCGACCCGCTGCAGGGAACAGCCGCCAGCGCCGTCCCTGCCGCGGCAACATTGAACCCTCGATCCACACCCACGCCCCAGCACGAGCCAGGCCCACCACGAACCCACCACTAGCAACCCCTACTCAATCAAGCCTAGCCACCAAACACCTCAATCCCACCCCACTCTCGACATAACCATCTGCCGACCTTCCAGCCGAGCCATGACGACGGTCAACCCTCCAACGTCGCATTTTTGCGCGCGAAACGCACTGCTATGCCCAGCTTTCTCGCCTCGACGAGACAGCCCTTTTGCGCGCAATCTTTACAATCTATAACCTGTGCCATGTGCCATGTCGTGAACGCAAGATCTGCCGCTGGGATCCCCATCCTATGCTATGACGGAGCCGCTTGGTCATTGATTCATGGCTCGAGCGTAGATAGCTCGTACGAGTTATTTCCGTCGCGTGTGGGTCGCTAGCAGGGAGGGATTTTGAATTTTTAAATCCACATCTAACGTCGAGAACGGCTGTAAGACTTTGCGCTTTCTTGGTGGCTAATAAGATTGAGGGATTGTTGGAGTGCAGATTGCTTGCTTAAAGGACGAATTCTTTTGTTTTTTGCAGAAGGAGATCGTAAGGAGTGTTTGTTTGCGTGGTGGGATACCTACCTAGGTACCTCCAGCTGCAGCGATGACGACGATGACGGACCAATCAAGGAGGAGCGCGAGTACGGTGTTTAGCTGCGACGAGGAGGAGTCTGGTAGGATGTCGAAAGACTCTGAGAAGCAGAGGAGGGAGGAGGGATTCGCTACGAACGGAGATGAAGAGAAGAGGATAGGAGGAGATGGTACACACGACGGCGAGGAGATCGAGGCGGCGACTGCACACTCCCCGTCGACGGGCGACTCGGCCGGTCCAAAGACAGCGACGGGTACGGCTCCTCCTGCGAAAAGCTTGCGCTCGATAAAGTCGCCCCAGTCACGGGCGGGGGCAGATGGGTACACATGCTTTGACGAGGACGACGCTGGTCGCCCGAACAACTCCACCGGTGCGACTACGCATCTCCCTGGTGATGATCCCTATTTGGTCCAGTGGGAAGGCGGAGATGCAGATCCAATGAATCCCCGCAGCATGTCGAAGCTGCGTCGTTGGTGCATTGTTCTCATCGTCAGCGCGAGCTCCCTATGCGTGTGAGTTACCCCTTCATCACATATTACTGCAGGAAAGCGTAATATAACTGCAGCTCGAGCTAAGTTAAAGTGGATACCTAGCACTTGTACGAGTTCGCTGTATACCTCGACGTACGGCCAGCTGATGCCAGAGTTCCATACAAGCCGTCTGGTATGCACGCTGGGCCTCAGTTTGTTTGTCGCTGGGCTCGGCACCGGTCCCATGATTCTGAGCCCCTTATCTGAGGTGCGTAGCTCCGTTGGAGGCGCTTCACCCTGTATCCCAGCGGCTTTTACCGCATCCTAGTCTACTAACTTAACACTGGTGTTTCACAGTTCTTTGGAAGACGGCCAATCTATATTCTTTCATTCACTTTATTCTTCATCTTCACGATCCCATGCGCATTTGCGCGTAATACGCAGACCATGCTGGTATCACGGTTCCTGGACGGATTAGCTGGCAGTGCTTTTCTTAGTGTGGCTGGCGGTACTGTGGGCGATCTGTTCGCGAAACACGTCGGTCTAGTCCTTCTGCTGCATGCAAGCAGCTTATGTGCTAACCATTAATTACACGTAGGAACTTTCAGCACCAATGATGGTTTACACTGCATCCCCTTTCATCGGGCCCGAAGTCGGCCCTCTAGTAGGTGGCTTTATTGTGCAGAATACGACGTGGAGGTAAGTGGAGTCCCCCTCTCCCTGTAGATCTTGCATATGATGGCGTTGCGATTAGACGTCCTCCAATATCGAGTGAGCAATAAAATGGGCACCCACGCCTAATCTGGGATGCGCATACACTGTTGTTAATCTGTTCGGCGCGTACGCCGAAGAAGCGGTGTGTTGACTGTGGCGTAGGTGGTGCTTCTACGTACTGATGATCTGGTCTTGGCTCCAGGTGAGGCTCAAAGTGCATGAGCTTCGAAATATTTACACTGACACGGCTCTAGCTTGCGTTGATAGTGCTATTCGTGCCTGAGACATATCATCCGGTGCTTCTTCGCAACAAGGCGATCCGCTTACGAAAAGAAACCGGACACCCAGACTGGGTAGCACCAATAGAGAAGCTGTCGAGGTCGATCGCAAAGACGGTCCTCTGGTCATGCATCAGGCCGTTTCAACTGCTGGTCTTCGAGCCAATGGTGGGTAGAGGCAGCATGACTGGGGTATTGATTGGCGGACTAATGTTGTGCTCCAGTGCCTCAACCTTTGTATCCTCAGCGCGATATTGTTGGGAATTCTGTATTGTAAGCAGGCCTCTTATTCCATTGTCGCTACAATTGGAGGGTCTATGCTTAAGCATGTCTCAAGATATATCCAATGTGGACAAACTGCTAACTGTGCGACCTCGGCTAGTGTTCTTTGGGGCCTTCCCTCTGGTCTTCCAGAACAATTATGGCTTCACCGTGTCGCAGACGGGACTCTCCTTCCTCGGGATCTTCGTGGGCATGATAACAGGGATCACAACCGATCTATACTGGAGGAAGAGGTACGACAGACTCGTACATCGCAGTAAGGCACAAGGAGGTGGGAGTGAACCAGAGTTTCGGCTCCCCTCGACAATATTCGGCGCTTTCGTCGTGCCGATTGCACTATTTGGTAAGATGCTGCAGGCTTTTGACGTCCAGACAGTCCACTGATGGCGAAAATTGCAGGGTTTGGGTGGAGCTCGTATCCTTTTGTGAGTAAACGATTTGATGATAACAATGGCTCGCTTCAGATTGCTAACATCCCTGGGAACCATGCAGGTGCATTGGATAGGTACGCGGACTCCCGCATGAATGTCGAGTCGTAATAATAGCTGATCACCTGTTGTGCTGCAGTCCCCATTATCTTTTCCGGCATCTTTGGGATGGGGTGAGTTTCCCCTTTTTGGACCATGCAGGTGTCATTGATAGCCAGCGTGCTGACCGTCTCTATGACGTAGTGTCATCTGGGTTTACTCTGGAGTGTTTACCTTCTTGGTCGAAGCTGTGAGTGGCTCATGTCAGACCTAGCCAGATGGAGTACTGACATGGCCGACTGCAAGTACCCACTATATGCCGCAAGCGCCCTTGCGGCCAACAGCTTTGCGAGATCCAGCTTTGCCGCGGCGTTCCCTCTCTTCGGTGTACAGATGTACAACAGTGAGTTGCAACCACGCCGCAAGATGAAAAGGCGGTCACTGATTTGGAAGATGTCGGCTACCAGTGGGCGACGACCGTGTTGGCTTTCCTGGCCCTTGCCATGGCCCCGTAAGAGCGGTCCCAACACGCTGGTCTGGTGGGCGTCGCTAACTGCAGGGTATCACAGGTTCCCCATTCTCTTCTTTCGATTCGGTAAGAGACTCAGGGGCAGCAGTCGCTTCGCATCAGAATAGAGTCGAGGAGCAGCAGGTTGAGCGGTGTGGCGGATTCGACTGGTGGAAAAGCCTAATTATAGAGGATGGTCGTACAACATGTGCAGGTCATGAGTCTTTATCGATTTGTCCAAGTTTTTTTGCTCTTTGCGGCCACACGTGACGCACCTAACGCACGCTGGCCGGGCCCTTCCAAGGCTGCGCAACAAGAACTGGGCGCCACGAGGGAAAGCCAGGCCCACTCGAGGGATGTGGGCGACACAGGACGGCGAAGCGGTTGCGCATGGTACCGTTGGCTCCCCCCAGGTAAGCAGCGCCCGGCGCGAGGGAACGTGGTCGGTTGCCAGCGACGCGGGCAGCGACAGAGTCGAGGGCGCACATGTCTCTCGTCAGTCCAGCGTCGAGGGAAGGCCCGTGGAATGACGGTAGACGGTCGCACAGGGCGTCGCGAGGTGGTGGACGGCTAATGAGACGTCGTTGCTGCGGGCCTGCCTATCGATGCATGCAGGCCCGCAGCCGAGGGCAGCACCGGGTTAGGCTGGCCGCGAGGGCATGAAGCTGCTTGTGAGCGGCCAGGTCGGCCAGGTCTGCCCTGTGGGCGGGCGCTGGCGGGCGATGTTGACAGCTGGGAGGGCGTGGGAGCCGGGCCGGTCTAGGCCGCGCTGTCGAGAGGCAAGACAAGACGGGCAGCGCGAGGAGCCGGAGACGGGCTGGCTGCTGCTTGCTCGCAGACAGGCGGGCGTACGCTCTACAGGCGGATCTACAGCAGAGAGATCTGGCGTCTGATGCATCACGGGCGGCCAGCCAGGGTGTGGGCGCCGGGAATCCGAGGGACGGGTCGCCAATGGCCGCACCCACAGCCGAGGCTACAGCACTGCGAAGAGCTAGGCTGGTGAGTTTTCAAGCAATTGCGGGGATGCGCGCCTTCCCGCACCTCCAGGCGCCCAGCAGCTCGCACACACGACCGCGACGTCGCTCTGCCCTGCCCTGCGCTGCGCTGCCAGCCGTTGCATGATCCCCAGGGTGAGCCTCTGCACGCCCCAATCGCCCATCGCACGCCCCTGCGCCCGTCCCTCTGCGCCTGCCGTCCCCGCCCAGCGCCCCTGCCGCTTCCAGACGACGTCCGCTGCCGCTACACACATTCACACCCTCACACACACACGCACACACGCATACACCCAGCCCACAGCCCACAGCCCTCGCAAGCGCCGTCCCACAGCGTCGCCCGCCCAACCCAGCGAGACGCACCCTCCACCCTCCTGGCGGTCAACTGGTGGCCACAAGCGTGCCCCTCGGCGACCTGTTCTCCGTGACGAGTGCTCACCTCCGGTCGCGTGGAATGGCCAGGTGGTAGAGACTGCACGCTCTGGCACCATGCGGTTGCGCGGCCCTGGACAGCTCCCACAGCGATTGCATGGCCCACGAACCCCCACAACCCCCACGACCCCCACCGGCGCCACCACCACCACCGCTCGACTCGACTCTTGCCCGCCCGACTGAGGCAGCCGACAGCGCCACCAGCAGCCAGCATCCAGCCAGCATCTTCCAGCAACCAGCCAGAGCGGCCCCGCCAACGTGCGCCCATTGGAACGGCGACGGTGGCACGGCAGCTCCCGTTCGAGCAGCCAGCGCACGCGTGATCGCATTCGCGAAACACGCAGCTGGGACGCCGCCCGTGTGTGCGAGCCACACATTGGCTGACCCGTGGCGTCGGGAACCGCCCAGCGCTGCTCTGACGGCTGCACGCTGGGAAAACGTGCGTCTGCAGCGCCCAAGAGCATCCAGGAAGCATTGGCATCCGTGCCCAAGTGCGTGGTGCAAGAGTACCGCAGAGGGGATATTATGTCCACCCCAGACGCCGAAGATGCCTCGCCCTCGTCGGTATACAGCGCGGATCCAGACGGGAGCGACCACGACGACATGACGGCCGACCAGAAGACGGACCAGCGCTCCGCCGACCCTTCGCCAGAGACAAAGCCCAAGTCGAATGCAAAGGACCCCACCAGACCGCGCCGTAAGAAGGCGCGTCGGGCATGCTTTGCCTGTCAGCGCGCCCACCTGACGTGCAGTGAGTGAAAAAAAAACAATCTTCCAGAGTCTAGCAATGCCCTACCGTGGCGGGTAGACATACTACCCAGAGTATATGCTGATAACGTGCAGGCGACGAGCGGCCCTGTGAGCGCTGTGTCAAGCGCCACCTCCAGGACCAATGTATGGATGGCGTGCGGAAGAAAGCCAAGTACCTCCACGATGCGCCAGACGGTGCTCTCATGCCCGGCGTGGGCGGCCACTATCCTCATATGGATGGGGGCCGTCCAGTGCCGGTTCCGGTGCATGACCAAGGAGCTATGCCAGTGACTCAGCCAGGAACCTACTTCACACAAGCGCCCTCTGCGACATATTACTCACAAAACACGGCACCTGGCCATCCTGTAGCCGTCCAAGAAGTATCCTACGGCAATTCCCAGGGCCCAATATCGCCTCACTACAGCCAAAATACACAGTCTGCAATGGCGGCCGCTCCCGCGCCTGTCTCGCAGGGAGCCCCCGCACAGATGCAGCAATTCGGCGGTCCGCTCTTTGATCCCAGTGACCCGGCGCTGTTCAATTTTGACATCTCAAGCCTGAACTTTGGGAACCACTACGGCGCACTGGAACTCGGTATGTTGGGTCACATGTCGTCAGCCGCCATGGAACCCACGACCAACGACAATCCGCTGAACCAAGCCGCTCACGTGTACAATGCCCCAATTGGTTCCTCGACTTACGCGGAACCACACGGCTTACCAGCGCATGTGTCGTTCGGCCAAGACGGCCTCCCATCAGCCGAATGGCAGAATGCGCACTCGCGGCATGGCAGCCTCCACGTGCATACACCAAACAATACGCCAGTCGCTGTGAATATAGATCATCCGGGACATCGTCACGACAGCCTCAATGGGCCTCTTGCTTACGCCATCGGTCAGGGACCGTCAAGCTTGTCAAGCGCCAGTCCTGCGTCTATGGACCTCAACCCTGGTTATGATAACGAGAACCCCATGTCTGCAGCGGCATTTTTTGCCAACGCAAATCAGTCACGTCCGCGAGGTTCGCCAACTGCGCATCGCCCACAATTCGAGAACCGTCCACCCAACGGACCGCTTCAGTCGATGCAGCCCAACGCAGTGCGCAAACGACAGTCGAAATGTATCTACGACAAAGTAACTAAGCCCTACAACTACCCAACAGCACACCATCGCCTGTGGACTGTTGGATGCAAAAGATTCTCTAGACCTAATCAGATTCGATGTCGAGACGCGGTGTCGCGCTTCAGACCTTCGCTCGTGATAAATGCCTCTCACTTAGACACCGACGATCTTATCCATATCGAGAAGAACCTGCAGCGCTCCTTATACTCTATGCTTGACAGCTTCGCTGAAGTGGGCACACCTTCTCTGATTTGTCGGCGGACGGGCGAAGTCGTCGGCATGAACAAAGAATTCGAGATCTTGACCGGCTGGAAGAAAGATATACTCCAGGGTCACGCTCCCAACCTCAACGCCAACATGGGCACCAGTCAGCAAAACCCAGATGACAGTGGTCCCTCTAGTCAAACTAATACCACGCCCAACATTCCCGGTCAAGAACCTGACACGGGTCTACATCCCGTTAACATTATCGAAATCCTAGACGAGCCGTCGGCGGTACAGTATCTAGAGGACTTTGCGGATCTCGCCACCGCAGATCCGTTGGGTAAAGGTCACCGTCGCGTCAATATTCTGCGATATCTTACCAAGGATGATATGGCACGCTTGGCAGAGCGCTCAGGTGGGTCGAATGGCAATGGGGTCAAGCCTGAGCCGCTCGTTAAGCACGAGAATGGAAGCATTCACCACGGGGAGGCGATGAGGAATCTGGGAGCGAATGGGCTGATTGATTGCATGATCATGTGGCATATTAAGAGGGACAACTTTGATATGCCAATGTTGATCGCTATGCAGGTATGTTGCCACCTCCGTTCTTCAGTATTAAAATGCTAATTCCGCGATAGATCATGCCTATACTCTCTACTGACTTAGGAAAATCCTAGATCCTCTCGCATTTATCACTACTTTCACATTACACATCGTTGCGGAACATTTCGCGGATCGAGAACCGATACCCGCGAAATACAAATAAGGAACTACTATATACGTTGGACAACAAAAGTGCTTTTCTTTCTCTTCAACGCATACACCCACATGTTAATCCTGCTCTACTGCTGTCTTTCTTCTAATTCGCCTTTTCCCTTCCTCTATCACACTATCACTCCTGATCCTGTGCTAGTTGACGAGCTATGATTGTCCCTTGGAGTTTCTTGTCGCATACTTTGTTCCTTGCAAGGACGGAATACCAGCCAGCAGATTTGTTCTCGCTCGGTGCACGATGCTTATGTCATGTTCGCGTTGGTTAATGGTTACTGGTTTCCTGTGGGATACGTATTTGCGTTTGGTCTAGGTTCGATGATGAACGGCGTGGGTGTTGGGTGCCTACCAGGAACGGAGCAAAAACATCTCGGGCGTCATGGATTAGTTGCTAAACTGAGGGAATAATGGGTCTTGTGTTCTTCTGAAAATCTATTTATTATCTTGTAATATGCTGTATTTGTTGGTTCGTGGATTCGTAATCGTATCGTGCCGCAGCACGCCACCACAAAGCCAGCGCTCATGGATCCATCTCACTCTTCGCTAACACGTCAATCTGCCCCTTCTGCCTCTGCCTCTTCTCCTCCTCCCTATGCGCCGCATCAGGCACCCCATCCGCAGGCAACCCCTCCCCCTCCATCGACTCCGCCCCCTGCCCCCGCAACCACTCATCCCCCATGTACTCCTCATACGCGGGCCTCGCCAAGCTCCTCTGCGCCACACGAATATCCTCGCGTATATCCTCGACCAACGCCTCCTTACTCACATAATCATACTCCGGCCGTATATACCCCAGAATAACCAAACTGAGCGTCGCGCCATAAAAATCCTGCCCAAACGAGTGCAACAGATGGATCTCAATGCTGCGCTGCGTGTTCTTGTAGTACGGATTATACCCGATGCTCAGCACGGTCGGGTATACTTTGCCGGCGCCGCGGGAGCGCGGGGTAAGCGGTCGGCTGGGGGGTTCGGTGGGGGGGCCTTCGAGGTCGGCGACGGCGTGGTTGGAGGAGCGGGTTGTGGGGAGTGTGGTGTCGGGTGTTGCGCTGGGGATGGTGGAGGGGGTCGTGAGGGTCGGGATTGTGGAGTGGTCAAGGGAGGCGTAGCCGTAGTATATCCCTGTGGTGAGGGTGTGGTTGTCCGTGGAGAGGCTGGTGGGGGGGATGTTGGCGGTGGGGATGCCGAGGTCTTTGGAGCCGCGGCCGAAGCCTTTGATTACGGGGCCGCGGAGTTTGAGGGGGAAGGGGGGTTGGGGCGTTGGGGGGCCGGCGATGGGGTCGCGGAGGACGTTGGGGCGGCTCATGGTGTGGAAGGTGGTGGGGAGGTAGCGTCGAGGTGGTGTCGAGGAGGAGGAGGAGGAGATGGTTGAGAGAGGGTGGTGGGCGTTTGAGGGCGCTAGATGTAGACAGGTTAGGTGGCCTTGAGGGCTGGGGTTTTTTGGTTTCGGTGTCGAGGAATTGGGTGGGTATAATGAGGTTTCGGTGTCGAGTATTATGATGGATGACGAGCTTCTGGTAGCTTCTCGGAATGGTGGGGCGGATTTGGCGGGGCGAAAAGTGATGGCTCGGAATTGAATTGGGGCGAAGGCGATGACTAAGCGTGCTTTCCCTTGACCTGAACGTCACTTCCATCAAGCTTCACCGCACGTAAACAACGACAATCGATGACGTTTTTGCATCGTGATGCGTCTAGTTGAACTCTTCTACCTCACTCACAGAACCTCCTGCACCGCCATCGGAAGTCTGCCTTGGAGGACTCGTATCCCGAGTTGCATGTGTATCGCTTCGCCCTCCAATCACAGGATGGGGTCATCGGTCAAGGCGGCCTCGAGGCTGTTATCCAACGAGCCAAATTGGGAAATACCATTCATCTATGGGACTGCATGGAAGAAAGATAGGACGAAGGAGTTGGTGAAGACGGCGGTTGAGAAAGGGTTCAGGAAGGTGGACACGGCGGCTCAACCGAAGCATTATCAGGAGCCACTGGTGGGAGAAGCATTGAGGGAGCTGTTTAGAGATGGGATCGTGAAACGGGAGGACATCTATGTGAGTGCTCTTTATTGTCGCGATAATTGGCAGCTAATAGTTGCAGCTGCAAACCAAGTATACGACTCCTGCCGGCCAAGATCAGAACAATATGCCCTATGATGCATCAGCGCCCTTGGAGACGCAAATTCACGTATCTGTGGCATCTTCACTAGAGAACCTCAGATCCCAAGACGATTCCGAGGAAGACTCATACGTTGACTGTCTGCTTTTGCACTCGCCTCTCCCGGTTATCGATCAGACCCTGCAGGCCTGGAAGGTCTTGGAATCATATGTTCCGAGCAAGATCCGGACCCTAGGCATCTCGAACACGACCCTCCAAGTCCTTCAAGTCATCCACGAGAATTCCGAGGTCAAGCCGTCAGTGGTGCAGAATCGCTTCTACCCGCAGACACGATACGATGTTCCACTTCGCTCATTCTGTAATCAGCATGGGATCACGTACCAATCGTTCTGGACTTTAACAGGGAATCCACGACTGTTTAAATCTAGCGCTGTTGCAAAGCTTGTTGAATCTGCTGGTGTGTCTACTTCAGTTGCGCTGTATGCGCTAGTCATGGACCAGGGTATTGTTGTGCTGAACGGCACAACAACTGCTGAGCACATGGAAGAGGATTTGTACGGTATCCATGATGTTCGGGGGTGGGCAATGGCCAATGAGAGAGAGTGGTCTCGTATCAGCGAGGCTTTCAGGAGCTCCATTGAGCCATCAGACCTCTAGGCGGCCCCAATGTTGTCATCATTTATCTTCTTACTTCCGTCGTTGCTTCACAGTGCGACATTCGAGCTACTCAATTTTTGCACGCAATGATTAGAGCGGAACTTCGAACGATTGGTCGACATGCAAGCGAGAATGCATTACGGGCAGCCTGCATTTAGCTCCACTCAGCCTCGTGAGGGGTATATTTAGGCAGCGCCTGCACCCCTTCTTTAAAACCATCGATCCATCGAGCCACCTCTCCACCCCCCGTCTCCCCGACCACGTAACTGACACGCGTCGACTGGCTAGTTGGCATGGGTGGAGATGGCGAACATCCAGACAAGCTTGCCAATACCTACACAGCCTTGGGAAGCTGCCAAGAAACGGTTTCTAGAGAACCTGCACCAAGAAGAGATACACAAATTCAACAATGCGAGTTTGGAGAATCTATTCTACGAGGCTAGCGTAGCGCAACGAAAACATGCGCAAGGGAGCAAGACCTGGATCCTGCAGCAGAGGCTCGCCTCACTGGTGGACGGCATTCAGGAATACGGACAGGCGCTCGACGTCTATTCCAATACGTCGGCTCTGATATTGTGTCCCATTTGGGGGAGTATTAGAGTTGTCATTCATGTGAGTAAAGGTTCCACCACCGTTCTACATCTCTTTTAGATGGTCTTGCTCATACATTTTGTATCCTGGGGTAACTCCATGCTTTAATTCTCGCCAAACTAGTGTTCTAGTAGACTACATTGTCAAATCAAAAATTACGCGGCTGAGAACAACATTTTGCTAATAATTTTGCAGATCGCAAGTGAAGCTGGGAAGTTTCAAGAGAAAATAGTGGACATGCTGGCCCAAATTGGTGACGTCTTACCACGTTTCGGCATCTATCAAACGCTCTTCAGCGACCACGAGAGAATTCTAGTTGCTCTATCCGATGCATATCTCGACGTTCTCCAGTTCTGCGTCCAGACCAAGAACTTCTTTTTACAAAGCCGGAAATCGCTCGGTAAGTTTATTCATCATGTTGTGAGTGCTACAGCGGCTAGTTCATTCTTCGCGCCCTGTGATACCACAAATACCAATGCACATGCCGATCGTCTGAGACCTACCTCCGTGATCTTATGCTGGAAAAGCTGCTTACACTTCATAGTCCCGATGTCCATCATCCTGAAGGGTGCATGGAAGCCTTTCCGGCAGGATTTTGAAGAGAATATGATCAGATTTCGTAAGCACCAAAAAGCCGTCGAGAAAGAAGCACGCCTAGCGCATATGATCGAAGCGGCCAAAGCTCGCGATCTTGAGAAAGCCAGGCAAGCTTTGCAAATCCGGAACAACAAGTTCAAGCGACGACATAGAATACTCTGTGCCCTTCGTACCGTGGACTATCAAGCAAAGCATGTGAAGCTATCCGCGTTACGACATCCTGGTACCAATGTTTGGTTGCAACACGATTCTCATTTCAAATCTTGGTTAGCTTCGAATGTCTCCAGCTGTTTGCCATGCTACGGCATTCCCGGCTCAGGAAAGTCAGTCTTAGCTGCAAACGTATCGAACGATCTAGCGGCTTCACTCGATCCAAGTTCCGTCTTATGCTACTATTATTGCGACTACAGCGATGCAAACTCTTTGGACCCGAACTATTTTTTGGCCTCTTTGATCAAACAAGCAACTTTGCGGCTGCCTCTAGATCATTTCACCGACAAGTTTCATTGTCCATATGACGAGCAGAGCCCTCCACCTCTGTTGGCCAAAGCTAGGACGTTTCTGTCAGACATTCTCAAGAACTTCAAGACTGCGTACGTCGTGGTCGATGGACTGGATGAACTTCATGGGGACGGACAACGCGCCATCATGGACACGCTCACACAACTCCTTCAACTGACCCCGACAATCGTTAAATGCTTCATCACTAGCCGGCCTGAGGAGTATGTCGTTAAGAACGCCTGGAAACGCTGTCAAAGCATAGTTCTTTCTAGTACCCAACTTGACCAGGATATTGCCTCTTTCATTGAGGACACAATCAATTCACAGTTGGTAAAAAGCAATCCGCTGTTCAACAATGAGATCCTGAAGAAAGAGGTTTTCGAAGCTCTTGTAGCAGGAGCTCAATGCATGTAAGTATGCTGTTCTAGGTGGTTTCTTGCTTTAGCTGACCTGGAAGGTTTCTATGGGTTAAATTTCAACTATACGACCTTGAAGAAGCATTGACGGAGAACGCTGTTCGTACAATCCTTGCGGACCTTCCAAAAAACTTGGGCGAAACCTACCATAGAATCATCAAGAAAGCATGTCGGTATGGGGGACAGGAGAAATCCAGCATCATTAAAAGAGTTCTCCACTGGACGATATGCGCACGACGACCGCTACTATTAGAGGAAATCGAGGAAGCAGTTGCCTTGGACAAAAGCGACACATATCTGCGTGCGGACCGTATCTCGGGGAACACCGGAGACCGCCTTGTCAGTGCCTGTGGGAATTTAGTTGTCTACAACCGTGACGACAATACAGTGAGCCTTGCGCATCATACCGTCAAGCAATACTTGTGTCAAGAGCCCGGAGAATATGCTCAACAGGACACTTCTGCGTTTCATTTTGATCTTCTCGCCGCTCATCGCGAGATTGGGGAAATATGCATCAGCTACCTTTCGTTCTCAGACTTCGAGACGCAAGTGATCAAAGTGCCGCAGGCAGTCGAGGTTCCTAGCGAGGGGCTCAAGAATATGATCTGGAGTGGGGTACCGTTCGCGCGGTATGCCCAGTCACTGTTCTGGCGAGAAGCCCAAGGGCGTCCGACAGAGACCGCAACGCAGCCCAAGATCAGACTTGCTGTTCCTGTGTCAACGAAACCTTCGGCCACTATGGCAAAGAAATATGCTCTCTTGGACTACGTTATCACATTCTGGCCGTTTCACACTGCAAGTTTCACCGAAGACAGTCCAGGTTGGTCGGCTTTCGCACGTGTTGCATTACACCAGCAGCTACTATTCGCATTCCGGCCATGGGAAGAGGAGCAGCATCGAGATAAAGTGGACTCGGTGTTGAAGACAAATGATTCTCCGCAAAGTTCTAGGGGCATGATAGAGTCTCTGCGGCAAACCAAACACCCACTCACAGCAGAATACCGGAACACGGTTTACCTTTACGCATGGGCTTTCAAGAACGGTCTTAGGTCGTTATTGAGACTTTCGAACAACAGGTGCCTGAGAGTATACTTTCGAGAACGCTACCGCACAGATCACGGCTTAGAGAATTACGTGCCAACTTGCATAATCTCATCAACATTAGATCCTTGGGATGGCCAGATTATTCTCACAGCCTTTAAGGGATATTGGCCGGACCTCTCACTGATTGAAATACTGGAGTATGAATTTCGATCATGGGTTGACCAAGACCAGCATTCCTTTGATGTCTTGTTCAATAAAGTCATTGACGAAGCAACACGTCGTTGCGCCAGTCGAGGAAACAACCTAGGACTTTCCTCCATAATATCAAAGGCTAAAACAATGGGTCTGCTCAGTATCGTATTACAGATTTATCAGGATCCGAAATATTTCGGCCTCCAAGTTCCGGAAAGGCGAACGTTTGAACAATCATTGAGGGACCACCTCCTGGCAAAAGCCATGAAACGAGCAGATCGGGAGACTGCAAGAGTGGCAATTCTCAACGCGATGATCAACGTCGCAGTCAAGTCAAGAGACATTGAGGCTCTGGAGGAGACTCTGTTACTTCCACTGCCAGATAACATTGTGACACAAGCATTCGACGACCTGGATTATGAAACGTTATATCACGATACATGGAGCCTAGTATCCAATAAAGTTGTTTCACGGTTGTTGATGGAAGCGAAAAATAGGTCGCGCAGGCATAGAAGAACCCACAACGTGGTCTCGAGCCACTGACGTCTTCTCGATCATAGTAGCTCTCGCCCTCATTATTTTAGTATCTACACTTTTTATTATTATATCTAGATTTATGCTGAACAGTTTCCTACTATTTCACACACTTTGCCACCACAAAATTCAAAACACAGACAACCTTGCTTCCTATATACCACATGCCACATGCGACATGCCACATGCAACATGCACTACTCTCCAACATCAACTAATGCTAACAGCATCTTTTACCGCCTCTCCGCAGCAACATTATTTTCCTCGCCACTAGTTCTAGAGAAGAATAACTAACAGCACGATTCTAATCACGTACTCTCCCACGATAATCCAGGCCCCGTCCTACCGTAGATATCGTACCTCTAGGCGGGGCGACACGCTCAGCTAGTCACGCTGGTGGATTGATCTGCCTGGTGTAAACTGCAGTCTGTTTTTGTGCAAACCACATACCTACCTACTACTATAATAACATTCATAACACTACCCTTATCTTATCTTATCCACAAATCCCTACCACCCGCACTTCAGATCCATACCCCTCCTTAAACTAAACCATTATACCATTACTGTCACCAAAAGATCCCCCACAGAAAACTGTCAAAGCTAGCCATTCACACCTTAAAACACACCAACCACATAAACCCAAGGCTGTACCTCGAAGCCGAGCAAGAAAAATATATACAGCCATCACCTCAACCATCCGTCCGCAATACCAGCCTCCACCCATGAGAAACAATACAACGCAAACTGCTTTATGTATAACTAACCCAGTCCAAACTTCAAATCCTTACAGTAAGAAAACCATCACGGCGGCACTACGCTATCCAACATACCATACATAGGAGTAAGTACGCCGTACAATACAGCCTGTAGTGGCCTATACACCACACCGTCCATACCCGCCATCACCATCATTACCACATGCAAAAAGTCGCCAACAGAATCATCACTAGTTATATATATCCTATTACAATCACCACATGCTAGATACTACGTTATACTCTCTCCTACATCACCCTCTCTATTATTTGCAAGGACTTCAGTGAACTAGGTTGCACTTTCCTACAACGAAGCTTATTCAATACACCCTATATACTATCTGAAAGAAGACTTCGCGCACTCTCGGTACAAGGTATAACGCTGTTATGGAAAGCTGTAACACCCTACATACATAACTGCCTTATCAGCCGTACTGTAGCTGAGGTTTGTATGTGGTTAGTCGAGGGCGTAACTATAGCTCTGCTGGGAGGCTAGTAGTGTACACAAGCCGTAGCATACACCCGCCAAAGGGCCACTGTTCTACGGTACGATGGACACCCTGGAACACACTGCCGCTAGTGGCAGCACCTTTTTCTCCCGATGACATCTCCTCCACAACGAAGCCCTGCAATGACCACACACACCACCTCCTAGTCCCACCAACAATAATCACACAAAACATCACCACCAAGAAGCACAGCAAAAATCTTCAAACGGCACCAAAACACGAAAAACACCCGATGAACTTTGAACTTTTCCCTCTCCCTCCCCCCACCGATATCAACCTGCAGAGCCATATCGACCTATTATAATGTACAAGCATGTGTTGTTCTCCTTCACACCTCTTCCCCGCTAAACTCGCCGTAAAAACATCGACAATGATTCGCGAAAGGGTTCCCTGGCCCTACGATACCGAAACACAACGCCGCCTACATAGTAATCAACAAAAACATATCATACATCAACTCCTGCTACCGCCAAGGAGCGGTTGCGATTCGCCGCCTCCACTTGCACTGCCTCCCTTCTTCTTCTTACCTCGCTTCTTACGCTTCTTTTTGTTGCCGGCGCCTTGAGAATCGGCATTCGGGTTGTCCTCCGTGTCCGTGTTCGCATTCGACTTCTGATCTTGGCCACCGTCAGTCTTGGCGAGCATTGCCTTGTCTTCCGAGTCACTCGAACTAGTGGTTTCCAGCACAATCTTCTTCACCCCATTCACATCCACAATGTTTTCGGAGATACTACCACTTCGAGCCGTGTGGCGCTTTCTCGGCGTAGAGGGCGGTGACTCAGAAGGTAGCGACGCCACGGTGCTGACAGACTGCGAACGCTGTTTTGACTTGGACCATTCGCGTTCTCCACTAGCTTCATCCTCGACTACCACCTTTGCGTTCTCGTCAACGTGACGTGATTTAGGCGATGTGGGCTCTTCATTTCGAGACTTTGGTTTTGAATCGTCCTCTTTCCAAGATATGCGGTCAGAGCCCATTGTACCGTAACCCACTGCAACAATATGCGCCCCATCGCTAGCTTGCCGTCCTGTAGACACATATTAGTAGGCGCTCCCTTTGTTGAGGTGTCTCCAACATGTGCACGACGTACCTGCAGACTCCAATAAACCTTCTCCTACGCCTCCTTGAGGTGCGTGCTCATTCACCACGATCACTTCATCCGATGGCTTTGCGTTTTCGGGGATCGTGTTCGGGATGCCGTTAGCAACTCCCTGCTTGATCTTGACGGTGCCAATGCGAGTGGCCTTGGGTCGGCTGGCCGCATTGGAAGGGCCCAAATGTTTCAGATGCTGCCTGAGCTCAGGATCATCGCTGCGGATACCTCGGGAAGTAGACTGGTCGGCAGACTGGCCAACACCAGCGCTACTACGTCGGCGGAGAAGGAGAGTTGTGGCCTTAGCACCCGGATTGTCGGGCAAGGATGTCTTTCTCAAGGTGCCTTCGTCAACGGTTTCGATCGGTGGTTCTCCATTTGCCGCCTCGGAAGGCTTCCGTGAAGCAGGGTCGGCGACAATCTCGCCTTTTGGTATGCGCGTGCGTGGAGCGGGGTGGATGCGACGAATGGCCTGTGATTCACTTAGCGGATGCATATAACAACATGGCGTCGAAGGACCTTGACATACCTTGTGAACATCAACAAACACGTCCGACTCGTCAATGATTTCTTCGCCGATCAGCTCTTCAATGACATCCTCCAGAGTAACAACGCCGACGGCACCGTGGGGGTCAGCGGGGAAATCGGACACGAGGACCATGTGCGATTTTCCTTCCTGGAAAAAGTTGATGATATCCAGACAACTAGTCTCGGGGCGAGTCTCAGGCAGTGTGGCCAAGGCGAACTCGCTGACGCACAGGGCGTCCTCAGGGTCGTATGTAATAAGCATCTTGACAAGCAACATGCCCACGAAGTTCTCGGGGTTATCCGGAGTGTGAATGGGGATACGAGAGTATCCAGCAGAAAGAATGATCTCCATCATCTGCTCGTCTAGTATGGTATCAGACGACATGGTAAAGACGTCGTCCATGGGCGTCATGATGCTCCCAACGGCTTTAGCTTTCAAGTCCAGAACGGCCGAAATGATGGTAACCTCGTCCTCGTTGAGACGATCATCGGGACTCGTGCCAAGGGTCTTGTGGAGTGTGACAAGGGATTTGAGGCCCGCCTTCTTGTATGTCGTGCCATGGTCTTCGCCGAGAAGGTAGTCGAGAAGCTTCGCCGTGGGCCAGGCAACGGGGGCCATGATATACATGAGACCCAGCACGAGGGGCGAGCACCATGCTCCGATGGGCAGGCCGTAGCGAACGCATATCGATTGGGGGACGACCTCTCCGAAGATGACTGCGCATGGTTATCAGCCAAGAGCGCCTGGGACGGTGTTGTGAGACTTACCGATCAAGACGGTGGAACTGAGAACAGCGGGCCAACCTCCACCCAGCGATCTGTCGAGCACGATGGGTAGGGTCTCGTTGGTGATGACGTTGCTCAATAGCAGTGTGACCAGGACCCAGTGCTTGCCCCTCTTCAGCAACCGCAACACTCTGGCCGCGTTCTTGCGCTCCGACCCTTCGCCCGACGAAGCAATGACTTGAAGGTAGACCTCATCCTGGCCCATCAAGCTGCGAGACACCAATTAGCCAACTTCGCGTCTGACATGTACGCAACAGAGCACCTACGCGATGGTCAAGCCAGCAAAGATACCTCCCAGGAGGACGAGGGTGATGGCGACGCCCAGGTACAGCCACAGGCTTGCATCTGCGGGAGACTTGGGAAGGTCTTCCTCTTCAAGGGTGTGAAGGGCGCGATCGAAGAGCGGCAGGGCCTTGACGGCGGGCGCGAAGCCGTGTACGAGGGCGAGCAGCAGGGTGCTGATGCGGGCATAGCGCCCCCGGGAGGCGGCATTGGCGGCGCTGGGTAAGCGAACAGAGCTCATGACGGACGCCCGAGTCCAGACGCGATGGCAGCGCGCGGGGTGAGAAGGAGAGGATGCGGTCGACGACGGCGCGTCCGAGAGCGTCCACGGTCGTTCCACGGTCGGAGAGGCAGCGACGAGGGAGTTGCAGAACAGCGCGTGGCCCGTGCCACAGCTAGCTCGGTGCGGGACCGGCACACAAGAGCATGCAATAACATGGCACGCAAACAACAGGCCAAGCACGCCCTGGCATCTTTGAAACTGAACCCGCAATCAACTACGATCCACTTCGCATCCACACGGCCCGTGTGGGCAGCCGCGCGGAAAGCTCGCAACTCTCCGATCATGTTCAACGGCCGTGGCAGGCTGCAGCCGAACGAGCAGCATCTGGCGTCATCGCACGCGCCTTGACGAACATCTGGAGAACCGCGGGTCAGAGCGCGAGTCACGTGCCCCCGGCCGCTCCTCGGGTCATCGCTGGCACCCAAGGTGACCCAACCACGGTAACCCGCAGGTAACCGGTCGGTGTTGGACTGTCGGCAATGGCACAAACAGCAACCAGTGCTCCGAGTCCCGCCAGCTGTCTTTTGCTCCCCGAACGCTGCGCCTCTCCTCTATAACATGCAATGCTGCTAATCTAGACAATGGCCGCCAAAAGCCCCTCCATTCGCGCCCTTTCTCGCTACCTCCTGCGCCCGCAAGCGCCCCTCCATCCTCGCTGCCGTCAGCCATGCCACGGCAAACGGTATTCATCGGCCGTGGCCGGCGCACGACTCAATGGCTCTGTAGAATACGACACCACGCCTCTCCTTTCTCACACCGCCAAAGCCGCCCTCGCGAATCCCGAACTGCCCGATGACGTCCGCAAGGGCCAGACGAAGCGCGTCAACCTGTACCAAGCCGTAAACGAAGCCCTACGCCATGTCCTGCAATCGGATGAGAGAGTGCTCGTGTTTGGAGAGGACGTGCAGTTTGGTGGAGTGTTCAGGGCTACGATGAACCTTGCGGGTGACTTCGGGACCGAGCGCGTCTTCAACACGCCGCTGAGTGAGCAGGGTCTTGTGGGCTTTGCCATCGGAGCTGCGAGCGAAGGCATGCGGCCAGTAGCGGAGATCCAGTTTGCCGACTATGTCTATCCAGCTTTCGACCAGATCGTGAATGAGGCGGCCAAGTACAGATACATGTCAGGAGCCACGGGTGTGCATTGTGGTGGCTTGACGATTCGGATGCCCACCGGAGTTGTGGGACATGGTGCCCTGTAAGACTGTCCAGCTTTCTCACATGTTCTCGGGATGCTAACATCTACTCCAGCTACCACTCGCAGTCTCCCGAGGCCTTGTTTACCCATATACCTGGTCTCCACGTCGTCATTCCACGTTCGCCCACTCAGGCCAAGGGCCTTTTGCTCTCGTCCATCCGCTCAAACGACCCCGTCATCTTCATGGAACCCAAAATCCTTTACCGCGCCGCCATCGAACAAGTCCCCGTATCTCCGTTCTATCTACCACTCGACAAAGCCGAGATCCTTAAGCCTGGAAAAGACGTTACCATTGTCTCCTACGGTACGCCACTGTACACATGTTCAGCAGCTATAGCAGCAGCGGAGAAAGAGTTTGGGTGCAGCATAGAATTGATTGATTTGAGGACAATATACCCATGGGACAGGGAGACAGTTTTGGAGAGCGTGAAGAAGACGGGACGAGCAATCATTGTGCACGAGAGCATGATGAATGCGGGCGTGGGTGCTGAGGTGGCAGCGACGATTCAAGAAAAGGCCTTCCTAAGATTGGAGGCGCCCGTTAAGAGAGTAACAGGATGGGCGACATTTACAGGATTGATGTTTGAACATCTGGTTGTACCAGATGTAACGAGTAAGGCTTCCACTTTCCGTGATGATGATCATCTGCAGTGCTCAATGCTAACTCTTCCAGGGGTTTACGATGCGATTAAAAAGACACTAGACTACTAAACCGAATTTCTTACTCCATGCAAACATCACTGAGCTAGCGCGTCTTTGGTATTCCTGTTGAATGTAGCAGTCCCCTTAGAAACATGCGTACAACATCAGCCACCGACTAAAAGCTTTATCAATCTAACGAAAATGAATATGATCCGGTATTTAGGCGCCACGCCTTCACTCCATTATGGAGGTGGGTTTGTGAGTGCAGAGTTTTGGGGTGCAAATTTTTTGTGCGTGGTGGTAGCTCGTGAGGAAAGTGCGACTGGCCCTTGGTGACAAACGATACTAGACAGTGCCGCGGGACTGCGCGTTTGCAAAAGAAGTGGTATCTCACACTCTTTATTTGTCTGCTGCGCTATCTTCTAGTCCTGAGGTGCATTGCGAAGCCTGTGCCGAATCAGGCCGTGCGTACCCATCCATCCTCCTTCCGCCGTTGGGTTGCATATACACCAGTCCTGAGCATTACAGTGCGCTACCATCCCTAATAAATACCAAAAGCCATACCTACCTAAAAATAGAAACCCCCCAAACCCCAAATCGCTCCACACCGCGTCCAATTCCACTACACCCTCCATCCATCCGTCCGCCCCTCTCGCCCACCAAAACCAAAACATCATCGCCCAACTCCCTTACCCCGAAACAACTAAGCCCCTGCCCCATAGACGCGTCCGTAAAGTCCGGCGACCCAGCGCCGGCACTTGGGCGCTTGCATCGACCGAAGTGCCGATGCACCTCAATTTATTATCTACCGGGGTGCGTCGTATGCACGACACTGCAGATGTAGAATGCGGGGGAGGCCGATCGGTGTATGTGTTCGTGCGTGTGTAGTGAGATGGATTGGTAGAGGGGTTTTGTGGCGCGGGAGATTGATTGATAGAGGATAGGGATGCGACGGTGATGTTGAGTGATGAAGTGTGGAGGGAAGAGGTGGAGGAGGTGGAAGTGCGTACGGTACACAGTTACATTTCACAGCAGTACTGCAAATGCAAAACAAGGCAGCCATACGATAAACAAAAAAAGCCGCGGGAACGACCGGGGGTATCATTTCTACATCTACCTATCCATTGCCCAAAAAAACCATTAAAACAAACCCTCAAGACCACCGATGAAACCTCGCATCGGGAAACCTATCATCGATCACTCTTTCCCTGCCCGCACCCGCCGTAATCGTCGTCCGCACCCGCGGCACAAGCGGCGCATCGCTCATCCGATATAAACTCCCCTTGTCGAGATCGAAGTTGAACTCGCCTATTTCTTGCTGTAGTTGTTTTTCCACGCGCTGTCGGACTTCTTCGGCGCGGGAGTCGGATTCGAATAGGAAGGCGAGTTCTTCGAGGGTGCGGCCGTAGGTTTCGGGGAACATGAAGTACTGCGCGGGGGTTAGGGGCGGAAAAGAAGGAGGAGGAGGAGGAGGAGGAGGGGTTTTAAGAACATACGATGAAGACGATTTCGAACGCAAGCCAGGCGCAGTACGTGATGAGCCAACGCCACTTAACCCGCTCGAGCCCAATAGGATTCACAAACGTAGTAAAGAAGCCCGCCCCCCTACCGAAAAACTGAAATATCGTGATGCCCCTCGCCCTCTGCGCGAACGGGAACAACTCCACCAGAAAAGCTGTATCCCAATTAGCCCAACCCCTCATCTTCTGCCCCACGCACGGGTCGGAAAAAAAAAACTTACTATACGTGAGCGCGTTATACCCAATATTATAACACGGCTGATACGCAAAGATGAAAAAAATCGTAATCTTCGCCGAGACCTCCGAATTCTTCTCCAGAAACTGCTGCATGGCAATCGTCCACCCAACATAACACAACAGCAGCGACGTCGCACACGTCAAATACATGACGCGTCTTGGGAACCGCCGTACCAACATGCTAATCGCCACCGCGTTGACCAGATTCCACCCGTTGAGCCCGACGTTCAGCTTCCCCTTGAAATTCGGGTCTTTGTAGCCGATGAGCTGGAGCAGGTCGGAGAGGTAGTACGAGATGAGGGTGTTGCCGGACCATTGGGTGAAGAGGCCGAGGAAGGAGCCGACGATGACGCGCTTGCGCATGCCGGACGTGGAGAGCATGTCGAGCCAGGAGCGTTGCGAGTGCGCGAGTTCGAGCTGGATGGTGGATTCGATTTGGGCCATTTCGGCGGGGGCGAAGTCCGAGTGCGAGTTGCCTTCGGCGTGGTAGTGGACGAGGATGTGGTAGGCTTCGTCGCGTTTGTCTTTGGAGAGGAGGAAGCGGGGGGATTCGGGGATAAAGCTGGTATATTGTTAGGTTGTTCGTCTTTTCTTGTATTTGCTGTGATCTTGGGGTTTGTTGATGCTTACAAAATGAAGACGATTTGTAGTAGTGATGGGCCTGCTTGGAGAAGACTTGGGATTCTCCATGCCCAGTCTGAGTTCAAGTGCTGCGTGCCGAAGGATATTCCAGCCGCGACGAGGGCGCCGACAAAGTAGAGAGCGTTAAAGAGAGATGTCATAATGGGGCGTTCTTTCGGGTATGCCAATTCACCCATGAGAGAGGAGCCGGCGATGATACAGAAGGGGATTCCAAAGCCCAGAATCCAACGCGCTACCACGTACATTGCCGCTATTCTTCTTAGCTCGATCGGATAGTACGTCGGTGAATGTCAAAACATACCATTATAGGAGAACGCTTGAACAAGAGCGCCCACCACCATGAGCCAGCTCCCAAGAAAGATAGCCCATCGCCGTCCAAACGTATCGTTAACGTAAGGAACAAAAGGCAGCGCACATATTGCACCGAGGTTATACGCCGCCGATATAATCCCTAACAAAGGTCCAGATGGATGATTGAAGTCTACTCTTGTCAGCTAGCTGCTTCAACCTGCACCATCACACTGCTGCGAGGTTGCTCACAAGCTTGCCACGCTGGTGAAATCTGCACCGTGTTGATCATTTGCGAGTCGAACCCGCTCGTCATCTCAATCCCAATACAACATGGCAGCAACAAGGCATACAGCACCCGTAGATTCCTCTTCCGATACCAGGGTACGAGATCTTGTTGAACAATCCGCGTCAACACCGGATCCCCCTGCTTGCCGATCGACGCCATCTCCACAGCGTCCCTTATATATCTTCACTTGGGCGATATCAAGTCGGATAGCGGAATGGGGCATTCGCTACTTCCAGGCCGCGTAGGCCTCCAGTGCGCGTGGGTAGTATACGACAAGACAGAATGGGAATGGAAATGGTGGAGGACAGTCAGACGTCGTGACGGCGCGAGCGGGGCTTGCACGCATCCTAATAAGTTTCCCATCACCAGGGGCCTGGCGCAATCAAGGCGTCCATCTGGGACGCGCAGGATCTACGACCGGGTAGAGCACACGACGGTCATATGCGAAGGTGCAAGTGCAAGCAGTCGAGTCCTTGCCGCCTAAGCGTGACATGCGGGCTGTGGCCAATCGACGGCAGACAGAAGCCGAACTGGGGCCTGCAGGTAAAACTGAGTCTCGTCAGGGCGGCTTGGGCGTACCGTACGCATGATCACGCCGCTTGTTGGAGGAGCGGCGTAGTCGACGCGGTCATTTCATGCTGCCGCTCCAGCACAGAGGAGGAAACGGCTCGTACGACACATTACCCGCGTGAATACCTACCGGTAACGCGAAGAGATGCACAAAATGTTGTCGCCGTCTACGGTCTCCCGAGCTTCGGCCTTGTCGCAGGCTCTAAGACGGCGATCCGGATATGCACTTTCCCCACGATGCGACCCCAGCCAGCAGCGTCTTAACCTGAGGGGCCAAGATTCAGGTATAACTATGCTCAGGATCGACTATACCGCTTTGGTCCTGTCATCCAGAGAGCTGGTTCGCCCGCGTGCGCACGTGCGCCTCAGCTTCGGGCCGAGTAAATTAAACGTGGAAGGTGCGAAGAAGGCGAGCGCACTGGACCACTCCTCTGCATTTCCCCGCATTTGCGCCCTGGAATCATCGATGCTTCGACGAGGTCCCAGAAGCGTGGTGTGGTGTGGGACGGTGTGGGACGGTGTGGAGACGTCGTAAGGGAACTGCGGGTGTGTGCTCTGGGGTCGGTCATGAGGCCTCTGTGTGTGTGTGTGTGTGTGTCTGCCTCTGTTGTGAAGAGGAGTTGCTTGCCTCGAACCTTTGTCAGTGCGCGACCTATTTCGGTCCCGGCGACCATGTACCTGACGTACGTACCCGAGATTGTGTCCTCAAGAACCGGGCAACGGGGTACCTAACTGATACACGAGCGCAAGCTAGGGACGTCCTCGCATGATGCAAATTTGCACCCATCGTCCAAGCAAATGCGCAGTTGCAGAAAATGGAGCCATTCGCAACCTCTCCGCGCCGTGCGGGCGGATTAGAGTTCGTGGGATTTGAAACCCAACATGTGGACGCTGACTAGAGGAGAACGAGCTTGGCTTATGGGTGTACTTGTTATGGTGCAGGGAGACAGAGAAAAGGGCAAGTTTTACGCAGAGACGAGGAGGAACAGACTGGGCCCAAAGTATCGTTTTCCGTTAGCCAAGTCCACGACTAGGTATTGACACTGCACACTCTCATGTCACACTGCATTCTCAAAGCAAGCGAAAACACTTCGCTCACCCCTATTCTCGCCTACCTACTTCGCTCGGCTTCGGAAGCGTTAACCAGCGTCGTCCCGTTGCCGTCCGTTCCCGCTCCCGCATTCAATTGTCAGATGCATTGCGCCCTCATCCGTATACGCTTAGTTATCAATCACGTGATATCAGTTTGGTGCACCATGCCCGTGTACATGTCAGTAACCACTCCATACTCACATGCTGTAAGTACATGTGACGCGTCACAACCTGCATAATATGAGTGCTGAACCAGTCAGTGCGTAGCCCATACAACCCGAAGCTACGGGTCACCCTCTATACCGGCCTGTACCTCAGTCCTTCAAAGCGAACACAACCTGACAAGCAAGAAGACAACCAAATATTACCCTCCACCTGACACACCTCTCACTATTGAATACCCCAGGCGAAAGTAATAACGAACAGTTTGAAGGTGTAACAAACAGTTTTCCGATTGGAGAAAAGGTTCGTTTGCATGACGTGGAGGTCGAGCGAAGAGAGCGCCAAATACCAGTCTGTCATATCGTTGAGCAAAAGCGCAGTGACAAGACCTTCGCGAAGAAGAGCAGTCTCAACGCATATTCTGGGAGGTACTCTCCCTGATGTTAGCCTTTTCTTTCGCGTAAAGCTCTAGGTCAGAACGTCCAGGCGTTCCTATTATCTATTCACGTGTGACAAGTAATGCAAACGCTCGAAGTGGAGAAACTCACAATTGGCGGTTTGCAAACGATGTCCAGATGATGATCACACGTAGGTCATTCGCACCTCGCTAGATAACCATTGAATGCCAGAGCAGCAGCAAGACACGTTGGAGTGACGGCGTCACACGCTCTACCCATTGCAGTCGTGGTCTGCATTGCCTTTTCTCCTGCGCTTTAAATTTGTCTGCCATAAACCACTCGCCTCTCACTCTCTTTGCATTCTTGTTCTATACAAATACCTGCGCTGGCAGACAGCCCCTAAACCTCTTCGACGTTACCCACTGCCATGGGCACCGCCTATTCAACCATCCGCACCTTACAACTAAGTACGACAGGTAGCCTCGCCACAATGTCCGATTCTCTCGGCGGATACACGTCGGCGGTAGTGGACTTCAACTTGAATACCCTGACTAGACCTATCATTGAAACCGAAGGCATACCCCCACTTCCAGAAGCACCGAGACCCTCCTTACCTTCTGCTCTCCGCCCCTCGAAGTCGCTAGTTACCACGACACCAACGTGGACGATCCCGCAGTTTGTGTCCATCTCCATCCCCACGCTTTCGTTTCGTACAACCACGATGTCCACCGCCCCAATCACAACGGCGCCAATATCAACATCAACACCAACAACATCACTAACAACGACAAACACCTCTGCCTCTACCTCTACCTCACCAACATCAACCTCCGACGCCGCACCGTCAAAATCCAACTCCAAACTCGCTTACATCGGCATCCCCTTCTCGCTCCTCGCATGCGCGTTGGTAGGCGGACTGATCTTCTATTATTTAAGGCGAAGACGAAAAGGCAAGCAGGCAGCGGAATCGCTTGGGCCGGGTGATGGCCGTTTTCTTAGGGGGGCGCTGGCGGGACTTGATACGAATAAGAGGGCTTGGACGGCGGGTGGGTATCGCGAGTATAGGAGCTCGGCTGGGGCGCCGTCGGGGATGGCTGGGAGAGCATTTTGAGGGTGGGTTGGTATCGTGGAAAGGAGGTGTGTGTGTGGTGTATGAGTATTGCTTTGGGAGGCGAGGAGTGGATTTTTGCTGGCTGGGCCTTGTCTAGGAGGGTTATCCTGACGTAATGGCAACAGTCGTATATAATTGGGATTCATTTTCGCTATGTATAAGTGCAATTTGGGTATGCGATGTGTTGATGTAGCAAAGGGTGACAATGTTATAACAAATTCATATACGAACCGCATCTAACCCTAACTCCTAGAAGAAAACTCAATGAGGAAATTCAACGTCGGTAGAATGTTATATTTGTAGTATCCGCTCTTGCAAGTCCACGGGTCCTGGCACGGTATACTCGCACTACAGTCCCATCCCCAGCATCTACCAGAAGTTAGCAAAGCCCACAGGACTTCAAAACCATACGAGAACACTCACCCCCAAGCACACCCAGCCACAGAATTCGTAGAAGTTGGCTCAGGCGCCGAAGTCCCACTCGGACCCGGTACCACCGTCCCCCTCGACGTCGCAGTTCCACTCGGCGCCGGAGACTCAACCGGTGGGGCTCCGCTTCCTCCACAAGAGTCGCCATCGCCAGAAAGCAAAGTACCCTTCGTATGCTGCAGCGTCGTCTCGTCCGTCATGACGATCCTAAAGTCCGCCTCCTTGTCGAACTCAAACCACGACATGGACACATAATTCGGATACCGCGCCTTATCCTGGCTAACCAGCGCCTTCAACCACGCGTCCTTCTGCCCGGGCCCCGCGACCGTCTCCCCAATCGCAAACGGCAAATCATACGGCTTCGAAAACGTATCGTAGAAGCTGCCGTACAGCTGCTCAAAGAGCGCGGTACCCGATGGGTCGGAGCCACTGCGCGGGTAACAGTCGATGCCAACGAGGTCGACGTACTCCTTGCCGGGCCACCAGGGCTCCAGGTCGGACATTTTGCCCGCCTGGTTGGGGCTCCAGTAGCAGAGCACGTCGGCGTTGTCTTTGCAGTTTGCGTTGTAGATGTTCTTCCAGCTTGTGATGAAGTCTTCGCTTGTGCCATGGTATGTTCCGTCGGTTACGTACCAGTTCACCTCGCGCGCATATCTCAGCCAGACCTTGATACCGGCATCTGTAAACTGCTTCATGACTGCTGCGACCTGCTGCGCGACCTCGGGCGTGACGTCTTTGAAATTGACGGAGGGCATGACGGAGGCGATGAAGACGGCGCCCGAGGCCTTGACGTCGTCTATCACGGCAAGAAGCTGAGAGCCGTCGAAGGAGGAGAACGAGATCTGCGCGTACCAGCCGTATGTTGCGGCTTTGGCGCCGAGCTTGGAGTTGATTTGGGCCATGGTGTAGCGTGGGGAGGCACTGTCGCCCTCGGAGGGAAGGAAACCGATGGAGATGCAGTTTGTCTTGAGGGTGCCGGATGGCAGGCCGAGATCCTTAGTATCTGTGACTGGTTAATCGAAGATGAGAAAGATGGCATGGAGTATGTACCTCGTTTGTGGATCTGGCCATCGTTGAAGACTGCACCCTTGGGAACACTCAAAGCGCTCCCAAGTGATGCCGACATCGCAGCAAGAGTTGCCGTGTAGAAAGTCAACTTCATGTTAGGAAGATCTCGACAACAATGGTTTGCAAGAGTACTGCATATAACAACCTAGTGCCCTACGGCACAACTCCTCTTCTCTATACCAACCCGTCGTGCACCCGACGTAATCCATTTCTGAATACCATTATAAATATACGAACTCCGTGGTCAAATTCGCGTAGATCTCTTTTTACCTTTGCTCCATTTGATGACTGAATTCGAATTCAATTGGCGGTGGCGCCGCGGGTCGCAAGGCTGGCCCCCACGACGTAATTTCGTAGGACAAGGCTGAGACGCGGGGTGAACTCCTATTCTCAGTAAGCATTTGGGACGAATCGAGATTGTGACATTCGGAGCCACTTGCGCAGTCTATTTTAAGTCAGCACGAAGTCCGCCAAGGGCGAATGTCCGACGGAAGAACGACACTACACGCGATCTGGGCCGCACTTGTGTGGTATACCGGAGCCAGAACGATCCCCGCAAAAGGCAAGTGTGGCGCCAAAACAGCACTGAAGCAAAATGTGATTTGGTACCTTAGGTATTGACGTAATATTGAAGGAACGAACAGACGACAACGTAGGAAGTGGTCGCTAAAAGGTAGGCCAGAGTAATGGAGCTGTCGAATAATTAGAGAACCAGCTGTGAAAATATTCGCATCATTTAATTTATGATCTTTGTCGTTGTGCAATGTAAACAGTGGAAATGTCCTCGTCCCGCAGCGAAGACGTGAGCTCCTAACCACTTCCCTAAAACCCCGAAGCCGTCCGCACCAGCCCTGGATAGTTACCAAACCCTCGTGACCTCTTTCATTTCTTTGCACGTATCCGCTCATTTTCTTTCTCGGGGTCGAACGAGTAGCCTATTTATAGCGGCAGTGATCCGTACGTCCATAATGGCAGGGGATGCGCATTCGCGATCACAGCAATCGAGACTATATATCTGATAATATTAGCATCATGGTGTTGTAGTAGGATATAGGTAGTGTTAATCCCTACCGCGTAGTCACTCTTTGCGTAGGTACCACTAACACGTTGCACGAGTGGTGAATTGTGTCAGCACTTGAGTCGAAACGTTGCCATACAGATAATCATTCGAAAACCCGTTGTAACAAGAGAATCACTGTTATTTCGCAATTCAGCAACACGATGCCGACCAGCCGGCCGTCACCTCAGGCGCCATCGCGGAGCAGTTCCACGTCCCGTAACTTCCCGCTTTTTGCCGTGGTAGAATGCTGAGATTCGCAAATCATTAGTCGTGGAGCCTTTCACACCAGCCTAAAAGCCTCTGTCTCACGACTCTCTTCAAAAAAACTCGCCTTTCATGATCTCGTGGATATAACAAATACCGATGAATCGGTAGCCCTTCCCGGCATCAGTACTGTGGGAGTCGGGAGCGTTCACCAATCTTATGATGCACGGAAATGTTAAACCATGGATAATGACAACGATATCACCTTCTTGCATGTGCTTTGGTCCAAGTCCGAAGTAGGAATTCTGAGTATAGAAGATGCGCCGGTGGCGAAGCTGAGGCTCCGCCACTTTTGCGTAGAGCGTGTGGATTGCGAGAAGTTCGGGTGAAGCTGGGATATTTTCGTCGGAGGGTAGTCCGAGTAGTTTGCGTGCTTTTCGAGGTGCAGGCGCTTCATGAACGTTAGAAAATGTACCCTCGGAGACTCGGAACTGGTGCGGAAGAAAACACCGTAAATGCCGTTGATCAGTGTATACGCCATCTGCTCGATGGAATCGTTGAATGCATTGCCCAAGCGTAAGAACCGTACGAACCGATCCGCGTGCAGATCATCCCACAGGTTCAGTATGGAAGTAGCGACTCCACCAGTTGTGTCGAAAGCACTCCCTCTTTCTAGTCGATCTAAGACAGGGCTCACGTAACTCAATGTGTCGACTCTGCTTCCTTGGGTAATAAGAAAACCACGTGTATCGAGCTCCGAGACGAGACAAGCCCAGTCCAGGTTGTTATGTTGCCCACAGGCTGACCAGCGATACAGTCGGTAGATATACAGTTCTGGGCCTCCCCTATTTCAAGCAGGAATTCACAAAGGATACGCTTCGTTGTCTTTACCTTCGTCGTCGTCGTTGTGGGTTCCCACATTCTCCGCGACCGCGAGTAAAGAAAGATCTCCGGTCTCTTCTAGGATGGCTTTGGCTGCGTCTATGTACCCCTGACGCGTTGACTTATTGTAGTCTACTTGAATACATGGGGCTTCCCATTCAACCATCCCCAACAGTGCGTAGACCTTGTCTCTTGGATCTGTGCATTGACGATAACGAAAGTTATCTAGTACGGTGAGTATTGATCTTTTTTTCTTGAGCCTTATCCCTTGAGGTTCGCAAGTATTAAAAACTCTTTTCATAATCTGGCTCCAGTAATCATATGAATCTGCGAGTTCTGGCTCTTCGGGTGCGAAACAACAATTGAACCACAAAAGCGGCCCCCGAAAGACTTCTTTATTGTGAATCTCGCCGTCTTGTCCAAATAGTATGATCCCTTCCTGAGCAAGCACGGTTTCTCGGGCACACCAGGCTCTGTTCCACCACGAATGAAGAAAAAAGTCAGAGATGTCCTGCAGCTCTGAAATTATTTTCTTCATCTCAGGGTTCTTCTTTTCCATTATTGAAAATCTCCAGAAGTCTCTGGATGGCTCAAAAAAAGCGATAGTTTTTTGTGTCTTTCCATCATGCGTCCAATCCATCTCCAACAAGACAATAACCCTTATAGCGTGGGAGTAGATCCATTTCATAAGTGGCACCTGTTCATTCTTCTCTTCAACCGAACTCTAATCTATGCATATAGCGTCTGCCCACGGCAGCAATCCAAAGTCCCTAGCACGAATCCGCCGTAGGGCAAAATAACGGCTTTTGGTAACGTAGAATATGCCGTCGTTGCAGATGATAGATTCGCAAAAGTTAGGCGTGCCCCATACGTATAAAAGTGCCTCAAAGTCCCATGCATCATCAAGCTTAGTTTCGAGAAGTTGGCAGCGCAGAGGAGTTTCTAGCGGTCCCGATGTAATCTTCAACAGTCAAATACTATCACTGTCGAGACGGTTTGAATAGCGGAACGGTGGCAGTTGTTCAATTAAGGCGGAGTCTCTGGTGGTTGCTGCCATAACGTCAATAGGATAGGAAGGTACTATTCTAAAGAGGCCGTGTAGGGCAAGGAGCCGGATATTTGCACAGCCCCAATACCGTCAGGACAGATAGGCATACGCCGTGCTGAAAGCGCTCAATTATTCAACGTAACACCTGGAAAAGATAAGAGAACAGGAGAGAAGAGATTAGGCTGAAAGGCTGAAGCTTTAGCTGGAGTGCTTACGTTCTCAAGCGGGGCACACTGCAGGGCTGGCAGCCACGCTCCACGTGGTGCACTAGCCTTGTCTTACATGGGGTCCAATTGTGCCCTTACTCTCCCTATGCTTTTCACAAATGTCTTCGAATAATTGTTTTACACCCATGTACCCTAAAAGCGCGACGATCGAATACTGTGTAGTGAGGATAGATAAACACTCGATGTTTAGTTGCGGATTTTATGCTTTGTACGCAGGCAACTGCATGTTACATTTTATTATTATTATTTAGTACTATAGAATTAACTACGTTTATACCTATTATTAGGAACTAATTTACTTATACTTAGAAATAGCGCTTAAGCACTAATCTAGTCTTACTACTTTACCTTGTTTTAATGTTTTTTTTTAGCACACCAACAGCTTTCCCTTATAGCGCTTTACTGTGTATCGAAAGATTTGCGATAATTTTACTCTTAATACTGCCTGAGAATATCCTGTCTATACGTAAAAAGACAAAGTGCGCCACTACACATCTTATAACCTTCCCACAACCCCAACCACCTACCAACTGCCCACAGACCATTACTCCATTTTCAAACGCTAATACCCCCAACCAGAAACAAGGACGTAAATTTAACACCCTATCGCTAAGAGACATACAACAGAGGGCAAACTACTTGCACGAGTTGTATCAAAAATACTAGCAAAGTAGACTCATATCACCCTCACTCCAGCACCATACAGTCCCAAGCGCCAACAGCGTATCGGCAGTATTAATAGTGGTGCCAGCCACCAAACATAATACAGGAAAACTAAGAAACCTGAAAAGGAACATAACATGCACAAAGCAGCAGACGAGGCAAGTCCACATTTAACGAACTATGACAAATCGCATAATCACCAACTATGCGCAGTCCTCCCCACCCCCAAAACCCAAAAAGAAGCCGAAGCCTCCCATTCCAAACAATGCACACCTACCCCACCCCCTTCCCCAGTCCCTAAACATACGACTCCAACAACCCCGCCGCAACCGTCTTCCCCCGCTCCCTCAGCACAATCCTCGTCCCCACCTCCAACGGCAACTCCTTCCCATCCTGCAGCTCCACCGTCACCCTAGCCACCTCCTGCGGCTTAACAATCCTCGGCTTCTTCTTGATAACCTCGCCAGTCGTCTTGTTCAGCGTAGCCGCAAGCTTAGTTACAAGTCCCACAGCCTGCTGCCTGCCCCTGAAAACGTCCACAAACTGCGGCAGTACATGCTCAAAAGCGAGCAACTTGCAGGTAAAGGATTTGACGAGCTTGGGCGCGGACTTTGGGTCGCAGAGTACGTCCCCGAGACGGAGGTGGATGGCATCGATGTCGACGAGGTGGAGCGTGGGGATCTGCCCTGCGATGGCCCATTCTACAGGCTCTTGGTTGACTTGGATGCCTTTGATGGTTGCTCGTTCGTTGGATGGAAGTGCCAAGATGCTGTCTCCCACCTGGACTGAGCCAGCTTCAATCTGCCCGGAAATGCTGAGTGGATTCATCAAGTCGCCACGGAAGATGTCGTTGATGGTGAGTCGCAAAGGTTTTTCCATGTCGCGTTTCTTCGGCTCGGACGTGTCGAGGGCTTCAATGAGAGTCGGCCCAGAGTACCATTCCGCACTGGGGTCTTCAACACGTTTGGTGACGTTATCACCTGTTAGGCCTGCGCAAGGTACAAATGTGATGTTCTTGAGTGCAAAGGAAGCAGACTCAAAGAAAGAGGTCATTCCCTGGCGGACTTGATCGAATCTATCCTTGCTCCAAGATACGGCGTCCATCTTGTTCACGGCAACGATGATACGCTGGACCTACAAAGACATTAGCATATGCTCTATATGCTCTATATGCACTATGCATCATAGAGTTACTAACACCCATGCTCCGTACGATAAGCGCATGCTCCTTGGTCTGTCCTTTGAGTCCTGATCGGAAGCTGTTCTCCTGGGCGTCGATGACCAAGACAGCAAAGTCGGCTTGAGAGACACCTGCGATCATGTTCGGCACGAAGTCCCTGTGTCCGGGTGCATCGAGTATTGTGAAGCTAGTGTTATCCGTCTCAAAATGTTCCGTAGCTATGTCAACTGTGACTCCGCGGCTGCGCTCTTCACTTGTCTGATCCATCACCCAGGCGAGGGCAAATGACGATTTGCCTATCGTCTCAGCCTCCTGCCGAAGTTTCACCATGGAACGCTCGTCGATGACCTTGAGATCGTATAGTAGCCGGCCCATGAGTGTGCTTTTGCCGTGGTCAACGTGACCTAGGAAGACTAGCGTCAGTATAGACCCAAGATAATACACAGGGTGAGCCCTACCAATGACGACGAAATTGGCCACGCGTTTTAGGCTACTTTTTCGGAACTCTTCTGGGATATTGAGGTTCTTGCTTTTGATTTTGAGTTTTGGAGTATCTGCAACGGCCATCTTTTCTACCGATTCCGCCAACTTTTCGGTTCTTGCCTTGGCCTTGGGCGTTCCTGTATGCGCCTTAGATTACATCTCCAGCAAGAGTCGAGTCAACCGCGACCCGCACCCGCACTGGCGCGCGCTTGGGCTTGTCGAACAAGGTCGTCAGGGCTCGGTTTGGAGAAAGGATCTGCCTCCAAGAACAACTTAGAATTGGCATACGGCAGCGGGAAGCTACTGAGGGTATCTTCTACCCGCTGGCGCTTTTGAACTGGCTCGTCGAAATCTGGACTGGAACCGCAGAGGACTGAACCGAACATGGATGGCTTCGCACGTAGATTGGAGAACACCAAGAGGGGCTTCGCAGGCTCCGGCATAGGCTCGTCTTCTACTGTATCCGGCGGGGTAGGAGGAGGTGACAATGAGCGTTTTCTGGTGTATCGAGGTTTTGAAAGGTAGTCTCCACCGCCGCGGATTGAAATTCGCTCTTCTGAGGACTTTTCGTTGATGTTGATGCTGAGCTTGTCGAGCAGCGCTACGGCTTTGGCTGCCGGGTCCCCATTACCTGATCCATCTAACTTCACAGCCGCTTCCTCCTGCTGCTGCTTTTGCTTTCGTTTGGCTGCTAATGCCGCCAGCTTGGATGAGCCGCCGCCCAGCAAGCCACCTTTGTAGGGTGGGGGTAGCATCGTGATTATGGCTAGCCTGCTGGGCGGTGCGTTGCCCCAAGGCATATCCCAGAAGAAGTTGCTTGTGCGCGCGGATAGATGGTCGGCGGAAAGACGTGTCTGATTGGCCGAGCACACGCTCAACGCAGTGCGGGTGGTTGACTCTAGACCAGAGACAAATGTGTGCTTACCAGCTGTTGTGGGTGCCTTGGAATGGGCAGCGCCTGCCGCCTCGTCGAACCGAGAAGGTGCCTTCGCTTTCGGTGGCGCCTGCGGTTTCGGCGCAAATTTGTCTATGCCGGCGTTAGTGGGCCCCTTGACGGCAGAGTGGGAACCGCTGTTACTCTTCAGATATGCCACGGATTTGGCGATGTCATAGTAGTAGTGCCAGAGCGCCTCCTGGATCTCCGCGTCGGTAACGGTGGAGCCGGAGCCCAGTGCTTCCTTGACCTTAGCAGTCCCCGCCGCCATCTGTTCCTTATCCTCATCGGCCAGGCCGTCTCCGGCTTCCTCTTCGGAGTACACCTCTTCCTCGCTGTACAGATCGTCATGGTCGTAATCGATATTCTTCGCGCGAAGGTTTCCCGATTTTGGAGGCATCGTGTGAGGTGGCCTGCTGTAGTTTTGCAGACGTGCGAGGAATGTACGGTGGTGTGTGGCAGTAGGTGGCGTGCTGTGATTTGCAGGCGTTTGAAGATGGGATGGGTGTGGTGTTTGTGTGGTGGTATGCGGTGATTTTGCGTGGTTTGCGGTAGTGTGCGGTGTGCAGCAGTGTGGAGGTTGTACGGGGGTGTGTGGTAGCAGGCAGTACTTATAGTGGCGTGGGCGTGGGGTGGAAGGCCACTTTGTTCTCTGGTCGTGAGGTCAAATAGTGGGGCACTGGGGCCAGCTATCCGCGGTTCGCGAGTGTCATTGACGTGGTTCGGCACCCCGCACTAGTCAAGTCAGGCCCGCTCGCGAGCCTGGCGTGCCTACATGCAAGCCTACATGTGTTCATGTGTTCAGCTGCAGGACCAACGTTTGGGTACTCTAGCCGTAGCCTGTTGCCTGTTTCAGGGTATTACAGTAGCATTGTAGGTGCTTGCCAAGCTATACACCTTTTTTCTCAACGGCCAAGGCGAGTAGGAAGAGAACAGGGTTATCCACGAATCTCACCTTTCATGGATGACAGAGGAGGACCGAAAGTAGAAGTAGAAGCACATGCACAAGCAGAAGCACAATCATGTGGTGAGCACAAGATCTCAATTTTCTCACTCCATGACACCCTGGCCAACCGAACAAATAACTAGCCGCTAGCTAACAGCCGCTCCGGGGTATAGAATCGGGGAAAAGGAATCGTGAGCAACGGAATGTCCGTCGCGAAACAAGGGGTATGCAAAATAAGCCAAGGAAACAGCCCGCCCATCGATCAAATTTGGAGGCTCGGCCATGTTGAAGTAAGTGCATTGCTTGAACATGACCGCAAAATTGGCTTCAAATTATTTCTTCTCGGCAGAAGGAACCTCTGGAGCAGGAGCTGTAGGGTCAGCAGGTGCTGGAGCAGCAGACCCATCGACAGTGAAGTCAGGCTCATCCAAAGGGCCAGTTGTCGCACTCATGCCAGGAGCTGGCTTCGTGACTGGGAGGACGGGCGTTTCATCGGCGACAGCGGGGGCGGGGGCAGGAGCGGAAACGTCAGTCGCCTTCACCTCGGTTGGCTTTGGCTCTGACTCTGACTTTGGCTCGGGCTCCGATGTAGTTGGGGCGGCGGGCTTCTGCGCAGTAGCGGCTGTCGGCGGGACAGGAGCAGTAGCATCGGCGGGCTCGGGAGCTGAAGCAAAAAACATGTCAGTAGGTGCAAAAAACAAGAACAAATGTCGTCCATGGGTAAGTAACGCTGGAAGGGGTATCTCAAAAGAAAAAGTCGTAAAGCCGTGGTGTCATAATCGTCGGGGTGACCGTGGAATCGTGAATGTCGTCAAGCTGGGAAAGCGATGCTGCAAGCGGAAGCATCTAACTCGACCCCCAGATTAGGCTTGGGAAAAGAGCGTTCCTCTCCTGCCAGCTGGGCGAGTGTTGTGCATACGCTAGGCGGCGTCGGTCCCGACCTTGAGCCTTCGACGCGATCCATCGTCACAGCCAGTTTGTCCGTAGGAGCTGCAGGCTGGGGTATAAGTTGAAAAGGACCTACCCTCAGTCGCTCTCTTCACTTCAGCAAGAGCTGCCTGTTCTGCCTTGGTGTCGTCGCCCTGAGGGGGTGCTGAAGCCGCAGCTGGAGCCGGAGTCGGAGATGAGGCGGGAGCTGGGGCCGCCGGCACATTGTCTGTCGCGGGAGCAGCTTCAGTCTTCGCGGGCTCGGGAGCAGGCTCAGAGATGGGCTCGGGGGCGGTAGCGGGGGCTGGCTGAGCAGGTGCCGTCTCGGTGGGCTTCGCGGCGGAGGCAGACGCAGGCGTAGACGCAGAGGCAGATGCGCCAGTAGCAGCGGCGGGCTTGGCCTCGTCCTTGGCCTCGTGCTTCTTCTTCCTGCCGAAGACGTTTTTGAAGACCGTCTTAGCCTTGTCGATCGCGTCGAGGGCTTTTTGGCGTCGAGGCATGTTAGATAAGTATGACGTGGATCAGATGCGCGAAAGACTTGGCGGATAGAGGGAAAGCGGATGGAGATGGAGATGGTGCTAGGGAGGGCGTTGTCGACGTGGTGTGGATTTGGGTGTAGTGGAGGAGAGAGGGAGGGCGCGTCGCGAGTTGCGGCTAGAGATTAACATTGCAATTTGCAGGGGCAACTGGTGGTGAAGTGAAGTAAGGTGAATTGAGGTGAAGCGAGGTGAAGCGAGGTAAAGCGAGGTGAAGTGAAGAGAAGTGGTGAGTGAAGTCAACCTGTACTCACGAACTCCAGGCATAATGTCGGCAAAGCCCAGCAGCAAGCTCTGGCGGGCGGGTCGATGGTCACTGTTCACGATTCACTGCTATGGCGAAACCGACACGCACAAGTGATGCAAAGGATAACAAAGAAAGCACGACAGAAAGAAGGAGCGTGGGTGCAGTTAAAGCGCGCGAGGCAGGAAGGGGTCTCGAGGAAGCTGCGATACCGTGTCCGCCAAGCCAGCCAATCAGCAATGGACGAGCTCACCCGACAACATGCACGGCGGGCTATCTGCCCAAAATAGCGGCCGATGCGCTGCATTGCATGCAGCTGTGCTCGAACTTCGAGGCTTGTGTCTCAGGTTGCACCCTAGTGCCTCATTGGCGCAGGCATTACGACGAGCACTGCCATGTCCGACCCACATGGACACGCAACGGCTATGAATACCATCTTGGTAGGTAGTGATGTGCATTCCCAATCTACACACTCGCCCTTGGACATGCGTAAGCCGCTAGTAGGCAGATAGATTGACTGCTGACCACTGGATACTCCGATACTCCGCCCCATGCAGCCGTCCCTCGTTAGTCGTCAATCGCCAGCATCATCGTGCTCGAAGACCAGCTTCATAAGTCTAGCTCTGCGGCTTCCTGTCCGCCCATGGAGCCCGAGTGCCTGGAATCGTGCCCTGACTCGTCGAAGACGAAGCGGTTCCTCCCGGCTTAGCCAAGGGCGCAGCCGTGCCTCCTGGCGGGGGTAGCGGCGTGGAAGATGCCCACGGTGGTTTGGTTGGCTGGTTCGGGCCACCAGCAACAGCAGGGCCTTGTGTTTGCGAAGGGGTACGCGACGAAGCCCACGGTGCTGCGGTACCCCTCATGGGAGCTTTCGTACCGATATCTGCCAATGGATCTCGCAGCGCCGGCTGCGGTCTTGTTGAGGCTGCGCCCGACTTTGGTTGACTGGACGTATGTATGCTGACTTGAATCTCTTGGGCGGCGGGATCTCTCTCCCATGCGAACAGCGAGCCAAAAGGGAAATGCTGCACGACGGGGAGTTTGGACAGCACTTCCGCGTTGTACATCTTCAACATGCCCTGCCACAGGGTTAGAGCAACATGGTACGGCGCAGGGTCACTTACTTTGTTGATTTTAGCCCAACCTGCCTTGACGCCGGATATGTCAAACAAGATGGGGCTGTGTTCCCAGAACGGCCCCTTTTTAACATCGTAGATGAATCCAATAGCGCTGAAATACATATTGCGATTCCGTTCTCGCTCGACGGCATTCTTCTTTGCGACATCTCCGGGGTGGGGCGCATTCTGTAAAGACCCTTCCGTCGCGAGCTCAGACGGTGACGAGATCGCGGGACAAAATTGCGCAGAGCCGAAGATGTAAGGAAGGAACGAGTGGTCATCTAAGCCCCAGACGCCGTGAGACCCCGCAGGCTCGAGTGTATACGTCAAAATGAGACGCCGTATAAGTTGAAGATACCTGTGCATGCATGTCAGCAGCTGTTCTTTGGCGCAAAGGGCGACCTACGGTTCAATGACTCCCAACACAATGGCCCGTTCTTGACTGCCATCCTTGTCCTCTGGAAACGCTCCCAGCTTCCACAGGCACCCAAGAAAAGCCAAAAAGCTCAGTTCGTGGCCAGTTCCATAATCTAGTCGCTGCGAGCTACCGAAGCTGCCGATCAGATAAGCTTCGAGCTCTTGCTTGGCCGTGACCTCGGACGAAGTGTTTGAAGAAAAGACTTCGGCAGGCAGATATTCATCCAGCAGGCCCGCTACACGCTCGTTCACGATTTCGGACCACTTTCTGAAGCTGATGTTTCCAAACCTTCGCGGACCAGTGTCTGGAGGTGCTTCGTCGATGATATTTTCCAACGCATCCAGAAGCTTGGCGAGCTTTTGGACCACCGGCGGAAACGACACATCCGGGTCCTGCAGAGTCCACTCTTTGACAATCTTCGCTCCCGTCCCCTCTTGCTCAATTCTGCGGGGAAGCATCGCTACGTTGAGCTGGAAGATGAAGGTCATGATGTCGGCATAGGCCTTGCTGGTGAGGAAGAAGGAGACGTCGTCGCCATCGTTGATGCGCTTGGCCGGTAGCTTGAATGTGTGACTTGCATTTCGATCCAGGACCTCCAGAGTGTAAGGAGGCGCATTTGTTTTGTCCATGTTGGGCGGTTGGAGAGGGCGGAAATACTCAGGTCGTGGTGTTTAAAGGACAGGCCGCAGTAAGAACGACCAATACAACGCCGCTAAGGAAAAATTTACACACATTCTGTCACTCTAGAATAAGTAATACAAACACTGTTAAAACGATAGTGCAACCGCTTACCGCGGGCGACTCCATCAACGACCTACGCCCTGCCCCGCCGGCCCGTGACAGCGCGCCAACCTCCCGATTAATTCACCGGCCACCAGCCCCGCATCGTCACACCCCGCAGTTCTCCGGCATGCATTCACCCCAGGTTCGAGCTAAATAGCATGTTTGTGAAAGTACACCGCTACGGAAGCGCATAGGTATGAGCGCAAGTGTGACTATGCGATGCGCAGCTTGGGCGGCTAACGCTGGCAGTCTTCCTCCGATCGGAACTCATTTCGAACGGCAGTCGTTCCTCTATTATTACATTCACTGTGCCCCCGATTAGCCCAAGTGAAAGTCGCGATGTCGACCTCAGACGATGAATTGGCCGAGGAACAGCTCTTTGCCGAATCTCAAGCGTCCGCGTCGAAAACCTCCCAGCAACTCGGCAACTTGGCGGTCAAGAGCGCAAGTCTCCTGAATGCCCACCGTCGCACGAACGACCCATCCGTCCCCTCGTCTTTGCCTTCTCGAACGAAGCACACACTCGAACGGAGCAGCTCCGTAGGCATGGGGCGCAAAGGCGGCGCCGGCAAGCTGCCGCGACCGAGCTGGTCGCGCGACGATCAGGCTGCGCGCAAGGTCTTCGCGAGACGGGGCGACCCATATGAGTTCCCTGCGTCGCCTGAGAAGGGACCCTTCAAGCTACCCGAGGTCGTCAACCACAAGCCCCTAAAAAGGGTGAAGAAGCGCGTTCCAAATGATGTCTTGCTAGAGGCAGAGGAGCCAGCACAACCCGCAGAGATACCGATTGTCCACGCTCCTGAAAATGAAGCGCAGCCGGAGTCTTCTCCCCCGCATACGTTCGATACGCCGCTCGACGACATGGTGGAAATGCAACCACAAACGGATAGGCAACCCGCTGGCGAGACGGCTGAAGTTGTTCAGGTAGACTTTGCAGAAATACCAGACTCTCAACCTCACACACGCAAGCAGCCAAAGCGCAAGGCGGCGATACAGCTACCGAGAAGACAGCGATCAGCGAATACGTCTAGGAGAGATGAAGTCGACGTAGCAGAGCAAGCAGTAAAACAAACCGTGCCGTCCAGGCGCACAGCTCGAAAACCCCAGCCCATACGTGCCCATCCCCAGGTTGTTATTCCTGCGCAGGATAAGCCGAGGCGAAAAACTGGCGCTAAGACAAGATCAAAAGCAACCTCTTCGCATGAAGAGGAAGAACCGATCCATCTGCAGGATGAGAATGCCGATACCGGAGAGCACGCCGAAGCTGGTAACCAACAGGAACTAGAGCAGCCATTTGAGCAGGCACATGAAGAAGATCCGGCGCCGGAGCCAAAGCAGCATAAACGCGGCAGGAGTACAAGGTCAAAAGCAACAAAGAGAACAGATCGTACACCGGCTGTATCGAACCAGGAAACCAATGTCCCTGAGCCCACTGGCCCTGTCAGGCAGACGCGATCAAAGGCTAAGAGTGCACCATCTTCCCTCGTAGTCCGCTCCAAACCTGTGCGCGCAAAAGATGTCTCCCAAGCATCTCTTTCGGATAATGAAAACCTTGACGATCAGGATCTAATCGAGGAGCTGAGTGAGGGCCAAGACGAAGACATGCCTGGAATAGGTTCCAAAATCGCAGACCCCGCGGAAGGGAACTTGGATCACAATGGGCAGGATGAACAGCGGGTTGATAGTGATGAAGATTACGAAGAGTATCCCGATATCGACAAGGTGTTCAAATACCTTGATACTGGAGAACGGAGCGGAAGCTGTCAAACTAGCGATGCTGAAGACATAATTCGGGCATGTGCGGTCGCTCGTGAGCTCGTCCTCGACCCTGACGTGACTCTACAAGATGTTTTCGACGCTTGTAGAGGCATCAAAGACACGCTCGCGGAGTATGGAGCGGACAGCGATGAGGAGCAACTGAGAGCACTGAAGATCGATGCATACGGCTACGTAATTCGACACATCGTGCGCTATTTGGAAGTGCTGTACGACTGGCTTAAGCAACAATACGGTGACCTAACCAAATCCTTAGATGCCATGCGGATTCTCTCACCCTTCCTCCGCGAAATCGTCTCGTTCAGGGATATGATTGCGTCCTGGAAAATCAAATTGACTTCCCGATATAAGAATGATCGCTTCGTCAGAGACGTCGAATACCAAGTCATTGCCCCCCTTCGAAAGGTCAGCGAAGCGTACTGTGCGATCCTACGTGGACTTAAGGAAGCGGCCCAGAAGAAATACGCCCATGAGGAGGCTGAGCGGAAGCAACGCGAAAAGGTCGAGGCTGCCAGGCGACAGCAAGAATTGGAAGCAGACAAAACTAAGAGATTAAATCGCTGGGTCGATCTACATGTCTGCCGACTACAAGCGGAGCCTGACATTTGTCGACGCGAGCTGCTCAGCTTCAGGCAAGACTACTTTGACTCGCAGATGGACAGCCTGGAAGAACGAGACGCAAATGGTGATGCCTTTGAACGTGTGGATGTCTTCCGGAAGCGTGACTCACCACCAGCACGTCACTCTTATTTCGGCGTAGACAAAGATTGGACGGACGAGCAATTGTCAGCTTTGATTGATGGACTGAATGAATTTGCGGGTAGGTCACCGTTTCTCTCTAGATATATGTTACTGACGTCGTCAGGGCCCTACGTCTTTCATGACATATTCCAGAAATATTGTCGTCCTAAAGGCCCCTTGCGACAGTTTGGTGTCCCTGAAATCACAGCACGAGCAGCATATATCAAGTCACAGTCATTGAAGAGATATGAAGAGCAGGGTTGGGAAGTTCCTCAATGGATCAAGAAAATACCGGTGTTGCCTTGATGAATCACCATAATAAAGCTTTTTGTCAGATCTGCATGTTGAAATGATCCTACCGCGGCGCTTTGGACGCTCTTACTACGTTTATGAGCGGCGATATCTGTTGCTTACGTTTGTAACTTCTCATTTTACTCTGTTCCCAATTCATGATACTCAGCTTTCCCTATGACTTGTCGAATTAGTGGGAGGACTTTAACACAGTTGGAAGCTCCACAACAAAAATGCAAAGAAAAGCTTGTCAAATTACCGAATGGTTGGTCGGAAAAAGCCCAGTCCTTTTCGTCCTTTCACCGCCCGTCAGTTTTCCACGTTACACAGTGTCACCCGGGAGACATTGTAGCTTTCACCTCCGACGCCGTAGCAATCTCCCGGTCGATACCAAACGTCCGTGCACACCGCCTTCACTCTCGACCGCCGCGCCCGTTTGCTCGCCGCACGTCGCTTTTCCTCTCTCCCCGCACCTACTTCTTCCCGACACCCTCGACCCAACTCAACTCTACCCACAACACCGCGACGCGAAACACGTCGTAAACATGGTTTCCCCAAACTACGGTAAGTTGACCAACGCCAACCTCAAGACGCTCCTCGAGCTCCGTGGCCTGGAGACAGGCGGCACCAAGGTGCAGATGGTGTCGCGCTTGGTGATGCAGGACGCAGAGCAGGAGGCCGCGAACAAGGCTACCAAGGCTGCGGTCCAGGCCACCTCCACGGGTGCCGGTTCCAGCTCAGGCGGTGCTACGGCACCGGCCCAAAACAAAGGTACGTCTGGCGAACTTTCCAGCACTGAGAGGTCGAGGCGTTTGCGGAAGGAGCGTTTGAGGAGGGCGCCTGCTTCGGGCAGTATGAGAGTGGGTGGCCAGGTGCAGGGCGAGGACTCGGGTGAGCCTGAGGGAGAGGACGAGATGGATTCCGAGGCCTACGTCATGGAGCTCATGGCTGGTGGTGGTGGTGTTCTTGCGCCGGGCAAGACTGGTCGCGCGACTGGTGGTGAGCATGTGGAGGCCCAGACTGGCTCCTCGAGCGGTAAGTGCCTACGGCATACGTCTGTCTGAGTTTACTGATTATCATCCTCGCGTCTAGGCATCATCGTCAACATGACGCCTGCCGACCCTCCGGTCCGTAGCCGCCGCACCCGCTGGGAGGAGCCGTTGAACGAGTTCGAAAACTGCAAACACACCGGTGACATGGGCACGATCACTCCGGTCACCAACACAACAAACAACGACGATGCAGCTCCGCACCCTGGCCCCCGCACTCGCTGGGGCCCGGACCTCCCACTCCCACCTCCAGCAATGCACACAAACGACGATGCCATCGACGCAGAGACGTCCTCTAACGCGTCCACCATTCGTGCTTCCAGCCCTGTCCACACCAAAGACGTGGCCACGAATACCAACGCCAACTCCGCGTCCCAGCTCGACCAGGAAGTCCAAGCCCTCGTCGCCGCCCATCTCCAACTCCACCCGATGCAGGCCGCAGACAACCCGCACGACGCCCGCACCGCCTTCAAGGTCATCACCACCGCATTCCTCCTCGGCATGATCTCCATCTTCATCATCAACCCGGGCACGTTCGGCGAGTGCATCGACAGCGTCATCGCGTTCCTCCGCGACCCCGTCGGCACCATCTTCGAGAGCATCTTCGGCCCCGCCGATTGGGCCTAGGCTCGTCGCGCATGCAGGTACGTTTTTCCGAGTTCGTAAACGCTGTCCTGGGGTAACACGCGGCTGACATAGCAGAGTGCCGGAATGAGTTTTTTCTCGTGTGGAAAGGGTAGCTGGGGGTGAGACGGGGGAGTTTTCAAGGGATGCATGGATAGAGTTTGTGTGTGCGGAGGGTGGCTTGGTGAAGTGGCTACTCTATATGGAATGAATGCAATGGGTTTCTGGATGTGTGTTCTTCTGTGCTTGTGGGGGGGCTTGGATTACGTATCTGGGGGTAACTCTGATTTTCCTGGTCGTTTCCTCCGTCCTACAACCACATCCTCGCCCATTATCACCTTATGTGTGGGATGAGTCAACAAGCGATATACCTCCCGAGCCGTCTTCTCACATGGAACTCGCTGAATCGCCTAAGCTCTGTTTTTTTGCTCTCTCTGGCACCTTGCACACTTTCCCACTTCAGCGTGGCAATACGTTAACAACGTCGAAGGGTCTCTTACAAACTCGTCGTCCTGCATTTTTTGCGATAGCGTCGCGCATCATCTCCGCGAAAAGAGGATCTTCTCGTAAGAAATGAACGACGCAGTGATCCCAACCAAGCTTATACCGTAATCTAGGCCCCGCCATGAGGCCCGGGGGGAGCCCCGCATGGGACCTCTACATGAGAAGGGGGTGCGTGCGTGGGATGATAGGTCTGGGTGAGGATTTTACCGGGCAGAGCGACGCTGGTTGAGTGGTCAGTATCAATAGATGCATCATCGAGTTCGACGGCGTTCGGACCCGTCGGGGGGATAGTGGATAGATTCGGTTGTTGTAAATATTTTAGATGCTTGGGTGTACGCTGCAGGAATAAGACTGTTGATGCGAAGCATACATAACATGAGGAACATGCCCGTCTGCCAAATATGCATACTCATCGCCCCAGGTTTGCCGAGCTCAATCTCAGCTTCAGCTTCCGGGAGTTTCTCGAAAACAGGAGGATAATCGACAAAGCATGGGGAGGCAGTCTTTCCCTTCTACATCCATCAGAAGAAAGTTAGCAAAGAAGCTCAAATCAAATCACTGCGACAACATCCGGACTTGGCATGCCTGGTAACACAATATCAGGACCCCAGGAAAGAAAATAAGTCACACCATACCTCCAAACCATCCGGTCCCTCGCAATACCCCTTCTCCGCCGTCCAACCACCCATCTCATAACCCCCCGCCGCACCCCCCAAACCCCCAAACAGCTAGTACACCGTCGCAGGACCAGTCACTATCGCAATGAGCGCAGCCAGCTTCTGACCTGGGTTCGAAAAAAAGGCAATGTCCACCGAGCACAAGGCGCGGCGTCCAGCTAGCTGTGCATCTAAAGAGGGGATGGTCGGCTGCGACGCGCTTGAATACTGCCGTCGGCTCGAAGACTGTGATGGATTCGGAGCCTGAGCCAGCGCCGCGTTACAGTCATCTAGAGCTTTAGGAGATAGCGCTGGGATCTGAGGTGTTGCTAGACTGGCTGTAGACTGGGACGGACGAGGTGTATCCAGTACAGGACTGGGAGGGTGCGATGCGAGATTGCCCAGTGGAATAGGCTGCTTTGAATGTTGACGCGAAGGTAAGCATGACTATAACCGGAAGCTAAAACCGTCTACACAGTGTGATTTGGTGGTGGCGTTCTAACCAAGTAGTGGAGGGTCGGTAGGAGCAACCCAATCCTAACACATGGGGCCCTGGTGACACCTCCATCAGCCCCCGCGTGTTTATGTGCGGTCCACGGGTGGCTGAGCAGATCGGCACAAGGCTACCCCCACGAAGGAATTCGCGTCCGATGCAAGGCCCGACTCGCAGTACCTAAAATACAGCAAAATACTTACATAGTCTCAAGTATTATCCAAGATAAATCACCTACATAGAATAGGACTACAAGATTGCGATTGTGACCTCTTCTTGTACACGATGATCAAGACTCAAAATCATGTATTTACCAAGTATAAAGAGGGGAGCAACGACCCAAAATACCAGCCCCCAAAACGCCACAAAGCAGACGTCCACCCACAATATCAATTTGGCCCAAAGTCCTCGCGCGCAAATCATATCATCCGAAAACACCTCGCTTGCTTGTACGAAAACCGAAAAAAAAAGACATAAAAAGCGTAACCGAACCGGAATAGCGGTTAACGCATCACCAAAAGAAAAAGCTCACGATACCGTGCCCTGACGATCCATCTCCTTGCCCTTTGGCGCACTGCCAACGAGTTGCGCCCGCTGTGCCAGCGCCGATTCCAGATTCCCCCGCGTTCTCAATGGGCTCGTAGCATCGGCCGCACTGTCGTCAACATCAAGCTCCTTCTCCTTGCGCGGCACACTGATGATGGAAGAGCGATCATCCCCGTCACTTTTCTTGCGCTCACCGTGGCCGTTCTGCACTTCGATTGTGACTTCGGTGTCCTTGGAGTACACACGCAGACCAAGCACACACACGGCGTTCCAGGGGTCGCGCTCGAATTCGTCTTCTTCATCTTCGTAGGCGTATCGGCTGCGGTAGCGAGTCTGCTCGAGGAAGCGGGGAAGCTCTTCGTTGTCCGATGGCTCGAAGTCGGAGTCGCACGAGTCGGGACCATCGAGCTCGGAATCCCAGGACGAATAATCGGACATTTCAGAAGGGGAATACACGCCGTGACGGGCGCGGTGAGAAGCGACGCTAGCGCCCCGGCTGCGAGGCAGAGAAATGCCAGGGCGTATACCTGGGATAGGAGAGAGGGTGGCTCGCCGAGTTTGAGCAGGAGATGGTAGAGTGGGTCGGCGATCGAGACGTGGGCTGTAAGGCCGTTGTGAAGGGGTACCCGGATGGAACTCTTCGGACATTGGAGTGGGAACTGCTGAGTCGGTTTGGCCACCTTCGTTGTAGCCGTCTCGGCCGTTGTAGCCGTCACGCCCGTTGTATCCGTCGCGGCCATTGTATCCATCACGGCCTTGATATGAATCGGCATTGTAGCCTGGCACCATGTCAGCAAGTATCTCAAAGAGGCCGAGGCATTCGGAAGTGGACTTCACGTACCACCGCGGCCTTCAAAGCCAGCAGCATTCTGGTTGTATCCTCCTCTGCCTTCAAAGCCAGCGGCATTCTGGTTGTATCCTCCTCTGCCTTCAAAGCCAGCAGCATTCTGGTTATATCCACCTCGGCCACCATAACCCCGGCTGGGGCTGGATGACCGCGGGCTCTGGCCACTCTGCCCTGCTTGAGCTAGAGCTTCAGCCATGCTCGATCCTTGGCCAGCGTCGCGGTTGTCTAGTAGTCGCGTTAGCACAAATTCATACGTGTTGGTGGCTTTAGGTTAATGCTTACAGCCTCCACGACCCTGCAAAGCTCCTGGGAGAGCTGCATTATACCCATCCCGCCCCCGATTGTATCCACCTCGACCGCCAAATCCACCATTCGGGCTTGATGATCGCTGGCGGGCCATGTCGGCACCACCAGCGCTAGCAGCTCTTGTGTGACGTACCACATCGGGATGCATTGGCTTAGTCTCTGCCTCGGCGTCTGATGGGCGACCATCGTCCCCAACGTTGATACCCAGCCCAGCGAGATCCTCCATTTTCTTCTCCACTTCGCGGAGCTCGCTGGTCCTGGGCTTCCTCTGCGAGTTCTTTGCAGCCTTTTTCTGCTCTCGCAATTTCGCCTTTCTGCGGAGTTTCTGGCGCTGCTCGTAAGAATGCTTCATCTGCGCTTTCTTGCGTTCGATCTTTTGCTCGCGCTCGCGTACAAGCTTCTCCTTCTCTTGCTCCCGGAACTGGCCCTTGGCATGGGCAAGATCATACGACAGCCCGATAGAGAGAAGTTTCTCGCGCCGCTTGTTGCAATTCAAGCGTATGATTTCCTCAGGCGTGGGGTTATCGAGTCTCGTAGCTTTGACCTTGAAGAGAACAGTGTAGTTTCCCGCTTCCAGGTCCAACTCCATGGATACGGAGCGCTTCATGAAGTAGGCAGTATTGCTGCGCACGATATAGTCCTCTTCATCGTCTTTGTGGAGGCGGAACTGTAAGTTGAACTCGTACTGGCCCTGAAGACCTTCGAAATAACGATCATCCAACTGGCTAAGTACAATGACGACGGGACTAGGCTTGGAAAGGTGAATTTTGAACTTGGTGTCTAAATAATCGACCGACCAAGGAACGTTGACGCTCGTCCACTGCTGGGAAACTGTCCACTCAGGCCCGAAGAGACGTGTTCGGTCGAAGTGCTGGTAGTGACGCAGCAAGTCTTGGTAAGATATCCAGAAAACGCCGTCGTCGCCAAATTTGTGATTGAGCTTTTGCATCCACTCAGGCGTCCATTCCTCGGAGCCATCGCTCCAGCGGCCTGTCCACTCGGTGCGACCCCAGGGATTGCGAAGTTTGAGAAGCCGGTGTCCGTCGATCTCGCGGGCCTCCATGATAGAGTATGCATGCTTCTCTTGGATACCTTTCCTTTGGCCGTAGATGCCGCCCATCTGACCACAACCGAAGAGGAACGTCTTGTTGACGTTGAGAAGTTCTTCGCGCCAGAACTTGTCCTTGTCGAGGATGTCGGTTGCGAAGACCTCTGAGGTGACGCCTCCGGTCAAGTCTTCGATACCCTCACCGACGAAGCCGCCATCGATGGCAGAGTAATCTCCATGCGCCTTTGCATATGCCTTTTCGAGGAGGGGCAGCCATGTCTCGTTTGCGTCGCTGCACTGTGCGAAGTACAAGGCACGAGAGCCTGTCTGCATCACTGTGCGATATTCATCCTCTGGGCTTTTCCGGTTCTGCAGCTCCAGCCATTGATGTCGACCAAGCGTGGCTTCATCGAAGTCCTCCTTGATCAGATATAGCTTGTCGTCGATGACTTCGGAGATCCATTCACCATCTGTGCGACGTCAGCGTCTAATGCAGCTCGCGCATCCTTGCGGTCCTACCTCTGTGGAACACGAAGCCGTACACGCCGACCTGTTCGTCGCGCGCAACGCAAACCTTCTGGATCAATTCCTCCTTGTTGCTTATCGTCGCCAGCGCTGACATGAACCAGCAGTCGCCATCGTTTCCTTGGCGGACGTCGTTTGCGGTTGCGCCTTCGATGAAGAATTGGGGCTTGACGAAGATGTCCTGGGTCGTATTAGCAAAGCGTTGGGCGACGCAACGTGTACAGTCTCGTACCTCTATCCGCTTGACCGACATGGGCTGGAAAGTGGTCCTGTCTTCGGTGAGTGCAGTGAGGCAATCTGGTGGAATGTCGGGGAATTGCTGCGACCGCTTGAAGTCTGCTTCGATGTCGAAGTGCGGATCTCGGTATTTCTGATTCAGCCTCCTGCACTCTTTGACGATCTTGGACACCTTCTTCCGGCATGCATCGACTGCCTCTTGGTAGTCGGCCACGGCATTCTGGCCTGGGATGGATCCTCGGGGCGCATAGGCGGCAGCGCGCTTCGCATACAAGTTATCTGGCAAAACAGTGAACACCTTGCCGGGGTGCTTGGTGGTGAATTTGTCCCAGAATTGATCGATGCTCTTCTGCGGAGGCTGCTTCTTCACCTGCAGACGGGGCCGGACGGGAGCAGGGGTTTCGTTGGCCATGCTGGGAGCTTTTGACTGGGGTCTGGTGATGTTTACCATGTCGATGTGGGAGGTTTGCGAGTCCATGGTCAGTCGTCTGCCTGGCTGAAGGAGCCTAGGAACAGAGCAGAAGGGGGGGATTGAATGGCGTCCATTGGGGGCTCCAAGCACGTTAATAAACGATTGCAGTCGCGTTGTACATTCCACGGGACTCAGCCGCAGGATGGTGTATTTTCAGCAACTGGCCGAGATGCTAGTGGGGCGGTCAGAGACGGGGTGTCCTCGGCTCTTCCGCCAAAATGCCCGCTCGCATGGCCTGCGACGACGAATCAGCACCCGGGCACCCGAAAAGAAAAGGGCGGACAGGCAGACAAGGCCCCGGAGCATGCCAGCCGTACACGCCGTCGCCCAGGTGGAGGCGTGCAGGGAGCGTTCCAGCGGCAGAGAGCAGCCGAGCCAAGGGCGGAGCCTCTCGTTCGCTGGGCGCCATGTCGGGGCGGCCTTTGGGACGGCCTTTGGGGGGGGGACGCTAGCCGGACTGGGTTGGGACGACTGCCAGCCTGACCGACTTCTGGTGCTATCAAGCCAACGAACTGGAGGTGAAGGCTGCTGCAGACGACGATGCATTGCAGAGTAGCCGTGTATCGCATGCAATCCTCGACAGATTCCCCACTGTACTGTACGTCGCCGTCCGTAGACACAGCCGTTGGCAAAAGCCTGATACCTTTGACCTTCGCTGTGCGAGTACACACAGTCATGTTGAAGCCGTAGATAGGGCGTAGTATGCCGTGTGTGCTTCGCTTCCAGAGCCCATGTGCCTGATGTTTGAACGAGTCCTGGCCGTGACCACTGCGGCTCTGGCTGCTCGTTGGCAGATGGATCATGGAGCTGACGAACCCATCTTGGCTCCCGTCTGCGTACGACCCTGCTCTCAGAATGTCTCACCGATTACCCAGCGCCGGGTCCGTACGCGTCCCAACCAAAAGCGTCCCTGCATAAATCGACATCATCCGGCTAGGGTGAGGACATCTGAGCTGACCACCATGCGAGCCATCGTCTCCGATTCGATTCAACATGCCCTAGTTATGACACACAGGTGCACGCTCCCTGATTATGGTTAGGACTGGTTCCGATGGGAAATGACAAGAACAGCCCAACATTCGGGGAGCGAGCTAGGGGCCGCATGCAGACCGCTCGTGCAACACCATATGCAATTCATCCACGACGTTTGCAGCCTTGTGCAGGCAAGAGTAGTCGGCGAGGCTGCAAGGCCGAGGTGGGATGGAGAGGAGCGGTGAAGCCGAGAAGGCTAGATTGCGACGTTGCATCCAATCAAATAGTAACCACGGGCCCTAAGCGAGCACTAAGCGAGGGTGGGATGCTACGTCATCGCACCTTCTCATCTTCATCCCCCACCATGCACACTCAACACCATCACATGTTATGCTCTCGTCTCTCATGCCATTATTTCACAGCCCTTCGCCTCATCGCAGCCGCTGCGTCATCGTAGGTCCGTCGTATGCTCCACCATGCGCATCCGTTTGGCAACCCCGCACCTGTCCTGAGGCCTTTCCACCGTCATCTTTCCGTCGTTTCCTTCAGTAGCCCCGGCTTGCAGCAGAGTCCTTGTCACAATACGTACGCACTTCTCCTCGGTGCCTTTTCTCCGCGTAGTCTGCACTCCTCGCACTTTGTCAGGACCATCAGGTAGTATCTGGCCTTCAAACCCTCGTTCCTTCTCCCACCGGCCGACCAGCTTCTCCACACACTCATTGGCAGCAAACAAGCTCGCGAATGAACTATGGACTTCCATCTTCTTGATATAGCGTTCCTCATTTCCATGTCTGTCCGTTCGACCATCCGGTGTGTCTACCACGACAATGTACAGGAGCTTCGTCAGGTTCCAGAGAACGCTTCGGTAGCAGTCCTTGATATACGGCTGTGTATCTTGCCCTTTTCGGTGACCCATGAAGGGCTAGGATAAGGAGGAATATGACATCCTCTTGCTTCGCTCTCTCTCCGGAAGCTCTGTCGCGCGGCTTGATCAACTCTTGGGCCCGGGCCATGTTATCGGGTTTCGCGAGAAGCTCCACAGTGTAGCAGTCGGTCATGTGGTTGTTCGCGTCCGCCTTCCTGCAAGCCTTGTCGCAATAGCGGCGGCCTTTGCACTTGCAGAGGATCAAGCCACTCTCGTCAGCACCCATACACGCGCGCACCATGCGCACTTGATGCGTACCGTCTTCCGCATTTGACGGGGGTAAGGTTGATTTGGTTTTAGACGAGGTTGTCGCAGGAGATATTTAACGGGCCAATTCATCGCCTGGGATTACTTAAGAAGCGCGTTGTAAGTGTAGGTGAGCGTCTAACTGTGTGAAAGAGCGACTCGTACTCACGCGACGCCAAGACTCACGGTGCACTACAAAAATCCCCAGCGGAAATGTTCATAGCATCGACCGCCCGAGGGAATGATTGGCCAGGTGAAATCCTTTGGACCTTGTCCCTTCTTCTGCCTAACGCAACAAGATTTTTCACGCGATCGCCATACCGCGCTGAAACCCTGCAGCAGCCTAGGCTAGTGGCTCACCGACACGCTATGTCGGACCGTTCCTATCCGTCTACAGTTTCAAGGGACTAAAGCGGAAACACGTCTGAGAGAGGAGTGCTGATGATAATATCAATGCTTTCGACAAACTATCGTAGATCATCCCGAATTTGTCACTCTGCTTTGCTAATCATTCCATAGATACGCCGAACACGCAATAGACTGCATGCACCAAATCAGTCTCCAACGTAGCTGCCATGCATCATAACAATTTTCACGGATGCCTTCATGAATCCAACCACAAGCTAAAGCGCTCGAAATCCCATCAAACGTCTCACTTAGTGCCAACCACGTCCCCATTCTTGACCTCAACGGAAACCAAAGTTTACCCAGCCCGGCACCTCCTTCTTGCAGAACCCGGCCACTTCCACCCCAGCAGCCGCCCACTGCTCACTCAATTCCCTCCCATCTGCCCCCATCACCACGTCCACCGTCCACTTTCCTGCCTCCACCACCGCATTGTTCATGCTGCAAAGCCTCTGCGGACTTGCGCGGATTAGACTCGTTGCCTGGCGTGTCGTCCAAGGGAGGATTGGTTCCAGTATCGGGGAGAGGATCCCAAGCAACTTCCGAAGACAGGCGATGAGCCATGTCCCCGGGTCGCTAGACGACGCGTCGTAGACAAGCGCATTGATCTGGAGAATGGCGGCGCGGGTGGCGACGTGCCCGAGGTCCATTGTGCACCGGACAAATTCGAAAGTCGATTCTTTGTACAATACGGCGAGGACGATGGCTATGATGACGGCGTTGCGAACATGGCGGGTGATAGTGCCGAACATTTTGGCTTTTGCCTGTCCTGAAGGCTGGTCGAATTTCTGGTTGAGGGTTGCGCGGGCATGGTCGGGCGATGAGGGAGCATATCGGAGAAGAGGGTCGTTATATAGACCCGGGAAGCGGGCTGGTAGGGGGAAGGAGGGAGCGGGGTGTTTTGGAAAGAGGCGGTGCAGATCGATACGTGCAGTGTGAAAGCTTGTTGCTTTCTTTCATACACGTTGTTCTAGCGATGCATGCGTTGTTGCCTCATTCCACTGCAAGAGCCGCACTGTAGAGTGGACATGATAACGAGGATGACGTAACACATGTGACTTGAGCATTCACCAAACGCTGATGTAACTACCTTCCACCCACTTGTTTGCACCGAGAAAACGCGCGCCAACAACAAACACACAAACGCCCGTGTCACAAACTGCACCGTTGCCTCAAGCCCGCAAACCACAAAACCAAGCGTACCTCAACTCACGCACCTTAGCAATGGCTCGCCTCAGCGCTGAAAACTCCGCCAGGCCCAGCACACCGACGCCAAAATCCAACGAGAAGCAGAGCCGCTTCAAGCGGTTCTTGAAAGGCGGCCACTCACGCTCGACCCTCACTCCGGGAAGCGACAACGAGGAAGGAGCGACTATTGCGGGGCCGTCTGGTGGCCTGGCACTCAACCAAACCCGACTCTCGCAAGCATCTGACATCAAGGGCAAAAAGGCAATGGGTGCCCAAGATATCGCTCTTCAAGACGGAGGACTTACTCACGCTACTAACCTCGCCAAGCAGGGGGAGGACCAGTTGCGCGAGAAGGAAGTCGCCGACGCAAGGGCTGAGGCTTTGAGAGGGGCCGGCGAAGACTCAAGCTCCGAGGACTTTGGTGCGCCGTTTGTCGACACAAGCCTAGGTTTGGTCTTGCACCCTGCTCTCCGACCCCTTGTGCACCCTGAAGGTGAGATCCCCTCTATATTGTATACTAAGACCGATGCTAACATGTGCGATTGGTAGACAAAATCGTCGATGATACAAACCATCCAGTACTCGACAACGAAGCCCGGGAGAGAATGGTACAGGAGATGACAAGCGCCATCGACCTGCACGAATTCCGCTTCCACCGCGGCGGTCTCGCTGACGTCAACAACTCTTACGCTGACAACAACGCTCAACTCACTGCGGCAGACCGCATCCGCTCTAGAATCTTCGCCACCCTCGGTACTACTCCCCCTACGACCACACCGACCCCGAAGGTCGCCAAGCTCGGCTCGTACCGCATCCAGGAGGATTCAGTCGCTGCTTCTCTCCAGAAGATAATCTCCGCTCTGTATCTGACCTTCGTAGTCGTCGAGGCGATGAAGGGACCGCAGAGTTTCTTCATGGCAGCTTGGAAGTTTGCCGTGGTCTTGGGTGCATACGATGGCTTCCGGAGGCTCGTGGACTGGGATGAGGAGGATTCGTATGACGTGCTGCTTTCTCCGGCTAAGAAGGTGATGATGAAAGCGAAAGAGCAAGGTGTCTACTTGCTGGCAGCGTGCATAGAGGTCGTGACTCACGCCGTGGTCGCGGCACTGAAGGAGTTGGAGGATGGGGATCTTTGATTTGGGTAGGATACTTGGTCTGGAACATTTGGGAGTAGCTGCCGACCACTTTCGCTTCTGGTTATATGACACAAAAAGCAGACGATGATCAGCAGATTGATAGTAGCGGCCCTGGGGAGTCTTAAATAGGAGCGCCTATATTTCTACATGGGAATCAATCGATGCACAAAAATTTCTCGACCGTACCTTTTCTCCTGCGCAAGCAATATGCAATTCAGCTTTGAAGTCCCTATGAAGCTATCTATCTACAGCTACTGAGCTACAGAAAAAATGCCTGAGTACAGTCCGCCTTGGTATTGCTTATCCTGGGGTAAAACGCTGTACTAATCCTTTTGTTTTAGTCCTGTATCAATTACCTCTGTCTCCCGTGCATGGATATTCGTCCAAAAGCATGCGCCCACCACTCTACAGATCATGAACCTAAACGCATTCCAATCCAAATGCTGGTTACACAACACTTCTCACTCGAACTATATGTTTGTTTACTATTCTAATTCTCACATTCGATCGGCTGGCAAACCATCTCCCAGCACCACCTCACGGCGGACTCTCTTCATCTTGCTCCTACTGACCCGACTGCCCAATTCTCCGATACGGTGCGTCTAGAACACGGCGCCTATATTAGAATTTCCGTCGCCAACAGATGAAAACACAATCCAAACGTTCGAATTCTAGAAAGCGCTATTAGCGTTTTAGAAATGCCGGATTCTGATGGCAACTGTGGGTTTATTTTCCCCTCTGAATTCCAGCCAACTCGATCAATACCTTCATACTTGGCAACGTTACGGCCGTATAGCATCTCTGCATACACGCCTAACCTGCGACCAGGGTCGTTTGATATGCCCCGATTGACCATTGTTAAATCGCGGAGGTCACTGCCCAACGGAGCGCGACGTATTCAACAAAAAAAAAAAAAAGAGGACAATCAAGCCTCGGACGTCTCCGCAGCCCATCCGTTACGCGACGTTTCGCGGAGGCCGCCTCATTGTCCGAGTGACATCGATCGCCGAACTAGCGTTTCCTTTCGGGCCGTCCGCGGGTACGTTGGTTTGGGTTTGGCGTCGATATGGGCATGAGATGGGTTTGGCGCATAATTCATATGTACCTTGGTAAGGACGAGCGAAGGCGGGCTTGTGGATAAGGGATGACCAGATCATAGGATTCAGGAAGCAGGATGGAAACGTGGCACGTGGACGGACACGCATTCGATAATGGTATCACGTGATTCAACATCGCGATGAGTAGAGTGTTAAGTTTTGTTGCTGGTTATGGGGGCACTGCGGGGTTTGTGGTGTTGATTTTTGTCAATATGGGGATGATTCGGGTAGTGTGTTGGTTGCCCTAAGTACATGCGTTGGCGCTACAAGTGCACTGGTTCAAGATGATTTGGGGATGATAATTTGAGAAGGTCGGAGCTTAGAAAGACGATATATTTTTTCTTTGGCCCTAATCGCTTCTCAGGTCTCTGATTAGAACTGCAATATTGGTTGGAGAACCCGAATTGGAAATTCAATCTTGCTAATTGGCGTGAAATTCACGACTAATAATAGTGTGAATCGGATTAGGCAACTGAGTGAGCGCCTAGTCCCACACCTTCGACCTCCAATTTAATCTTCACGCCCAATGTCCCCGGGTTTCTCCTTTTGAGATGAATACCGAGTGGTTAGGACGCTTGCGAGCTGTGATGTGCTGCTGGCTTTCGTAGCGAGGATTCTTGCGGCGAAGTATGGGATTGGTGTGGGTATGGATAGCTCGGCGAGCATTAACTATCAATCACCTTGCGCCCTTTTTGCACGAGGCATTTGCCCTCGTTCATACCTATTGAAAAAAACAAATCGGCGCCGCCCAACTCCTCACCAACTAACATGTTGGTCGTCACACTTGCCTCTACACGTTTATCAAGCTTCTGCACATCGAGCATGATGTCATCGCACGGGTGCGCTGCGCACCTCTACGACGAAAGGCTTGAAACCCGCGCCCCGAAACCTCGATCCAAGAGAGTGCCAAATCCAACACGTCTTCTAGACAAAGTGTCTTGAATATAGCCACGGCCACGAGAAGTCTTTGGACGCATGTCACTTCTCCCAAGAACAAGTTTACAAACATGTCATAATTAGATAACAACCATCTACCAAAAATATCTAGAACCAACAAAAGAGAAGAAAAAAAAATCAAAGAAAACCATCACCACCATACTACCCACCGCACCAGCTCGCCCTCTACGGTGCAACCAAAACCGGCGCCTCCGCCACATCCACCTCGGCAGCACCCGCCTTCGCCTTCTCCTTCGCCTTCTCCTCCGCCTTCTCCTTCACCTTCTCTCCCTCACCCCCCTCCATCTCCCCAACCACAAAATCCCTCATCCCCTCCAACGTAGTCCCCTTATCCATAAACATCAAAAACGGCACATCAACCCCCAAACTCTGATAAAACCACGTCCGAAACTCAGCCGCCAACATACTATCCATGCCAAACTTGACAAACGGCAGCCTAACATCCACATCCTCATACTTGATCAGCGTAAGATTGCCGAACCTGCGCCTGATAAAGTCGAGGAGCGCTTCTTGGAGCGACTGCCCGCCTTCGAGCGCTTGTGCGAGCGGCGCGGGGAGTCCCGAGGTGGACGTGTGACGCACGGCGTCGGATTGGCCGTCGAGGGCGCTGGCGAGGAGGTTGGCGCGCGGGTCGTCCAGCGTCGGGTTGGTGCCTTCGAAGCCTTTTTTGCGGAGCTCTTTGAGGCCCATGGGTTCGAGGCCTGTGAGGATGTGGCCCGTTGCGGCGTAGTCGTGGGGGTGGTGGATGCCTGAGATGTTGTTGGAGCTGAGGGCGATGTCGAGGATTTGGAGGAGCTCGTCTTGGTCGATGGCTTGGATGCCCTTGCGGAGGAGCAAGGCTTCGATCTCCGGGTTGTCGTGGAGGTATCCAGCTCCGGAAATCATACCGAGACCGACCGAGGTGGCGGGTAGGCCGAGCGAGCGGCGGTATCGCGCAAAGATGTCGAGGAAGTAGTTGCCGGAACAGTAGTTGCACTCGGTGGCCGTGCCGACACTGCCGGAGATGGAGGAGGTCATGAGGAAGAAGTCAAGGTTGGCGTCGCGTCCAGAGGCTCGCAGAGCGTTGTGTAGGTGCCATGTTCCTTGGACCTTGGGGTCGATACCAGTGTGCCACCATTCGTTAGGCATGGCGGTAAAGAGGGCTTCGTTCAGACCCATGGCAGCTTGCACGACACCGCCGATGTCACCGGTAGCTGCCTCTACAACAGCTGCGACGTCCTTCGCACTGCAGACATCGCCGCGCACAACGACAGCCTCGCCACCGGCGAGCTCGACATCGCGGACAAGAGCACGCGCGGCTGGCTTGTCGGTACCGGAGCGACCCAGGAAGGCGAACTTCTTCGCACCACGCTGCAACATCCTATAACAAGAATTGTTAGCATACATCTCCCTTGTATCATATATTCGGGACGGTAATTTACCAGCGCGTCAACGTACGCCCCAGTCCACCCAAGCATCCCACCATGACATAACTCTTATCAGCAGGGAAGCGCGTTCCATACTTCAGCGGCTGCACCGGGATCTCCGAGTCGGCGTTTTGAAGGTTGATAGCCACCTTACCCATGCGGTTACGGGAAGAGAAGAAGCGGAAAGCCGCCGTAGCATCAGCAATGTCAAAGACATTCAGAGTGTCAAAGCCAGCCAATTTACCAGAGCGGTACAAAGTCATAGTGTCTCGGAGCAGCTGGTTCCAAGTCGCGTTCAACTTCGGGTTCTCCGAGTTGTACAGATGCGCGAGATCGAAAGCGGTGAAAGTCGTGTTCTTCAAGAAGTGGTCCATCTCGAGACGACCGGCATTGGTAAGATCCATCTTGCCGATTTCGACGAAGCGGCCGCACTCCGCAACACTGCGCCACGTTGCGTGTAGCTGATCGCCAGTCAGGGAGTTCAGGACAACGTCGACACCGCGGCCGCCAGTTGCGCTGAGGATGCCCTCGAGGAACGAGTCATCGCGCGAGCTGAAGATGTTGGAAGGCTTGAGTCCGAATGTCTGAACCAAGTACTGCTTCTTCTCTTCGGTGGAAACAGTGGTGTACACTTCAGCGCCGGCCATTGTCGCGATTTGGATCGCGGCAATACCAACACCACCAGCACCGCAGTGAATGAGAACACTCTCTCCAGCTTGGAGCGCAGCCCGGTTCTGAAGTGCGTATAGCGCAGTAGCATAGACAACAGGCAGGGTTGCAGCCACATTCAGATCATCGCTATCCTCCAGTTTGTCGGCACACCATTCTGGCACCGTCTGGTATGTCTGGAAGTGCGAAGGGGCCATGACCACAACACGGTCCCCTGCGGCAAACTGAGTGACCTCAGAGCCGATTTCTTCGACAAAACCAGTGTACTCGTTGGATGAGGTTGCGTCCCTGACGTCAACCTTTCCTGCGAGAAGGTAGAAGTCCTTGGCATTAATACCGGCCGAGGCAACCTTGACTCGGATATGCGTTGACGGAATGTCAGTGGCAGGCTCCTGTTGTTTGTAGAAGAGCGTGTCGTATTGTCCGATGTTGGCAATGTCGAGGCGCACATTCCCGGCATCCTTGAGGGCCAGGTTCTGGAGGTGAAGACCTTGCTTCGACCTGAAAGCCGAGTTGAGGCCGTCGTCGGGTACGAAACGGCTCACGTTGGGGACATTGCCCTTCTGCGCAAACTCGAGATCGGGGTAGCGACTCTCTTGGTTAAGTACCGCCAGAAGGTTGCTGGTGGTGGCAGCAACGTCGGGCTCGGCAGTGTCGATATCGTAGGCGTAGAGTTTGAGTGACGGCTGCTCAAGGGAAAGAGCACGCGCAAGACCTGAAATGAGCGCGAAGTCGGGGCGCTCGCCCTTCGTGATGTTTCCGTTCGTGACCCAGACAATTGAGCCCGAGTTGTCTGTAAGAAGCTTGATCTGTAGCATGTCCGCGTCATTGATGCCGGCCAATAATGACTCTTTGGCCTCGGTGAGATTGAAGACAGTGGGCTTGGAAGATACCAACTCTTTGGTCAACTCGTGAAGTTGTACGCGGTGCACCTCGGCGCTTGACTTGCCAAGCAGCTCTGTCTCGAGCTGAGTGCCAAGCGCCGAACGACCATTGCGCTCTACGATCAGGTACTTCTGCTTCTTCGACGCTTCAGCCGACCGAGGCTTTCTAGCCACCACAACGGACGATGATCCAGAGTGGATGGGGTAGGCCTGGGAAGCAAGCTCGGCAGTGGTGAACACCTTGGTGGACGATGTAGGTACAAGTGCGAGCACCGTTCCATCGTCAGCAAGGAAGCTCTTGATCTTGTCACCATATTGCTTGAACCATGGGCCAGCCACAGGAACCAAGACAACATCGTATTCTTCGCCAGCCAAGTCCTTCGGCTCCGAGCGTTCGCTCGTCTGCAAATCAACGAGACCGCCGACCAGAGTACCATCGGCGGAGAAAGACGCGGTGGTGTAGTTGGAAGCCCTCTTGAATTCGAATTTGGATGCAAGCAGGTCTAGTGTGGCCAACGTGATGTCGTGGATGTCGTTGCCAAGTTCGAGAACGCGAACACGCGAGTTCTTGTGGATTGCGAGATCCAGGACGGCACCAAGTCGAATGATGCTGTCATCCTCAAGCGGAGAATCTGCCTCCTCCACGAATGTGTCCATATGATGTTGAACGTCGCTGACACCGAGAAAGCCCAGGCCGAAGAGATCTGGCTTCCACAGGTTACGCAACATGGGGTGACGCTCGCCAGCGGTGTCAATGGGAGCACCGGTGGAGTAAGGTGTAAGTTTCACTTGGTTCATCTGGATGACAACTTGGCCGGTAGCATCAACGATCTCAGACCCAGTCTCGGCAGATCCGAAACCTGTGCTTTGAGAATATGCGTTGATCTGCGAAGGCCCGCTCGTAGCAGTCTTCACCGTGATGGATCCGAACCTGGTCGGCACTTTAGCTTGTAGGTCTTTGGGAAGACCGTTCGTGGTTGCCACAATAGCAGTCTGCAGCATGGCATCGAGTGTGATGGGATGGATGGGGTACTGGGCCAGCTCATCACCGGACGCCGTGATCAATGGCACCTTCGCACCCGCGTAGGGCTCCGAGTTCATACTGGGGGTCAAGAACTCGGAGATAGGTTGGAAGGCCGGGCCATAGTTCAAGCCGTTCTTAACAAGCCTGTCATACCAGGTACGCTTCGCTGTGGGCTCGAGGCTGCCATCAGGAGCTTCGTACTTCGCCTGCAGGGTAACGTCATCGGTAGTGATAGATATGCTTCCTTTGGCGTGCGCAACAGATGCTCCGTTCTGGAACGTGGAGATGCTGAAGTCCCACCACTTGGTTGATGTTGCGGCATTGGTGATGGAGGATTTATGCAGCGAAGTGAACACTTCCATCTTTGCGGCTGCCTCAGTTGACAAAGCCAATGCATTCAAAACGTTGACGTTGGAGAAGTTGAAAGTAGGCTTCGCGTCCAGAGTAATGTCGGCAGCCCGCATGACAGCCTCCATGGCAGTCCCGATGTACGCGGCGGCAGGGAAGACAACCGTCTCTTCAAGCTTATGGTCCTCGAGCCATTTGATGTCTTGCACTAATAGGATGTTACGGAAGATCAAATCGTCGCCGTTTCCACCGGGCATCAGAGTACCAAGAAGCTCGTGGCGTGTGTGCTTTCGCATTCGGTACTCAAGACTAGGACGGCCTTCGTTCCAGAGCAACTCGGTGTACTGGAAGCGGTACCGAGGAAGATCGTTGACTACGCTGTAGGCTGCATTCCTAGCATTCAAGCCGTTGACACGCATCCAATCAATGGGGTATCCATGTAGCCATAGTTTAGCCGGGACACTGAGTGCGGTCTCAGTCCCCTCGGTGTTCCGCTTGATGGGTCCAAAGTACTGAACGTTGGATCCCGAGATACCCTCTTTCGCGAGACTTTGCTTGACGGGCAACTCCATAGACGTGTGGGGACCGAGCTCGATGAAAGTGTGCTGACCATCGGCATGAATCCTCTTGATGGCGTGCGCAAACCGGACCTGGCCCTCGAGATTGCTACGCCAGTAGCGACTGTCGAAGCCGGATGACTTGGGCTCGGCGGTTACAGAGGAGACAACAGTTGCGTCCTTAGTCATAGTAGAAGAGGGCCCAAGGGTCGGCAAAACCTCGTCCAGGAGACTCTGGTATTCTCCACCAACTTCCAGCATGTGGTGACTGTGGTAAGCTTGCCCTCCTGTCTTGAGCTTCCTCGCGAAGGTTCCATTTCCTTGCAGGGTAGCGAGGAGAGTGTCAATGGCGTCGTCGTCTCCAGAAATGGTCACACCTTCGGGTGAGTTGACACATGCCACGTGAAGCTTTCCTTGCAGTCCGCTCTCGTTAATCTTGTCGGCTGCAACCGCCTCGGGAAGTCCGGCGGCCATCATAGCTCCGATGCGCGTCTTCTTGGACACGCAGTATCCACGGTAGTACGCAATAACGATAGATTCGGCCGCCGAGAGATGACCAGCTGCGAATGCTGCTGCTATCTCACCAGAAGAGTGGCCAACGGTGGTGTTAGGCACGATACCCCAAGAAGCCAGGAGCTGAATAAGGGCGATCTGCACTGCAGTGCAGCATGGCTGCGAACGTTGCGGGGTGTTGATCAGATCGGGGTTCGCGGTGTTGAGAACGGCTTCCTTCAAAGTCCACGAGGGGGCGTGGGGGATACTTTGCAGAGCAGCGTCCATCTCGGCAAAGGCATCGGCGAAAGCAGGAAACTGGAACAGTTCCTTGCACATACCGGCCCATTGGGATCCTGGAGGCGCAGATTAGTAATCTATAGGCAGATGTATATAACCTATGTCCACGTACCTTGACCGGTGAAGACGAAAGCCAAGGGCTGGCTTGAGACAGTTGACGATGCGGTTCCCGTGACCAAGTCTTTTGAGGCGAAGGTTTCGCTGAGCGTTTGAGACGTTGACGCGAGCATGAACCCACGGTTTGAAAAGTTGGTGCGTCGGGAACCCAGCGTGTACGCTAGGTCCAGGATGTCTGTGTTCTTGAAGTCGAAGTCGATCAGATCTGACCTACGTGCCTCCAATGCTGCTGTTGTTGCGGCGGAGAGAGGGAGTACAATAGTAGATTGCGCTGCAGTCGTCATCTTCTCTTCTCTCAGGCGTGGGCTTTGCTCGAGAATAACGTGAGCGTTGGCTCCACCATATCCGAATGAGTTGATACCAGCACGTCGTACATCTCCCGCCTTACCAGGCCAGGCAACCAGCTCGGTGGGGATAGATATGCCCTTCTCGAAAGGCGCAAGCTTGGGGTTCAAGTTCTTCAGACCGTGCGTAGGAGGGATCTGGCCATGCTCAATCGCCATAGTGGCCTTGATAACACCCGCGATGCCGCTTGCAGCCTCGGAGTGACCAACATTAGACTTGACAGATCCAATAACGAGGCGGCTGTCCTCATCGCGATTGAAAACGCGGGAAAGACCTTCGACTTCAATGGCGTCTCCAACTTTGGTGCCTGTGCCGTGGCACTCGATGTAGGAGATGTCGTTTGGGGTCAACCCAGCCTTCGTCATCGCTTTGCGTACGACGGCTTCTTGCCCATCAGCGCTAGGAAGAGCAATACCTGCGGTTTTACCGTTTCTGGTACATATTAGACAGATGACTTCTCTGTGAGAACTGAGCGAGAACTTACGCGTTGATAGCAGATGCCCTGATGACACTGCGAATTGGGTCACCATCCCGAATAGCATCGCTCAGTCGCTTGACGTATAGCGCTCCAATACCTTCCGCGCGTCCATAGCCATCGGCAGAAGCATCGAAAGTGTGACATTCCGACGTAGGCGACAAGACACCAGCCTTCATGGTACCGATGTGCTGCTCAGCTGACTGAATAAGGTTGGCACCTGCTACAATGGCGGAATCGCACTCATAGCTCTCCAACGCAGCGCAGGCAACATGCAGGCAGTACAACGAGGAAGAGCACGCCGTGTCAATGACGAGACTGGGTCCCCTCAAGTTAAAAACGTGAGAGATACGGTTTCCAAGAATTGAAGTACCCATACCAGTCGAGTTGTAACGGGTCAGGTAGTCGGCATCGCGAGATTGCATGATCAGGTAGTCGAAAGTGAAGTTGCCGACGTAGACACCGGTGTTAGAGCCGGAAGCAGCATCGAGAGGCACACCTGCGTTCTCGAGGCACTCGAAGACCACCTCAAGAAGTTTCCTCTGCTGCGGGTCCATGTACGTGGCTTCCAAGTTGTTGATACCTACACAAAATCAGTAACTATAATGACAGTATTGAAATCTTAAACATACCAAAGAAGGAGTTTTCAAACTCTCGGGTGTCTTCGTTGAGGAAGTAGCCACCTTTCGTAATAACGCTTCCCGAGCGGTCGTTGCCTTGCGGATGGTAGAAGCCATCGATGTTAAACCGTGATTGCGGTACGCCACACTTGCCGGAGCGGGCGTTGGCGAGGAGGTCCCTTGTGTACAATTAGCTCGCGGCTGAGCATTGGCAGGAATGCCTACCAAAGCTTGCGCGGGGACGTAGAGTCTCCTGGCAAGCGGCATGCTACATTGTGTGTTAACATTACGAAGGCTTTGGTTGTAGAAGGGGGGAAACGGACCTAATCCACAGATAGCAATGGGTTCCTTGGACGCGGGGCCAGATGAAAGAGCCGCGTCCTTTGGTGTATCAGTAAGTCTAATGGGGGCCATTCTTGAAGAGGTCTATAGAAGCCAACAGAAAATGATAGCGGGAAATGTTGCTGAAGTTGAAGCAGCGTTATTAGATGGGGCAAACGTCTCGTAGGCGACACAGCAGTCCTCGGTATGAGTTGAGATAGCGAGGGGTGTAGCTGAAGTAGAACTATTGTTGCATCCAGAAACCTCCTTTTATTAGAACATTGTGGTGGCAAGACAGTTGCCAGCTTCCCGGTTCCCTAGATTCTATGCGGAAGAGACTCAATCCCGAAGAATGCCGTTGTGTCGGGCACTGCGACAGAATCGCCGACTCAGGGTACAAACACTCAATTCGCGTCACCGAGCGGATCATCAAGTGCGCAGAGAAACTCCCCGGCGAATGTTCCGGAAGCCGTCTTGTGGATCGTAAGTCATTGTCAAGCTACACGGCTACTCAGCTCCATCCCCCAACTTTCCGACCCTCAGACAAACACACGAAACCCCGTCACAATGGCAGCACGCGCGCCTTCTGTGCTCATCACAGGGTAAGTTGCTCCAAACTGCGAAGATGTTGACTAACCAACACAGTTGTGGTAATGGCGGCATCGGCCATGCGCTTGCGAACGAGTTCAAAACGAAGGGCTACTTGGTGATGACGACTCTGCTACCGCACGAAGAGAAGACGCACTTGACCGAGAACGGGATGTACGCATTCGTGGCTGATGTGACAAAAGATGGGGACCTGGAGCTACTGCGCAAACAAGTCGCTGAACTGACGGATGGTCGCTTGGATGTACTGGTGAACAACGCGTGAGTCCAGCCAGTCGTGGTCTGCCGCGACTAACACTGCACGTCATCTAGAGGAATATGCTATACCATGACGGCCGTCGACACGGACGTACGCATGGTGGAGAAGATGTTCGCGGTCAACGTTCTCGGCCCCATGCGCATGGTGGTCCATTTTCACAGGCTCCTGGTCGCAGCCAGTGGCAAAATCGTTAACATTGGTAGCGTAGGCGGTGTGGTGCCGTACGGTATATGCACCTGGTCGAATGCGTGCGAGTATTCTGCTGACGGAATAGTGTACGGAGCTAGTTATAATGCCTCCAAAGCTGCCCTGCATCATTGGGGCAATACGCTTAGGGTGGAGATGAAGCCGTTGGGGTAGGGGTTACCCGCGGGTCGGGTAGATGGCGCTCTAACACGATGCAGGGTCGATGTCGTTAACATTATATCGGGCGAGGTCAGAACCAACATCCTGAGGCACGACCAGGGTCGGAAGCTGCCTGCCGGCTCGCTGTACGCGCCCCTGGAGGCCGAGTTCGCAGGGCATGTGGACAGGACGCCTAGTGAGTGCCGTTTAGGCTGAGAAGGCTGGAGACGCAGGAAGAGGCGCTGACGGCGGCAGACACGACAACCCCGCAGGACTACGCAACAGCAGTGGTTGGCGAAGTGATCAAACGCAAGTCCCAGGCCTGGTTCTGGACGGGCGCGACGACGTCGATTGTGCGTTACGGCGACATGTTCCTGCCGCGCACCTACTGGGACGGGCTCTTTGTAAGTTGACGTGCTCCGGATTGATGAGAAGAGACCAGGCGGTAACCATGTCCAGACAAAGTGGTTCAACCTGAACAAACTGCGGGCTTAGTAGCGTTGGTAAGATGGCAGAGGCCTGGGGGCTTGGGTGATTTAGGGCCCGGGCGGCACGGGGAAGGCGGGGCTCCGGGAATTACGGTGTTAGTAAGCAATTACGCTTAGATAAGCAGGCCCGCAAGGCGATGCGACCTCGACTTCTCCATTGTTTGAGCTCTCCATTGCACCTCCAGTCCTCCACCACATGTTTGTGACTCTGCTTCCACCTCAAACTCGCTGAGAGCCTTTCGTTCCTTTCTTCTTGGGCACTGCTTGGCTGCACTGGGCCGTAGCCTGTCTCATGCGGCGTAGCATACAATCCGCTTCGTCCCGTGCACCCTCGCATGGAGTCGTATCCCGCTTGCAGCTGTGCCATGCTTCCTTCACCAATCGACTCGTTGACTACCCCGGCCGGGTCCAGCCTTCGCTGCATCGCCAGTTTCTTGTGTACCGCGGACCTCATGTTGGCAATCCGATTGCGGCCAATCTTACCGTACCGGGCCCCGACCAGCGACGTATCTTTGCCAAGACTGCATCGGCTGGCTTTCCGTACATATGCCTAATCTAATCAAGCCTCATGCGTCTCGAGAAACCCAAGCCTTATATGTACACACCGTCGGTTAAAGTGCAGCCACATTGGTGTCCATGCTTGTCTGATCCTACAACAACATGGTCGCTCCGGGTATCCATCACTTGCGTATGCCTCCTGGGAACCACGGTATTACCCGTGTAATGTCGTGGACTGGAGGACATTGCCGACACCGGCGCCTGGTTACGACATCACCGGATTCCCGCTTCTGCATCATGCGAACGCTGGTCAGTCTACCGCATACGGTGGTCCCTGGCCTTGGCATCGACCTCCATGTGTCAGCAGCTGTCCTATGTGCTTGTTTCGATTTGGCGCTTACCCAGGTATTGACAAGCAACCACGGTCTCATTGGGATTGTCAGATCGCCTTGCTGGCAAGCTATCGGCAGCCGAAATCGGCAGGAACGCACTAGCTATGGTCTAGCAGCGGCTTAAAGAGATGGACAAACATCTGGTCAACGTAGTTTTCGCTTTTGCATGCCGTTTTACGCGTCCGATTAGGGTACATGTACGCTAAACATGCTCGGATATACCGCGCTTGGCTACGCTTGGTCCCGGCAACGTGTGCTTGCAACATGGCAGAATCTTGCTCGAGGGGTACCTAATTACGGTCTGGACCTTTATAATGCCGAATGAGGGGCGGCCTCCTGTGCGGTCATTGCCAGAGAAACAGTCTTCCCAGCAAGGATCTGCGCCACAAACCCGCGCTGCTATGGAGGTACTATGATGGTCACATGGTGTGAAGCGCAGTCGCAATTATCGCTGCACCCGCGAGATCAGATACAACCGTGCGTCAGCTCGCATACTTTGCCCTGCATGCCTCGGATCATACCAAGGTGGCCACCAAGACGCCTCTTTCGCAAAGGCGATCATTCGTGCAATTCAAGCCCTAAGTGCCCGCCGACGGACGCCGCTCATCCTGGACTACCCAGCCACTTCTCTTTCTCTACCCCAGAAATCCAATGTAGTGTCCCGAGAGGATGGGGGCGCGTTGGTGTCCGTACCTATGCACGCGGAGGCTTCAAACCCCCTTGGCCGGAATATACTAACAGACGGTACCTTGGCAACGTTCGTCGTAGCTCTCCGACCGCGTAGGCGTCAGCGAAAGCTTCTTTTAAATAGGCTTGTCCCGCCGATAACTGAACCATCTCGAACTTGATCTCGTTCTGACACAAACTCAACTCTTCTCCGATTTCAATGGCAGACACACCTATGATGGTAGATGGCAAAGCTGCCAGACTACGAGCATCCTGCGACGCATGCAATGAGAGCAAAGTCCGCTGTAGCCAATCGAAGCCGGCTTGCTCACGATGCCAGAAACAAGGCGTAACTTGTATATACGGTCTTTCACGACGCAGTCATCGATCTGCTCCTCGTATAGGGGCTTCAATTGCACCATTGCTACTACAGAATCAACATTTTGTGAGTTTCCGAAAGGCATCGAATGTAGACGCGTGTACTGATTAATTCAACCAAGGGCTCTTCAGCGAGTAATAGCGATGTCGACGAAGATTATCCACAGGACGGTCTTTCTTCATTGTTAGCCTTGTCGCCCAGAGACGAGGACAGCGAAATTTCCGGCAGCTTCCCGACAACTGCCCCACTTCAAGGCCCACTCGCATTCTTCGATGACTTTCCTGCATCAGCTTTCGATTTCTCCATGTCACCACAATCCCTGTTCGATGAATTTGGCCTCCGTTCCCCCACCATCACCAGTCAGGACTTTCCTTATACACATCTAGGATCAACTACGAAATGCGCATGTGCCTCTCGTGCTACAACTGAGCTCATGTCGATTCTAGTCCTGTTCAACCATGAAGGGAACTCCATCGATGTGCAATTGTCTTCGATTAAACGCGCAATCATAATCTCACAAGACTGTATCAGTTGCGACCGGAATTGCATCGCCGAAGAACTGACCATCATAACCATCACGCTCCTCATGGGGCGCGTTATCCAAGGCTTCGACGCAACGTTGGACTCTGGTATCGCCTTGGCAGCTGCGGCTCGGTCCGGTGCAGAGCAGGGGTTCACGGGCAGTGGCACTTCTTCGCCGCCACTTACATGGGGCATGCTATCGATAGAAGGGGAGGAAGAAGTTCAGCTCAAGCAGCACTTACTTTTGCTCAACTTCCAGAAACTGGAGCATTTATTGAAGCAGCTGAACGAATCGGTCAAGAAGCTGAGGGTCAAGACAGAGAGCAGCAACTCGACGCACGCAATTGCTTGTGAATGCATCCACATGTGGTTAGAGCAACGGGCACAGTTGGTCAAGAAGAAGTTGATGGGGTAGCCATGTATATCCACATATTGAACAGCATTTCAAGCATATCCAGCTATTGTCATTTACGGCTGGCCTAAACCAGCATACTCGCCCTTCAAGTCGCCCAAGTCCTCTCCAAGCGCATGTTCGCCGACCTTCAGTGGCGTAATGTCAAGCAAAACAAACAGCATGCGGCCGCTCTTGTGCTGGTCGCAGTTGCGCCACTTGTGCATAGCACCCCTGTTTACGCCTGAAGTCGGTCAGCCATTGTGTTATGTCTCTGGTCGTGGACCGACATACTCATGTCTCCGGGGAACATAATCTTCTTCTCTCCGCTGTCCAGTGTAAACTCAAACGTGCCCTCGACGACGATCCCGTAATCGATAGATGCAGCTCGGTGGAACGGGGATTCCACTCCCGGCGCAAAGTCGATCAGGCGTGCCACACTACCATTGGCAATATGGATTCCGGGCTGTTTTGGTCAATGCCTGTCCGCAGTTGTTAGTCGCTCGAGTACGTACCTCGTTGTCCCTCGCGTAGAAGAGATCCTTATCGTCGTTCATGTCCACGGGGTTTCCCTCCGTGGTATAGATGATGTTGGACACGGCATTCCCATTCACCATGAGGCGGTGATGCGCGCCATCGTCGTCACTGACGAAGATACCCTCGCCCTTGGTGTTGTGTCCCGTGACAAAACGCCGTGCAGGGCGCAAGTCATCGGCAGGGAATTTGCTGATAGGGCCGGGTTGGTACACGGGCCCAGGCGCTGCTACTGGAGGTGCCATGACGAGTGCTGGTTATCCGATGCAAGTTCACGGCGTGAAGTGGGGATGTATTCGATGTAAGAAAAGCGAGGTGTATGACGAGCGAGATGATGCGGTGGTAGATCAGAAACGTCTTTCTTTTTATGCTCGCGAGTAGCTACGATTCTCTTCTTGGTCTACGACGGTCATGGTATTGTGTCTGTTGAGAGTACCCGACCACGTGAGCTGGGATTATGATTTCGTGGTGAATCAGTGTGCGAGAAGTGAGTCCCCGCATAATGTCGGCAATAGCAATGTCGGGCACGCGGCGATTAGTCAGCAAGTTGACGAGTGGTGTAGGTACATCGTTCAGCATTCGAGTTTACACTATGCAGCCCCCGTAAAATGTCCTAAGATGGGTTAGCGTCAGGAATTCAGCCTGGCTAGCGTACTGTCGGTGCTGCAATCTGCTTGCGTGCCATAGGTATGCCACCGCAACAACAAAATCTGTATGAAGAACCCTTGATGCCACCGAAGAAAACGGGAAAGAGACTGTGCCGGTCCGTTCCTTCGATGGACTAGACCGCATGTAGGTAGGCATTCAATGGGTGCTCATCAAGGTACGTCGCAACTGCTACCACATTTATTACTGCTATGGGCGTAAAGTCTTGGAACCAACATTAATTAACAAGTCTGAAGTTGCAACGTCGTTCCTCCATCGACAATCCAACCAGCACCCGTAACATAGCTTGCAAGTGGACTCGTCATGAATACGACGACCTCAGCCACTTCCTCCACCTTGGCAATCCTTCCCATGGGAATAACTTGCTTTATGGTCTGATGCAGCTCGTCGTTCCCCGCGATTGCCGCATCCACCATCGGCGTCTCGACCCAGCTAGGACTAACTCTCATCAGAAGCGACATCATGCAGGGATCATTTCTAGCATACCAAATCGCGTTCACGCGAATCGAATGTTTGGCCAGATCCAGTGCTGCGTTCTTGGTGAGTCCCATAACGGCATGCTTGCTTGTTGTATACTGCGTTATATCAGGCGTAGCCATATAACTGCTGCACGAACCCAGGTTAAGAATAACGCCACGGCCGATGTCGCGCGTGCGACCGCGCGTCGTCGTCTGCAACGGCTCTTGAGCCACCATCACTCTCGAGACGGCTTTTATACAGTTTAGTGTGCCCATTACGTTGACTTTCCAGAAGCGGTTCATTTCGTCGAGGTCGATGTGAGTGACTGAGGCGGGCTTTTGGACACCGACGCCCGCGCTGTTGACGCTGTAGTCGATGCGCCCGAATTCTTGAATCGCGGCTGCGACCATGGAGTCGACGCTTTGGGGGTCGGACACGTCGACTGCGAGTGCGAGGGTGCGGAAGTTGGGGTTTGCGGCGAGTTTGATGCTTTCGTGCGCGGTTTGGAGGGCTGCGGTGTGGTTGAGGTCGGCGAGGAGAAGGCCACGTGCGCCGTGGGCGGCATATGCGAGGGAACATTCCTTTCCGATGCCGCTGCCTACATGTGCATTCTGTTAGTTCAAGGATGAATGTTGGGTGGCCTGAAATTTGGGAACTTTCCTGCGCCCGTGACGAGAGCTACGCCGTCAATGAGTAGGGCCATCTTTGCTCAATACTATGTCGAGATTCGAAGATACAAGTGAAGACAGGCAGGAACGCACACTCAGCCCTTCCCCTCTCTTTTCTCACCTGATATCGCCGTTTCTTGAAAGCACATGTGCAGTCATTGCCGATATGACCATCGGCAAATCGGCCATCAGTGCAGTTCGGATTACGATGGCGTACTAGTCTACGGTATAGACACTCCATTACAGTTCAACCGTTCGCCATCCTACCATCACTTCTGTAGCACTGTTTTCAACCCCTCAACTCTACGTTCTCTGTGCCGACCGTCATGCTTGAGTTTATTGCTCAAGAGGGCATTTCAGCCTCGTTGTTACTCAGGGCTTCCGCGCTTGCATTCTTGGTTTATTATGTTACGAGCTGTGTTTATACGCGATATTTCCATGCTCTGAGCGCGTTTCCGGGTCCATTTTGGGCTTCGATTTCGAATTTTTGGAAACTGTGGATTTTGTCGACGAAGCAGTCCCATACCCGTGCTCTAGATTACCACAAGACTCATGGTGAGTTTCTCTTCGATACGTCCATGAAATTTCAGCACTGGAGCTAAGGCTGTTTGCAGGCCCCATCGTCCGCGTGGCACCCAACATGCTCGTATTCAACGACCCAAAGCTCGTCCCCATCGTCTACCACCGTAACGCCGACAAGTCGGACTTTTACAGCCCCGGCGTGCTAGGCCGTCTGCGCCCGCCGTTCCAGACACAGGACCACAAGGAGCATGCGGCGAAGCGCAAGCGTGTAGCTGCCTCGTTCCAGATCTCCAGTCTGCGAAGAATCGAGTCGGACGTCAACAGTACTATCGAGCTGTTGTTCGATCAGTTTCAGAAGCGTTTCGTTGAGACTGGCAAGCCTTTGGATCTGTCGGATTGGATCAAGTAAGTTTAGACGTCTACGCACTCGCGAAGAGGATTAGAAACTGATTAATGCCTCGTGTAGGTGGTTTGTGTACGATGCGATCTCGTCCATGGCGTTCGGCAAGTCAGTCGGCTTTGTCGAACAAGGGAAAGATATCGAGGGTTTGATTTCCAACTTCCATAACATGGCGCCTATGGCGGGTGTGGTGGCTGCTATTCCCAACTGGGTGAACCCCTTCCTGAACGCACCGATTCTCGGTGACTACCTCATGCCCAGTCCTGGTGATGGGACTGGAACCGGAAAGATCATGAAGGTAAGATGCATACACCTATCTCTGGAGGCATTTACTAAGACCCACAGTACCGCGACGACATGCTCGCAGACCGCCTAGCAGACCGCCATGCCCTCGCCCACGGTGACTTCCTAGACAAGTGCGTCTTACCCCATCCATAAAAACATCAGCCCACCACCCTAACATGCCCACCAGTCTCATGAACGCCAAAAACGCGGACGGAACCTACATGACCGAAGCCGAAATCAAAGCCGAAGCCTTCGTCCTCATGGTCGCGGGCCCAGACACCACGGCCGCCTTCATCGGCCCCTTCGCAAACTACATCATCCAGCACCCACATGTGCACGCGCGTCTGCGCCGCGAGATCCAAGACGCAGAGGCAGCTGGGAACCTCTCCCCCGGCGTCGTCACGTTTGAAGAAACGCAGAAACTCCCGTTCTTCATGGCGTGCGTGCAGGAAACACTGCGGTTTAGTCCGTCGACGCCGGTTGCGCTGCCCCGTCTTGTGTCCAAGGGTGGTCTCCAGATTCATGGGAAATATGTACCAGAAGGCACGGAAATGGCTGCTAATCCGTACGTGATTCACCGCGACAAGGGCGTCTTCGGCGACGACGCGTTCGAATTCAATCCTGATCGATGGTTGGAGAGCGAAGAGCGATCGCGCGAGATGAATAAGTATATTATGAGTTGGGGATACGGAGCGAGGCAGTGTCTTGGGAAGAACGTTGCGCAACTTATGACGCAGAAAGTGTGTTTGGAGGTGAGTTTTTGGTCGTTGTGGATTGGTTGGGGTTAAGTGTATTGTGCTGATTGTTTGGACAGTTGTTTCGGCGCTTCGATTTGGAGAGCGTGACGCCTGAGGAGCCGTGGAAGGCGGTCAATTTGGCGCTTATGATTTATTGGGATCAGTGGGTTAAGCTTACGCCGGCTCCGAGGGGGGCGTCGGTGGTGGCTCCTTGATTGATTGGCGTTTGGGTGGTATTAGAATGTTGTAGGGAGATGAGCGAGGATGGGGGGGTTTGCATGAGTGCAATGGGTGATGGGGAGTTTGGTGGTAACTGGGAGAACGAGTTACGAGAGTTCCGCAGGTAGATATTCGATTTGTCGATTTTCGATGCCATTATGTTCTACTTTGTTCATTCATCCATTCATTCACATCCGTTTATAGCCAACTTGATCTTTTTCAGATTAATTTTCCAGTTTGTTTGTTTTTACGGTCGAATTTTTTAAGTATCTTGGTGGTGACGAATATTGGTCCTTGGGGCGGCTCTAATAAGCCAACGCGTGTGTGGATGTAGTAGTTATGAATGTTTTGGCTACTTTACGAAGTCGTAATAAAAAATCAATTGCCCTTCTTTACAGCTTGTCCTCCACCAGAGGTGATGAGTCCGCTGGATACACATTGGGTAATCTGAGGCATGAGTGCGCATCTTCCAACACGCGTCATACAAGAATCCCTATCCCCGTTTCCCCGGACCAACTCCCAAACATCTGGTACACTCCACTATATCCAACATCGTATCCAACACCAATGTCAGGCACAGACTCGTTGGTAGCCCTAGGTCACTCAGAACAAGTCATATTCAGGTACACATGTCTCACGACAATGGTTCGACCTTCCAGGCGGTGCCCGAGTCCCCGACTCTGGTACAGAATAATCCCCGCATCACCGACTAGAATCGGCAATACACCAAGCACAAGCCCTGTCATTGGATCATGCTACTTAAGTTAATCTAAACCGCATATCTTGGTATTCATCTTGGTATTCATCTTGCATCACTCGGGACCTCAACGCCTCTCCCATTGGATCTTCCGCCCCCAAATCGATTGTACCTTGCAGAACAATCTCTTACCCATGTTCCGACAGTCTGTACGTGGGCTTCTTGCCTGCGCTATTGCCACGTTGTTATCCACCTCTGCCGCACTTAGTCTGCCGATCAGACCGAATACCTCGCCGGCCCGGCTCAGTGCTGAGCAGGTTGGCAGAGAGCTTGTCCCTACTCTGTCTAAGGCTGCTGCGGTCTATTCTGCTGGCGATCCTCGCTGGGAGGACGCAACTGCCCGCTGGCAGACGTGGAACTACCCCAATGTCTATCTAGTCATTGAGCCGGGTGTCGAGGCTGATGTTGCCAAGATCGTAAGTCACTCGCAATACGAGAGAGAGATCCTTCGGTGTGATTGAGCTAACACTATTAAAGGTCAAGTACGCCAACTGGAAGGGTGTTCCCTTCTTAGCTCGCAGCACCGGTCATGGCTCTACTAAGACTCTTGGGAAATTCACTGGTATACAGATCTCTTTGACTCAGTTGAGGAGCATCTCTATCCAGAAGAACAAGAAGACTGCAGTCTTTGGTGGCGGTGTCTATGGCACGCAAGTCATCCAGTATATGTGGGACCAAGGCTTTGTTACTGGTATGCTGAACATCCTTCTCAGTCACACAATTCTTGCCTAACACTTATCACAGGAACCGGTAGCTGCGGCTGCGTCAGTCTTCTCGGACCCGGTCTTGGCGGTGGTCACGGTCGCCAACAAGGCAAGTACGGTCTCATCAGTGACGGGTTCGTCAAGCTCAACACAGTCCTCGCCGACGGCTCAACCATCGAGGTCTCTGAGAAGAAGAACGCGGACCTTTTCTGGGGCATGAAGGGCGCAGGACACAACTTTGGTATCGTCACTAGCTTCGAGCAGAAGATCTACCCCCGCGAAGTTGACACTTGGTTCAACAAGATTTACACTTTCAACGCCACCAAGCTCGAGAAATTCTACGGTCTCCTCAACGACTTGGCCAAGAAGCAGACTCCAGAAATCATCAACTGGTCCATCTACATGGTCGACCCGTCAGTGAGCACTACCGAGCCCATCATCCACTGGGCATTCGAATACATAGGCCCAGAGTCCAAGGCCCTGCCCTACGTCAAGCCCTTTGACGATCTCGGCCCGATCAACAGTGACGTCAAGAACATCCCGTACCCGGAGATCCCTGTGAACGAAGGCACTGCTCCCGGCGGTCCTCTTTGCGAGAAGGGCTCGCAGCGCATGCAGATGAACGCAGGACTGAAGGAATACAACACCACAGCCCAGCGCCAAGTATACGAGCTCTATAAGAAGAACATCTTCAAGCACCCGGAGATGTTGGGCTCGGTCGTGGTCTTTGAGGGATACTCGCTCCAGGGTGTCCAGAATGTCGACTATGCCAGCTCGGCATATGCTCTTCGCGACGACGACTACCTTGTGTAAGTATCTCTTCCATCTCCAAGGTATCAATCCACTAACCATATCTATACAGTGCCGTCATCCTACGATACCTCCCCAACCCAAGCCTCGACAACTTCGCCATCCAATGGGCAACCCAAACCCGCGACCTCTTCAACCAGGGTCAGCCCAACCGAAAGCTAACAACCTACACCAACTACGCCTTCGGAGACGAGTCTCTCGAGTCCCAATACGGCTACGAGCCTTGGAGGCTGGCAAGGCTTCGTGCGCTGAAGAAGAAGTTTGACCCTTCTGGAAAGTTCGGGTACTACAATGGTATTACGCAGTACTAGATTGTGGTCGTCTGAAGCGGTTCGATGGAAGTAGTTTCAACAGTACATATTCGGAACCGCATTGGGTTTTTGGGGATGTTTGGAGGTAATGGGTGTAGTTGTATATATGTGGATTTGGTGTTGGGGTGTATGAGGTATAGATTGGGTAAATGTTACTATTCGTTTAGTTGAGATGGTTTGTTTTTTGTGTCAGAGTTGCATGTGAGATGTTAGGTATTTATTTACTTTGTTTTTGATGTTGGGACAATATGCAGCTCAAAAAGCCAAGTCCTGTTTGCATTTCGTTACTGGGAATGTTTTATACACAATCTGGACACCGTTGTATCTTTTTTTCCAGATTTTTCCACGCCGGACAATTTGCACGATACTTAACATGCTGTCGATTATTCATTCATATCTGTTTATAGTCAACTCAACGTTTTACCGATTAACATAGTGTCTATCTTTTCTTAGTTCAATGGGTGTAGGTACCTAGGTACCACCCCGATCACGTGGCAACCAAGTCTTTCTCGACAAAGACTCCGCCAAATCTAGACCCAGCTTGACGCGGCCACATCCCATAGAGAAGTGGAAGTCCCCTTGGCATGCACACAGAAAACATTATTCGCGCAAAGCGCGCAGGTACGTGCTGCATGCGAGCACGCCATAAGCTCGGCTATATAGTTATTGATCACATAGGGTTCCTGATCACCCCACCGAAACGCGCACCCTGAACAAAACACGCGATATCTCTCAACAACGCTCATCAAAATGGACGCCCGTGAGCTAGCTATACAATCAGCTATCAGCGATTTCAACGCAGGTCTTTATTCTAGCCAACGCGCAGCTGCAAAGGCGTACAATATCCCTCAATCTACGCTATCAACGCGACTCCGTGGCGCAACAACGAGCGCGCTCAGCCATCAACACCAGCAGCGATTGACTCCTCTACAAGAGGATTTCCTTGTTGAATGGATCCTTGAAGAAGACGCACGCGGCTATCCTCCTCCACACGCTCGCGCGCGAGAGATAGCGAATCAAATTCTGCGCATAAACGGCGACAATCAGCCTGTCGGCAAGCTCTAGCTCTCACACTTCATTAAGCGCCAGCCACGCGTCGCCTCAGTAGTAGGCCGGAAGCTTAACGCCCAGAGAGCTGAGGCAGCTACGCCAGAACAGCTCCGCGCGTTCCTAGAGCTCTATAAGCAGACTCGACAGCGACTCAATATACAGACAGAGAATACGTATAATATGGATAAGACTAGCATTGCGCTAGGTGTATGTACTAACACCAAAGTCCTTACTAGGGCATTAAAGAAGAAGGCTTACGTTAAGTCGCCAGAGAATCGCAAGTAGGTCTCAATAATTAAGTGCGTATTGGCAACAGGGCGGAAGCTGCGCTGCGTAGTTATCTTTAAGGGCCAGAGCCTGCAGACTACCTGGTTCCCAGCCAAATTAATACCCGACTGGCTCTATACAACCTCCGAGAATGGATGGACGTCAAATGCGATAGGTGTTGAGTGGCTGCAGCGCATATTCATCCCTAAGACGGCGCCAGCTGACGGCCAGTACCGCCTGCTTATTCTTGACGGCCATGGCAGCCATATTGATATTGAGTTCCTCTGGCTCTGTAAACAGCATCGAATTGAGCTCCTATACCTACCTGCGCACTCCTCTCACGTCCTACAGCCTCTAGATCTCGCTCCTTTCTTGGTAATTACCGTGGGTCACCACCTGGTGCACGGCCCCACCTGGTGCACGGTTTCCAGATGCCCACACCCACAACTTTTGCAGCTGTAGAGTCGCATATATATTGTATTATCGCGAGATTTTTTAGTGGAGGGCTTTTAAGGACCTATTTGATTGATTGGTAACGATAAACTACGTGCGATACCTCTGTGGGAGGCGTACTTTGCGGGTACGCGTGGCAGGGCCGGGTGTAGGCACCACATCAACTACAGATGATATATCCACACCAACATCCTCTGTCTCCTCAGCGACTTGAGGAGGTGGTGCAAAGGCCTTTTGACGGCGTCTATTACCCTTTTGGAGAATTGTATATCTTGTTGGAGTTGCTTTTTGGCTTCGCGCGCGATCCTAGCTTCTTCGCGCTGCACGGCCTTCTCGCGCTGTTCTTAAAGGCGTATTTCTTTGGCCACCTCTCTTATGCGCTGCCTCTCTTCAAGCATGGTAGCCTTCTCCTGCTTCTGCTACTCCCTACGCTTAATCTCCTTGGACTTCTGTTGTTGTAGTAGCTGCTTGTTAGCATCCTTTTGTGCTTGGCGATCGCGGGTGTCCTTGACTTTGGAATGGCGACCAGAATATAGCTCCACTATTATACTCCTGCGGTGCCTTAAGTAATAGAGGCCTGCCACGTTGACGGCGCTTCTTCTTATTGACAAAGGCCCCTCTGAGTCGCTTGTTTTCATGCTGGAGGAGCTGTTTTTGTACAGCCATCACGTGAATCGTCTGGCTTAGCTGTTGGGAGCGTCAATCGTAGATATCCTCCACTACCTGGCGCAGTAATCGCTCAATCTTTCTCCAATCTAAAGCGCTGAGTACGGAAGTAGTACTATCGCTTAATGAGGGCCTCTCAGTCTCCTCTATTTTAAACTTCTGAAGTATAGCCTCTGAGTCTAACGGCGAAAGCCCTGTGACTTAAAAAGCCGTTAAGATCGTCTTTTCCTTAAATGTTGTATGCCAGGCCTTATAGAACAAGCGGAAGAAGTCTCTTTTTGTAATCGCGGAGATGCCCTGACAGCTATACATGAACTTGGAGAGCTCGTTTGAGTAGGCAGTTAATAGAGGCTTGAAAAGGCAGATGTTAAGCGGCTGCAAGGTGTGGGTAGTGTGGGGAGGATAGATGGCCAGAAGAATCCGATTGTTGTCGCAAAACTTAATAAACTCTATTGATATATGTGAGCTATAGCTGTTAAGGATGAGTAAATAATATGATTGTTTTGCCTTTGCTTTTGTTTCGCGATTAAACACCTGTTTAAGCCATGAGAGCCCTAGCTTGTTGTTGGTCCATCTACTGGGCGATAAGGCGAAGAAGGTTTTGTGCTCTGTAGGGTTGAAATCCTGAAGCTATAAGTCTTGTATCCTGCTAGAAACAGCCTAATAAATTAGCGCAGGTGTGAGATAGCTGCTGTCGGCGCAAATACAGGCTATCGTAGTTATCTACTCCCTATTGCCGTCCTGGAGTGCTTGTTTCACGCCTCCGTGATCATATTGATGGTGGGAGAACACGCGCTTTATTTTTGACAGCACCCTAATTAAGGAGCCCTTCTTATCTATATTGTAGATATTGCGAGCCTTGATATTATACTGAGTTATCTTCTGGTCTAGGAGCTTAAAATATAGGGCGTATTTGAAGGCAGAGTCAGCTCTGTGGCGTGTGGAATTGATGCTGGATACCCATTGAGATATAAGCTCAATGTGATGCCGCGCAATAAAGCGATTAACCTAGTTTTTTCCTAGCTCTTTTCCTGCTATTTCTGCTGCGAAATTCCGTATTATCTCCCTTGTAGGTGGTAGCCCTCGTACACAGAGCTTATTAATATATTGTACGAGCTCAGTTTCCTGTGTAGAGTTGAGAAGGCGCATATTATCGACTTTCTCCGCATAGCTGCCGATAAACCCCGCGGTGACGCTTCGACAGCAACGTTCGATCAACACCGTACTTTTTCGCAGTCTGAGTATAATTAGGCTTCTCTCCAAGCTTCAGCGATTTGAACGACTCTAGGGCAGCCTCCATTGGGTGTATATTGGTGGTGTAAAGCGATTCTGAAAGTGCGGGAGATTTGGTGTTGGCCGTGCACGAGGTGGGGCCGTGCACGAGGTGGTGACCCACGGTAAGTCTAGTTACTGACGCCAGATCCAGGAGCTCGCATCGCTCGACGACGCCGCGCCTGTTAAGAAGGAGCGCTTTATTGCCTGCTACTATCAAGCTAGGGAGGAAGGCTTCACAGAGCGTGTGATTCGAGCTGGTTGGCAGGCTGCTGGTATCTGCCCATTTAACATTAATCCCGTGCTTAGCTCGTCGCAGGTCTCTTAGAGGCCTACAACGCCTACGCCTCAGCAGCAACCTCAGCAGCAGCCTCAGAGCTTCCTCTCTACCCCTTAAGGCCCTCGGGATCTCTACTTGGCGCAGCGCGACGTCCAGAGCCTCGAAAACCTAGGTCGTAGGACCCGGCTCCTCCTACAAAAAGCAGGTAAGGCGCTAGCAGCTGCGAATGCTAGAGCTGCAGGGCTAGAATTAGAGAAAAGACGCCTTGAGTATTATCTATAGACTACTAGCTCTCACCGGCCACAAAAGCGCGTTCAGATAGACCCAAATTAACGCTTTGCAGAGGTAGAGACTATTATGGAGGGTATGCGCGCAGCTGAGGCTTTAGCAGCTCAGCAACGTAAATATACTATATCAAGCGCTTTAGAAAGGGCTGCAGTAGCTACAGCAGCTGTAGCGCTTGAATCTATGTGTACTCAATGGCAATTATAAGAGCGTTGTTGAGAGATATCGCGTGTTTTATTCAGGGTGCGCGTTTCGGTGGGGTGATCAGGAACCCTATGTGATCAATAGCTATATAGCCGAGCTTAGCAACTGCACCAGCCCAGATAGGTAATCCTTGCACCTCGGTTGCGTACTGTAGGCAGATAGAAGGCGCAGTAGAAGACAGAGCCAATCAAATGTCGGTAGCAATCGCCGACAGTGTTGCACTAAGCAGCCACCTCAACCTCGCTCCGAGACACGGAATATTGAAGAATAATTGTTCTTTGCGGATGAACATCCATTCGGTGTGGTATCTTAATAGTTTGGTCTCGTTTAGTAGCTAGAGCGACAGCAACAAAGAAGATAATTGTATGGAAGAGACCCCGCATTAGGTAGAGTTACACAAGTATGTATCACGACCGGATCCGACAGTTTAGGTCGCATCCTGCAAGATTGATCCAGATAGTCGGGAGCGGGCAACCGGCAACCCGGGCATGCAACCGGTCACATTTCTCTTGTTGCTCGGGGACGCGAAGTCAGCCCAACGCGTCCTCTTAAGACAATACGATTCCTTCCACTACCTGTTCTTCCATTTTCAGAGCTCGCTTTTCCGAGTGAGTTTCCAATACCCGTCACACATATACCACGAAATCATCTCGACCCTAGCCCATCATGCCGACCATTTTTGGAAAAGAAGTTGGTCCGATTGGTCTTGGTCTTATGGGTAAGGCTCCATGTTGGAGGTGGTAATGTGATTAGAAGAACATCAGGCTAACTTCCAACCAGGACTGACATGGCGCGCGCAACCCGTCCCCACCGAAGAAGCCATCAAAGTCCTCAAGACCGCGCTCACCAACGGCGTAAACCTCTGGAATGGCGCCGACTTCTACGGTCCAGCCGACAACAACAGTCTCACTCTGCTCGAGGCCTACTTCACAACGTACCCCGAAGATGCGGATAAAGTGGTGCTGAGCATCAAGGGCGCATCAGGTGCATCTGGCATTCATCCTGATGGCTCGCCTGAGGGTCTCCGCGCCTCGATCGACAGCTGCCTCAAACAGCTCACTCGCAAGAAGATCGATCTCTTCGAGCCTGGTCGACGCGACCCGAACACGCCGCTGGAGGTCACGCTGGGCGTGTTGGAGAAGGAGTACGTGCAGACTGGGAAGATTGGCGGTATTGGTTTGTCCGAGGTTAAGGCTTCTACTATCCACGAGGCGGCGAAGATCACCAAGATTGCTTCCGTCGAGGCTGAGCTTTCTCTGTGAGTACCCTCACTCATCCTTGGTCGTAAACCACGTGCTGACTTTCGTAGCTTCTCCACCGACATCCTCACCAACGGCGTCGCCGCTGCCGCTGCCGAGCTCAACATCCCCCTCGTAGCATACTCCCCCATGGGCCGTGGTTTCCTCACGGGCCAATTCAGATCGTTAGACGACGTCCCGAAGGACAGTCTTCTGCACCACTTCCCTCGATTCCAGCCCGACACCTTCCCCATCAACATCCAACTTGCCGAGCAAGTGTTCAAGATCGCGGAGAAGAAGGGCGTCACGCCTGCACAGCTGGCGATCGGCTGGACCATTGCGCAGGCCAAGAAGCCCGGTATGCCTGTTGTTATTCCTATCCCTGGATCTACCACTTCCGAGCGTGTTGTGGAGAATGCAAAGCAGGCGGAACTTACGGATGCGGAGATCAAGGAGCTGGATGAGACGTTGAAGAAGTTTGAGGTTGCGGGAGATCGGTACCCGGGGTTTGTGCCCATTGAGGGGTAGAGATTTTGGGGTGGTAATTGGGGAGATGGCGTGTGTGGGATACACAGATAGACGCGGAGAAGCAATTTAGTACTCCTATAATAAAATATATGCTCATTTGGTACAGCTATGCATCTTTGGTGTTTCTGTGATGCGCAGTGGATGAGAAAGTACCTACATCTTTCGAAATTTCTATTTTTGTGAGCTTATTCAGACGCCTCCCGTTCTTATATTTGCGGTAGGTTTACGAAAATGTGACACGAAAGGGCGACTCAAATCATTGGTAGCGCCACCTTTAGCCCACATTCTGGTCTATGCTGCATCTATGCCGTGCATCACAAAGGAAGCCCTGGTGGCTAGGTACCGACTGGCAAAAATGTCTGCATGGCCGATCTTAGGCTTGTGAGCATATTCTAAGATAACGAATCGCTTTTTTAAGCCTGGTACAATATTTTGAGGAAAGGTGCGCATGTCGGACTGCGGTCTAACTATCGTTGGTGAACATTGTGCATTGGGACTAAACATATAGTCAAGCCTATTCTAGCGTGCGACAGGGTAAAATCATTAGTATAACTTTGGGCACAGTAGATTGCACAAAATGTAATCGGGAAAATGCTCAAGCTCCTTCTTCCCGAATTTAAGTACCGGAAATCTTAACTTCAAACTCATAGCTACTCTTTGTGTGCCCTGGTCTAGCTACTTCAATTTTGACAAATTGCTTTCAATTCCAGCAATACCAGACATATACAACGACATGTATTACATTACCGTTGCTGTGGGAGAATCTAACCTATTTCCAGTCCTCACAATAAACAGAGAGCGGTAACTAAAACGTAAGGTAGTACCTAACGTACCCAGCACGCACTACAGCGATAAGTATTCTTAAACCCATTAGCAACTAATATCTCGCTCCCTGATCGCGCCCTACCCGTCACTCAAGCCTTTTTGCAGACTCTCTCAACAATCAATAATGTAGTATTTTAACGCATGCATATTGGTTAGCGCTCTCACTCTTTGCGAGTATACACAAATGACTCTAAACAACGCCAGTAGATTTAATGCAAATTGCTCTACTGCTCTACCGCTAGCTATGCACTCCTTGAGGCCTCGTCAATAATTTTTGTCGGCGTAACGAGCGAGGTTAATTGCGCAAGGAAGATTACCACCCACATGAGGTACATAGCTGCGGCCAAGAGAATGATGTAATCGCGTCTGTCCTCCTATCTCTCATTCATATAAAGTCCTCAGCTCAAGCGGTCGGAGTCGACTAAGGTCTACAAAGGTAGACTGCACCACGCCCTCGTAGCTCGTAGATGTACATAGCGCCTGGTAGATTTCAATGACCGTTTCATTCATTCCCAAGATCTCGGCTACGCCAGCGGGCCCAGCACAAATCAGACGAGCCTGTGCTGACAACTTGAGCGCTGAAATTCATACCCTAGTCCAAACTATCAGCAAATACGTCCCCGAGTAAGCGACGGTCTAGACGCGCGTTTACCGCGCTTATCGGTGAGGTAACTTCCTAATGCAGCCCATTAGCGACACACAGCCGCGCCCTTAGGTTCACCGGACAGGGCAAAAATTTAGACGCGCTTGTACTGAAGGATTAGACGCTGCGCGGCGCAAAATCCCCTGTCCACCAGTCAAGACAGCTGCCGCCGCACGCCACAGCTTACGCTACAGTAAACCAAAGCAGGTCATTGAACGTGGTATAAGAGCACCCCCCGCATGACGAAAGTGCCCCCGCCTGGGAAGTCACATGTGCCCGCCTCTTCACCCACGCATCCATGCACGGCTCCCAGCCTCTCCGCCCGTCGCACCCTGGGAAGCTCCCGCCGCCGCGCAACACGACGAGGCCAGTAATTGTTGCAACCGACACGATTTTGTCGGTGGAAGGGGCCGAAATTTTTTTCGGGCGATATGTGACAAAGCCAGTAACACGGCTAAAGGCAACGTGCGCTCGTCCATAGACCATGGCCGGGCCTGGCGCGTACAGCACGCACGGTACCTGCTTCGCGCTGCTGCGACCGCTGCTGCGAAGAGTGCTGGAGTCCGCCAGCTGCAGCCGCCACTATGCAAGCCAACAATGTTCCGACCATTTACCTCAAGCTTCAGCACCGTATTCTGGAGCATCAAAACGTGGTCCCCTGTCGAGCCGGGACAACTCCTACGAACCTTGCTACGCACGCTACCGTACGCATGGACCGTTATAGCAACGTCAGGTTAAACGCTACCAAGTATAAGAAGACGCCTCTCTCGCACCCTCGTCCACTTCAGTATCGGCCGATATTTCCTCGTCAGTGCCTAGCTCGGCACGCCGAATTTTGCTCATGCCCCCCTTCTCGAAAAGCAACTCCAACCAAGTCTATCCAGGCCCAGCCCGAAATATGCCTGAGGCCGACATATCGCGAATGCAAACCCTTCTCTTCAACCTCCTGACGGTCTTCCTCGCTGTGGCCACACTAGTAGTGGCATGTCTCCATCTTATCCATCAACGAAGACGCGGCTATCCGATGCAAGATCAACACGATATGTGAAGTCGATCTAGCTCGATTCCGGCGTGTGTTGATACTTCGTATAGATGGATCCGGGAGGATTTCGTCCCAACGAGGCACTGAGCATGCGAGCTCCCACATTCAGGCTGACTCCGAATCAACGGCAACAAGTCTATCGTCGGCAGACCAAGGAGTTGAGCTGAGTGAACTTGGCATGCAAGGCGGACAATTGGATGCCAGTGTACCTGGCATGGAAAGCTCGGAGGGTACCTCGGAGCAGTATCGAGGCTGAAACACTCAAGCGGTCGCTGAAGTCTTCTACGCAGCTGGCGTCAATGGATGGAGTGTTGTCGCCCATTGCAAAAAGGGGTGACTTGTCCTAGATAGTCGCAATTATTGAAGATCTTCGTCGTGTGGAGATTCTAACCAAGGTCAAGTCCGCACCATACACAGAGAGGAGTAAAACAGGAGGCACTAAAACCTAGTACCTAACACACAGTGGTGGTAACAAAATATACACAAAATAACGATGATTTCGTCGTCGACGTTCTGCGACAGTAGCAATTATAAGCCTTCTTTCAACCGTCCCAGAAATTCAGAAAATGATTCGGCCTGGGGGAAGTCTTCGTGGAACCGATTCTTTTCGATAAGTCGTGGATAGTGCTATCATGATCTCTCGGTATCTAGTGCTAATCAATGGCATCACGCGTCGTTCTTTTTGTAGTCGAAAGATGTTCCAACGGGTGTAAGGATTTGCAAGGATACGGACTGCGAGTTGTAATAGTGCTGTTACATGTCAGCCAGTGATTCCAGAATATGATCAGCCTCGCGTAAAGCCGGTCTTGTGAATGGCGCTCTACACGTGACTGCGGAGCCCTCAGCCTGGCCAGCTGCACTGGAACCGGCCTGCTGAGGTTCTGTTGGTCCGTTGGTTCGGCGACGGTGTACACTTTGTGCATGTCGTGTATTCCACAGCTCATGTTCCACGACATGGAAACATAAACTACGTCGTTCACACGGGCAAGGCCAATTCAATATAAGATGCGCTACTGTGCCGCATCTCGCCAAGCTTGCCGGTCATCTACACTCTCAATTCACAGATCTTTATGGCATTCTCTGGCGATGCCTTTTATTCTCTGGAATATATCGAATGACACGTTTTGTGATGTCGCGTAAGAGCCAACTAGGTCTATGGAGGTGGGGAAAACATGCCTCCCAGTCCAGTGTATGAAATGCGCCATCATCGCGCTGGGGGCTGCGTGTATTGGTCTTTCGATTGTTAGAAGACGCAGATAGATGACACGCAGTAATCGCTAGTGGGGTACATCGAGGTGCACATAGAAGAGGTTAGAATAGAAATGGTCCGCTACCGTCATTAGTCCCACATATTGCCGCCGCTACGGATGTGCCGATGCAACGGCGTGTCGTTCCGCGACGGTCCCAGGGTTCAAGCTGCTACCCCGCAGGGTCACGGGCGCAGTCCCGGATTATTATTCTCGACCGGGCAAAAAGCTTCGAGTGAATGATAACGGTTCGAACGCTGCACGACTCAAAAATGAGTGAATCAAGATGGTCCAGTCTTGATAGGATCTGGCCAGCCGTTGTGCGCTCGTTGCAATGTTGTCAGAATGACCCTAATACCCAGATAAGACGCATGACGGGTAAGCATAGACGATATGTAAAGTTCTTGCTGTTGGGTGTACCATCGGAATGATAACCGTGTGCCTATATCTAGACAGCTCCAGAGGAATCTTTTCCATGCTCTTTAGCCTGCTGCTTTGTAGTCCATATCGTTGCCGTTAATTCTGGTGATTCTGAACGCTCCTGCGAGACTTCCCCGGGTCGTCTTTTCACTGCAGTTCTGCCAGTACCATGCAACGCTCACTCGGGCAATCCACAAACGACTTGACTCGGGTTGACAGTCCGTACAACGATCCAGATCTCGACATCGACGTACTGTGCATCGGTGCCGGTTTCGCTGGCTGTTACCTCCTCCACACCCTTCGAAAAGTGGGATTCGCAGTAAAGGTCGTAGAAGCAGGCTCAGACTTTGGTGGCGTGTGGCACTGGAACTCATATCCAGGAGCGCGTGTCGATTCGCAGTGGCCGATCTACGCGCTCAACATCCCAGAGATATACGAGAACTGGACCTGGACGGAACATTATCCCGGTGGGTGACTCAATACGCGTAGCGTTTTTGAGATGCGGACTGACCCTCTAGGTCATGCGGAGCTGAAGCGGTATTTTCAATTTGTGGGCCAGAAGCTTGACCTTCGTAAAGATGTGGAGTTCAACAAGAAGGTCGTGAGCGCTGATTGGGACGAGGATATGAAAGGCTGGAAGGTGCGATGCGAAGACGGCTTCCTAGTGCACACCAAATACCTCATCGCCGGCATCGGGTTTGCGGCCAAACGCTACTTCCCAGACTGGCCAGGCCTCGACTCATTCAAAGGCGTGATGCATCACTCGAGCTTTTGGCCACAAGAGGGTGTCGATGTGCGAGGGAAGAAGGTCGCTGTAGCTGGTACCGGGGCAACCGGAGTGCAGCTCGCGCAAGCGTTGGCGAAGCAGGTAGGCGAAGATGGGTCTTTGACGGTGCTGCAGCGGACGCCTAATACAGCGTGTCCCATGCGTCAGAAGAAGATCTCGAAAGAAAAGGATGCAGAGATGAAGGCGAGATTGGCCGAGGTGTTCAAGGAGAGGTTGGTTCACGAGGGTGGCCTTTTGTACAGCAATAGGAAAGAGATGAAGACGTTTGACCATTCGACGGAGGAGATTGAGAGCTTTTTCGAGGATCTGTGGGCGAAGGTGAGTCGCGTCATCCTCTTGAGCAACGAGTACGTTGACTGGCTCCGCGACTAGGGCGGCTTCCGTTTCTTCGCGAACACCTATGGGGACATGTTACTGGACAAGAAAGCCAATGACGTAGCATACGAGTTCTGGGTGAGAAAGGTAATAAGCATTGCCGCCGTGTATAACGCGACGGTATCTGACAGCACAGACTCGCGCAAGAATCAACGACCCGAAGAAGAAGGACATACTAGCGCCACTGAGCCCACTTCATGTGTTTGGAGGAAGGAGACCATCCCTAGAGCAAGACTACTACGAGCAATTTAACAAGCCAAACGTCCATGTGCTCGACCTACGGACCACTCCCATCGAAGACATGGTACCGGAAGGCGTCCGAACCGCAGACGGACAAGTGCATGAGTTTGATGTTATTGCTCTAGCCACAGGGTATGACAGCATCACGGGAGGGTTAAAAGACATTGATTTTCGAGGCTCAAGTGGCGAGTTGCTCCGCGACAAGTGGGAGAAGGGCACGTGGACCCATCTCGGTATGGCCACATGCTCGTTTCCCAACTTCTTCTTCTTGTACGGCCCACAAGGTCCCACGGCACACGCCAACGGTCCGAGCTGCGTCGAAGTGCAGGCAGACTGGATAGTAGACGTGCTCAAGTACATGCGGGACGAGGGCAAGACGAAGCTCGACGCCACAGCGGAGGCAGAGCAGGAGTGGAGGAAGCTGGTCCATGATCTCAGCGCGCCATCGCTCCGACACAATGTGCCAAACTGGTACAACGGCGGTAACGTGCCCGGGAAGCCTACCGAGCCGCTCAACTACGCTGGAGGCCTTCCCCAATACATTCGCACCATAGCAGATGTTCGACACCAAGGCATGAAGGGATTCCAGGTTAGCTGACGACGATGCTCATGCGCTAGGATTCGGAACAGTCTTCTCCATGGTGGTGGTAGCTGGGACGAGCATGCTTCTACCTGGCCGGGCGTGGGTCTAGGAAGCAGCTCTGGAATCATCCATGGATGGTCCAATGGTATAGCGATCACATGGAAGGTAATGACGGCATCGCCGTAGGTAGAGTGAAGCGCAGGTTTTTTTGGAACAAGCCGCACGCTATGGAGGGGCCATGTGTGATGTTGAGACTTGACGTTGGATTTTCGTGCCTCAGACATGGAAGGTGCCGCAAGATGATGCTCGTAACAGGTCCTCGTCGCAGGTCTATGCAGGCACCACCGCTGGGAGCGGCTCGTGCTACGACAATGCAGGGCCGAAATAGGTCTCTCTCTGAGCACAAGCGCTCAGCATGTCGTGGACGGTGCTGGCTGGAGGAGAGGCCCAGCTGTCGACAGCCGTGAGCGTTCTCCGTGTCTCGAGGGCGAGAGCCGTGAGGGGACGAAAGGCAGCACGTGTGAGGCGAGGCCGCAGCAAACAGCACCGGCGAGGGTAGCGAGCTGCCGTTCTGGCCATGGTGCGGGCAAAGGTCAAACGCGAGCGCCGTGAAGGCCGGCGCTGATTGGCTTTGCGGGGCGAAACAAATGCACCGGAAATGGCGAGCCGCGCAGGGAACGAGCAACACCACGACCAGCCAGGAGGCCTCACCCGTCGTGCGCCGCCCGTGCCTCATCACCACCCACGCTCCCTTTGCGCCCGCTGCCAGCACGCAGACGCCCGCCCTGCATTCACTCTCCGCTCTCATCGCGCCTCTCTCCTTCGCGCCTTCCGACCCCGCACGGCGGTGCCTTCCCCACGCGCCTTCGCGCCTGCCGCTCTCTACCCATTCACCTCACCAACGCCAATTGACCACAGACCGTCACGCTGACGGCCGGTATTCACCGCGCGGCAACAATAGCGACGCCGCTCCTGTCGAACGCATCAACAGCGCACTCTCGGTGCTATTAGAGCTGCCAGCGCGCTCGGCATCGACCCATCCGCTGTCGAAACATTCCAAGCATCGCGCACCTCAAGGCTCAAACCGAAGCTGCGCCGTCGCACCATGCGCAACACCCACGCCTAGCACCCCGACCCACCCCACTCCCCAGCTCACTGTCTCTACCCGTCTAAAGGCTTCCCTGTCCCTCTTTTCACGTCACCAGTGGTGCTGCAGCAGGTCTGTCACCACCGACACCCACACCCACAACGAAGCTCTTACCAACTGTCCACGGTCTTTTCCGCGCCTCTGCTACTACCGCCTCCCCTCGATGCCGGTATAGCCCACGTCGCTCGTTGAACACAGCTGGCTGGCAACTCACACCGTTGAGCCGAGATACTAATACACAATAACCGCAATGGGGTGCTGCGGCGACCGCGAGAAGGGCCTCACTGTCACCGAACAGCAGAAGTGGGCCTACATTGTACGTCGATGCATCCGACGCCTCGGAGCGCGTGCTGACTTCTACAGACACTCTCTGATTTCAAGTCGACGTCCTGCCTCACGCCCTTCTCCTACATCTGGCTGTGGATCCTCGTCATTATCTCGGGCGCCGTCTACGCTGCCGATGCTTTCACCGCCGTCAATTTGCTCGCTTTCAACAAGTGGTCGAGCCAGGTGAAGCCCAAGATCGACTTTGATATAACCAAGTGGATCTTTGCCGTCTGCATCATCGTCTCCTACGTCTTCCTGGCCTACCGATGGTTCCGTGCCATTCGCGTCTTGCGCTCTGGTGGAGTCGCCGAGTGCTACCTGGAGCCGCTTGCTGCCGCCTTCCAGAGTCTACGCATAACCAAGGAGGGCCAGGGATGGCGGCGCTTCCTGGTCTTCGCCGAACTGACAAAGAGTAAGAAGGGCGTGGACTACATTGCCCTCTTCGTTTACTTCCAGTTCAAAGGTATGGTCTCCAGAGTCTTGCTGTAGTCGCCTCTAACGTGGATAGGCGCTTTGATCATCATCCTCGCTCAAGGCCCACGAATTGCCATCAACGCCATGACCCTGTGGGCTGTCATGCAAGCCCAGCTGATTCCCGAAGGAGACAATGCCGCGCCCAAGGGACAGTCGCCCGTCGCGCAGTTCTTCATCAACATTCAAACCATGGTCCAGAACGGAAACAAGCAGGAGACCGTCATCTACTTCACCATGTTGTTTGCTTTGGTCATTTGGGTCATCGCCGCCCTGTCACTCTTGCTCTCCGTCCTCTTTTACGTGTTTTTCTTGTGGCATTACATCCCCAAGGCTGATGGGGGTTTGACCGGATATTGCCGGAGAAAGATTGAAACCCGTCTCGAACGCATCGTGAGCAAGAAGATCAAGAAGGCTCTTGAAAAGCAGGATCTCAAGCGCAGGAAAGAAGAGCGCGAGGGACGGAAGAAGGGAGGAGGCGAGGCGCGCATGCCCACGCTGCCGAAGCTCGATGGACCAGACGACGACAGCTCATCGATATACTCCGGTGTTACGCAGTCAGATACGTTCAGCACCGCAACTACGCTCCCACCGTACGCTTCCAACGCACCGTCTCGAACGAACACGATGGACACAGCGAAGACGGTCGCAATGAAACCATCGTTGCCATCTCTAAGCGAAAGACCAGTACCCACCCGTTCTAACACGCAAGTCACGTCTTTCTCCACCTCCAGCTACGGCTCCAACGCACCACTCCTTAACAAGGCGGCAGACATGGGTGATACCTCTCCTTTGCCCCCCATGCCCGAGCTGGATCCCAGTAGGGATTACTTCAGTGGGCCACCTGGTATGCGACCACCGCCCAACGGAATGCCAGGTCAGCCGCCACGTGCTGTTCATAACATGCTCCCGCCTGTGGACACTAGTTTCAGCGGCCGGGACTCCCCTGCGCCTCGGTTGACTTCGTCTCCTGCTCCTCCCTATAACTACCATGGCCTGCCAACAGCGCGTGGCAACCCACCATATCCCACTCGTGGACCTGGAGCTCCATCCATGAGCGGTTCTGCGTTTTCTCCGTACGAAAACCGTGATCCGACAATGGGTCCGACGTACGAGCTGTCCCCTGTAGAGCGTAACGCGGCTGGCAATGACTCCCAGCCCTACTACACGAACCCCAACGATTCGGACGATTACCAACCGATCCGACTTACCGACTCTCTTCGATCCGGCTCCCCGGCACCGATGCAGAGCTCAGGACCACCTTCCAGGGCTGGCACAGCACCTCTGTCAAATCCTCGAGCCGGACTGCCACCTTCTTTGCAGCTGGCTATTCAACGACGCGAGGCGTCCCAGCCCCTCCGGAACCAAGGTACGCTCGATCCGCAGCAGCGCAGTGTTACTGCGCCCCTCGGTCGGCCTGGCTGGGGACAGGGACCGGATAGGGAGCCCATGGGAAGGAGCAACACGACCTCACCAGGACCCCAAGGCTACAACGGATACTAAGCATCCCTCACCTTTTCTATCTTCATAACATTCATTGAAGACCCATTTTCCTTTACGACTCATGCCACGACGACCGCTGCGGCATTGTGGCATCTTTTGCATACATTTGCATTTACCGGCGTTCAATTCTGATCCTAGAAGGAACCAACCACCTTTTTCCTTACTACCTACTCTTTTACGATGGCGATTTCTCTCAACGAGGTGATGTGATGCGAGAGAGGTTTGATGATACACACTTGTTCGAGATACCCTTCGCCGCTGGTATCGAGCTTTCTTTCGCTGGTTTTCTTCTCGGTGGAGGCGGCTTTGCGATCTGAATGAAAAAGGTGCTTTTGGACGTTGATGAGGGGGTTGCAGTGGCGCGGTGGGAAGGGAAGGCCTGGCTCAGCATGGAATAGCTGGGCTTGGCTTGGTGGGAATGTCTTTGTACTATATAGTGAGATGTCTAGATAGAGACAATGGAGCTGTATGACTCTGCTGATTGTCTTCGGTTCGGTTGTTGAATAGTGATGTGATGTCGTGCGTTTGGCTTTGGAACGCGTCCTAAGATCCTTAGGTGTCTGTGTGGGTGCGTTGCTATGGTACTTGGATGGATTGCAGAGTTTGAGAGTAGCTAGCGAGCGAAAGTCGCGATCGACTGTTGGATAGGTGGGTGGTAGGTTTAGATCAGAGATATGTAGGGAGAGCGCATGGTTGAGCGTGCCATCGCCCACACTGCTCCCGCGGTTGCGACTCCGCGGTCCACTGCGGCTCTCTAACAGTCCACTAGTTAAGAGATAATATATAACTTAGTTATGCTAAATAGCAGACTATCTATTAACCACTATTAATAATACTACTATATAAAATATTAATAATAAAATTATTATTATTTTATATATATTTTGTTACTACTACTGTATACTACTAGTAGGTACTAGGTTTTAGTGCCTTCTATTTTACTCCTCTCTGTATATGGTGCGGATTCGACCTTGGTTAGAATCTTAACACGACGAAGATCTTCAATGTAGGGAGAGGGCTACGCTACTATTAGCCTGGGCGTAGTGTATGTGTATGTGAAGAGAGAGATTACACAGTTTTCAAGGGCGAGTGCGCGGGGAGTGGGTTTCGCGATGTTGGTCATGTTGTGGGCTAGGGGATAGGATGGTGGTGATGGTGATGGTGACTGGGGGCTGGGAGGAGGAGGAGGCATGGCAACGTTTCGTCGGCTTTTAAATGAGTACTTCTTCGGCAGCTGGATAATAATCAATGACTTGAGTCCAGCCGATCGCGAGGGTGCTCCCGTTTTATCGTTCACTGGGGTTGGCATCAATGCCAGTCTGAACACGGCATTACTAGTAAATTTATCCTAGCAGCTTTCATTGATGTAAATCTATACGCGGCTATCTATTAGACCTGGCAGATGCTCCTCTGTATAAGCCAAGACCTCGTCCACGTTCCCAACAAACTCAACATAACAGTCCGGCCGCATAAGCACGGCATATTGCTCTGCTCTCTTTATCCATGAACAGCCAAACGCATCTGGATGGACCTCTGGTTCAATCAAAGCCTCACTCTTTCTCTCCACGCCTACATTCCTAGCTTTCAAGTCTGTTAACCTCAATAACGTTATGAATTCCGGTTTCTGGACCTCAACGGTTATCCTTGAGGGTCCAACCAGGACGAGAAGGTACCGCCCATAGGTGAGCTTCTGGTACAGTCGCACCGCATCGCCCTTTGAGTCACTGAGCCAGAGATCTGGTGCTCTGTGGCCGGCCTTCCAGACTCCATGCTCTGATTCCCTTACAAGTGGAGATGAGAGTCCAGAGTACTGCACACCCATCCCTGTGATAAAGCCAGCGTTCTTTTCGATGAGGTCAACGTATCCCTTTGCATCAGCCAATGTGCTGCGAACGAGCTTGGCTGCTACATCAATCACTCCTCTTGCCGTCTCTCGCCGCTCGGTGTCATAGCTCGAGAGGATAGAACTAGAGCTGGAAGGAGGGAGCGAGGGGCACCGAAGGTTGAAGTAGAGACGCCAGATCAAGCTGAAGGCGTCGGAGAGTCCGGTGTTCATGCCTTGCCCGCCATTCACTGAATGTACGTGGGCTGCATCGCCAGCGAGGATGAAGGGACCAGCGGGGGTGGGGTGAATGAAGGTTGATGCTACGCGTTCTTTGACTGTGAAACGTGTTAGTACTCGATGTACACAAGATCGAAGATTCAATGACCGACTCTCAAATTTGCTGAACCACTCAACATGTGTAAACTCGACTGCATGCGGTGCCATATGAGTTCGTATCGATGCTTCGGTCTTTTCCTGTGTAATTTCGCCGTCAAGCAGAACGTAGAATCGCTGCATGCCGCGCTCACTGCAGTCGAACCCATTAGTATGAATCTGAATCTTCCAGCTGTCGAAGCGTACCGTGGGATCCACGCCATTCTTGACTCGCCATCCACTTCCAGTGTCACGATCTCCCTCGTCACCGGAAACGTAGTATCGATCCAGCAGTCCAGCACTGCCCAAACCATATTTGGTTTTGTCCCCTCCCAATCAATGCCCAGCTTGTTCCGCATGAAGCTGCGGGCTCCATCAGCAGCGAGACAATACTTTGCATGCACTGTACGCTTCGCTGTCTCTACCGTCACGCTCAGCGGCGAGGTCGTGTGAGAGAACGAGCGCGCTGGTTCGTCATAGTGGATCGGAACATCGATGTGTGAAGCAAAGTGGCGTTCGATGTAGGGTTGTCCGATCATAAGGAGATTGTTGTAGAAAGTGTGCGGAATCCCGTTCCACCATTTGCTTTGCTGGCTTGTGAACTCTCCATGCGCATAAGTGGCGCTTGCTTTTTTGAAGGTCAGGATGGTGACTTGATATGGTCTATAGCAGTTGACTTACTATTGCACTTGACGCCTCGGTTTAGAAACTCTCCTAAGATGCCTGCGTCTTTTTGGGGGTTCGGCGCGTTGCTGGCTACTTCCAGGTATTGCTGTGTGCGAGCGGTGATTGCATCTGCACCACCAACTTCCAGAGCACCTTGCTTTGCATCAAGGACGCATACGCTCAGACCGACTTGTCGTGCTAGTAACGCTGATAGGAGCCCTGTCGGTCCAGCTGCTGCAAATTAGTAACTTGGTGTATCTAGCTGGAACCTCTTGCGTTCACGTTGTGCGCTGTCAAAGCATGAAGACAGAGCACTCACCTCCTATGATAACCAAGTCAACCTCAGTGATTGGTTTGGCAGACATTGAAAGAGGTGGATTGGTATGAACGCCGTTGCTGAAATCTTCGAGAACAGCCATAGTCGCAGCTGAGAATCTGCGATAGAGCAGTATTCAATACACCTTGTCGCGCGAGGTGTGATGTTTCAGCAGTCTTCGATCTAGCGCAATCTGAAGGTTTTTGGACCCACCTACACCGCCTCACACGTGTGCATGATAGTCCTAATTATAATTGATACTACCTAGGTACTACGGATCATTTCCGCAGCTTACCAAGTCCTTGTCCTTGTTATGTCACTCCCATCTGGTGGTGGCCACAGGACCCTAATCAGGTAGTTTGCCGCCATGCTGCGCGCCTGGGCGTGAAAAATCGGATCCGGCCGAGAATTCATGCTTGAGGGTCATTAGGTATTCGAATTCGGCTTGAATGGGCCTAGAATTAGCCACAGCCAAGACTAGACCTCGGTAAACTAAACAATCACCAATAGGACACGCCTATTTAAGCCGAATGCTACTTCTTACTAGAGTAATACCCTCGGTAGAGCAGGTGAGCTTTGGGCGATTTCCACTTTAACTAATTACCCTCTAGACGCCGATATACAGGTCGGTCAAATCGCACTGCCTGTATGATGTTAAGCCACATAAGGTAGGTCTCACGCATACCTAGGTATTCGTGGCGGACAACGTTTGTTCACCGGCGATTGTCGCCATCAGGAAATGCGGGTGGTAGACTAATTGCCCTAGCATCAATAGCTTGTTTGCCGAGTGGCGGGCACTACTCGGGCCTTCTTCGTGAGAAGAATTACAAAGTAACCGTTGGGGCCGAGCATACGTCGGGAGTAACCCCTGTAGATATTCTAACCTTTGTTAGTATTAAGCGATAGGCAGTAATAGGCTAGAAGCGCTAATCCGCCAATCACAGCCTCGAAAATTACAGTTAGCACTAGCTGGGGTTACTCCCGACGTGGCGATATGCTGTAGATTAACTGTAGATTAAATCCTCGGCAGTCGATGCTCGATGCGGACAGTTGCAATGTGCCCATACGAGCCCAAATCGACCGAAAAAAATTGGGTCTCACCCGCAGGTGAAGATCTCGCTCGTAGAGGACACCAGTTCGGGCGGAATCTTGGCCTGGGCGCGAAACGTGGGAATGGCACACTTGCCTTGGACACGCACGACACCTGCTAACAGTCACCCATATCGTCATATAACAATTCGATGTTTACGTAAATCGCTATCATTGCAAAAGTCTACTTCTCCCCATCGGCTCGTACCGAGCTTTTCTTGCGACGGACGTTCAACGTCCAACAAGCTGCCAGTAGACAGCCACCTACGACGTTAAAAACTGCGCAGTAACTTGCAAGGCCTTTCCAACCTGAAAGAGTGTCCCGTTGTATCGCACCAGCGACAGGATTTCCAATCAAGCTTGCGACCGCATTGCCTGCAAACAGGACTCCAATCCTCCCTCCAAGTGTGCTCATGTCTTGAGTTAGGGTCGCCGCACTGGCTGGGATGAGGCTGATGACACTCCCACTAACGAAACCGTATGCGACAACCCAAACGACTAAGCCTGCGAGAGACGTCTCGATATACGTCCATCCTGCTGCTAGAGCACCACATGCGATTGCTGCTAGCGCTTGAGTGAGCACCGGACCGGAAACGAACTTGTCGGCGATGAAGTTGGGAACGATTCGACCGACTAGTCCGCCAGCATTCATGAAGCTGACTAGATAGTATGCGCTCAAGCCATGTAACGGAAAAGTGGTATCGCGTACCCAGGTGCTGATATAGAAGTATGGGATGTAGATGCCCGCAAATGTAAAGAAGATGCCTGCGATTAATAGAGCATACGCAGAATCCCTCAAGCAACTGAACTGGTAAAGGGTGCGTTTGGCTGGATTTTTTGTCAAATCGGAACGCTGACGAATAAGCAGGCCTCCGACGCCAGTCGTAACCAGCACGACAAGTGCTGTTGCTCGCATAGCCCAGCTGAAGCCCACGCTGGCGAGGAGACGTCGCGTGAGTACTGGGTACACGATGCCACCGAGCGATGCGCCAGTATTGGCGAGACCGACGGCGACAGCACGGTTTTGTGTGAAGTAGGTGGGCACGATCGCCGTGGAGGGAACAAGAAGCAAGCTCATTCCAAGGCCAGATAAGATGCCTTGCGAGAGTAGTACTTGATAGTACACAGGACGATGTGCGCTTGTAAATTCTCCACTGAAGGACGTGAGCAGCAAGCCAAGGGTGACCAGCACACAGCCAATAAAGGACATGAGCTGTGCATGGCCTCTGTCAACGAAGCCTCCGGTCGCAGAGCCGCAGGCCAACAGTAGGAAGATCTGGAGTGAGCCGATCCACGATATCGAAGAAGGTGTTGACAGCACAGGATGGAATGAGCTGTAGTACTCTTGGAAGACCCCAAAAGCGTTGATCAGTCCCCTTCGCCCAATATCAGCTGAGAGCACTCTAAGATTCGATATACTGAAGGTACTGACCATGAGTTGAACATGAGAAAGAACCCCGCGACGACTTGAACCCATGGTATGCTTCTTGATGCCATATTGACTGAGCTCATGGGTACATGAGCTTGTAAGAACGCTGTCTTTGCGGCTACGATACAATTCTTGGACGCTTGCGGTGAGTGACAGATAGCAGTTGGTCGAAATTCTGTGGAGCCAATGCGTAGCAAGTCGACCAAGGTTTTCGGTACTGACACAACTGGAATCGCCTGATCGCACGACACAGCCACATCAAACTGAAAAGGTCCACAGGTGAGTTTTGGACTGCTCAAAGTTTTTACAGGACTTTCAAGCCGAAAGATACGCATAGGTAAGCAAGCGGAATGAAGCCGTAGGGCGGGACCCAATGGTAAGGTAGCCTCGCCTATTTGGGCCAAACCGCCGTTGACGCAGTTATGTATTAGATTATCGCGACGGCATGCAAGGATTCTTCCGCGCATAACATATGCCGGTGAATCATAGCGCTACGGTTGTTAGTATACATCAGGAAGGTTGCCTTATGGTTCTCGACCTCGGTCTGGGCAGCGTGCTTGGCGATATACATATTAGGGCTAGCTTCTCTTCTTCTACTCAAGTCTCGATGAAGTGGCTGCTGGATCATTTATTGAGGCAAGTGAAACATTCGGGGCTACCGACGCCAGGTTGCGGGGAAGACACCTCCGGACAGACGGGAGCCTGTCACACGGTGCTCATGCCCGGCGGATAAGGTTAGTCAGAGCTTTGGCAGAGCGGAATCGAGAACGAAAATCTTGGAGGTGTGGCGGCAGTGTGTCGGCAGTCTAATAAGGACATGAGATACCACCTCAGTCCGAGCTGAACAACCAAACCAACCAAACCGGAGTGAAGTCTTCACCGAATAGTGAATACTCACCTAACATTCATCGTTTCCACCCAATTCTCCTGATTGAAAAGATGCCTCTACTGTTCCGCACGAGCGGCCCTCCGTTTATCGAAGATACCATCCCACATCATCTTTGGACAGATGCTATGGATACATCACAGCGTATACTCGATGTCGTTCTGCGGTACAAATCTCCTCTTCCAAAGGACGCCCCGGACCGTAGCGATGAGGGAGCATTGAAGTTTCTTGGCCTCATCTACCGAGCAGTGAAGAACAACGAGCCTGTTCGCATGGTCCTGCCGGCTTTTCCTTTCAAAAGCCCGAACAGCAATGTTAAGGTATTGGGCACGCTCCCCGACAAGGCTGAGGATATAGCTCTGGCGCACCTGAATGGCCTGTGCGCTGCGATCGAGGACATGTACTCACCTGGAGCCACCTTGACCATTGTGTCGGACGGCTTGGTCTACAACGGTAAATCTGGTGCCTCTGCATATCATTACGTTGCTGACGTTGCTAGATCTCCTGGGCGTACCCGATCACACTGTCTGGAAATATGGTCAATCGTTACGCCAGATCACGAAGACCAAAGGATACACACACATTGAGTTTGCACGGCTGAAGGACCTCCTGGGTATCTCATCTCTTCGCGATGAGACTGATGATATGGCATATGCCGCGACTGCACCCTCAATCCGTCTCGCGCTGATGCACCGCTATGGCACCTTCGGCTGGGACACTCTTACCAATGAATCATACGTCAACAACGACGAAAACAAACGCTTGGCATACTGCGGATATCTGAAGTTTCTCTCCCTAGATCTGGCTAATACGTTCCCCGTGGGACCTGACCGGACGAAGCGCGCTTTCAAGAGAGGTGTCGAAGTCATTGCGAAGAGTATGTTGAGACGTGGAGAGGCGTTTGCTAGGGCAATTCGGGAGAATTATGCAGATTACGTTCGACTATCAATCCACCCGAGCACTGGCGAGGACAAGATTTCGATTAACGTGTTACCAATCCAAAAGCTCATCACCCCGTGGCATAGCTCTGTTGCGATCCTGCTCGATGGAACAGTTTTGGCAGGACACCGCAAGACTTTCGAAGAGGAGCCAAATATGGAGCTTGTATACGAGGATGGCAGGCCGAGCTACTTTCGCGAACAGTCACAGCTTTACCAATGGGATTCCTCAACACCTGTGACATTCGAGCCAATGTACCCCTGCGGGATGATGATCCGACCATCTGAGGGTGCTAAGTCCTTGGCAATCCAGGACATTGATGCACAGAAGGTACGACATCTGGCCGAACTCAACTCGCCTGTTGTCTTGAGGGGCTTCGCGCAAACCAAGAACCGAGACTCGTATGTCGCGAAGTCGTATGAAATGGGTGTACCTACACCATGGAAGTTTGGTCTCGTACTCGAAGTCAAGGACCGTGGGGCTGAAGGGCAGGGCCTCAACAACGTCTTGAGCCAGGAGTGGATGCCGTTCCATTTCGACGGCATGTTCAAGACGCAAAAGCGGACTCGAGATGATGGTACCGAGTATCTGGTGCCTAATCCCCCTCGTTTCCAGTACTTCGCTTCAGTCACGCCCAGCCCGAAGAATACCGGATATACATTGTTCTCCAGCTCCAAGCTACTTCTCGATCATCTGCCGAAGGATGCGTCATTGGAGTATCTTAAATCACTGACTTGGTCGGTGAAGACTCCCTCATTCGATCAGTCTATCATTGGAAACATGCCGCTCATTGTGGCACATCCTTCTACTAGTCGACCCTGCCTTAGGTACCATGAGCGGTGGCCCCAGGAGAGGACCCGATTCGATCCAACGGAGGTGGCGATCGAGAATGGTGACGACAGTGTTTGCGATGTGTTGGAGACATTGTTGCATGATCGCAGAGTATGTTATTGGCACTCATGGCAAGAAGGAGACTTGATAGTCAACGACAACATCTCGATGTTGCACACAAGGAGCTCTTTCCAGGCTGGCGTCAATCGAGAGCTGTGGCGCATTCACTTCGACTAAGAGGAGCATCTATTACAATACTTCCTGCCTACTCCTATAGCCTCCTGTATAATAACCATTAGACTTACTAGTTCTTTCAAAGTTTCCTTATCTAATTTGCTAGTAGTTATAGCTACTTATTTACACTTTTTATTTTTCTATTAAAGTAAAGTTTATACTAGTGAATAGCTTATTATTAATTAATAAGCTATAATTACTAAGATATAGTACCTGTGACTATCTTATATTGTTGCGTACATGTAATTTAAATCTACCTACTAGTAGGGGTAGGACGATAAAGGAATATCACATAATAAGAAAGAGCAAAGTATATGTTACGAGAGAATGTTAGTAGGTAGTGTAAGTTGACTGCTATATGTTTCCTGTGAGAAAAGTGTGAAGTATGATTATTGGTTGAGCAGATCGGGAGATCTGGCGATATACGGGCATTACGTAATAGTGCGTAAACAAACCGACGACCAGCACCTGCCAGGTGCTCGGGGGGGCACCTGCCAACATCCTGTTGAAGATTTGAAGCGAAGGTGAGAGAAAATGCTTAAAAAGAGGGTGCCGGTGCATAAGTGTGAGATTATCAGAGGACCACTACGACGCCATTTCAAAGGAAAGGAGTGTGTAGCTGGTCGTTACCAGTCAGGTGCAGATTTTAGAACCTTGGAACATCTTCATGGCGCTAACCCGAAGCGCCCACTTAGATCAGCCGTGCGCTATGCTAAAAAGAGCCTAAAAAGCGGATTAATAAAAGTCCGTTACTAGGCATGGTCAATTTCGGCTAGCTCCCACCCACTGTATCCACTTTCACCGCCTCGGACATGATTCTTAGTTGAATATCTCCAAAGTGCGCTCCTCCAAAAAAGGCCATGTTTAGCTGGCTCAACAGGATCTCTTGGCACAGCTTGCAAAGTCAAGCCCACGGGTCGAATACATGTAAACGAGCTCGTCAAGATGGACGACGATGATTTCCCTCCGTTCGCCATGATTGAGAGCTTGCCTCTGAAACATCTTCAGGACAAATTGTAGCCGTCAGACAGCCTTCTGTATTCGCCAATTCGATCATAACTGTCCCTGGGGCAAAGAACTCCGCAAGCGATAGCGGCTCCATACAATCTTTCGGTGGCGCGACCTTTTCCATGTAGGGGATGCACGGCTGAATCAGCCAATCCATGAAAGCGTCCATGGCTTGTGGGTCATCGTCCATACCATTTCTGAACTTGAGGACTGTCTGCACTAGAGCCTCGCCTCCAGGCCCGTCGAGATCTTTTTTTGGTTGCGACACTGATATGGAAACGTTTGCCACGGCTCATGATCGTGAGCTCAACGTTTGCATCCTCAAAATAGAATTCTTATCCCGAAGGTGTCCATGTCCGACCCCAAAGTCTCAGAAGCCATCCACCAAGGCGTACCCTCAATTCCAGCTTCACAACTAAAGCCATTCTTGGTTCCAACATATGCGAATCCGACTACAATATGATTCATGGAACCGTCCGTTTTATCGGGCCGGAAACTCGATTCCATTTCAAGGGCGCGTTTGAGGGGCAGTCATTTCGAAGAGAGCTTGATCTCCTCGTCCAGTTTAGGAGCGACTCGTTTCCTAGAGACTTGCATATTTCGAGGATTGGTGGACTTTCTGTGCATGAGAATGGAGATGCTGTGCTGGGACTGCTTGTGGAATGTGTGCATAGGAGTAGGACATTAGATGATGCGGTGGAAGGGGCTGAGATGGCTGGTCGAAAGAAATGGATGCAGCAATTACGGGATACGGTCGAGCAGCTGCATGGCAGGAATATTACCTGGGGAGATGTGAAGCCTGACACTGTTCTGGTTGACGTGAATGGGGATGCCTGGGTGATCGATTTTGGGGGAGGGTGCGCCGAAGGTTGGGTTAATGGGAAGCTGGAGGGAACGATTGAAGGGGATATGCAAGGGCTGGCGAGTATTAAAGATTTTTGGGGGTGGGGTATGTTGGGAGTTAAGCGGGCGAAGTGGGGTTGTGCTGACTTTGGACAGTGGTATGGCGGGTGAGTGGTTGTATTTTGCAATGCTCGATTCGCTGGGAATATTTTGGTTTGATTTCAGTCACGCCAACCTTGTATCGACCCTTGGACAATTATCGCGCCAACCATAAATAATGAACTTCCGGTCTCGACAGAGACATACAGACATATGCAGCTATGATCGCATAAAAAAACTTGAGAATCCCCTTCGATTGTGTTTTCAAGATCACCACAGCCTGGCACCAACGACTTTCCAGGCCAACCACATGCGTCATCGGTGCTGAATGATAAGCCCGGGCACGTCAATGCAAACTCGCTGGTGTCACGGACGGCCCTTTACACTCACCACGTCCAACTTTAGCTCTATGCCAAGTTTTATCTATTTGCGCCTTTTTTCCCACTTGTTATAGGTGTCGAGCCGTAGCTGTGCTATTAGGTATAAGAATAAGTAAGGGGTAAAGAGCAACGTTGACTATAAGCGGATAGGCAATTAATGAGATACATTCATAAGTCCATTTCCCTATCTCTACCCAACCCAAACCGTAACTCTACCCACATAACCCAAAGTCCAATACCCTCCCCCAGAGCCATCCCCGCCCACATCCCATCGTCTATAGCCATCCCATCCACACCCACCATCCACGCGTCCTTCCTACGCACAACCAAGCCTAAGCGCAGGCCCACCCAGCCCGACGTCCGCCACCAACAAGACCTCCACTCTCTATAACACAGTCTTACCTAACCCACAGCACTAAAACACCTCCACCTGAAACACCACCACGTCTAATGACCGCTCCACCACACGTTTCGCACCCTCCACTTCCTCCGTACAGCCTCCCGCACCGCACATCCCTGTACCACATCACGCATGCATCCCCACCGCGTACGCATACCTCGAAACGTGTAAATGCATCTATCAATCGTCGCACGATGTAGTGGTGTTTCTTTGCTCCGCAGCTTCTCGTGCTTAGGTGTCTCAAGGTTTGCGCGGATGGCGTGGAACTCCATGCGTGAGGTGTCGACTTTCTATTTTGCGTTTGTGCGTTATGCTGGTGGGTAGTTTAGTAAAAGCGGCTGTAGAAGCCGGATGATTGTTTCAGAACTGCGCGTGTGATGTTGTGGGGAGGAGAGAATGGGCGTATGATGTTGCTGCTGGAGTGGAACGGGGTGTATTCAAGGGAATGTTGAGCGTCGACCGAGAATGAAATGTTATCCCCTATCATCTACTCGAAAATTTCATGAAGATGTTCATGAAATGGATGGAAATACGGGTATAGTGTTACTCGTATCAAGTATTAACTGAGATGTCATTCTCTATACACACAGAAGACAGCATGATGAGAGAGAGGGTAGATAGTACCCCGTGCGTCTTCCATTCCAACACGTGTATTCATAGCTAGTCAAGGTCTCAGTACTGTTTACCCCGACGTAGAGTACAAAGAATCAACCCGCTGATATGCGTGATCGGATTGTCATGGTGTTGAGTTCGCCGGCCATGCCTCACTACAGCCATCCACCGCACGCCTGGTACCCTCCCCTAACTTCATAGTACTTACCTCCTACAAACTAACTATTCTTCCCTCTACTTCCATCCACATATGCCTCCCCTCCGCCCACACGGAAATCCAACCTGCTTACCTCTCGAATACCCAAACGGACCTCAGCCAACATCTCTGCCGCCCGCAACGGACTCCGTCACCCCCACGTTTCGAAACACCACCACCACAACCAACACGTCCGCGCCGCCAGCGAAACACGCAACGCCGTCTCGAACGCATGTTCGCGCCACACACACATTTACTGCGTCCGCTGCAGCAAAGCTAAGGCCCTGCACGCCCCGCTCCAGCGCGCACAATACATGCCACTCCACAGTTTCATGCGGAATCTAGACCGCGCAATGTCGTGCGAACTGGGCGTACTGTAGGAACCCCGCGGCCCGTCCGTCAGTGCGAAGAACATGATCTGCGCGAACGATCGTCGCAGTGCCTCAGCGCTTGGACGAGGATCGTCAGGCACGGAGTAGACTATGTACCGTTGCGTACCTCACTCACCGCGCCGTGCACTATGCTGCTTACTTTTGTCGCGTGTCGGGCGCGCCCGATGGCGGTTGAAGGTGGTTACACAGTACACTACCTAGTCGGTCTTACCTTTTTTCGTTTTTTCGTTGGAAGAGAGAGAGAGAGAGAGAAGTTGATTCGATCCAGACCCTTGACGTCGGTGTCACGATACGTAAATAGACCGCATACGTAACACTCGACGCTTGTGCGCCGTGTCATGGATACACGAGCACGGCGTGTCGGTGTCGGTATCGGTGTCGGTAACGTGTCCGTGCGCGTAATGCGCGGGTTCGCGTAATGCGCACCCCAACACCACAACAGCTCTACAAAAAACAAGGCTGTAGAGCCACATACTGTGGTTATTATTATAAGATTTTTTTAGTGGAGTGCTATATTGATACCTGCGATTAACTTGCGCTATTTGTATCTACTTAGAAGCTTAATGTTGCGGCCACGCTGCGTAGTCTTGAGTGGAGCTGCTGATGCGGCACCTGAGGCCTCCTTAGTAGCTACAGCGTCAACCACACGTTTCTGACGCTTATTGCTTTGTGTAGATAGCTGCGAGGCCTTTCTCTTACCCTTTTGGGCAGATTGTAGAGCTTTTGCTGCGTTACGAGCCTCCTTTTCGCGAGCGCGCTCTGCTGCCTTCTCAGCCCTCTCCTTCTCCCTGGCTACCTTGGCTGCCTCCCGCGCCACACGCTTCTCCTCTGCAATTTTCTCTTTGTAGAGCTTAGCTGCCTTCCTTAACTCAGCTGTCTCAGCTTTTTGAAGCTTCTGCTCCTTCTCCTCTTGCTTTTTTATAGACTGACGTACGCGAGCCTCCCTAACCTTCCTTAGTGACCAGAAGACTGCTCCCCTATGGTACTCTTGACGTTGTTGAAGATCTAGAGGCTTTCCCTTCTTACTACGCTTCTTTTTAGTAGCAAGAGCTTCTCTTAACCCAGTATTCTCGTAGGAGAGCAGCTGAACTTTAGCTAAGATATGGTGGAGTGAGCGACTAAGCTTCTGTGCGTCCTTCCTACTCTGTTGCTCTGTAGCTCGTACAAGTTGGTCTAGTTCGCGCCAGTTATCTCCACTAAGAACTAACTTAGAGCTCTCTCGTGATCCTTGGTCATCATCCTGGGTTGTTTTCTTAAATCTTTTGAGTATAACCTCTGGGTCAAATGGTGATATACCAGTTGCTTTAAAAGACTTAAATATCGTCTCCTCCTTAAAGGAGCTTGTCCACGCCTTCCAGAAAAGGGGGAAGAAGTCGCCTTTCTTAATTAGGACTAGGCCTTGGCTCTTTTAGAGGTGGGTTGTGAGCTCGGCTGAGTACGCTAATAAGAGAGGCTTAAAGAGCACTACATTAAGTGGCTAAAGCGTATGTGTTAAATGAGGCGGAAGTATAGCCAGGAGGATCTTGTTCCAATTATAGTACTTAATAAAATTAATAGTAATATGTGATCCATGGCTGTTGAGAATAAGTAGCCTGTATAATCGCTGTGCCTTGGCCTTGGTGTAGCGATCAAACACCTGTTCAAGCCAGGCAAGGCCAAGATTGTTGTTGGTCCAGCCTAAGGGTGAAGAGCTAATGTGTACGCTGTGCGTTCCTGCCTTAATATCGCTAACCCAGCTTAGTTGTATGTCCTTGTTGGTAGACTGATAGATGAGGCTGGGTGGCAAGGCTGATCCATCAGCGCAGACGCACGCTAGGATGGTAATCCATTCACGAGAGCCATCTTGAAGAGCTGCTCTGACTTCCTTCCGCTCCCACATTCGCCTGCTAAACACTCTTTTTAATCTACTAATGACACTAATAAGGAAGCCCTTTTCATCCATATTGTACGTGTGACAAGGCTCGATATTGTATTCCTTAATCTTGCCACCTAGAAGATTAAAATACAGGCTGTATTTATCCCCTGAGTCGGCTTGGTGGCGATTGCTGTCCATACCAGCTGCCCACTAAGAGATCAGATGGATACTGTGTTGGTTGATAAAGCGCGTAACCCAGCTCTCGCTCACTAGCTCTTTAGCCATTGTTAACGCGAAATTTCGTATTATCTCTCTTGTAGGTGGTAAGTAACGCGCTGTGAGTTCCTCTATATATCTAATAAGCTCTGCCTCTTGCTGTGGAGTGAGCTTTTGTTGGTTAATACTCTTAGACGCGTATAATTGTGTTTCGGCCTTGTGTCTTCGTGTGAGAGTAGAGCGCCACACACCATACTTTTTCGCTATTTTCGTATAAGAGAATTGTTCGTCAGGTCCTAGCGACTCTATCTCAGCAAGCGCGTCGTCAATTAGAGCCATATTGGTGGAGTTATCGGGTGTTGAAGTTTGACGCGTTTTGTGTTGGGGTGCGCATTACGCGAACCCGCGCATTACCGGTACCGTGTCCGTGCGCGTAACGGGCCACGTCGCGTAACGGGTCACGAACACCAAAACACCAGACAAGCCACCAACTTTAACGCGTCGTAACTCCACCACTATGGCTCCGATTGATGACGCGATTGCAGCAATTGATTCGCTAGAACCAGGAGAACACTTTTCGTACCGCGTAATTGCTCGTCAGTTCGGTGTACCAAAGACTACGTTGACTCAAAGACACCAAGGTCGTCAGCGCCCACGGGAAGCCAAACATCGCGATCAACTACTCCTCAGCCCACAACAAGAGTACGAGCTTGTAGAGTATATTGGAGGCTTAACAAAGCGAGGGCTACCACCTACAAGAGAGATGATACGAAATTTCGCCTCTGAGATCTCCTCCGAGAGCGCCTCTGATGCCTGGGTTACGCGCTTCTTGAGCCGAAACCATGAGCATCTCACCTCTAAATACACCCTCGGGATGGACGCCACACGCCACAGAGCCGACTCTAAGGACAAGTACGAGGCGTACTTCAAGCTGCTACACTCCAAGCTCACTCAGTACGGCTTGGAGCCTCGCCATATATACAATATGGATGAGAAGGGCTTCATGATCGGTGTACTCAGCCGCTCCAAACGAGTGTTCAGCCGTCGGATGTGGGAGCGTAGGGAGGTCACTGCAGCTCTCCAAGATGGCTCTCGTGAGTGGATCACCCTCCTGGCAGCCGTCTGCGCAGATGGGAGTGCTCTCTCGCCCGGCCTCATCTACCAGTCGGCGAACAGCTCACTGCAGGCCTCATGGGTGGCCGCCATTGAAGCCGGGCAACACGACGTCTTTGTGGCTTCATCTCCGTCAGGATGGACGAACATCGACATCGGATTGGCGTGGCTAGAGCAGGTATTCGATCGCTGTACGAAGCAGAAAGCGCGTCGCGGGAGGGACTGGCGTCTCCTCATACTTGACGGCCATGGCAGTCACCTCACAAAGGACTTTATCGACTACTGCAACTCCCATCGTATACTCCTGGCCGTGTTTCCCCCTCACTCTACTCACGCGCTTCAGCCACTCGATGTTGTTTGCTTCAAGCCTCTCAAGTAGCTACTCCAAGGAGCTCTCCAGCCACCTCCAAAGGAGCCAAGGGCTCATCCCAGTCACGAAGGGAGACTTCTTCCCATTGTTCTAGGGTGCCTGGCAGTCTGCCTTCACGACAGAGACGATCCTCAATTCCTTTAAAGCCACTGGCATATGGCCCATGGAGCCAGAGGCTATACTCAAACGCTTCGAGAGAGAGAGCTCCAGCGAGCATAGAGGAGGTGAAGCATGTCCCCCAGCACCCAAAGAGAGCGACTGGCGTTATATGGAGCGTCTCGTACGCTCTGCAGTGAGGGATACTGCCGTGGAGGACTCCAAGACGCTCTCTCAAACGCTCCACTCACTCGCAGCTCAAAACGAGCTGCTACACTATAAGAATAACGGCCTAAGAGAGGCTCTTACTGTTAAGAGGAGGCACAAAAAGCGCGGCAAACCTCTTGACTTGCAGCAGCGCGAGGAGTACCATAGTGGTGCTGTCTTCTGGTCACCGCGCAAGCTGAGAGAGGCACGTGCACGTGAGGTAGTAGTACAACACCAAGAGCATGAGGAGCAGCTTGCAAAGGCGAACAGGAAGGAGCTTCAAGCTGCTGCTAAGCTCCTCCAAGAGCAAGAGGCTGAGGAGAGACGCGTGGCGAGAGAGAGAGCCAAAGTGGTGAGAGATTAGCTGAAGGCCGAACAGGCAGCTGCTCGCGCGGCCAGAATCGAGGCCCAAAACACTAAGAGAGCATCTAAAACTGCCCAAACAGGTAAGCGCAAAGCCTCAAGAGCGCCCTCAGCAAAGCGTGAGCCCAAGAGACGCGCGCGCGGTACTGCAGCTGTCAGGGAGTCGCCAGAAGCTGCACCAGCTGCTCCACCCAAAATCAACTCTCGTGGCCGCACCATCAACGTTCCACGCAAATATAGATAATACAAATCAATCGCGAGCATGTTACGGGTCTCTCCACCAAAAAAATCTCGGTAAAAGAGCTATTATAGCTGTTACAATAACCTCATCTTTGTGGTGGTGAGCATGTTGTTCGTGGCCCGTTACGCGACGTGGCCCGTTACGCGCACGGACACGGTACGCGCACGGACACGTTATCGTAGTTTGTGCGCGTTCGCGTGCGCAGAGGGTAGTACATACATCGATCGGGAGCGTAGCATTTTTTTCATTCATATCCGTTTATAGTCGACCTAACCTTTTACAGATTATGAGACTTAACAGCAAGCACAACCAAGGTTCAACAGCCAAAGTACGTAAAAAAAAGGGCGCGATTGGGATCAACCACAGTGGGGAGCCGAAGCATGACGCGCAATCGTCAACTTCAAACTGTGCACTGTGTAAAACTCAACAAAGTACTCAACGGGTCTGCATCGAAAACCTGGGAGCGTAGCATCGTAGTGCTGTACCACCGTGGTAGTCCAAGCGACTAGGTATGTAGTGTGTACCACGTACACAAGCCGCGCGCATCGGCGTTCATTTGCCATTTGCCATTTGCCTGTCCGATGCCATCAATCCACGTGCCACGACCCATCTGGACGTCCATCAGAGCCCACAAAGTCCCACATTTCATCTCCCTTCACCGAAGGCCAGACTCAGCAGCACGGTTTCGGCATGTAGTCAGATTGATAGGTAGCTGAACGATGGCGCCATGTGGCATCTCTACGTATCGATAAGCCAGCCTAGTAGTGGAGGCATTGATGATCGACAGCGACAGCAGCGGCTTCGGAGGATTGCTGATGTTTTTGTTGGGCCGTGGCTGGCATGCATCAAGTGCCGTACCAGTACATGTACGGTAATAGGTACCCTACAAGTGGCGTGCAGTAGGCGTCTCCACGTCCCCTCTCACCAAAAAAAGAAAAGTCAGAAGGAAACTCTTCCGTGCACTCGGTAACGCTCTGTCCGTGTGCACGCGTACACAGGTTACCTCTGCTGTGAAGCGACCAAGATCGGAAAACAAAGATCACTGCCAACAAAAAAGTACCAAGCGACAAAGACCATGTCGGTGAAAATACTTCCTCACCAAGTCTCCCAACCGCACCGCAGGGGAAGTTTTTTTCTTTTCGCAATCTCTTCAAGCAACTAATCGTAGATGCTGCATGTACATAGTCCCACATCGCCTACCCATCGTTAGCAACTCTCCCGAAGAATTGCCCGATCGGGCCTTACCAACTGCCCAACAACCAACGGTCAGGCTCCACGTTTTGCATCTCGCTTACTCGACGGTATGCACGTCTAGAATTTTCTTTTTGCTATTTTTTTCTTTACCGTGCCGCATTCTTGTGGCACCCAACTGGCAGGAGTGCTGCGCCGCCCCTTGCAGCGGTTCGCAGTCGTCCACGTTGCGATTACGATGAGCATGCGATTTCTGGTATACCGGTAGGGCTGCATCTGCCCTGGCAACTTGGTCAGTCAGATTGCTTTACCTTGTTTCAAAGCGTTTTTCTAGCACCCCTACAGCTTTCCATAACAGCGTTATACCGTGTACCGGGAGTGCGCGAAGTCTTCTTTCAGATAGGTCAGTCAGATGCGAGATCAAATGGCTCATCTGCAGATGGGCTGCTGCTGCAGTGCGGCATCACGGCCGGCATGCATGCATATTGCGTGCGCACTTGCGAATGCTCTTCCCAACGGAGTACCTGCGCGGTGAAAGCTGAGCCAGCTCGTCACCGTTCGATGCGCTCAGCGAACGTTGGCAGGCAGGCGACCACATGTTCAGACTCCACGGCATCTTCACTGCCGAGGTCACCAAACGGCACAAAGGCGTCGTGGCTTCACGCAGAATCAGATTGCGGGTTGGCGGCGAAGCAGCAAAGTTTGCCGAACAAGATCGGGAAGCGCAGCGGCGTCTCCACTCGCGTCGCGGCGAGAAGAAGCGGCGCGAGAAAGCGCGTGCGCCCGCCCAATTGCAGCGGGCCATGCCCACCAAAGCGCACATGTTCATTGCGCGTCCTGGAAACCGCTGGCCCATGTGGTATTGGTCAATCTCCCCCAGCGAGTCGCGAAAGGGGGCTTGACAGCGGCCCCGCTGCGTGTTGGCATGGCATTCACCGACGTCGTCGGCCAACGTCAGCGGTGAGTATATGGTCCACGAGGCCCTCTTCGTACGTGAGCAGCCGGGGACGTGGGCAAATGGGTGATTCACACGTGCCTGGCATTCACCTCATCCTGCCTGCGCTGCTGGCTGGTCGACGTGCTGGGCCATCCCGACATGCGAAACGGCGGAGCCAGGCACACCAACCACGGATTCGCACCCTAGTCATTCCGTGCCAGGCACAGCGCCCCATTGGCGGCGTGCAGATGAGCGGCGGTGATTACCATGCAGGCGTCTTGCTGTTTCAGGCAGCGCGCAAAGTCAGCGGGAGATGAGAAACATGGCCGCGACAGGGCCCCCAGTCCGTCTCCGTCGGGGCGCGGCGCCCACACCAGATGCGGACGAGGCTTTGCTTCCTTTTCCCCCTTCACCAGTCCGCCCCAGGTTTAATTGTGACCTAGTCCCCTCGTTTCCATAGCACCTTCATCGCGCGTTCACTCATTCACGCCGCGACTCCAGCTATTCAACTCCAGTCACTCATTCAAAGTCGCCTCGTCTTTCACACTGCCTTGACATTTCGCGCAGCCATAAAAACGATTTTACGACCACACACATACATACACACCACACATCTACCCAAACAACCTTAGAACTATCTCTTCAACATGCGTTACCAATCTGCTTTGGTGCTGAGCACCCTCGCCGTCGGCCAGGCCGCCGCTGCCGGCAACCTTCGTCATGCCAGCTTCCACCGTCGCCAGTACGTAATGTCGCCGGTAGGATTGAGCGTCCTCGTGCTAACGATCCCGTAGTGAGGCGAAGCGCGACGCCCAGGATGTCGACTGGAACAATGTTGCGCTCGACCTGAGCAACGTTGACTGGAGCAAGGTCAACTACGGCGATGGTGCCTCTTCTCCCGCTCCTACGCCCGCATCGTCACAACCCGAGGTCGCTGCGCATCCTGCCGGCTACTCTACCCCCGAACCGGCCCCTGAGAAACCCTCGCCCACCAAGCCTGATGCGCCTGCTCAGAGCGAAGATTCTTCCTCTGGTGGTGGCGGTCTCCTCGACGGCCTGCTCGACGGCATCGAGAGCCTCGCCTCCCAGCTCGGTGCCCAGCTGGGAGTGAACTCGAAGACGGACAACGGCCAGATCTGGCTCGGCGGCGGCAGCAAATACTCGGCGACCTTCACCAACAGCGCCAAGGAGGATGCCATGCTCTGGTGCTGGGGCAAGAACTCCATGTGGATCAACGACAACAAGCCCTTCATCTCGGTCAAGATCGCCCCCGGCAAGTCGCAGAAGGTGTCCATGAAAGAAGGCTTCTCAGGCGGCTGTGGCGCTTCCTTGCCCGACTCCAACCTGTTCATGGGTCTTCTCAACGAGTCCATCCTCGAATTCACCGCCGGCGCCGGAGCCATGGGCTGCTTCGACGTCTCCCGCGAGATCAACATGAAGGGCATAGTTCTTACCGCCAAGGGCTCCAAGTGCACCAGCGGCATGGACGGAAACCAGGAGTCGTGCACCTTTGTCTGCACCCAGCCTGGCGCCGAGAGGTGTGGTGCCGGTGGCGGTGACTACGCCATCCACGTCGGCAGCTCCACCGACGGACCCTGCATGGTCGGCAAAGACCCTTTCACTGGCGACGCCGCGGGTGGCTGCCAGATGGGCGACGACGGCGAGCACATGGACGTCACCATCCACGGCACTCGCAACTGGTAAACGCCCCTTGCTCTTGTGCGTCTCTGGTGTTATATCGCTCGTCCCGTGCACAAGTTTGTGTGCCATGTTGCTCTCTTTCCTGGATACCCCTTCGCAAGCCTCTTCGGGTATCATCCTCGCAGAATCATTTTAGGATACGGGGCTTTTTTTCTGTACTTATCCTTTGGTTCCATATTTCGCACATCACTGTATACTTGTTTAACTGCTCGTCTGAATATGAAAAAGTCTAACAATATCGGAGCCGTACCTGAATATCTTGGCGCCTGCCTTGCTTGGTGAGATTTGCGCATCGTCGCGAAGACCGGACATTGGTTGAGGTGAGGCACTGCGTGAAGTAAGCCATAGTTAGGCTACTTGAATGACTGTAGTCTCCCGTACTCCACGATGCGCTTTGGTGAAGGTGAACAAACAATTGGTTGTATAGACCTCGCTTCGAGGCGATGCAATGCTGCTCACGTCGTTTGACGCCGCCGCACCACGAAGGCGGCCTGATTGCTGCGTGGACTAGGTATACCGTTGGTGCCGTCGCCGTCCTCCCACCTGTTATCCATACGCGGCGCTTGACTGACCGCACAGAGCGACGGCGTGTTCATAGATATAGCGGTGCTTGAAGTTTACTCGTGCACATCAATCTTGGTATTGCTCATCCTGGAGTAACACATGGTATTGCTCATCCTGGAGTAACACATGGTATTACTCATCCTGGGGTAACACAGTACTCGGTGACGGAAGGCACGCGCGGCAAGCAAGGGACGCCACGAGAACACACATCACATTCAGATTCAAGATTGCATTTCAACTGTTATTGTAGATAAATACTCCACATAAAAGCATAACGTCTATACTCGACGAGTCTAACTATGCTACTCATACACGGCCCAAAGCCGAACAAGCAAAACCTAGAGAGACTTAACATAGGAAGCACTAATAGTCTGGGAACCTTATGTTGTATCCTGAGGGAACTGAGTGCACAAAGAGTCTCTAAGCTTTTGATCTAATCATATGTCCAGACGTCCTATACCAAAGGATCGCGGTATCAAACTTTTCGTTCATCTACAACTCGTCGTGGCCAGGCTCGTCCGAACCGCCATCACCACCAGCTCCGCCGTAGAGCTTGGAGGTGATCGGGTAGGCGACGTTGGACAGCTTCTCGAACTGCTCGTCAAAGTCCTCGGTGGCGGCCTCAGCGGCGTTCTCCTCGAGCCAGTCCTGAGTCTCCTTGATGGCCTCAGTGATGGTCTCTTTGTCATCGGCATCGATCTTGCCACCAAGACCGTCGTCGTCGTTAACCTGGTTCTTGAGGTTGTATGCGTAGTTTTCGAGCTTGTTACGGGACTCAATACGTTCCCGGGTAGCCTTGTCCTCATCGGCATATTTCTCGGCCTCCTCAACCATGCGCTCAATTTCCTCGGCAGACAGACGGCCCTTGTCGTTGGTGATGGTGATGCTCTCAGCCTTGCCAGTGCCCTTGTCGACAGCGGAGACCTTGAGGATACCGTTGGCATCAAGCTCGAAGGTGACCTCAATCTGGGGAACGCCACGAGGTGCCGGACTACGCATTGTTAGTTCTCGAATCGAATGAGAAGTTTTGGTGAGACAACTTACGGGATGTTGGTCAACTCGAACTTGCCGAGGTTGTTGTTATCCTTGGTCATGGAACGTTCACCTTCAAAGACCTGGATCAGGACGACGGGTTGGTTATCGGCGGCAGTAGAGAAGATCTGACTCTTCTTGGTGGGGATGGTGGTGCCACGCTTGATGAGGTGAGTCATGACGCCGCCAGTGGTCTCAATACCGAGAGTGAGCGGGTTGACATCCATGAGAATTATCTGACCAGTAGCTGCGTCACCAGCAAGAACACCACCCTGAACAGCAGCGCCGAAAGCGACAGCCTCATCGGGGTTGACGTCCTTGCGAGCCTTCTTTCCGAAGTACTCTTCAAGCATAGACTGAACCTTGGGGATACGCGTGGAACCACCGACCAAGACAATATCGTCAATGTCGCTCTTCTTGAGCTTGGCATCCTTGAGAACCTGCTCGACCGGCTTGAGCGTCTTCTTGAACAGTTCGGCGTTAAGCTGTTCGAATTTGGCGCGGGTCAAGGTCTCGGAGAAGTCCTCGCCCTTGTAGAAAGACTCGATCTCAATCTTGGTGGTCTTCTGGGACGAGAGCGTGCGCTTGGCCTTCTCAACCTCGCGCTTCAGCTTACCCATGGTCTTCGCGTCCTTGGTGATGTCGACGTTCTTCTCCTTGTTGTACTTCTTGACAAAGTGAGAGATGACACGCTGATCGAAATCCTCACCACCAAGGTGAGTATCACCAGCGGTCGACATGACCTCGAAAACGCCCTCCTCGATAGCGAGGATGGAGACATCGAAAGTACCACCTCCAAGATCGTAGACAAGGACCTGGCGTTCTGTCTTGTCTTCCTGCTTGTCGAGGCCATAGGCCAGAGCGGCGGCAGTGGGTTCGTTGACTACACGGAGGACGTTGAGACCGGCGATAGTTCCAGCGTCCTTGGTGGCGGCACGCTGAGCGTCGTTGAAGTAGGCGGGAACGGTAACCACGGCGTTGGTGACAGTCTCACCGAGGTAGCTCTCGGCAACCTCCTTCATCTTGCCCAAAACCATGGCGGACACCTCCTCGGGGGTGAAGGTCTTCTCCTGGCCATGGACCTCGACCTGGACGGCGGGCTGGCCCTTCTGCGGACGCCGTTAGCAGAGGTTACTGTATGCGTAGAGCAAGATCCGTACCTTGTTGACAACCTTGAATGGGAAGTGCTTCATGTCGTTCTGCACTTCCTTCTCATCAAACTTGCGACCGATGAGGCGTTTCTACTCAGTTGTCAGTTCTATCCCTCCGACAGCGGCAGGCAGCACTCACGATATCGAAGATTGTCCGGTGGGGGTTGCTCGCGTACTGGTTCTTTGCGGCGTCTCCAACGAGGCGTTCCTCGTCGGTGAAGGCGACCCAGGAGGGAGTGATACGGTTACCTGTAGAGGACAGCTGTCAGCTTCGCCCATGGCACTGGCGGCGGCATGTGCACTTACCCTGGTCGTTGACCATGATCTCAACCTTTCCATTCTTCATGATACCCACACACGAATACGTGGTGCCCAGATCAATACCGATGACGGGCCCCGAGACGGAATTGGAAGTGTCCTTGAGTGGCGCTTGCTCATCAGCACGGACTGTCTGCGCCAGCATCAAGCCAGCGACGAGGACGGCGAGAAGATAGAAGGCAATGGACCAGGTGGAGCGCTGGTGCGCGCCCCTCGATGGCCGCGCCATTGTGGATGGGGGAGGGGGGGCGATGTGTGAGACGATGAGAATCGAGTTCTGGATGCTCTGTGGGAAAGCTCGCGCAGTGTGGTGGAGCAAGCGAAGGCCCCGGGTATCTCAAAATAAAGAAGAAAGAAAAGAGACGCGGTTGAGGGGTGGAGGCGTTGGGGATGTGGGAGAGAGGGAGAGACACCAGCGGTCGAGGCGTTTATATCGGCGTGGGTCCTGAACTTTTCGTAGAGGACACAGTGTATGTTGCTCGGGGCGGCTACACCGCCTTCCGTAAACGGCATGGCGCATGAAGCTGCCACCTTGCCAGTTTGTCAAGCCCGACCGCCGATCAGCCTCAATGCACCTATTTTCGCCATTCCAACAGGACACGTTTAGCCATGGAACTTTCCACTCTGTTCCCGAAGTACGTCATCCACAGCACCTCAGCGTGCAGGCCCAGCTCGGGGAAGCTATCTACCACCGGAGCGCGGGCGGATTATTTGAGCTCTGCATAGTACATACTACACAGTGTGCATCTCTGCCTATAGGCTATAGCAAAGAGCTATTGCCCACCGTAATCGGCTGCCGCGTAACTGAGAGCAGACCCAGAGCACCGCCACTGCGATTACATATGCATTGACTTTGATATTGGCTTTGTTCTTCTGTGGCATCCCCACCAATAGCCGACCAGGCCTACCCATGGACCTGCAACGTCGCCTGAACATTTCGCCGCTGCTGCTGCCACTCCAGTGCGAGCCGGTGCTTCTTCCACGAGGCATCATCGTTTCACAGATCTCCGCGTGCTCACGCTGCATCCATGGATAGCTTGTCGACACGTAGCCACACTACCGGCACGCTGAGTCACGATGGCGGAGCATTTCGTGTGGTACCGAGATCGGCTTCGGATGCGTTAGATCGCTTCATTGGGAACTCCGATATGGAAGCCCGCTATACCTCGACCTCTGCAGTGGCATTCAACAACCGTCTCTCTGCTCTTGCTATGATTACCTACGCCGCTGCGGCTGGTGCAGCCTTTATAAAGTTGGTGATCATTTAGCGAATCCAATCCTACCTCATGCATACTGCTTACCATACCCCGAGCTTTTTGTTGGACGCTCTACCTACCCACCATGGACCACCATCCCCATCTTTTCCCTGCCCGAAAGAGAATTTTCGTATGCTATCGATCACAGCACTAGAGGGTTGGCACTCATGAAACGCCGATGACGCCGGTTCAAGGCTCTGCCAGGACACTAAGATCGACAAGATCCCAGAATAGTCCTTCACCGCTCCTGGACATAAACTCGTCGATAGAAATAAAATCATGTTTTGTGCTTTCCATTCAGACAAATTTTCGGTTGGGACATGCATGTTACTTGTTCGGCCGCATTCCGTATGTCAACTGTGAACACTCCTTCTCCCAGTGCAAGAGACAGTGACTATCATTCGAAGAGAACATCTTTGGTGAGGCGGAGCTAGCAACAATAACTACCTTCGAAGGCACTACGTACGCATGCTGCATTTGGTAACTCTACCCTGGGGTATCAATCGCAGCACTAGAGGCTTAGCACGGCCAAGTTCGGCAGCATGTCCTTGGACCTCTTGGGGATATCCTTCACTATAGCACGACGAGCCCAGCGTAGCATCTCATGTAAACACCGACCCTCGTGCTTAGCGAAACCAAACGTGCATGCAGCGATGCGTCCAAAAAGGGAAGAACGTTCGATCCAAACTCGGAAAGAATTTTGCGAACAGTTGCTTAATTACGCAACCCAATATATTTACTCTGTGTTATCGAGCCCGCTATCGCCAAAAGCCTACAAGGTTATCCTACGTCACCGGTTGTTCTCTTGCATCCTATATGCTACATTTATCTGTACTAATGAGCTAGTACGATAGTCTGTCTCACTATTGCCCTCACGCTGCTGACAAACGACCTGCGCAAGTTTCAACGCCGCTCATACGCCCGATGATAGTTATGAGGCTGCTCAGACATATACGAGCAGATGGCCTTAACGCAAGGTCATCTTGACAAACAGAATGGGAGGTGCTTCAGGGCGTATACCTAAACCGACGTGATTACTGTGCTATACCTCTTCCTGTCTAAGAAATCGACCCACAAATTGCATTTACATGTGCACGACGCTGCAGCAAATGGACCACGATTTTCAGCTTACAAATCAAGCATGTAGCAGAGATGTGCTATCCTCGTTCTGGGAAGGCGGCGTTCGCTTTGCGCCACGGCCAGGGGTCAATTGTACTGTGTGGTTCAACTTCCGAGGTTCCAAGGGGCGTCAACGTCACCGTCGCAATCTTTTTTGGACGGTAGGAGGTGTATAAAAGGAGTTGGGCGCGCTGGGTGTTCTTGCATGCTTCGGCTGCCTTGCCGTTCGAGCCTTATACACATTTCCGTTTCAAAGTACTGTGGATTCGACGCACAGAAAATTGCACGACACAATGACGACTACGCAACATTCGCATCATGGGCTTCCAAAGAGTGTCGAGGGGAAGAACCATCTTACGAATAAGGCGGCTCCGGGAGTGAGTGTTGTATGAGCATATTTACGAACAATTGCTGATATTCGTAGATCCCATATTTCACGCCAATGCAGGATCCGCCGGCTGGCACTGCGATTGGAATGAAAGACGGCAGCGACAAGATCCCGAAGCTTTTCCAACCTCTCAAGATTCGCGGGCTCCAAATGCAGAATCGCATAGTTGTAGGCACCCCGGGACCATGCGAAGCTAAAAAGATGCACTAACACGTCGCAGGTATCCCCTATGTGTCAGTACTCCGCTGAGAACGGGCACCACACAAACTGGCATCTCACCCACCTCGGTGGCATCATCCAGCGTGGACCTGGTCTCACCTTTGTTGAAGCGACTGCCGTCCAACCCGAGGGCCGTATCTCGCCTGAAGACTCCGGCATATGGCAGGACTCGCAGATCGAGCCGCTCCGCAAAACCGTCGAGTTTGCTCACTCTCAGAACCAGAAGATCGCCATCCAGCTCGCACATGCAGGCCGCAAAGCGAGCACGGTTGCACCATGGCTCAGCATGGGCGACATTGCGACAGAAGAGCTCAATGGCTGGCCGGACAATGTGTACGGGCCCAGTGCCATCCCCTTCAATGAAAAGCATGCGCAGCCGAAGGAGATGACGAAGCAAGATATCGAAAACTTTAAGCAGGCGTTCAAAGAGGCGGTCGAACGCAGTCTAAAGGCCGGCTTCGATGCCATCGGGATCCACAACGCTCACGGATACCTACTGCACTCGTTCCTCTCGCCCGCTTCCAACCACCGCACCGACGAATACGGCGGCTCTTTCGAGAACCGCACGCGCCTAACCATCGAAGTTGTCGAAATCGCACGCGCCACCATTCCAGACACCATGCCCCTCTTCCTGCGCATCAGCGCGTCCGACTGGCTCGAAGAGTCCGACATCGAAGGCTGGACCATCGACGACACCATTAGGCTCTCCGAGATCCTTGCCGAAAAAGGGGTCGACGTGCTCGATGTGTCCTCAGCCGGTCTGGACCCCAAGCAGAAGATCAAGGGCGGACCGGGGTATCAGGAGCCCTTTGCTAAGGCAATCAAAGACAAGCTCGGCGACAGGTTGCTTGTTGGAACCGTGGGCACCATTATGCAGGGTGGACAGGCCAACGGGTACCTCGAGAAGGATAACCTAGATATGGTATTTGCTGGACGCATGTTCCAGAAGAACCCAGGTCTTGTGTGGGCGTGGGCGGATGATCTGGGTGTACAAGGTCGCTGGGCGAACCAGATCCGATGGGGCTTTGGTGGACGAGGACGTAAGGGCGGCCCGAAGACTGGGCCGAGGAACGAGGCGGAGACGGTGGAGCGCAAGAAGCAGGCTTCCTTGTAGTTACCTGCATGCTTCACAGATAGCGAGACGTGGTAGACAATGAGATAGACATCAATCCATTCGAAGACGATAGCCTTCTATGCTAGATCAGCGCAATGCAGGATTGACAGCGGGGTGTAAAATTCGAAATTCGAACGATAACTGGATGCAGCACCGTGTGGGGTCACGCGGAGAATGAGCTAACCATTAAAAGCCTAGCGTGGGACGTCATGGTGTTCAGTGTTCCGACCCCGAGGCTGACACACTGCACCGATGCCATCTCCTCACAACAGCTGCTACTCTACTTTTTATCCTAGACCATGCGTCATCCCTCTGCCCTCGAAAGACCGCGTCAGGCCGAAGTTTGCTTGCGATGGAGATAAGCGTAGTGTCTCCGCTTGCCGCGGCAGTGTTTCGCTCCATGAAAGAAAGCACCGAGGCCTCACATGCCGCGTGCAATACCATCAATAAGGTCCACTTAGTCCTATGAGGCGTGGCCGCTGTCGTTCACGTCACTTTTTACCGCTTCTTAGTGGATTGTGGGCATTCGGCAACATGGAGACCATGGCGGAAGAAGCTAACCATCCCCACAGCCGAGCGTGCGTGGGCGCTCCGATGGGCCTAGACGACTTACTGGATAATATTGGCGTTCAGCTGCTTGCAGAATTGGCCGTATATTAAGAAAGGACCCGCCCCGTAGTCGTTGACGTGTACCAGAAAATTTCGATATCGCCATGTCTCCCGCAGCCATCACCACCAGCGCACCCCCTCCTACGAACGGGAAGACCGCAGCAGCCAAATCTTCCGTCAAATCCATCATAACCCCCACTTCGACCCTCCCACGCGCACCGAGCGATGTCGTACCTGCGTGGGTCAAGCCCGACCTCACCCGTCTTCTCCGCGTCGAACATCTAGAAGGCGACTTCGCCGCCCGCTCCGTCTCGCTCGTTGACCTCCCGGCTGGAGCCGTGTTTGCACGGATAACGAACCCCACTCCCGCGTCCTGCGCCTATACCTCGGTACAAGCCACACGAGACCTACATATCGAGCTGAATTGCGATCTGGTCTACATAAACCACTCGTGTCGGCCTACACTTGTGTTCGATATGCAGCGATGGGAGGTTCGGGTCAGCCCAGATCTGAAGGAAGGGCTGAAGGCTGGAGATGAGCTCACGTTTTTCTACCCGAGCACCGAGTGGGCTATGGCACAGCCGTTCGAGTGTCGCTGCCAGCAAGCAGAGTGCCGAGGGACTATCGCTGGCGCACAGGATATGTCGCTCAACGTGCTGAGTCAGTACTGGCTCAACCCTCATATCGAAGAGCTATTGCAGGAAAAGATGGGATAGAAGGCTGTGAAAAGAGCTTGTTATGTTGCACCAGCCCATGAGCACCTTTACCTTGTATTAAAATATAAAACCCCTTCGAAAGGGATCAATGCACCCAAAGCGCCGCTGAAGTCCTCATTGCACCAGAACTATATTTTCTATACATTGTGGTATAGACCAACCTTACGCTACTCCGCTTCCCCGATCAGGCTAGCGCATCTCGCAGTTCTAGTACCCTCACAGCTGCTTTCGGAAGCTGACACTGACTGCGGAACACCTTTTTTACCCCAACAAGTTCCTCCCTACGGGGCCGCAAGCAGCTTTATTTATATAAGCAGAATGAATGCGACGTATGAAAATTAGAACGTGTTCTCTCACGCACACGAGGCAAGGAAACCCCCAATACAGCCTAATTGTCCATTCTCCACCAACTACAATGAGCAACATCCTGCTACACCGCGTCCTTTAATCCCTCATCCTCCCCTGCGGCTGTGCCATCTTCTTTGCCGAATTTGGCGAACTAAACGGCCATTCCCTAATTTACCTCCATCGTTTCCCTACATGTCGCCTTGAAGCTGGAAGAGGTTATGCATCCGGTTAAGATATGGCATGGGACGAAGGACTTTGATGCGTCGATTGATTGGGTAAGGTCGATGGATGGGAGGTTGCTGAATGGTGGGTTGCGATGGTTTGAGGGGGGTATGGTGGGGCGTGTTGGCGCTGTTTTTGAGGATCTTTTGGGCGGTGGAGCAGGAAGAGTGTGTTCAGTCTGAGGAGTGAGGATTGTCATGGAGGCAGTGATTTATTTCATACGCTGATAAAGAAACCTTGCTTTTGTGCTGGTGAGTGTCCCTCAGGACTTTTGGGACTACCAGCTAAGTAGAATCGAAAAGAATTTAGAGGAAACTCTGCAGTCCGGAAGAGATCCTCTCAGATGCATAAGCTACACATGCGACCCCCAAGCCTTCTACGTACCTGTTCTACCCAAGGCCAACAGCCGCGCTCCACGAGTTGTTGGTCCGGTTTCTCTGCTGTCAGTTGTCCGTGTGATTGGGTTCATCATTGGACCTCTTGTCTGCTTTCATGGCCATACCGTCCTCCACGCAAGAAATCAGAACTCCTCGTCCATCTCGTCGAGCTCCACTTCCACCTCGTCGGACTCCTCTTCCACCTCGTCAGGCTCCTCTTCCTGGACCTGCACATCCGACAAGTCGTAGCCGAAGTTCTCCTTGTACACCCGTTTAAAGTACTCCTCATCCATTTCTCCGTCTCGTTCACTGGTACGACCCTCCTCCAAATTCCACCGGAACCCATCGACGATAAAGCTCGTGCAATTCTTTAGATAAGAACACGAATCAGTCAGTGTAATCGAGAACATATGATAGCTAGCACGTACCAGGTCGTGCCCTTCTTTACACTTCTGTAATTGCTCAATGGTTTGGACTTGGTCAGAGATAAGCTTCTTTAGGTCCGAGTTCTCGTCCTGCTAAGCTTGTTAGTGCTCTGCTTCTCGGGATCGTGAGAGGTGTTATGTAGACACGGACCATCAGTATCTCGTTTTCCTCCTGTGTGATAGCGGCCACCTCTTCAATGCGACTGAGCTCGGTACGCAGCTCTTCCTTTTCTTCTTCCGAGCTCTCGAGTTTCTTCTGAAGTTCTGCCACTTGTTTCTCAAGCCTTGCCTTAGCTTTCTCCAAGTCCGAGGCCTTCTTTCTTGTGGTAGCTTGTTGTTCCTTCATGTGATTATAGAATCGTGCCCCGTCGCGAGTGTGCGTGGTCTGATTGAGGCCAATAGAGTTCTCGCCGAAAAGAGAGCTACTCATGGTTTTTCGCTTCTTGTTGGCTGGCAGCGAAACACTAGGGGTCTCTTCACTGAACCTGGGTAGCTCAAGCCTGCTGCTGGTTCCGGACTTTTCGCGCTGTTGAGTTCTGACACTCACAGCCCGGGGTGTGAAGGGAGTGTGCTTATCCTCAGGTTGGTTATCCTGGTTTTTGAGAAAGTGTTTTGTGCGCTCGATCAAGGATAGGTACCTAAGGGTCTCGCGCATGTCCTCAATGACGCTTCTTGGCTTCAAGAATTCTTCTGCTGGAGGTGTGATGGACTGGGGGAAATATCCCCCTGCCATCAACGCGAGCTGAGCCAGGAGGCTCACACGTTTTAACCAAATTCGCCGGGAGTCATTGGACCGCTCATCTACCTGCTTCGGCAGTAGCTTAAACGCAGATTCAAACGTAATGCCTCCAGCATAGATGTTCGAGGGGTCTGTGACCCTCCTGTCTGAATCGTCTTTGTAGACCACGTCGATTCCGTCGCCTGACGCGATGCTAGCCCAGACCCTTGTCGGCTCGTAGGGCTCGGCTCGCAGCCAGCCCAACAGCACCCTCCCATATGGAATGGGCTGGGAAGAACCAATGTATTGTTCCTTGATTTTTTCCACGGTGAACCAGGCGTTGCCTGGTACCACTTCGCGGAGCTGGCTAATATAACGTTTGCCGAAACGCTCACTTTCGTCCTGTCCCTGTTGTGGTGCGAGGGAAAGGGTATCTTCGTCGGAGGTGCGTACATACGTTGTCGTAATGCTTTCGGTCACCTGTTGTGCGCCGGGAACAGGAGTGTTTACTTGGGAGGAGGTGCCGGGATGTGTAGATGTAGGTGTGTAGGTGTTGCCTGACCGGTGGGACCTAGTCTTGACTTTACCTCGTCTGGCCGAGGTCGAGGGCACTGGCGTCCGCGGGCGGGAGTCAGACATTTTGTGCTATTCACTAGGACACAAAAAGACAAGATCGCGGACGCAGCGAGGTTTGGCTAAAAGAGATGACGAAAATCTGAGATAATTGAAAGAAGAGAGGAGGGAAGAGTGGCTTGCAGGAAGATTACGGGGACAAGCCACTCTAAAAGAGCAAACCGCGGGGCCATATGCTGTGGAACACTGAATCAAGGTTGCGCGCACTAGCGGCAAGTGAAAAGATGAGAGCGCACTGTGTCAACAATTGTGCCGGCATCACACCGCCTGATTTATGGAATGAATACGCTCATAATGCCACTTCCGTAATGCAATCAAGTGCATAGTTGTAAAAAAAAAAGAAAAAAGGCGACTGATGATGCGCACGACCAGCACTTGGTTACCTAGGGTATCTTGTCAGAGAAGACAGCCCATCTTCGTCCAAATGACAAGGATCGCTGAAAATAAAAAGCAAAAACGATCAGTAGCGACTTCGTCCAAGCCACAGGCTGATCTGTCGCAGACAGCTTCAGCAGCCCTGGAGGCCTGCAACCTGGAGGCGACATCGGCACATGCCTCTTCATGTCTCCCATAGTCGCTTGAGGAATGTTTCGCATACAGTGGAGCCTGAGGCCCGAAGCGGTAAGCGCGCACATCTCGCACCAGTGCGTCACAGTAATAACGCGACTCATCGTCTCTTTCCTTCCGCAATCGACGCTTTTCATCATCTCTTTCCTTCGGCAATCGACCCTCACCCGCGATATGGCGTTCAGCGACATCCCAAATGAACTCAAACTCATCGTTGCCGAGTTTCTCGACCCAAAAACTTGCTTTAATCTCGCGTTCACCAATCGCGAACACTCCCGTCTCCTGTTCACCCTCCCTGCAACTCACAAGTCGCTGTGAGAGCGCTACCATCTCATCAGTCATGGACATGATCGCTCGCAATGGCTTGTCACACAAGAGGTCATGGAAAACCCATTCATCGGGCAATACATCGAAGAGGTATACCTACGTCTGCCACGCAATACCACTTTGGGTCCCAAAATGCTAGAAGAGATTCTGCAGATGTACGCAGATTCAATGAAAACAATCGCGATACTACGCGAGGCACACCAACTAAAGGACGCCGATCGCTCTGCCGTTCCGTCCCACCAGATTGCGGCGGACAACATCCAGTTCGGAGCCGACAATGTAACCGCCGCATTCCTGCTAGCCTTGGCCCCGAATCTGCGGAAATTTCTCTATACGCAGCGTTATTCAGTCTCAGAGTTAGTTTATAGCGGTCTGTGGCTACGCGAACCCGGCCACGGCTCCTACTATGCCTTTTCACCATTTGAAAGAGGTAGCAATCAGAGTTTCTACAATGTCAAATGATTCGCCTGCCAAATGGATGGAAGCATTCATTGCTCTCCCCTCGGTGCGAAAATTTGCTGGCATATACCCTAGGCCGGCCGACACGGTCCTCCACGAAAGAGAAGTGGCACAAGGGCTTACCTAAATCTCACGTGCAAGACATCCTATTGGATCGACCGCAATTCCGTCGTGCCGAGTCACTGGAAGAAATACTTTGTGAGATCGAGGCGTTGAGGACCTTTGAAGTCTGGGGCGAGTGCGGTTTCTGGACGACCGGAGAGGGTACCTCGACACCTCAAATGCTTACTCTGGCGTTTCTCGAGCACGCAACACATTCTCTGGAAAACTTGTTGATAGATGTGTGGATTACCAATCCACAGGAGTCACTCTTCGTGAGCAACACTACTGTGGACATCAATTTTAAGCTGACAATCGGGGTACTATCACAACCCAGTTCAAGTCGGCCACGTCTCCTTCCAAAAAATTCAAAAGTTGAAAACCCTGTGGTGCTCTTGGATCATGCTCACTGGACATGACGAAACAAGTCCATCGTCCGACACCCCATTCAGTCCATCTTCGGAACCGAGCGAGGACCAGATTGACGACCGAATACACAAACTGGGCCTAGACCTTGCCAGCCGCTTACCAGAAACCTTGGAACTCCTACAACTAACCGAACAACCCGAAGACCCCCTTTACTTGGACGCGCTCCGCACACTACTCACACTTTTGTCCTAGTACTGTACTTCATATACCGTGCGGTTTTGTCAAATCCAAATATGCTAGAATACTAGAAAAGTACGCCGGCGTGCAACTCTTTACCTCGTCTCGTCCCTCCTTTTCCTCTCCTTCTCTTTCCCTTGTACACATCCCAATCTCATAGGCGAAGCAGACTCTCTATTCCCATTAAAATCCTGTAGCATATTCTAAACTCCCGTACCCCACGCCACGCAGCTGATGAGAAGGTACACCACCACGCTGAAACCTGCAATCGTTGAATCCTCCGCTCAATTACTCTCCACCCCGCCTCCCTCTCTCTCCCATAAAAGATTTAAACCCCACGACTAACCCAGAATCTTTAACCCCGTTTCCATAGCACCTTTGTATTCGCCCACGCCAGCTCACGCCACTAACACCCTCCCCTCCCCCTCCCATCTACCAAACGAAACTGTCCAGCTCGTGGGATTCATGCCAAATATTGCGCCGAGCACAACTATACACCTACGAATCCCTCCTCCCATAAGAACAATCTCCATATCACGCTAAACGTCATTCTACGAATAAAGTATTCTACCTCCAATGTTCAACCTCATTCATAACCAGCGCACGCGTACGCGTATACGCGACACAGCCAGCATACTATCTATCCAGTTTGCCTTATTTTGGCACTCTTCACTACGACTTAAAAAGGCATCAGGAGTTGTGGCAACATTCTACATTATTCCAGCGACAGCGATTTTGACCAGCGGGTTCTGTCTGGGGAAAAGTGTAATTGAAATCTCGAAGGAGGAGCGCGCTGGCGCTGGGCGCGTGGGTGTGGACCGTGTATGTTTTCGAAAGTGAATTTGTTTCGAAAGTGAGTGGGTTGGAGTTTTTATTCTATCATTCATATTCGTTTACAGCCAACTGGTCCTTTTAACAGATTATATTGTTCGACTTAAAACTCCAAGGAGTTTAGCGTACTGGGGGATGATAAACGCTAGCTAGTAGAGCAAGGTGTACCGTGTACGTGGTATCTCAGCATTTCCCCTCCAAACGCCTGTTTTACCACGATCCATCATCCACGTAGCTACACCCAATCCCTCCGCACAACATCCACCAGCCCACCCCCCACAAAATGCCGCCTATAACCCCTGCCTTCCTCCACAAAAATCCCAACACCACCCCTACCCCCCCACCACATCCCCCAACTCCGTCCAAGGCCTCACCACCGGCCCCACCCTCCCCCTAACCCCACTCCTCTGCTCAAACGCAAACGCAAACCCCACCAACGCCTCCTCACTCCACCTCTCCCCCGAAAAGCTAATCCCAAACGGAACCCCCGGCGCCGTAGCATTCAAATCATCCCGCCCATTCGTCCGCACCGTCGTATTAGCAGGATACGCGCCCAGCGGCACGGTGATGACGGGCGCGCCAATGATGGCGGGTATACCGGGAGAGACGCGCGAGGGCGTGACGACGGCGTCGAGAGAGTAGTTGGAGAGGGCGCTGAGGAGGCCGCCTGCACCGCCGAGGTAGAGGTTGTATGTGTATGCGGCCCAGAGGTCGGGGGAGGAGTTTGTGAAGTTGAGCGCGAGGGCGGCGTCCCAGGTTTTTGTGTCGCGGCTGGGGTATTCTTCTGGGGTGAAGTTGTGGGTGAAAGCGTGGATGTCGGCGAGGGTTTGGACGCCTGTCGGGTTGTGGGTTAGTTGGGTGAGGTAGGAGTGGAGGTTGGTTACGAAGTCGGCGCGGAGGACGGTGTCTTCGGCTGTGCTTTCCGTCCAAGCGGTGTAGGCCGTGTAGTTTGTGTTGTCGACTATGGTGGCACCGGCTTCTTTGAGGATGACGAGGGCGGCTTCGAATGCGTCGAGGATGGGGGCGGTGGTTGCGGTGCGAGGTCCGATGTAGTTGCGGGGTACACCGATTCTTTTCCCCTTGAGGGCGTCCAGCTTGCACGCTGCGACGTAGTCGGGTAGACTGCTGTTGAATGGAATGGCAGAGGTGTAGTTATCATACGCGTCCGGACCGGCAATGGCTTGCAGAAGATACGCGGCATCCTTGACTGTGCGTGCCATTGGACCCACTGTATCCTCGTGTTCCGAGATGGGAATGACTAGAGCGCGAGACGTCAGACCGACGGTGGGTTTGATACCTACGATATTGTTGAATTGACTGGGGGAGATGATTGAACCGTCGGTTTCTGTTCCTAAACTCGCAACTGCCAATCCCAAGCTGCTCGCGACGCCCGAGCCGGATGAGGAGCCCGAGGGATCTTGTCCAGGATAGTAGGCGCCATATACCTGGCCACCGTGCGCAGACCAGCCATTTGAGCTGTTAGAGGAACGGAAATTGGCCCATTGAGAGAGGTTGGTTTTTCCGAGGAGGATAGCCCCAGCTTTGCGGAGCTTCGCAGCAACAGTGGCATCGCGGGGCACCTTTGCGCCAAGAAGCGCGTAGGAACCGGCTGTGTTGTTCATCGAGTCGGCTGTGGCAATGTTGTTCTTGATGAGGATTGGAAGGCCGTGGAGGGGGCTGTCGTACGTCAGCTTTACGATCATGTACAGGCGGTATGGTAGATTCACCTTCTGCACTTTCCAGCTTTTCTCTCATCATCGAGTTCTTTGGAAATCTGCAAGGCATCTGGATTGAGCTCCGTGACCATGTGCAGTGTATCATTGACTTCCAAGATGCGGGCGACATATGCCTTGGTTGGTTAGCCAATTGCTGGTGACCATGGACACTTTGAACAAGACAAAGGTATCTTTTGACTCACAGCGACGAGATGCACGCTCGAGAACTTGCCCTCGTCAAGCCCCGCTGTCAACTCATCAATCGTCGCATCAAGCAGGGATGGCAGTGCGTGACGCCCCACAGAACGACCAGCTACTAGCGGCGTAACAGCCGTGGTGGCCACAAAGGCCTTCCAAACGTACGCCAGCAAAACCATTGTAACCGGTACCGCGATGAGGAGCAGCCTTTTGCCCTGAGTCGTCAAAACAGTGGGTGAACGGCTCTTATATGCTTCCGAATGCGTTTCCTGCACGCTGGGTCGGTCGACCGGGATAAGCTACCAGGATAAACACCTTCCGCGGATGTCAATGGTCAATTGCGGTTCAGGCAGGGGCGTACGATGACAGGCAGGCGTTTGGTGAAAGGCTATGTGCGTGGCGAAGTAGAAACCTCCGGCACGCAAAGATGGCAGTCGCACGGAGCTGTGTGTTTGTACCTGCCATGCTGAAACGGTAGCACATAAATACGTTGCTGTCCCAGGGAAATGTACATTGGAGGTATCCTTTGGTGAAGAAACTCGGAGAGGCATACAAATTCGATAAAAGTCATGATGGCATGGTATCCTACAACGTTGAAGCAGCATGCGGAGCCCACGATAGCCGATTACAGGCTTACCGCATTAGGAAGGCGTGGGTGGTGTGAACGATCTGAGCGGGGGTACCATTTTCTCCGCGGCTGCCCTAGCATCGCTTGGTGGCAATTCGACAGCTGGCATGGTCTTGGAAAGCTGTTATCAACCTTCCTTATTGAGAGTCGACGAACCCGCGAGCAGATTGCTATCGAGCGGTGGCCTGGAGAGCACTTGCAAATGCCGTTGCCGTAACCGGCTACTGCTCTATACGTGCACCGTGGGTAGTTGAACCCTTCTCTACTTCCCGTCAAGATTTCTGACATTCTGACTTATGAGCCTTCAATCAAAGTAGCCTGGAAAGAGCCATTTGAGCTTCGCCTCTGCCTCTCCCCGGCCTTCCTTGTGTGTCATAGCTCCCGCAAACTTCATCTGGCCCTCCAGGTGCTTCGCAAGTACCTGCTGGCCGTGCTCCTCCTTGCTCAGCTCATCCAGCACTGCACCGACAAAGCGGCGGGCATTCTCAGAGTTCGCCTTCATGTGTGCCATGACCATCTCCACGTTGACGTCCTCGTCTGGTCCGCCTCGCCAGCAGTCGTAGTCGGTAGCCATGCAGATCATCTGGTATCCGATCTCGGCCTCGCGGGCCAGCTTCGCCTCAGGAAGCGCCGACATGTTGATGACTGACCCGCCCCACGAGCGGTAGAGGTTCGACTCGGCCCGTGTGGAGAACTGCGGGCCCTCCATACAAATAAGCAGCCCCGTGTCGTGCAGGCGTACACCCTCGCCCTCGAGCGCGTGGCCGCAGCGACGCACGATCTTGGCTAGATTCCTGTCGAAGGGGTCACCGAAGCCGACGTGGCCAACCATGCCGCCCTCGAAGAACGTAAAAGGACGGATCCCCTTGGTGCGGTCGATGATCTGGTCGGGCACCACGAAGTCGCGCGGCTGTATCTCCTCCTGCAGGGAGCCGACGGCGGAGAAGGCGATGATGGTGCGCACGCCGATGCTCCGCAGGGCGGCGATGTTGGCTTGGTTTTTGACCTCATGCGGGGCGAGCTCGTGGTGCAAGCCATGGCGCGACAGGAAGGCGATGGGGATGGGCTTTCCGCTCGAGGGCGACGGGTGGTGCAGGATCGAGATGGGCGACGACGGCGCGCCCCAGGGCGTCTTCACCTCGAGCGTCGCGGCGAGGGTGAAGCCGGGCAGATACTGAATGCCCGTGCCGCCGATGACGGCAATGTTCACGGGCGCTGTGGGCGGTCAGGACGCGGCTTGCGGGGGAGAGAGCGGAGAGGCTGCGAACCGTCATAGGAAGAGGCGACGGCAGCCATTCTGCGGTAGGGCAGGTTGATAGATCGGGACGAGGTGAGTGGGAGAAAGGGCGCGCTGAAAAGACGTCCAGTGAAGGGCCGCATCAATCAATCGCTGTTTATACAATATTCTCGCAGCAGCGGGGCACAGCTCAGACCCTGCATGACAACATTCTTGCTGGCCAATCAAACCCCGGGGACGAAGCATATCTTCACTTGACGGTATCTTCACCACAACAACATCAGCTTCTGAAAGCCGTCTGGATCTGTTCTTTAGACACTCTTCCCCAGACCAGGGAGCATCACCGTTACTGTATTGCATCTTCAATTGAGAAAGGACCTAGTTCACCAGCATAAAGCATCATTCTTTTCCCTTTTCTCGTTTCGTCCACACATTCATTTGCCGCACAAAATCTTCGAGCCATATCGATACGTTTCAAGAAGTTATCATGAAGAACCAAAAGAATCATGAACTTTATAATACTACATGTTGAAAGAATGTACGTGTGAAGCCGCTACCCTAATGCATTGCGTGCTAAAATAGCCTATCCAATCGGAGATTTTAAAATCCGAGCGAACCAATAAAGTCTCGAGAGGATGCAGGGGTCCGATCCACACTAGCTCGTCCATACCCATCCACCCACGACCTATCTCCCAAGCCCACAATCCATCGCTGTTTTGACTGCTTCGTGATAGCCATTCACACGTCTCTACCTTTACCTACCCGTACAATGGATGACCGAATCACCAGGCCAACCCAAACCAATCCCCAACCACGCAAGCGTAAAGCAAAGACCGGATGCCGGACCTGCAAGTAAGTCTTGACGCCGGCATTCTGGTTAGTAGACTCAAACGCCCAGATTGCGCAAAGTCAAATGCGACGAAGGCCGGCCAGCATGCCGCGCTTGTGTCTCCACAGGCCGGGTATGCGATGGCTACGGCATCTGGGGAGGCGGTGGTAACCGGTACGAGCAACGCCCAGTCAAGAAAGCCACCGTAACACCCCCGAAGCGAACCAAACCCGATCCGGATTTGAAGCTTCTCCTACGGAGAGGACCTCTGAAGAGTTTTGTGCAAGAATCTACGGCAGAAGAACAGTCTCACTTGGATTTCTTCACCAATATTACTGCGACCAAACTGCCAGGCACATTTGGCATAGATCTCTGGAACTCGCTGGTTCTTCACGTGTTCATTGACGAGCCTGCAGTTTTGCATGCAGCGTTGGGTTAGTATATATCATTAGCCATGCGGGATATTTACTGACCATGTCTCTTGGATCTGAAGCACTAAGCTCAGCGCACAGACGGAAAGTGTTTGATGCCTCTTCCAGAAATAGGGCGCCTGAACTACCAGACAAGCAAGAAGAGTTTATGCTCCGGCACTACTGCAAGGCCATCGACCACCTACGACGTAAACCTCTTCCGAGTGACGAGCAATCCCTCCGGACGGCTTTGGTCACCTGTTTGATCTTCATCTACGTCGAGTTCCTAAATGGAGGTTACAACCGTGGATGCAGACATCTCGACGCTGGCATGAAACTTTTACGGGAGCTCCAGATCAAGCTGAACAGGAAGGCACCAACCTGTCAACTCTTCACTGGCCCTGTGTCACTTGCAAACCAGGACACTATAGACGCCTCCCTAGTAGATGCCTTTGCCAGACTCCGTATTCAAGTGGAATTCTCCAGTCAACGTTCCCACTCCGACTCTCCAACCCCACTCAACGATCTACCAACTCTCAAATTCTGCTCGCCCCACGAAGCCCGACATTACCTGGACAAGATCTTTGAAGCTCTCAGCCACCTCTCGACAACAAATCAACACGTCATAACAACAGAACGGAAAGTCGCTTGTAGCGAGATTGTAAAAATAGATCAACGTCTCACGCACGGGGCTCTGGACTCGTGGCTGTGGACGTACGACGCTACAGTAGCAGGCGTGCATGTCATTGAGGGGAAGGAATCATATGAAATCTTCTGCTACAAAATGCTTCGTCTCTATTACACCATGGCTGACATCATGGCGGCACTTGCTTGTCGCCGGACCAATCAGCCTTCGACCAGCATAGCTCAAAGTTTCTCTCTATCATTGTCCAGAGCAACGATATCCTTTCGAACGGGGCTTCTTTCAACGAAAATAACACGCCTAACTCGAACTATAAATTTCTGGACCCTTACACATCTCAATCCCGCGTCTGACCGGATGTGGGCTGGATCCCGCCCTTATACTACACCGCCATTAAGTGTCGAAACCATCGCCTCCGCACCCAGGCTATAAAACTCATGTCTTCGGTACGACGTGACGAGAATGCCCGGGACCTGCGGATGGCGCTCCGTGTCGCGATGGAGGTTGTTCGACTAGAAGAAAGTGGGTTCTATGAAGCGACTAATGAATACGAGGAGACGTGCATGCTGAGCATTAGCGACCTGTACGAAACGGCGCCGCTGCCACAAGAGAGACGAATAGACGTCGTGGAAATGGTTTTGCCTGAGAATGCGCTGGAAAGCTTGCAGGTCACGTGCAAGAGACGAAGCAGTGGCCAATGGCAGGTTATTCGAAAGACATACGATGAATGCAGCGATACGTGGGCTTGAGTGCGACCCGAGAAGAATATAATATGATAGTAGAAGGCGGAAAGGACATTGGCCTTGTCTTCCCGGAGTCCTTCGTCATCGGATGTCTCACACTGTTGGTCTCGAGCGTGAGACAAACGCCGAAGATGACCGAGACTGCATGATCCCCACTTGAACTGCTTACTGGTATGCCCACGAACAAACCCCAAAAATAGAGAAGAATGACTAAGGTCAGAAGAGTCGGAGATCCTCGTCCGACTTGCACGTGCAGGTCTCGTGAAGAGAAGTCTAAGACATTGTGGATACTCAGGTACTTTTTCGACAGTGGGATGTTGTACAGACGTGTTTGATAATGCGAGGCTACGCCATGTATGTGTAGCATGAAATACCACGTGCGGTACCAACGCCATCTCTGGGATTAGAAAGCAGATCGCACTTGACATGGCCAAAGAGGATGCCTTGGAGTCAAAAAGTGAGAAAGATAAGCTGGTGGGTGACGAGTAAGCCCTCAGCTCAGAGGTACTGGCTTGGCGACTCTAATAAGAAGAGAATTCCACCTGCCTGGAGCGGAATAGTCCCTCGAGTTTCCTATGTTCTGTCCTGGCACGCGCTGGCGCTTACTCTCAACTGCTTATCTTAATTTTTACTAGTTACATATACCTCTACACAAAGACATACTAGCGGCAACGCAAGAGGATCTTAGATTATATGTAGGGCAATAAGCTAGATTTAACTATTTTTGACTAGTTACAAGGGATTTTTCTCTACCTGTCCTGTGTTAGGTATTTTTAAACAACTTGTAGATATATAGTCTCTGTTACAGTGGTAAGAGATGTCTCTTACCTAGTGTTTGTGTTTACATATTGTAACGGTATTCGGACTGTTCATTGTTGCCTATGCTAGCTCATTGCTGCCTACACTCATTTACTGCTGCCTATCCTACCTAGCAGTATATATCTTAGCTACTACACACATACAATCAAATCAGTGTTTTCCCGACTTTCGCTTTGCAGCAACAACCGCTACAGTTATGAGCCCGGATTGCGACGGGGCCTCACTCACCTAAGCAATTACCCTACTAAGGACACCACAGTCTTACTGTAGGAGCAACCCTGCGAGCACGATGACAACCGAGTCGGATCCAGCCGTCACTCGAGTGACAATCGTCCTCAGTCGATCAGAAGATTGGCACAAATGGCTGTTCATCCGCAAGGATACAGCGCAAAAGAACCAACTCTGGAAATACGTTGATCCAGATGTTGCAGCAGACAAGCTACCGCAGCTTGAGGAGCCGATGGAGCCTCAGCTTAGCGACTACGACAGCACGGCTACTACGTACGCCAGCCTAAATACCGAGCAGCGAGCCGATTACCGTTGGGCGTACGAGAGATGGGAAAAGAAGGATCTAGAGTATAAGCGTCAGCTGAAGGCTCTAGCAGACTTTAACTCTGAGATTAGTAAGACGATAGCAGCGCATCACATTTACCTGATTGAGGACAAGGATACGCCGCACCAACGCCTTACGACCCTTAAGAAACATCTCGCACCGTCAGACGCGACGCGACGCCGCGATCTAATAGCGGTATACAAGGATCTCCAGACGCCGCCAAAGGGCAGGAAGGTTGAAGAATGGCTTCGAAGGTGGATCGAGGTCACCAACCAGTGCAAGGCCATCAGGCTGGCAGAGACTGAAGACACCCGAGCGCAGGAAGACTTCCTAGTCGCCTGCAAGACAATTGACCCCGAATACGGAACAGCAGGTCTACGAGACCTGATCCAGAAGGAGAGGCTTGGTAAGACAGTCCCCTCAGTGGAGAACTACGTCGCCGAGTTCTCAGCATACCTGAAGCGTACACGCCCAATTAGTACAGGCTTCAGCGCACACGCGGCAGAGCTAGAGATAGCAAAGCCAGCAACACCGCAAGATAATAAACCTACACGGAGCGGTGTATGCCTCTGTGGCAAAAGACACTCATGGTCGAGATGCTGGGTGATGAACCCAGATGCGCCTCACAGACCCCGAGGATTCGACAACAAGGAGGGTAGTAAGAAAGTGGCAGCGGCCTTTGCCAAGGATCCGAGCTTGAAAGCGAGGGTGGAGAAAGCCATACAGGACTGGAAGGCAACTCAGTCGAACTCTGAGCCTGCAGTCACTATTGACGATGGCAAGCCTCCTTCCAATCCATCGACCTACACCGCACAATATATGGTATCCGATGCCGTTACGGTTGACGAGCGCGACGAGCGCGACGAGGATCTGATGCTTGACGACGGTGTCAAACCTACCGAGGAGTTGGTGGCTCTATCGACGCTTGACGATGTCAGCAGCTACGACTCATTGAGCAACCGATTCATACTTGATCCTGGTTCGAACACTCACATTGTCAACACTAAGTCCTGGCCTGGATGGACGAGAGAGTATGAGGCCAGTGCCAACGATTTCGTAGGAGCAGGAACAGGCCGTATCAAGATAACTGCATGGGGCAGCATGAAGCTGACCGTGAAAACACCGAGAGGACTATCACCTATCGTCCTAACACACGTTGCCTTAGTCGAAGGCTTCTTAACGAGCCTTATGGGCTTAGCACGCTGTCGCTCGAGTCAGATCCACTTTGACTCAGGACAAGATTTGCTGTACAAAGTCAGCAAGAAAACTGTCATTGCTCAACTAGAGTATGACAACGGTCACTGGCTGGTCGACGCTGATGCCAGCCGCCGCCCAGACATACGCCTATTATCATCCTTCAGCACTACCTACCGACCTTCAAAGGACCCTCGACGCGATCTTATAGTCGACTACAGGACAGCTCACAGCACCTGGGGCCATCCAGGCAAGAAGGCAATTGAGAAGCTGGCCGACCATGTGGAAGGCTTGCGAGTAGAAGGCAAAGATAGCGACTTCTGTGGCGTATGTGTCGAATCGAAACTCACAAAGCAAGTCTCTAGAAGACAGCAGGAGGACTTTGCACCTAGGAAATTCTACCGCGTTGCTGTAGACTTTATCCAGCTTTTGCCACGAGACACAGACGCTTGTCTTAATGGTGACCGAGTTGCAGGTCACATGGTGGACCAGTATAGCAAGTGGCATGAAGTTGACTGCTTTCCACAGCGCCGCTGGCTTGTCCAAAAGGTTCGCAAGATACAGCGTATCTTTGACAGCGACGTCACCGCAATCAAGACTGATAACGACCGAGGATACGGAGTTGCACCAAACGTATTGGAGGAACTCTGCGCTGAGCTAGGGATCCGATACGAGCCGCGGGCAGACTACGCAGACGAGCAAAACGGCCTTGCAGAGCGAGCAGGCAAGATCATCGTCATTCGAGCTCGAGCCATGAGGCTTGAAGGAAACCTGCCAAAATCATTATCAAACGAGCTGTTTAGAACAGCAGCATACATACTGAATCGTACACCAACCGAAGCACTAGGTTGGAAGACTCCATATGAGATTGTATGGGGATCAAAGCCGAAGGTGAACCACCTGCGCCCTATAGGCTGTCGAGCGTATGTCCAAAATCCGTCTATCAAGAGAGGCGACAAGCTGGAGTCCAGAGCTCTTATAGGACATCTTGTAGGCTATGATTCGACGAATATCTTCAGGATCTGGCTGCCGACAAAGAACAGAGTAATTCGAGCTAGAGACGTCATTTTCGAACCAACGCGATTTTACGAAGGACCAGAAGGCTACGCAGCAGAGTCAGTTATTGAAGAGGTTATAGAGCTGCTTGCCTTTCCAGAAGAAGCTGAATCTGACGATATTGCCATTGAAGAGCTCATGACGCTTAGGCAGACGCGTAACGAGACGCGCAACGAGACGCGCAACATACCTGCAGCTGCAGCTCGCGCAAGCCAGCAGCATGTAGGGGGTGAGAGCAGAGTTGAGGAAATTGATGGAGTTGACGAGGACGTAGAGGATCTATTTCTAGGGGTGGGCTACTTACGCCTACATCACCTGCGCCTCACGTGAGCCGGCAACGGAATAACGATACTCCGGCCGAAGTTCTCCCGATAGAACGAGATCTAGAGCTCTCTGCAACCCAAATCCCTGACTATCTACCTGATCGACACACAAACAATGCGCCGAGACGTAGAAATCTCGAAATTGACGAGTCAAATATACTCACAACCTCACGCCGATGGCAGCAGCGCACTGACGACCTCACCAGTGCAACCAGATACCAGACACACGCGATTTCCTATGGAATACGCATCAATGACTACCTACACGCGTTTACGACAGCGCTGAAGCCGCAGCCTGTCTTCAGGATCCATCAGTCACAGGTTCCGCCACCGCCGAGGACCTGGAGAGACCTAGAGACTCACCCGCATGGTGCTGAGTTTCGACAAGCAGGTCAAGAAGAATACCGCAATATATGGAATAAAGGATGCTTTGCTAGGACTGCAAAGACAGCAGCAAATGTTGATGCTGAGGTCTTACCACTTATGTGGGTGTTTACCTACAAATTTGATGAGGACGGCTTCCTCTCACGATTCAAGGCACGATTGGTGATTAGAGGTGATCTCCAGCAGCCGTACGGAGACACCTACGCCGCCACACTCGCAGCACGCACCTTTAGAGCAATCACCGCTATTGCCAATCACTTTGGGCTAGAGCTGATTCAATACGATGTACCAACAGCTTTTCTCAACGCCCTACTCAACCGTCTACTCTACGCGCAGACGCCAGACGGATTTCAAGAAGATGGAGAACTACTCCAGATACTCCGCGCTCTCTATGGATTAAAGGAGTCACCGCTACTATGGTACAAGGAGCTCCGCAGGACGCTACAGTCACTAGGGATGAAGCCTGTGCCAGGCTTTCCATGTGTGTACACGAACAAGTGGCTCATACTATTCGTCTACGTTGACGATATCGTCATGGCCTTTCACCCACACAATACCAAGCTCCACCAGCAGTTCGAGCAGAAGCTTAGCGAGTACTATCAACTAAAGCGACTTGGTCCACTCAAGTGGTTTTTAGGCATACGCGTCATCCGAGACATCGCCGCCCGCAAACTCTGGCTGCTCCAGGATGCCTACATCGACAAAGTAGCCGCAAAGTATGGCATAACGTCTACCGGCCGCCGTACAGAAGTACCTATGATGGTCAACTACCTTGAACCATCTATAGAGGAACCCAACGCAGCTCGTACGAAGCTCTACCAGGAGCTCGTCGGCCATCTCGCGTTCCTGACGCAGTTCACTCGACCAGATCTAGCATGCGCGCATGTGATACACGCTTCACATCTCACAAACCCCGGACAAGCTCACGTAGACTCTATACGCAAAGTATGGCGTCACGTCCTAGAGACGAAGTACTACGCGCTCGAAGCTTGCACAGCTGAGCAAGAGATTCAAGAGTTCATGACTACAGAAGAAGATTATCGCGATCCTATCTTCTTTGGAGCATCTGATGCTGCTTTCGCAGACGACCTAGAGACTCGCCGCAGCTCTCAAGGATATATTTTCCAGTTGTTTGGGATGACTGTCGACTGGAAGTCTACCCTGCAGCGTACAGTCACTAAATCAACTACTGAGGCAGAGCTACTCGCGCTCTCCCTCACAGGCTCAGCAATGGAGGAGTGGCTACGCCTTTTTGATGGCCTCTCACTGACGCTTCGCACTACTCCGACTATCTTATGTGACAACCAGCAGACTGTTGGGATTGTTATAAAAGAACAAGACAAACTGGCAACCAAGCTCAAGCATGTTGATATACACCAGAGCTGGATCCGCCAGGAAGTAGAGCAAGGACGACTCTACGTACAATGGCGATCTACTGATAGGATGCCTGCTGACGGCATGACCAAGGTGCTACCACGTCAGAAGCATGCTGAGTTTGTGAGGCAGCTACACCTTACAAATCTATACTCTCGACTTCAAGGCACAGTAGACATGTAGGAGAGATCATCCTTACGTCGTTAACTAACTACAGGATGAGGGGGTGTGTAACGGTATTCGGACTGTTCATTGTTGCCTATGCTAGCTCATTGCTGCCTACACTCATTTACTGCTGCCTATCCTACCTAGCAGTATATATCTTAGCTACTACACACATACAATCAAATCAGTGTTTTCCCGACTTTCGCTTTGCAGCAACAACCGCTACACATATATATGTTGTATATGGTGGCACTAAGGCGTTTATGCAAGCCATGCAGACAGGCATAAATTAAGCTTGTTGCTGCTCCATTTAGTTTATATCTCCTATACTTAATAAGGGTTCGCGTGTTATCTCCTATAAGTTGTGTTATTGTTAGTCTTACCTTCCTCCACGCTACAACGTAGTAGGTTAACGCCACTATGGATCTATATCCTTTTGGTCTACCCACTAACTAACTATAACACGGCGTATAATCTTACGTTGTCTATTTGTTAGTTGGGATGTTGTGTTATAGAAGGCCTTATTAGACTATTTCTGCCCACAGTTTTCTGCGCAACTGTAAGCGTGCAATAATTTGTCAGCGCTTTGGCGATAAGATACTGTGTCCGTGCACTCAACGCCCGGATTCAGTCAACGCCCCGCTGAACGCAAACCACCCAAATTTCAACACGCCATAACGCCACTAATATGAGCTCAATTGAGGCTGCAATTAAAGAAATAGAATCGCTAAGGTTAGAAGAATCTTTCTCTTATACTAAGATCGCTAGCAAGCATGGCGTTGATTGAAGTACGCTGTCGCGAAGGCACCAAGCGATTCAAACGACGCGTGCAACTGCGGGGTTTAACCGACGGAAACTCAGTCCCTAACAAGAGCAGGAGCTTGTACAATACATTGAAGGGCTTACAGCGCGTCACTTGCCACCCACAAGAGAGATGATACGAAATTTCGCGTTAACAATAGCCAAGGAGCTAGTGAGCGAGAGCTGGGTTACTCGCTTTATTAACCGACACAACATCCATCTGATCTCTTGATGGGCAGCTGGTATGGACAGCAATCGCCACCAAGCCGACTCAGGGGATAAATACAGCCTGTATTTTGATCTCCTGGGTGCCAAAATCAAGGAATATGACATCGAGCCTCGTCACACGTATAATATGGATGAAAAAGGCTTCTTAATTGGTATCACTAGCCGATCAAAACGAGTGTTCAGCAGACGAATGTGGGAGAATAAGGAGGTTATAGCATCTCTCTAAGATGGCTCTTGTGAATAGATTACCCTCCTAGCGTGTGTTTGCGCTAATAGATCAGCCTTGCCGCCAAGCCTTATCTATCAGGCTACTAACAAGGCTATACAATTAAGCTGGGTAGAGGATATCAAGGCAGAAGAGCACTTAGTACACATTTCCTTGTCGCCTTTAGGCTGGACAAACAACAATATTGGCCTTGCCTGGCTTAAACAGGTGTTTGATCGCTACACCAAGGCAAAAGCTCGACGGTCTTACCAGTTACTTATCCTTGATGGCCATAGATCTCACGTTACTATGGATTTTATCGACTATTGCGACCGTAACAGGATACTCCTAGCCATCTTCCCCCCTCATTCAACCCACACGCTTCAGCCACTTGATGTGGTTCTATTTAAGCCTCTATCAACTGCGTACTTAAAGGAGCTATCAGATCACCTCCACCAGAGCTAGGGACTCCTCCCTATTAAGAAAGGGGACTTCTTCCCTCTATTCTGGGAGGCCTGGACGAGCTCTTTTAAGGAGGAGACGATACTTAAGTCTTTTAAAGCAACAGGCATATCACTATTCAACCCAAAGGTTATACTTAAAAGGTTCACCAACACTACCCTAGATGAGCAGGAATCGCGAGAGAGCTCTACGTTAGTACTTAGCGGATCTAACTGGCGTAAACTAGACCGCCTTGTACGATCCGCAGTAGAAGATCAGAGTAGTAAGGACGCGCAGAAGCTTAGCCGCTCACTCCACCACATCTTAGTTCAAAATAAGTTACTTCACTATGAGATTGCTGGGTTAAGAGAGGCTCTTACTACGAAAAAGAAGCACAAGAAGAAGGGAAAACCTCTAGATCTGCAACAACGTCAAGAGTACTATGGGGGGGGCGGTTTTCTGGTCACTAAGGAAGGTTAGGGAGGCTCGCGTACGTCAGTCTGTAAAGGAACAAGAGGAGAAGGAGCAGAAGCTTTAAAAAGCTAAGAAGGCTGAGTTAAAGAAGGCAGCTAAGCTATGCAAGGAGAAAATTGCAGAGGAGAAGCGTGTGGCGAGGGAGGCAGCTAAGGTAGCTAAGGAGAAGGAGAAGGCTAAGAAGGCAGCAGAGCGTGCTTGCTAGAGAGAAGCTTGCGACGATGCAAAAGCTTTACAATCTACCTAAAAGGGTAAGAGAAAGGCCTCGCAGCTATCTATATAGAGCAATAAGCGTTAGAAACGCGTAGTTAATACTATAACTACTTAGGAGGCTTTAGGTGCCGCATTAGCAGCTCCACCTAAGACTACGCGGCACGGCCGCAACGTTAAGCTTCCAAGTAAATATAAGTAGCACAGGTGAATTGCAAGCATTAAAATAGTACTCTACTACAAAATCTCGTAATAATAGCGATTTTGTGTGGCTCTGCAGCCTTATTTTAGTTAAGCTGCTATGGTGTTCAGCGGGGCGTTGACTGAATCCCGGCGTTGAGTGCACGGACACAGTAAGGACCCTAGATAAGAGTTTAAAGATTCTGGCAAACATTTTAAAAGACTATATGTGGCCAAAGATTATATATATAAGAGCAAGTATCCAGCTAATAGTGCTTTTAATATTACCAATCTAGTTATTAATATAAGGAGGAATATTGCTGTAGCTGCTTTAGCAGTATTGTGGTTAACTATAGGAGGCGTATTATATCCTTCGCTTAATAACACTAATATTATTATCTTCTAACTAACAAGTGTTGTTATAGGCTTGGTGCGTAACGTTTATGTAAGTTACAATAATAATTCTTTTAAGAGGAATATACACATTATGTATGGGCCTTATAATATATTTAGCGTCTATAAGTAGCATTACAAACTTGGCATAGTTGAGCTAAAAAGCTTGTTACAGCCAGGGCTTCCACTATAGCGTAGTACGCTATAGTTGCCCTCTATCGCTCTACGCTATAGTTTTGTCAGATTAGAGCCGTGTTGCCGAACAAGGGCACGTGGTCGGCTCCACCCTCTAAATTAGACCTCGAGCGAACAAGTCACGAACACACAATACAACTGTTTATCCATCTTATCTATCAGACCCCCCATCTTAATGAGCTCAAATAGTGCTTAAATCTGACAATTAAGAGTCTTACTACCTTAATTAACCCTAAGAAAAGACAATGTCGCTGTTAACGCTCCGCGACTCAACGATCGTGTTAACCGATTACACTAACTATACACCATGGCTACAGCAGCTAAAAGCGCGATGCGAGCTAATGGATATATGGCCTATTATTAATCCAGATGGAGCCAAACTCCCACGCGAAAAGCCGACACCGCCGTCGCCGCCAGAAATAGCGAGTTACTAGCTAATTATCCGCGTAAACAACAACGATTAATAAAACCCTCCAACGCGCCTATTAGAGCTATTAAACTCAGGCCTTAAGGCATATAAGAAGGACATTGAGTTCTATAAGATACAGCTTAAGGACTACAAGATTAAGGATAAGAAATACTAAGAGGAAAGAATAAGTCTTAAGAAAGTGGTTATCTACATCCAATTAACTGTGTCGCAACACCTGCAACGTAACTGCTGTAAGCCTAGAGAGCAGATCCAGCAATAGATCAAATCTCTAACGCAGACAGTAGGCGTTAATAAGGAAGATAAGCGGGATAGAGCGAGAGCATGATACCTATAGGCTCTTAAGCCAATAAGACAACCCTTAAACTAGGATACCTGGCTAACTAAGTATGATCAGGCGGCTACAGAAGCAGAGACGAACAATGTCGCCAAAGTACAATTAATCCATAATACTATAAAGGACTTTCTAACTGCGATTATAAAGGCTGCCCCCACCTAGGGCGTGTCCTTTCAAGAAACTAGACGCCAAGACGCAGATATAACAAGGAAGGAGATAATAAAACGCTTCTAAGAATATATGGCAATACTCCACCTAATTAAGAGCAAACAGTATAGGGGCGCCTTTGCTACTAGTGAGCCATCTCTCGCTGCTAGTAGTGCATCCACCCTAGGCACTAATAGGGACGCCTCTTACGCTGCTAAAGACGCGCCATCTTCTACAAATAACTAACGTGGACAGGGGAGACCTCAACAAAAACGATTCTTTGGTTAAAGTACTATATCTAAGCAGTCCTTAATAGAGGATACAACAGTAGTTAAAGGCAGAAAATGCCCTGCTTATGGACAAAGGCATAGTCTAAAAGACTGCTTCTACGCATATCTAGAACATGCACTAGAGTGGTTTAGGCCACAACCTAGCTTTACAGACATGGTACAATACAGGATTAGAAATAATTTAGATCTATAAGAGGAGATAAGGAAGGTAAAGAGACTAAGGTCTTAAACCCCACAAATTAAGAATTCACATACCCCTACTCCTAAGATTAATAATAATTAACTAGATAGACAGAAAATTTCCACTATTTAAGCCAGCTTTAATGCGGCATTATATTAATCCAATTCTACAAGCTACCCACTACGATACTCCTTGATCCTTAATTTAGGCACCACCTGCCACATCGCGAACAACCTTAATCGATTTGTCTTATTTCGCCCTCTATCGCCTGGAGACTTTATATAGGCTGGAAATACACAAATATGAGTTAAAGGATATAGCACGGTTCACCTTAAACTAAAGGGCCTAGCTGGATAGCGGATACTACGCCTTAATAATGTGGCCTATTGCCCAGACCTTCTATACAACCTAGTGTCTTTTAGGATACTACAGCGTTAAGGGCTATAGTAGGATACTAAATTAGAACCTATAAGCCTAAAGTGAGTAGACAATACAGTTATTACTAAACTGCAAGAGCTCTATAACTAATAGGTTCTAGAATACTAACCAGAACTAATAGAACAGGCAACCTTCCACACCCACAGGATTACCTCACGCACTAAGAGATCCCCGCAAAAGGCAGACGCACTGCGATGGCATAAGCGACTAGGGCATCTAGGCCCTAGTGCTCTTAAGCACCTAGTGCAGCAATCTAAGGGGGTGCGGATCAAAGGCATTACCACAGTACAGTGCGACGCCTGCGGACAAGCCAAATCTAAGAGGTTGATCCGCCAAACACTACAACCCATTAATGAAGGACTAGGAGAACGAGTCGCAATAGACTTCCACAGCTACGAGGATGGCAGCTTAACAAAAGGGAAGAGCCAAATGCTAATTACCAATCAATACTTAGGACTAATGTGGGATTTCTACTTCAAGGACAATCGCACAGCTCGATCTATTATCCAAACTTTGGCCACTTTTACAACGTTTATTAAGAACTAATTTAACCTTTTAGTTAAGGTAATTGAAGCGGACAACAAAATATTCACAGTTAAACTAGAAGTCAATCGCTGGTGCACAGCCTAGGGGATTACAATTGAGCCTTTAGCACCTAACACACAAGCACAGAATGGGGGAGCTAAACGCTTAGGGGGTGTAATAAAAGACAAAGCCCAGGCAATGCGACTTAATGCCAACCTACTATGGAAGATGTGGTCAGAGATCACCCGGTCAGCTGTCTACCTCTATAATCGAACGCCAAACTATGCAAATCACTAGAGAACACCATACGAAGTCTTCTTCACAACAGTAGCCTTCTAGAATAGAGTGATTATAGCACTACAAAAGCCAGATTAAACCTATCTTAAGGTATATGGGTGCAAAGCTTTTGCAATAACAGATAATACCCGCTATAGCAAGAGCAGGCTACAACGCCTCAACCCGAAGGCGTGGATTAGATATCTAGTAGGATACTAATCCTCTAACATCTTTTGGATATGGATACCCTCGCTTAGGAAAGTAATCAGCACCCAGAATATAATATTTAATAAAGACTGCATCTTTAGCAGAAAGATAAAGGACCTTATAGATAACCTTATACATAATACCCTCGAAGAGATCGCCGCATAGGTCCGATTGGTTAAACTACTGTCTACAGCTAAACTAGCTAAACCAGAGACAGAGTCGTTCTATAAAGATAAGACGATTCAAGACAACCCGCAGGATAAAGACCAGCCTGGATATCGACAAGGCAGAAAAGTGGACTATACTTATCCCACTCCGCCAATCACACCACCACTAGTGACACTCCTTGCACAATCACTGGTAGAGGAAGACAAAGGGAAAGACCACTAACCCTTATCATCAATAATATGCCTATAGGCCACAGCATTCATAGCTGGCACTAAAGTGGGAAACGCAGGGAACTTTAATGGGAAAATATTGGATAAGGCGCAGTTAAAAAGATTACTCTCTAAAGGATTAAAGCTATATAGAAGCCAGTTGCCTATGCCACCTTCCCAACACAATAAGCTTAAAGAACATCCACTGTGCGATATATTTAAGGAAGCCGAGAAACAGCACCTAAACAGTTACTAGGACATAAGATCCTAGACCAAGATACCAGCTAAAATAATTAAGCTGACTAGAGAACAGATCCTCGACTATATGTAGGTATACACCTACAAGTTTAATAAACATTACTAACTTGAGAAGTGCAAAGCACGCCTCATCGTTCGTGGCAATTAATAGAGAAATATCACGTCACAAGATACATATGCGGCAACATTGGCCAGACAATCATTTCGCATGCTTATGGCGATTGCGGCACAATTCAACCTAGAGCTCCTTTAATACGACGTCACAAATGCCTTTGTTCACGCGAAGATCGACCGAGATATATATATAAGGATGCCACAAGGCTATAACAAACCTGGGACAATCCTAAAGCTTAACAAGGCGCTATACGGACTCTGGATCTCACCACTGCTCTGGTAGAGAGAGTTCACTTTAACACTGCGAGGCTTAGGCCTTATTAGCATACCCCATAAACCTTGCTATATAATTAAACAAGACGTAACCATCTTCTTCTACGTAGATAATATTATTATTGCCTATAAACAGGAGAACAACCCCCAGGCTGAGCTAGTTATTAAGCAGCTACAAGAAAAGTACACCCTTACAGGAGGAAAAGATCTCCAATGGTTCCTAGGGGTCGAGATTCTTAGAAACTGCACGCAGCAAAAGATCTGGCTCTTACAAGCGTCATATATTAACAAGATTACCAGGCTAGTTAATAACCAAAGCCTTAGGCATAATACCCTAATAAGCAGCATTAAGCTTACTCCACAATTAGGCTTCGCTAGTCTATCTGAGATTAACAGATACTAACGCAAGCTCAGATTAATCCTATTCGCCGCAGTCACCACCTAGCCAGACACTGCTTTCGCGTCCCCAATTAGCACGATTTCTCACTAATCCTGGCAGCCAACATTAAGAGGCCGCCGATCGAGTCCTACTATACCTCCAAGAAACGCACATAAGGGCGTTACAACTAGGTGGAGAAGATAGTTTTGAGGTAGCAAGCGATGCCTCGTTTGCGGACAATACACTGGACTAAAAGAGTTCTTAAGGATATATTATTAAACTGTTTAGTGGGCTAATTATGTGGAAAGCAAGCAAGCAAGATACTGTCACCACATCTACTACTAAAGCCAAGCTACTAGCCCTCTTACAGGTAGCTAAGGAGACACTGTTTACATCACGCCTGCTTAATAAGCTCCAGGTTAAGCTTGCGGATTAAACAATTACTATTAAGTGCGACAACTGGCAGACAATATAGCTTGTCACTAAGGAGACTGCGCAGCTCAATACTAAACTCCGCTATGTGGATATTCATAACTATTAGTTAAGGCAAGAGGTAGCGCAAGAAAGAATCAGGGTCACCTACACTTAGTTAAACAAAATGATGGCCCTTCCTGTTAACAAATGGAGCAAATTTCTAAATTAACTAGGACTTGTTAATGTGGCAGAGGATCTTAACAGAAAGGAGGTACAAATTAACGAGCTAGAACAAAGGATAGAGGCTATTACTCTAGAATAAAGGATGGCTACAAGGGGTCTAGCTTAAGGATAAGCCTAAGCTGAGGGGGTGTGTCAGATTAGAGCTGTGTTGCCGAACAAGGGCACGTGGTCAGCTCCACCCTCTAAATTAGACCTCGAGCGAACAAGTCACGAACACACAATACAACTGTTCATCCATCTTATCCATCAGACCCCCCATCTCAATGAGCTCAAATAGTGCTCAAATCTGACAAGTTTGTATAGGCGTTACGTACATATAGGAGCCCCTAAAAATAGCAAATTATAGTCTATAACTATAGTATAGTGCGTAGTAACCTACCTACTATATATAGACGTTATATAATCTATGCATATTACCTAGTTATGTGTATAGATCACGTGATTAGATTATGTAACTAGGTTATATAACTAGATCCTCCCACAAGAGCAGCCCTCTAAGGGGGGAAAGCAGTCCTCTAAGGGGGGCTACTGTAGAGCTATACTACGGGCCAAAATACATATAATTATAGCTACGCTATGGCCTAGAGGATAGCTACATCCTTACGCCTTACAGGCTATACTATGAGCTGTACTATAAGCCGTACTATAATATGTTAGAAGCGCTAGTTACGGCCCAAGCGCCTTTCCTAGATTATCCCTAATAATGTAGTGCCTGGTGGTTACTTGTATGCATACTCTAGTTTGTTGTTAATTAGACAATTAACGCTAGTCACTATAAAGCGAGCTACGAGAAAGAGGGAAGACATCGCCGCAGTGGCTAACTTTACTAGTTTAACAGAGTTGCATACATAAAGGCAAAAAATAATAATGCTTTATTTATTGCAGAAGCAAAGAGCAAGAAGATTACAATTATGGGCGGGGGCATAGCTGGCCTGCTTACTAGCTTACTTCTTAATTTTATTAGCATTTATAACTAGCATATCACCAAATCATCTTAGCGTATCGGCGGCCGCATTTAGACAAAATACCTCAATAGTACGCATCCTAAGAACTATTAATACTAGGAGATAGGGCTCATATAGTTCCCTGTCTTAGTCAAGTACGCTAATACAAACAAAACTCTTAACATTTAAGACTACAAGATAGTTTTCCAACTTAGAGAGACGCTAAACAAACTAAACAGCAACAATAGTAACCTGGCTGTAAAATTTATCCCCTGGTACTAGAAGACCCCAAACACTCCCAGCAACTCTAATAGATACTGTCTTCCAAATGGCCGTATTCTAAGTACCGCGCAGATTACAGCCAATTCTTCTTTTGTATTGCTAGCCATTTAGCCTTTTAACCCAGAAGCCGCAAAAGTCGCTAAGGAGCAAGTCAAAACATTCCTTGGCGCGACACCTAAGTAGATGCGCAACGCCTCTACAAACATCTTCAAGGCATACAAACAGGCGATTAAAGACGGCATATTCTAATAGTCTAAGGCAGCGTACTTAAAGTACTACCTTAACATAAGCGCAGATACAGTTAACTACGTAGCTAGGTCTAGCAATACAACACTATTTTGGGGCAGTCTTTATAACACTGTTTATTTCGCGGCTACCACCTGGCTCACTATTAACAAGGGCCTTAAGTTACTTCCATAAGCGTACTACCCCCTTGTAAAAGACCGTCTCACACTCAGCCACAAGATTACCAGACTGAAACACAACAACAACACTAGCAAGGTCTCTATTATATAGCGCTCTAACCCTCTTACTATGGAGCCCAAAAGCGAGGAATACAACTACGCTGTTGTCGCCGTGCCGTTCTCTAAAGTCCGCCTCTAAGAACTACCCACGTATTCTTCTCTCCTCTCCTAAGCAATTAGCAATATAAACTACTAGCAAGTCTGTAAAGTAGCCCTCCACTACAAAACCTGTTTCTGGGAGCACCTAGAGGCGCCCATACTAGGCGAATACAGCTTTACTAATATCCCTAGTATAGGCTCTATCTGCTACCCCTTGTACAGACTCAACTCCTCCTACCTAGGCGTTATCCTCGCCTTGTACCAATCTAGTCCTGTAGTGCGCTTTCTCGCCTCCCTTAGCACACAAGACTATATTAGCTACGTGTAAAACGCTGTGGTGCAAGTGCACAGCAAGATAGCTAGGGAGTAGTACGTAGGCCATTTCGACCGCTAGTGCTAGGAGGTTGATAAGTATTAGGCGGGCGCTTGGGCGGAGTCGCTAGTCAGCCAACAGGAGCTGTATCTTCCTACTTACTTTAATACGGAGTTTGGGACTATGTTTATGGGCAAGCATACGAGTTATACACATGCGTGGATTTTTTTAGCGATGGAGTTGGCGGTTAGGGGGACGGCGCAGGTGTTGTTAGATATAGGGCTTATAGAGGAGGCGAAGGAGGTTGTGAGGACTTGGATAGGGAGGTGGATTTGGTTATAAGGGTTTGAGTTGGGTATAACAGAATAGATTATGGCTTTGAGCGTACATCTTCGATGCAGCTATGTTGAGTAGTTTGTTAAGATATATATAGTGTATACTTCTCTATGCTGTAGCTGGTCCTAATTGCGCCCTTTTTTTTATGTACTTTGGCTGTGGAAACTTAGTTGGGATTTTGAGTCTTGTTAGAAGAGTAAACTATCGCGCACCTTTTAGTACACGGCGAACCGCTAGGAGCGAAAGGTGTCTTTTAAGTCTCTTAGTCTGTAAGAGCTCTTGACTATGAATGCATATAATATTAAGAGTAAAATCATTGCAAAAATTTCGGTACACGGTACAAACATTGTGAAGGAAAGCTGTTGGGGTCAATGATAAGTGGAAATAAACAAATGAATACTTGGCCTTTAGCGAAGTGTTTGTTGTCTCGAGTCTAGATATGTGACAGAAAAGACTTGGCAAAGTTTGACGTCATCCATTAAATGGCTAAGACTGACTTGAGAGACCGTGGAGTCTAAATGGGTGAAAAAAAGACTTCGTGAAGTTTGACGTCGCCAATTCATCCGCCAAGACTGACTCGATACTGCACGTGAGACGTCGTCCGCACTGACCACCTTCATGGCGTCTCCTGCCGTATATAAGAACGCCCTCCCCGCCCTCTGCTCAACTCCATTCACGTCTTTACCCCCGCGCCCACCGCAGTGGCCTAATATGGCGACCGCTAAAGAGCGCAAGAGTCTCCAAGTCGCAAAAGAGTATGTACGCCACAAAAAGCCTACTTATTTTTCTTCTAATCAACGTGCGCACTTTAGGTTGGAGAAGGAGTATCAGGCTCTCAGCGAGCGACTTCGTATCTATGAATCACTCCCCGGCGGTCTGAAATCCCCGTATTTGGACGCAGATGAGCTTCAAGAGCTTAGACTACAAAGCCAGTCTCTGGACTCCCGAATCCGCAATTGCATCTACGAATACGCCAAACCGTCCTGTCTTCGCTTATGCAAGAGGCTGCTCGACTTACCTAAGGAGCTCCGCGATATAGTGTACAGCTATCTCTTTGCGGAGTTACTTGTACAAGTCCACAGCCATGAAGTAGTAATATGCAAATCAATGTCGGGTGCTCGCATCACTAACGTCGAGCACTATGCAATTGATCGTAAAAGCCAACAATGCATGGATACCCCTTACTACCTCAATCTCGAGTTTGTCGGCAAGGAAGCTAAACAAGAGCTTGCAGAGGCCTGGTATCGATTCTCCACTCTCGATATGTGCTACAAAGATTTCCACTGCAGCTACAAACGTCTTCTGGCCCGGGATCATTGGGATTTGGGTTGGTCTCCACTCGCTCTTATCACCAAGGCCAAGTTGCGGGTGCGTATTCGGGACTTCTCAATACTCTATCCGGACCTAGATAAAGCGCTTTCTCTTCTGGAGTCTGAGGGCAAGAAAGATATTGAGATCTTTTTCGAACTTGCCTGCGACCAGAATTCCCTTCCATGGCCGGGTACGCTTGACGCGTTGGTGATGGTACTGGACAACGCAAAAGTCATATTTGCAGCTCTTAAGCCCTGTTTGGATACCGCAGACATTGCTCAAATCTATTACGACGACTTTGGGAGGGTAGTGGACGCTAGAGATGTTGATCTGTCTCGGAGCGACCTTGAGGAGAAGTACAAGGAAGATCTTAAGCAGCCACAGGTTAGTATTATCTGCACCAAACACTGCTAGCATTTCCTTTACTAATAATGATAGAACGGGATAAACCGCTTTTACAATGGACCTGCTGGTTATGTACGGTTCAAGGGAATACTGCCCGAGGGTAAGGGCGAGCACAAGGGTATGTGCGCCTAAGGTGCGCACTTTCCTGGAAGCTATCACAACGGCACTATCTTCAGTGCATGGACTGAGGAGATACTTCCAGACGTTTTTCAGGAGACGCAACTCGTTTTTCTTGTCGAGTTGAGAGTAGGATGTTAGTGTATAAGCTACCAGATTGTTCTAGGAGATTGAAAGGTCTGACACGTTTATCTTGCGAATACAATGCTCTCCTTGTTCGGAAGGAATCGGACAACAGTTTCATCTAGCTCAAAACCCACATCAGTCTCTATTTGTAGCATGTGTACTCATGTCATAAGCCCAAACTGCCACTAATATGTATAAATAGCACTTCGTTGAAGTCTTTGTAGACATGCAATGTTTCGCAGCTTCTTTTCTTGGCAATCTTTTTCTACTTTGAAATCGACAGCGTCAGGGATAAGTCCAAGAAGATGTTAATTTTTCCAGAACCCACAATGCGCCTATCATAAATTCTGCCTTTGGACATACTTTGTAGTGGGCAGCGCTTGCAACAGTCCGTATTACGGTTCGTACGGTATCGTTCGACGGCGGTTTTCGGCGGTCCGTACGGTAGTGGTCTCCCACAGTAATTGCAACCGTACCGTACCAATTATTAAGCCGTATTACGGCTGTACGGTTCCTAATCGGGAAGGAGGCGTGAGTTGAGCGTTTGGGGGCGTCCGGGCGTCAGATGTGGCAGATCCGGACTGCTTTGGGCGTAGGATGTACCCACATTGTGCGAATGCAGAGCTTCAACTCCTAACTATCTTTTTGCCCTGTTTCTTATACAAAAATCAGCTTCTTTACCTTATTTACCATCGCCATTATGATGAGCTCGTGGGTCAACTCACAAAGTACGCGCGCGTCCTAGTTAACAGAGACGTTGCAGCCAGGCCACAATTAAAGCTTGTCAACTCCAAAAGAACTAGCTAACAAGAGACGTCGTCCTAAGTTACCTTAAGGACTTAACATCTTATATAAATCGCAAGGAGAACGCACCTCTAGCAGTCAACAACAATAGCAGAGCTCTAGACAACGCGCAACTTATATCTCCTTCCTAATTAGGACAATTATATATTATTTCTGGCCGTAATTTTACTATAGAAGGCTCAAATTGATTATTACGGCTTACTACCAGTACCGTATAGACCTCTCCGCCGTAACGTCCGTACAGTAATGGCTAGCAACCGTAACGTAACCGTAGTGGGCTCAAACCGTCCGTAATACGGACTGTTGCAAGCACTGTTCTTGACCGTCTTCTTTGCCGCAGGTCCCACCGCACTGGCTGAGCTCTGCTGCGGTGGATTGGTGCACCCGAGGCTCAGTGCTCGAAGCATTGATTGGAGCTCTGCGGCGTTTATCTGGGTCTGCTGGCCGATGACAACTGGCTCTTCGACATCTGCCTCCTCCTCGACCGTGGGCACATCTCCCGACGGTGCCGGCTGTGTTGCGGCCGGGGTAGCGCTACTATATAGTGGCTCAGTCAGAATGCGCGACGCCATGAAATGCATACCTGGCTTACGTGTCCTTTTGCTTTGGCGGCATACTCAAGCTGCCGGTGGTTGATGTGAGGGTGGAGCCAACTTGCGCCAGGCGAAGAAGGGATGATGCGCGAGGGTAAGAAAGGTGTGCGGGGCTTGCGGACCCGTGGGATGGTGGGAGAACACCTGGTGCGTGAGGGTAAGAGATCAAAGAGTGGTGTACATGGCCTGGAGGGGATAATTCAGCGTAGGTGCCAAGCCTACCCAGAACATTCATCGGATGCGGCGAGTGTTCGCACGCGATCGTGGCCCATTCATTCATTCATTCATATTAGTTTATAGTCGACCTAACTTTTTACAGATTATGAGACTTAACAGCAAGCACAACCAAGGTTCAACAGCCAAAGTACGTAAAAAAAGGGGGCGCGATTGGGATCATATGCGTCTAGTCTGCTAACGAAACTCAGCACCATGAGTGGCCTGCGCTCCAGAATCGAGCGCGTTGAGCAGCTACACACATGGGCAGAGTTAACCATCGCCCTCGACCTTGGGCCTCCTATGTACAGAGAGATCGAGTCCGTCATAGACTCATGGACAGACGCCAACAACCGACCAGCCGAGTTGGCTGGCCTTTGGACAACGCTATTGCGGGCCCTCAACGGCGCTTTCCAGCTGCGATTCGCGCTGATGTCGAATTCATCCATTCACGGTATCCGCCATCAGCTAGGACAGCCTGTGAGTGTCCAGCAAGCCGCGGATTGGCACACCCAACTCCGACAACAACAGCCTTCTCTTGTTGCCAGCCTCGACCCGGCCCAACTTTCAGCTGCGCTTTCGACGCCCATCTCCCAGCAGATGACGCCCCGCCAGAGGCCAACTGGGCCTGGGACATGGCCGCCGCCGGGTACCTGACCGAGTCGAGTCGTGATCTGCCTTCGTAGACTGTGAGCCCGCCTCAGCAGACGGTGAGCCGCCCATCAGTGTTTCGTCGTGACACCTCGGCCTTGGACTGTGTGCCAGCAAGACGGCGGCAACCGCGGCGACCAGATCGTCTACGCTATGTATGAGGAAAATGGCCTCACCTTTGTGAACTCGAATTGCAACTTCATCAACAAGAAAGTTATCGACTTTATCTACTCGGCTGGATCCATCGACGCCCGCGCCTGGCAACGACTGTCTGAAGTAAAAGCAATCCAGCGTGGGTTCAAGACCCAAGAGATCGACGCGTTTGGATTTTATGCCGCGACCGGCGACGCCTATCGCCTGCAAGCTCTCCTCGAGCTCACCCATCTTGAGGGCTGGGTCGGCGGCGACAGCCCCGCAGACACCACGGTCTTCAACAGTACGTGCACCTTTATACCAACTCACCTTCGAGACTGTTACTGACTCTTATTAGCTCGTCGCGACCGCAAGAGGGTGCGGTCTGCATGGCGCTCGCCATGTGCCGCCAACTCCGAGAGCGTGGCTCTTCCTGGTGCAAACAGGCTTAACATCTTCACCTTCGACGACCTCCCAGAAGCAGAGCTGCTTGCCCGCGCCGCCTGCCGAAACGCCCTGGGCTCGCCGGTTCCGCTTGACCAAGCGATGCAGACCAGCATCCTCCAAGGAAATATGTTAGTGTGGAGTACAATATCACATGATACAACCAACCTAATGTAGACTAGTTGCTGATCACGATTCTGCTACTTAAGCAGTTTCTCTGTTTAGCTTGTTACAATCAACTTAGTCTCTTATTCCTAATTACTACCCTACTTATCCCTTATAGTTATAAGCCTAGTATACGCTTAATTTAACTATAGTTTACACTCTACCTACTTACTACACACACGCTTTCTACAATAGAGATTAACTTAATAAGCTCTAGTTTGCCACAATAAGCAATAAAGAGAACAAGCTAATTATTAAGGAGATAATTATTCTTAACAAGCTAAGTAATTAGTTAAAGTGGATCTTTCTACAAAAGAGGACCGCTAAGGCATATAAGATCTAGGACTATTATAACCTAGATTTAACAATAGATACTATTAAGACAATCTATAATAAGAAACCTAAGAAGCGACTACTACGCTTATTTAAAAAGGACAACACACCTAACAAAGCTTTAAGTATTATCTAGGATAATAATAATATTAAACTAGACAAACTTACAAAATCTAAATAAGAGGACTATACCTTCTAGCATAGGTTCTACGCAATAAAGCTGGCAGCCTGGCAGAAGAAGGAGAATACTCTTAACAACCTAACATAGAAGATTATAAGAATAATCGCTAGTAGGTATATTCTAGTTATTAAGGATACTAAAACACCCTACAAACAACTTATGCAACTTAAGAAGATATTCTATATATTAGTAGCAAAACGTAAGTATAAGTTGCTTAAGTAGTATAATAAGATTAAGAAGGTTCTATAATAATAGAAGATAGATACTTAGTATAAGAGCTATATTACTATTCTTCGCGACATAATTAAACTAAAACTACCTAAAGTCTAGGACTATTAAGCATAGTAGGACTTTCTTTAAGCAATTAGGGGAATTAATAAGTCCTTTATTACACATAAAATTTAGGAGATTATATAAGCTAAGATAAATAGAACCTTATATATAGATTTTATTGTACTAATAGAGAACTATTAATAGTTCTAATACATCTTAAACTCTATAGCGTTAGCACTTAGAACATACGCTATTTTAGAACGCCCTAGTCTAAACACTAATAGTAATACCTAGAAATATATAGTTACTTATACCTATAGAAAATAGTACCTATTTAAATAGTGCTCTTATATAGTGCCTTCTCTCTAACCCGCTAAATAGAGGCCTAATCTAGCTATTTTAGCTAAGTTTAACAGAGTGAGAAAACTAGGCAAAGGTAACCCTCTAAGCGCAGCTCTGTTTAGAGCTAAGAAGAAAGTTAACAAAAAGGCAGCTGCTGCTAATAAGAATAATTTTTTAATAGACAGTAGTTATTCTCTATTAAATGCTTAGAACTTAATAGGAGTAGTTATACACTAGCAAGATAGCTAGAATATAGCTTAGGTTATTACTCTACTTAGTACTACTACTATTTAATAGTCTCCACTACTATTAATTAATAAGTAGATACTAGATTCTGGCTCTAATCTATATATTATAAACTATTAACCAAAGACTTAGAAGAAGATCTAAGATAGACATCTAGATAATATTCTACTAGTAGGCACGCAAGCCTTACAGATATATAAGTAGAGAAATATTAAGCTGTTTATTAATACTCTAACTAGCGAACGTTAAGTAACTATAATATAGGTAGCACTTATTTCTATATTCTTTATATTAGTAGTGTTACTCTTATGCTATTAATTAGTTAGCGTTAAGTTTAACTTAGGATGTAGCTGCCTCTATCTAAAAAGCGCTCTAATAGACATATTCTGCACACTTAATAAGTAGGGTGGCTATTAGGTTATAGGATCTAATAAGGCGACACGTCTAAACGCATTAGAGTTATATATATTCGCGATTTAGTTAAAGTTAGCTAAGCCAAGCTATATAAAGTGTAAGCCTCTATAAGTTATTTCTATAGAAGCTTATTAGATGCTAGCTTATATAGGACAACACGCGGTTAAATACCTAGAGTAGGTAGTACATTAGAAATTGATGATATTCTTTGTCTTACTGACACTGGGATTTATATTTGAGTTAGGTAAGAATGCATTAACATTAGGTTCTCGTGTTTTAGACACTATTTTGGATTTGGCAGAGGCTGAATCAGAATTAGTTAAAACGAGGGTAAAGTATTGGGTTGTTTAACTGGGCTCTCGCTAAAATAAACAACATTGATACATAAAAGGATGCTTTTGCATTCCCTATTTTTATAGAAAAGCAAGGATTTATATAATAATAACCTTTTAATTAATCAATTAGTTGTATTGGAGAGTTGTCTAATTATGAAACTAGTTATTTTTCCAGAATAAAGGCTCTTCTAATAGTTTTTCATTACAATTTATAGCTTCACTTGCTTCTAAAATAGTAGAGTCATTTAAAGTCTTAATACTTTAAATAGATAAATAAAAACCATACATATTAAGGTCCCTAATTATAAAATAAAGAACAAGCTATACTTTAAAATAAGTATTTTATAAAAAAATAGTTGTAACAGTAAATCCTAAAGAAAGTAAAATAACTGTATTTCAGCCTATATATCTATATTTTTAGTTTCTTTAACTATAGTTTGATATGTTGCTTAATGTGGTGCAATAATTTACTCATTTGTTTTAGTACTTGTTTTTAATACTTTAGCTGCTAAATGTTTTGAACTAAAACTAGATTTATGACCCTTATAGTGTAAGTGGGTATAATAATAATGTTTATGGATTAGTAATAATGATGATATTCTTTGTCTTACTGACACTGGGATTTATATTTGAGTTAGGTAAGAATGCATTAACTATAGATAGCAAGCAAATGTTATCCTACAGTAATACAGATGCACCTAAGTCAGATATATTTTGAGCGCATAATACATATATTATGCGTGTAGTCTCTGAGGAGCCCTTTTTAAAGGTTTCCTGCTGATTGTTTTTCTTAATTAAGGACTTTATTCTTAGAATTTTTATTTAAACAATCTCTCATTTCTTAAAATCATTTAGTTTATCCCCTATTAATGGATATTAATTAAAATAATTTATAAGAAACTTTACACTGTCTAAAGATGATTTTCATTTTAGCTTAGCGCAATTTTGCTTAAATGTACATAAATATGCGCAGGTATATACAAACTTGCCTAAACATATAAGTATACATAGGCATACGCAGTTATGCGCAAATCTGCCTAAACGTGTAAGTATACGTAGATATGCGTAGGCATGCGCAAACCTGCCTAAATATATAAGTATACACAAATATACTTAAGTAAGTATATAAATATATAATATTATAAGAAAGTATATATAAATCTAGATTATATAATACTTAACTCTAAATTACTATGACTTACTACGTCCTAGTAATAGTTATAATTCTATCCAAATGTGTATGCGTTTAATTCTAAATTACTATAACTTACTACATTATAGTACTAGTTGTAACTTCTTCTACTGCGCCCTATATTAATTCTAAATCGCTGTAACTCACTGTGTCCCAGCGATGGTTATAATTCACTCTAACTACGCATACGTTTAAGTTCCTTTAGTTACCTATTCTTTCTATTTTTTGCATCTTAAGGTGTATCCACTAGTCTTCGCCCTAGCCTTATATAATCTTAATGCTTTATAGCACGCTAACTCTAAGTCTAGAGCAGTTTTTTTATTAGAATGTTTATATCCCTCTATACCTATTGTGTTCTTTACAATTACTATATCTACTTTCTCTAATAACTACTTACGCTCTATTACTCTTCTTATATTAACCTAGCTATATTTATTATAGAGTAAGCGCGCGTTCACGACTAACTTCTTCTGCTCTAGCCAGACTAGCTGTTAGATAAACTATTTAAGCTCCTCGATTTTGCGAGCTGGTAATTCCATAATAATATAGTTCGCATCTATAAGGTTAATACCCTTAGTATATAGGTCTATAGTTATTATAATAATTCTTAATAAGCTATTAACGCTGTTAAATGCGTTAATAATTGTCCTTTGCTTAGGGAAGCTTATTCTACTATAGATAAGTGCGATATACATCTTATTCTAGATAATCTAGATAATAGTGTAAAACTTCTTAGTAACGTCCACTTGACTCTTAAGGAGCTTCTACACACCCTATAGCTGTTAGCATAGTAACTTATTACAATTTATAATATATATATAATAGCGTTAAGTAATATAATTATTAGCATCTTTGTCTTAATTATAATCTTATTCTAGTGCAGCTTCCTATTAGAGTAAAGTCCTAAACGCGCGCTCTTCCTTAACACCTTAATCTTCTAAATATACTATCGCATATATGCCCACTTTAAATTATCCTTAATAGCCTTGCTAAAATTAGTAAATAAGGGCAACGCTTTAAGATTACTAGAATTGCTTTGTAGTTAGTTAAAATGCGTATCTATACTATACTTATTATAGAACTTAATAAGTAATAGTGCTATGCCTGCAATATATAGGTTATAGTAAGACTTTAATATCTAATATTAATTATTCTACTCTTCCCTTATGCTCTAGACGCTCTTTCTCTTTGTTTACTAACTAAATAACGTTTCGTATTATGTTCCTACTTATCTAGTTGTATTCGATAATAACGTCCTTCTAGATAAGTTTAATATCTGCTATTTTTAGTAGAGGCTTTCTATCTAGCCTTTACGTATGTTTATTACGTTTAATTAATATTATCTATATAATATTTGCTATAACCTTGCTATATTTAAGAAACTTATAGTCTTTAAGCATAGCATACTTCTTTTCTATCTTTCTTACTCTATAAGCAGCCTGCGTACCACCTTCTTAGATTGTATTAAGAGTAGATAGTATTTTTTTATATGGCTATAGGGAAGATTTTACCCCTCTTATACTAGTATTTACTACAGCTGTTATTTATAGGCTATACTTAAAGGCAAGGTATTAGAGTATAGACTTATACATTCTCGCGCTTTTAGAATTATAAGATTTTTCTATATATCTTAGTTGCTAAGACATTTGGGTAATCTAGTGTAAGAAGTAGTTTATAATAAGCCTCTAGACTTACTGCCTACTTTGTTATATTAGTTAGAATAGCTCTAGTTTCTAGGCTAGACATTTTAGTACTATTATTATTATAAGTTATTGTAAACCTCGCAGTGTATAACACGCTATATTACGTACCCACCATAGTTTATAATAGTCTTTATCTCCTTTAGCCATATTATTATGCTATAAGGTCCTGCAAATACTAGCTAACTCTTTATCTATTAACGCCTAGGATAGCGTTAGGTTAACTAACTACATCCGTAATAGTGGCTAAAAGTTATTAAGCGTGCTGTGGGTTTATTGCCACTTTCTTTTTACACATATATAATAGTTATTAAGCTCTTATATATATCGCTTTTTAAGCTAGTTCTTTATAATATATCTTATTAGTTTGTGTTTAATAGCGAGCCTAAATAGTAGTTTAGAGAATTTTACTATCTACGCTTAGTATAGTAGACTTAAGATAATATTCCCCTAGTTACTACTAGTATTCGCGACCATTATAATCTAGCCACATTCTATTAGTATTTAGTAGTTATGTGTCTATAAATTAGCTAAGCAAGAACATAATAGTGGGTATTAGTTCTATCTTAGGTATAGACCTGTCGCTCCTTTAGGTAGATAACTCGCCTGTTTTGTGTTTTCGCGCAAGGTTAACAATTATTCTGTCTTATAATCTAGGACCCCATAATTAACCTCACTAGACAGGGGTGAGACTTCCTAACGCTAGGACTAGACCTATCGCTATTACTACTATATCGCTCGCTCTATATAACTATTTTAGCTAATACTATTTACTAGTAGAGAAGTATTATAGAACCTAGAGTAAGGACCTATGTTGCGGGGAATGTAATTATATCGTACAATGTTATAAGCGTGGCCTAGTTAAGCATAACTATCTGCGCTATTATAGCGTATAACTGTTCTATTATATAAGCGCGTGCCTGGCTAAGATTAGCGTTAATAGCTGCATTTACTCTATGGATAATTATTAGCGAGATTTTAGTATTATATAAAGTTATAGTAACTTACTATAGTACACGCTGCGTCTTAGCCAGCTATTATTATAATAATTACTATCTATACTTAGTATCTTAAAATCCGCCTTTGCTAGATAGATTAGCACTATCTATATTAATAGTCCTCTATACTTTATTCTTATTAATAGCTATTATATTATATTAGAGTAATAAGGATATTAGTAAAATACGTAGCAATGGTATACGGATTCTCTTTATACTATTAGTTTTCAATAAAGTGTAACTAGGCTAAGATAGGTCGCTATTTAAATTATAGCTTTGGCAGAAGCCGCTCTTCTTTTTATCCTACTATTATCGCCTTCCTCTAATTATTGTGTGCTCGTCCAACTCGCTGCCACTTAGGGAATTGCTCTTTTTATTTTTCTATTATTATTATGTCTTTCTTTAGTTGTCTAATTTGCTATCTAAGCTGTTATCGCCAGTGTAGAATATGGGGGTAGAATCTATTATCTATTAATTCACTATAATTTATACTAAGTTCTATCTAGTAACTTTTAATTCTTACCTTTTTGTATTTATAATAAGTTAGAATTAAAGTCTATATTAACCACGCTATATTATTTATAGAGAGATGTATAAAGTGCTAGAAGTTATTTGTCTAGTATATCTATAAGTACTATGGTATAGAGTAAGCATATTAAAAGACCTTTATTACAACTAGCGATTGCGCCATTATAATATTCTATTCTATTACTATAGTTGCTACTAGTAGTTGCACCTCTATCTAAAGAACACTAATTATCTTAATCTTTATTAGTCGTATAACTCTAGGTGCCCACATATAAAATACATCTAGCGGCTTTCATATTAGTTTTAGGGTCTTTTATATAATATTTTAAAGAGCGTTAAGCATAACTAGAGTTAGGTTCTTCTTCTCGCTATCGCGTCTACTTATTATTAGTACATAATTGCGTTGGATGCTTAATAATAGGCAGGTTAAAAAAACCTTCCCTCTTCGCGTTAGTAACCCGAATATTTATCTTGTTTTCTCTAAATAAGTGGTTTATAGTCCGCGTATTAGTATGCGGGGTATTATTAATGCGAAGTGCTTGCAGCGTAGTTATATTAGCTATGCCTATATTTTATTGTAAAGTGACTAAAGCTATCTAACTTATAAGTTGTTGCGACGTTGCCTTACAATAAACCCGCGTTCGGTCTATTGTATCCGCCTTAGCCTTAGATATCTTTGTGTTTTTATTTCGTTCCCGCAGGACTGTTGTCTAGAAATCGAGCCCAGCCCGTTCGCGCTACTTCCTAGCTTTCCGCTTACTGTGTCCGTGCACTCAACGCCCGGATTTAGTCAACGCCCCGCTAAACACTATAGCAGCTTAACTAAAATAAGGCTGCAGAGCCACACAAAATCGCTATTATTACAAGATTTTATAGTAGAGTACTATTTTAATGCTTGCGATTCACCTATGCTACTTATATTTACTTAGAAGCTTAATGTTGCGGCCGTGCCACGTAGTCTTAGGTAAAGCTGCTAATGCAGCACCTAAAGCCTCCTAAGTAGTTATAGTATTAACTACGCGTTTCTAACGCTTATTGCTCTATATAGATGGCTGCAAGGCCTTTCTCTTACTCTTTTAGGTAGATTGTAGAGCTTTTGCATTATCGCGAGCTTCTCTCTAGTAAGTACACTCTGCTACCTTCTTAGCCTTCTTCTTCTCCTTGGCTACCTTAGCTGTCTCCCTTGCCACACACTTCTCCTTTGCAATTTTCTCCTTGCATAGCTTAGCTGCCTTCTTTAACTTAGCCTTCTTAGCTTTTTGAAGCTTCTGCTCCTTCTCCTCTTGTTCCTTTACAGACTAACGTACGCGAGCCTCCCTAACCTTCCTTAGTGACTAGAAAACCGCCCCCCCTATAGTACTCTTAACGTTGTTGCAGATCTAGAGGTTTTCCCTTCTTCTTATACTTCTTTTTTGTAGTAAGAGCCTCTCTTAACCTAGCAATCTTATAGTGAAGTAACTCATTTTAAACTAAGATGTGGTGGAGTAAGCGGCTAAGCTTCTGCGCGTTCTTACTACTCTAATCTTCTACTGCGGATCGTACAAGGCGGTCTAGTTTACGCTAGTTAGATCCGCTAAGTACTAATATAGAGCTCTCTCGCGATTCCTACTTATCTAGGGTAGTGTTAGTAAACCTTTTAAGTATAACCTCTAGGTTAAATGGTTGGTTGGTTGGTATTTATTTTTCGTCTAGTTGATGGGGATTAAGTCCACCATCTCGCCTCCCGAAGGGCATATACGACGTGCTAAGCTATGGAATTGCAGTGCTAACACACTACCCTAGAAAGCATTTCTTGCCTGCGCGGGTATTGCTACTATTTTAGAACTACAGCTCCCCTTCTAGTTAGAGAGACTAAGCAGTGTGTGTACATTAGGGTGATTTCCTTACATTTTAAGGCATCTATATGCCAAGAGAGAGAGAGAGTGTGTGTATAGGGGGGGCAGGGGGAGAGAAAGAGAGGAAGAGGGGTGAGGAGTATTGCAGCTCTTGTGCTGGACCTAGTTTCACTAGGTGCTGCATTGCCTGTTGCTTTTGCAGGGCTGTAAGAGCTAGTAGGGGCAGATCCTAGTGTAGTACTGCGTTAGTTTAGTAAAGGCTCTAAAGAACTCTAGCTCCCTTATTAGTGCTGCAGTGTACGCTAGGCCATCAGCCTGGCTAGATGGCGGTATAGGTGGTCGAAGTGGCCATCTGCTAAACGTCCCTAGAGTCTTATGGCAAAGCGCGAGGTGCTTAGGTGTCTTATCCTGTCTGCATAAGCAAGTAAGGTTTGCATCCTTGTAGTTGTATTTTTAGTAGTACTAGGCAAAATCCCTATATCTAGACCGGATAGAAAGCAGTCTGGCTAGGATAGCTCTTAGTAGGTCTAGTTCCTTTAGACTGCTGCGTGGTGCGTAGTCTAGGTGCCAGCTTTTGTACCATCTAGAGAGTTTGTTCTTCTTTTTAGACTACTAGATCTATTGTGTGTGTTGTGATGTCTTGCGAGCAATTGTCTTAATGCCTAAGAGTGTAGGCAGAGCAGCTTTACCTATTGCAGGTGATAGGTGTTAGGCTTCTAGGTTAGCTAATCTGTCTACTGCCTCATTTCCTTTAATGCCTAGGTGTCCAGGGGCCCATTTGATAGAGACATCGTAAGTCTCTATAGCGCCATGGCACTCTAGAAAGGCCTATTGAGAGGTAGGGGGTGCGTCGCCCCTTAGACACCATATGACTAAGGTGCTGTCTATGCACAGCCAGATTCGATGGGTATTGAACTCTGGTTGTCTTATAGTATGCTGGAGGCCTCTCTATGCTCCTACTGCCTTAGCGTTAAAGACGTGCGAGGTAGAGTTAAGCGACCCGCGTCTAGTCTGCAGTTGCTTTCCATTCTAATACACTGCAAAGCCGTAAGTAACCCGCTTTCCTCCTTCCTTTGTGTACTGTTTAGAGCCATCTAAGAAGATAGTTACGTCTAGTGGTGGGAGATAGGCCCACTATATATTAAAAGCCTTAGCTGCAGTCTTCTTGTCTATGCTAAGCGTTAGGTCAATTCGGCAGCTACTTAAGTAGTGAGGGGCTGTAAGTGTAGTCCTAAGGATCTCTGGTAGAAGAGATGCCATCTGTTAGACTTTAGTCTTGACTCGCTATAGTTGTCCTATTTTTATACCCCTATTTACTATATATACTAATATGCGCCTAGTGAGAGGATGGTCTGTATCTGTAGTGCGCAAGTGGGTTGCAAATCTAATTTTAGCTTCCTCTAGTGCCACTACTGCAGACAGTAGTCCGGCGTCGCGGAAGAGTGCAGCTGTAGGGGTTGTTCTCCACGCTGGTAGAATGCCCCTTACTGCTATGGCCAGTGTCTTGTCTATAGCAGCTATGTGCCATCTAACGTAAGCGCTAACCTCTTGTGACCTGCCTAGTTTGAGTGTATGTGGCTGCTTAGTGCGGCCTCTGTACCAGCATTCCGTCCCGTACAGAAGCGACAGGTATACACAGGCAATAGTGGCCTTGCGGAGGGAGCTAGCTAGTGGTCCATAGGTGGTCCTAGCCAGACTGCGAATATGATAAGCTACCCTAGCAGCTTTTGTAGTGCGTGTGGCTATGTGTCGTCTAAAGGTAAGTCTGCGGTCAAACCACACTCCTAACTAACGCAGGGCTGGCTGGCTGTGCTCTCCACCTAGGAGAATAGGGTAGATCGTGAGCTGCTCGTCTACAACACATGGTGGTGCGTAGTTGCTCCGCTGTCTAGTCAGGTGTATCATTTCCTGCTTTTCTGGGGCAAAGGTGACCTTATTAGTCTCACCCTATGCTCTGATCTGCCTTAGATCTGATGCTAGGAGCTCGACGTTGTCGTCCATAGAGTGTGAGGCCCAGTATAGACATATGTTGTCTGCATATCCAAACCTCTGTTCTGTGTCCATAGATAGTAGCTCTGCTAGATACAGTGTGTATAGTACAGGCGAGAGAGGCGAGCCTTAAGGTGTGCCACAGGCGACAGGGTAGCTAGGGGTAGTAACCTGTCCAAGGCGGACTCGAACCCTCCAGTTAGTGAGGAATGAGTCTACAAAGAGCATAGTTCTTTGTGGCCAGCCCTGTTAGGCCATCCGGTATAGCAGGCGGTTCTTCAGGAGCGCATCAAAGGCGCCTTGCACATCTAGGGTGACTATAGTGACATGCTTTCTAAGTACCTATACTGCTTTAGTGTCGTGGGTGAATGCTGCAGTAAGGTCGGTTGCAGAGCGCTTTAGAAGGGCGCCGCCATACTGGGGGCTGAGGATCTTGTGTGTTATGGCGGTCCACGCGATTCTTCTGGCTACTGTTCGTTCAAGTCCCTTTCCGATGCACGAGAGAAGCGCTATAGGTCTCTAGGAGCGGGGCGACGATCGGTCTGTCTTTCCCGTCTTAGGTATCATTGCTACCTCTGCAAGCTTCCATTATGCTAGGAAGTGGTTGAGCTCAAGGCATCGCTGGAAGACCCTTCGTATGAATTCCCCAACCTAAGCCCAGCAGGCTCGGAGTAGTCGCACAGTAGAGCGATTAGTACCTGGTGAGGTGCTCAAGACCCCTATTGTGTTTCGCTCACATTCCTCCAGTAAGATGTGTGTGCTCCACGGGAGGGTATCTGCCATCTCCTAGTCTAGGTAGTGTCTGAGGTCATCCTCTACTATGTACCGGTTGAGGACTTCCTCTCTAAGAGCTTCTGCCTTCTCTAGGGGGTCTAATATTGTCGTATTGTTCACTACAAGAGGAGTGTCCTAGTTCTCTAGTGTAAGCTTGTGCCAGGCAATGATCTTAAACAGGTCCTTATTGTCTTTAGCATTATCAATAACATGCCGCCAGTACTACCTCTTGGCCTATCGGACGGTAGTCTTGAAGGCCTGTCTCTCCTCCTGTAGACTGCCAGAGCAGAGCTGTCTAGCATGTTTGTAGGCCTGGTAAGCAGTTTTACACTCCTTAGTCCACCATAGTGCCGCACGGCCTTCCTTGCGGTCAGGCTTGCCTGCTGTCTGTACAGAGTGCTGTATAGTCTCTATAAGCAGCGTGACACATTCCTCTAGCTATGCTGCGTCCAGTGTTGCAAGCAGGTCTGGGATGCTCTAGACACCCATCTCCACTAGCCTAGCGAATTTAGGTAGGCTTGCCTTGGGGACTCTAAAGTGGTACTGCTCTAGATGCGGAGTGCCTAGCGTAGAGATAGGGACAGAGGTTACTATTGTCTTATAGTCTAAGCCACTATGCATGCTAGCATCAACAGCAGACTAGGCAAATGGGATATTAGAGAAGGTAAGGTTAAGGATATAGCCAGCGCAGTGTGTTAGCTGCCCTGGCACACTAATGTAGTCCATAGACGCGTTAGCAGCCCATCTAGCTAGCTTCACACCTTCGTTAGCTGTAGTAATAGTAGGCTCAAAGGATTCATGTCTAGCGTTAAAGTCTCCTCCTACAAGGCAGAGTTAAGGGGGTATAAGATGTGTGACGTATTAGATAACGTGTGGGGTGTGTGGCTGTCTGTAGCAGTTAAGTATGGCAACTCTATTCACTACAGCCCATAGCATGTCTGGGTGGTTAAGGCTCTCTCTAGCCTAGTATTGTAGGTGGCATCCTTTGCGGATGTAGGTTATCACCCTAGGGCGGGCTAAGCCTAGCGTGTTAGGGCTGTCCCAGGTGCTAATAGGTGCTAGGTGTGTGAAACCAGGGTGGGTGGAAGTTCTTAAGTTAGCACATGTGAAGGGCTCTTAAACACACACAACATCTATGCCCTTTTAAAAGGCCACCTCTAGTATTGTAATATGCCAGGGTGAGCTCCTGCTAATATTGGCCCAGCATACACGAAGTTGGTTGCTTGGTAGGCTAGGCTGTTAATGCCTAGTGTTGGCTGGGATGTTGTAAGGGTGTTCTAACATGATAATGGCGGGTCATCGCTCATACTGGCGTCTTCCCTCTCTAAGGTGGACGGGTTAGTGTGGATAGTTGATTGTGGACGAATGCTGCCGGCAGACAGTTGTCCTACATTAAGGCTCCTCTGGCCTGTGGCGGCCCGCCTTGGTCTCTTTTCTCTGCCAGTAGTAGAGGAGGATGCATAGGAGGCAGTAGTTGTAGGAGGTATAGCCCTGCTATTTCCTTCTTGCCTCTAGGCAGAAAGGTGGGAAGGCACTGTCTCTGATACCTCCATAGGAGGAGCTTCAGGCTGAAGTGCTGCCTATCCAAGGGCCACTTCAACTGTCCTATAGAGGTGCTGCTGTGCTATTTTGCCTGCGCGACGAATAGCCTTCAGCTCGGTCTTCGTAGGCTTAGTGATGTGTCTGTTAACCTGGCGAGGGGCTGCCGGGCAGTTGGTGTGACTAGCTGGATGAGGGCCATGACAGTTGGCACACATAGCTTTGTGGGCGCAACTGTCCCCGTACTGTCCTTAGTGTCTATCCGTGCGGTCCCCGCAGTGTGCACAGCGGGCTACTTGGGTACAGCGGGCAGCGTTGCAGTATCCCTAGCAGCCTAGGTTATATTGCTGTATGGTGGGATACTTGTGGATTTTCTTTAAGAATTGGCTAGTGCCAAAAAGCCAGAACAAGCGGACTAGCTCCTTGTATGAAACAATCCAGGTTGTGAGGCCATGCTAATTTGCCCTATGCCGTGAGGTCCTACAACTAACTAGCTACTTGCCTGTTTGCGAGCAGACCTCTTCTTCTACTAGCTAGGTAGTAGTTAGTAGTTCTGTGCCGTCTAGGGTCTGGAAAGAGCTAGGTACTCCTTGTACTGCGTAGTTAATCCAGCGTTTGGGGATCTTCACCGCGTCTCCGCCTAGCGCTCTTACTAGAAGTTCCTAGTTTTCTTAAGTTAGAAGTCAGCCCCAGATATTCTCATTTGCTGGAGTAATCGCCCAGCCTGTGTTAATTAGTAATGCGGTAGGTATGTCTTTAAGGGTAAGTCCTGCTATGCTCTTACATATTGCCTGCCTTATCGCAAAGGGTGAGGGTTGTTGCAGTCGCATTGCCGGGTTAGAGATGGCTACGAATATTCGATTGTCTTCTTTTAGCTTAACGGGCGGGTTGGGCCAGGGCTTAGCAGGGATTAGGGGCCAACTGCCACCCCTATCTAAGATCTGGGGGTCTCTGGCTACGTCCGCCCAAGAGCGGCGTCCCAACTCTTAGCTCCTAGGGTTGCTATGACTAGTGTCGCTGCTCCAGCGGGAGCTAGGGGGGGAGTTGCTTGGGGGGAGCGAGGTCAGAGCCTGGATAACTCTCTACTGCAGCTCCTCAGCAATCTTGGCTTCTCAAGGGTTAGTGTAGCTCTCTACGTGTTAGTCTACCGCTACTGCGAAAGCCGTAGTAATAGTGTTCCACAGCTGGGCAATCTGCTAAGTCTCGGTGATGTGGCGTTGGACGGCATCAGAGACGCGAGGTTTAGGAGCGCCCCCACCGGGGTTCTGGCTGCTCAGAAGGGGTGCACGGTGATGCATGTCCTCCTAGGGCCGTCTTGGGGCGCGTGTATAAAGCTGCTACGGGATCTCCAGGTCTAGGGACCCTGTGTGCTGGGAGGAGGGAGACTCTACCATCCTAACAAGCTCCTTTGCGCGGTTGCGCGGAGGGCTAGGCGGACGTTAGAGGTACTCCCGGAATCAGCGCGGTGAGCTTGTTCAGTTGCTGGGATTATTAGGGTCTCTAGAGAGGATATCTAAAAATCGAAAAGTTGGTGTTCGGGTGGTTAAATGGTGATATGCCTATTGCTTTAAAAGACTTAAGTATTATCTCCTTCTTAAAAGAGCTCGTCCAGGCCTCCTAGAATAGAGGGAAGAAGTCCCCTTTCTTAATAGGGAGGAGTCCCTAGCTCTGGTGAAGGTGATCTAATAGCTCCTTTAAGTACGCAGTTAATAGAGGCTTAAATAGAACTATATTAAGTGGCTAAAGCGTGTGAGTTAAATAAGGGGGGAAGATGGCTAGGAGTATCCTATTATAGTCGCAATAGTCGATAAAATCCATAGTAATATAAGATCTATAGCCATTAAGGATAAGTAACTAGTAAGACTGTTAAGCTTTTACCTTAGTGTAGCGATTAAACACCTGTTTAAGCCAGGCAAGGCCAATATTATTATTTGTTCAGCCTAAAGGCGATAAGGAAATGTGTACTAAGTGCTCTCCTGCCTTAATATTCTCTACCTAGCTTAATTATATAGCCTTGTTAGTAGCCTAATAGATAAGGCTTAGCGGCAAGGCTGATCTATTAGCGCAAACACACGCTAGGAGGGTAATCTATTTATAAGAGCCATCTTGGAGAGATGTTATAACCTCCTTATTCTCCTATATTTATCTGCTAAACACTCGTTTTGATTAGCTAGTAATACTAATTAAGAAGCCTTTTTTATCCATATTATATATGTGACGAGGCTTAATGTTATATTCCTTAATTTTGGCACCTAGGAGATTAAAATACAGGCTATATTTATCCCCTAAGTTGGCTTAGTAGCGATTGCTGTCCATACTAGCTACCTATTAAGAGATTAGATAAATGTTGTGTTAGTTAATGAAGCGAGTAACCTAGCTCTCGCTCACTGGCTCCTTAGCTATTATTAACGCGAAATTTCGTATTATCTCTCTTATAGGTGGCAAGTAACGCGCTATAAGCCCTTCAATATATTGTACAAGCTCCTGCTCTTATTAGGGACTAAGTTTCTATTAGTTAAACCCCGCAGTTGCACGCGTCGTTTGAATCGCTTGGTGCCTTCGCGACAGCGTACTTTAATTAACGCCATACTTGCTAGCGATCTTAGTATAAGAGAAAGATTCTTCTAACCTTAGCGATTCTATTTCTTTAATTGCAGCCTTAATTGAGCTCATATTAGTGGCATTATAGCGTGTTGAAATTTGGGGTAGTTTGCGTTTAGCGGGGCGTTGACTAAATCCGGGCGTTGAGTGCACGGACACAGTATCCTTTAGCGCAGAGTTTAGGAGTTCGCAGACTATCTTAAAGTGTTTGTTAGCCCATACTGTGTCCGTGCACTCAACGCCCGGATTTAGTCAACGCCCCGCTAAACGCAAACCACCCTAAATTTCAACACGCCATAACGCCACTAATATAAGCTTAATTAAGGCTGCAATTAAAGAAATAGAATTGCTAAGGTTAGAAGAATCTTTCTCTTATACTAAGATCGCTAGCAAGCATGGCGTTGATTAAAGTACGCTGTCGCGAAGGCACTAAGCGATTCAAACAACGCGTGCAACTGCGGGGTTTAACTAACAGAAACTTAGTCCCTAACAAGAGCAGGAGCTTGTACAATACATTAAAGGGCTTACAGCGCGTTACTTGCCACCTATAAGAGAGATAATACAAAATTTCGCGTTAATAATAGCCAAGGAGCTAGTGAGCGAGAGCTGGGTTACTCGCTTTATTAACCGATATAACATTCATCTAATCTCTTAATAGGCAGCTAGTATGGACAGCAATTGCTACCAAGCCGACTTAGGGGATAAATACAGCCTATATTTTAATCTCCTAGGTGCCAAAATTAAGGAATATAACATCGAGCCTCGTCACACGTATAATATAGATAAAAAAGGCTTCTTAATTGGTATTACTAGCCAATCAAAACGAGTGTTTAGCAGACAAATATAAGAGAATAAGGAGGTTATAGCATCTCTCTAAGATAGCTCTTATAAATAGATTACCCTCCTAGCGTGTGTTTGCGCTAATAGATTAGTCTTGTCGCTAAGCCTTATCTATTAGGCTACTAACAAGGCTATATAATTAAGCTGAGTAAAGGATATTAAGGCAGGAGAGCACTTAGTACACATTTCCTCGTCGCCTTTAGGCTAGACAAATAACAATATTAGCCTTGCCTGGCTTAAATAGGTGTTTAATCGCTACACTAAGGCAAAAGCTTAATAGTCTTACTAGTTACTTATTCTTAATAGCTATAGATCTTATGTTACTATGGATTTTATCGACTATTGCGACTGTAACAGGATACTCCTAGCCATCTTCCCCCCTCATTTAACCTACACACTTTAGCCACTTAATATAGTTCTATTTAAGCCTCTATTAACTGCGTACTTAAAGGAGCTATCAGATCACCTCTACTAGAGCCAGGGACTTCTCCCTATTAAGAAAGGGGACTTCTTCCCTCTATTCTAGGAGGCCTAGATAAGCTCTTTTAAGGAGGAGACAATACTTAAGTCTTTTAAAGCAACAGGCATATCACTATTTAACCCAGAGGTTATACTTAAAAGGTTCACTAATACTACCCTAGATAAGTAGGAATCGCAAGAGAGCTCTATGTTAGTACTTAGCGGATCTAACTAGCGTAAACTAGACCGCCTTATACAATCCGCAGTAGAAGATCAGAGTAGTAAGGACGCGTAGAAGCTTAGCCGCTCACTCCACTATATCTTAGTTTAAAATAAGTTACTTTACCATAAGATTGCTAGGTTAAGAGAGGCTCTTACTATAAAAAAGAAGCATAAGAAGAAGGGAAAACCTCTAGATCTGCAACAACGTCAAGAGTACTATAGGGGGGCGGTTTTCTAGTTACTAAGGAAGGTTAGGGAGGCTCGCGTACGTCAGTCTGTAAAGGAACAAGAGGAGAAGGAGCAGAAGCTTTAAAAAGCTAAGAAGGCTAAGTTAAAGAAGGTAGCTAAGCTATGCAAGAAGAAAATTGCAAAGGAGAAGCGTGTGGCAAGGAAGGCAGCTAAGGTAGCTAAGGAGAAGGAGAAGGCTAAGAAGGCAGCAGAGCGTGCTTGCTAGAGAGAAGCTTGCGACGATGCAAAAGCTCTACAATCTACCTAAAAGGGTAAGAGAAAGGCCTTGCAGCTATCTATATAGAGCAACAAGCGTTAGAAACGCGTAGTTAATACTATAACTACTTAGGAGGCTTTAGGTGCTGCATTAGTAGCTCTACCTAAGACCACGTGGCATGGCCGCAACGTTAAGCTTCTAAGTAAATATAAGTAGCATAGGTGAATCGCAAGCATTAAAATAGTACTCTACTACAAAATCTCGTAATAATAGCGATTTTGTGTGGCTCTGCAGCCTTATTTTAGTTAAGCTGCTATGGTGTTCAGCGGGGCGTTGACTGAATCCGGGCGTTGAGTGCACGGACACAGTAGTTCTGCTATTATATTATCGCGCGCGGTCTTGTATGCTTCTGTCTGTGATGCTGGGTTAAATAACGGCAGGTACCTAAGCTCGCGCACAAGGAACTCGCGCACCCCTAGTACTCGCGCACCCCACCAAATCGCGCACCTGCACAAAAAAGACGCGTATTTTATTAACGCCTATTCTAATTGCCACTCTATGCACATAGATTGAAAGGTAGTATTAGGCGCTGCCCTCCCTGTAGCTACAGCACGCCTCTGAGCTCTAGGCCTAGAGCTCTGAGCTTCTGCAGCAGCAGCTTGATCAACTGTACGCTTGATACTCTCAATATTAGCAAATCTTTGGTTGTAATCTACAGTGATTCGTTTCCGCTTTTTCTGAGAGCTAGTAGCCTCTAGTTGATACTGTAGGCGAGAGATTATTGATTCCTGCTTTGCTGCTCGACTATTGCTAATAGCTATTGCCTTGCTCATTTTTGGAATGCCTGGCGCGTAGGTTTTAATAGCTCTTGTGACCTCTTAATATGTTTCTGAGTTGCGTACACGTCCTGAGGTTTCTGAGGGGTGCGATAGAGCGTATTGATCGCGTTGAGGTCCTGAGGTAGGCGTGGCGGCGTTGCTGGCCTGCCTATAACCTGTGAGGATAGAAGTACCTGATTAGGGTTATAGGGAACAAGACCAGCAGCGCGCCAGCCAGCCCGAATCACCCTCTCTGAGAGGCCTTCCTCTCTGGCTAGGTGGTAGTAGCTAATAAAGCGCGCCTTCTTAATAGGCGCGGCGTCGTTGAGGCTCGCCAGGTCGCGTATGTGATTTTTATAGTTCGACTTAATAACCGAGAACCCTGATAGATCTAGCGGCTGTAGGAGGTGTGTTGAATGAGCTGGTAGAAATAGAAGCTCTACTCGAGCCTGCTTGCAAGCCCAGAGGAACTCAATATTCACATGGCTACTATGCGCGTCGCAGAGGAGTAGCCGGTATTGGCTACCCTTAGGCGCTGATTCTGGTAGAAAGAGCCGGCGCAACCACTTAAGGCCTATCTCCTGCGAGGTCCACCCATTCTCTGAGGTTGTATAGAGCCAATTTGGTATAGATGCTGGAAACCAGGTTGTTTGTAGGCTCTGGCCTTTGAAAATAACAGCGCAGGGCAGCTTCTGCCCTGTAGCTGATACAGCCTTAATTATTGAGACCCACTCGCGATTCTCTGGCGACTTGATGTAAGCCTTTCTTTTTTGGCTATTTGCGAGCACCCTGGAGTTGGTACCTACACTAAGGGCAATACCAGTCTTATTAATATTCCAGATATTCTCTGCCTGTATGCCTAGCCTGATTCTGACGCGCTCAAATAGCTCAAGAAACGCGTTGATTTGTTCTGGTGTAGCTGCCTCAGCGCGGCTTGTATCTAGCTTTCTCCCTATAACAGAAGCAACGCGTGGGTTGCGCTGTATAAAGTGTTGCATCCACCTTTTGCCTAGAGGCTCTACGTCGCCGTTCATACGGAGAATTCGGGTCGCCATTTCTCGAGCGCGCGCGTGCGAGGGAGGGTAGCCATTGGTATCCTGCTCAAGAATCCACTCTACTAGGAAGCTTTCTTGATCCGGTGTCAATCGCTGCTGGTTGGCGTGGCTGGCGCGTCTGTTCGCCATGCCACCTAGTCGATCGCGTAGGGTGGAGGGAGGAACACCGTAGGCCTTTGCGGCGGCTCGTTGGCTTGTAAAAACGCCAGCATTGTATTGCGCGATAGCAAATTGTATACTCTGCTCGCGTATATCCATATTGAACAAGAAGTGTTGATAAAATACGCGTCTTTGTGAGGGGGCGCGATTTGGTGGGGGTGCGCGAGAACTAGGGGTGCGCGAGTTCCTTGTGCGCGAGCTTATTAATTTTGTTAGTCGCACATTTCACTGTGTTGTGTTATACTCCTGTCTTTTGTCTAACGAGCTAGAAACCTTTTACAATCACATTCTTTAGCGTCTATTGCGGATACTTTGTAGCAGTCTCCTCGCACTATTTTATGTCTAGCTAATCTTTAGTCGCCCCCATTATAGTTGTATTTGTATACGCGGCATAGATACAAGTAAGGTTGTATACGTATAATCGCATGGCGTGGAGGGATCGGTCCTAGGTTGCTATTGTTAGTAGCTATTAGTAGTTGCTCGACTCTGCCAGTGCCTTGGCTGTATGACTTACCTACTGTGCATGGACGCGTAACGCCCGCTGAACACCAAAACCCTAGACGAAACCCAAACTTTAACACCTCATAACTTCACCACTATGGCTCTAATCGATAATACGATTGCAGCAATCGAAGCGCTCGAACTAGGAGAACAGTTCTTATACTAGATAATTGCTAACTAGTTCTATGTGAACTAAAGTACACTAAGCCAAAGACACCAAGGCTGTTAGCGCCCACAGGCAGCCAAAGAACGCGATTAATAAAACCTTAGCTAATAATAAGAGTTAGAGCTCGTACACTATATTAAAGACCTTATAAAAAGAGGGCTGCCTCCTATAAGAGAGATGATACAAAATTTCGCATCCTAGATAGCCAATAAGCGCGTGAGCGAGAGGTGGGTAACGCGCTTTCTTGACCGACACGGCCACTATCTTATCTTAAAATGGACATTTGGAATTAACTCCCTCCGCCACAACGCTAATTTAAACGTTAAGTATAAGCTATACTTTAACTTGCTATATTAGAAGATAAAGTAGTATGATATATAGCTACGCTACACCTATAATATAGATAAGAAGGGCTTTATAATAGATATAATAGAACGCTTAAAATAAGTGTTTAGCTATTAGATATAGGAGCGTAAAGAGGTGCAAGCATCACTCTAAGATAGTTCTTAAGAATAGATTACCCTCTTAGCAGCCGTCTGCGCTAATAGGAAGGCTCTACTACTAGGTCTTATCTATTAGTTAGCGAATAGCTTACTATAGGCAGCTTGGATAAACGCTATGAAAGCTGGGCAATATAACGTCTTTGTGGCTTTATTGCCATCTGGATAGACAAATAATAATATTAGTTTAGCGTGGCTAGAGTAGGTCTTTAATTACTGCACGAAGCAGAAAGCGTGTTATAGAAAAGACTGGCGTTTTCTTTTACTTAATAGCTATAGTAGTTACTTTATAAAGAAGTTTATTAACTACTATAACTTCTATTATATACTCCTAGCTATATTTCCCTCTTACTCTACCTATATACTTTAACCTCTTAACGTTGTTATGTTTAAACCTCTCTCTACTGCCTACTCTAAGAAGCTCTCTACCCACCTTTAGAGGAGCCAAGGGCTAGTACTAGTTAAGAAGGAAGACTTCTTCCCGCTATTCTGGGGAGCGTGGAAGACCTTCTTTAAGATAGAGACTATCCTTAAGTCCTTTAAAGCTGCTAGTATATGGCCTATAGACCTAGAGGTTATACTTAAACACTTTGCGAATAATGTCTTAGAGCAGTAAAATAATAGTAAAGGATGGTCCTTAGTGCTTACTAACAATAACTAGCGCTAGATAGAGCGTCTTATACGCTCTATAGTAAAGGATATCACTATAGAAGAGTTAAAGTCGCTCTTCTAAACGCTCTATAGACTCTAAGTATAAAACGAGCTGCTACACTATAAGAACAATGGCTTAAGGGAGGCTCTTACTACTAAAAAAAGCATAAGAAGTGCGACAAATCTCTTAACTTGCAGTAGTGCTAGGAGTCCTATAGTAGTGCTGTCTTCTAGTCTCTGCGCAAGATTAGAGAGGCACATATATAAGAGATAGTAAAGTAGAGGGAAGAGTATAATAGGCAGCTTGCAAAGGCTAATAGGAAGAAGCTTTAAGCTCATGCTAAGCTACTCTAAGAGTAGAAGGTAGAGGAGAGGCGTGTGGCGAGAGAGGCAGCCAAGGTGATAAGGGAGGAGGAGAAGGCTAACAAGGCAGCTAAATGCGAGCGCTAGAAAGTAGCTCGCAACGCTAAAAAAGCTATATAACTATCCTAAAAGGGCAAGCGTAAGGCCTTAAAAGCCTCTACTTAAGCCAATAAGTGTTAGAAATAACATAGTGCTAGTGCAGCTACTAAGGAGGCATTATAGGCTATACTAGCTATCCTAGCTTTTATTACCCACTGCAGCCGCAACGTTATACTTCCTAGTAGATTTAGATAGTACAAATTAATTGTAAGCATCTAATTACTACTACTCTATAAAATCTTATAATAATAACTATTATAAATGGCTTAATAACTTTATCTTTAAAGTGGTAAGTATATTATTTATAGATTATTGCGCGACGTGGGTTGCTACGCGCATAGGCATAGTAGTCTTACTATGCACAGACGCGCAACGCCTAGGGACGCGCAACGCTCGCTAAATAACATACTTACTATTTTAAAGATAAGGTTATTAAGCTATTTATAATAGCTATTATTATAAGATCTTTTAGTAGAGTAATAAAGTAACGCTTACGATTAATTTATACTATTTATATTTACGCAGAAGGTTAATAGTGCGGCCATAAGAGTTAACTTTAGGTGGAGCAGCTAGTGCAGCTTCTAGAGACACCACAATAGCTGTAGAGCCGCCACTGCGTCTCTGGCGCTTATACTTTAATAGAGGAGGACCTGAAGTTTTGCGCTTACTCTTTTAGATAGTTTAAAATGCTCTTTTGGTGTTTTAGGCTTTAATTTAAGCAGCGCGCGCGGCCTCTTTCTTGGCCTTCTTCCTCTCCCTCACTACCTTGGCTGCCTCTCTCGCCACACGTCTCTCCTAAGCCTGCTGCTCTCTATAGAGCTTAGTAGCAGTAGTGAGTTTCTTTCTATTAGCCTTGGCAAGCTGCTCCTTATGCTCCTCTCTTTGCTTTACTGTCTCTTGTGCTTGTGCCTCTCTAATCTTACGCGGAGACTAGAAGACAGCTCCTCTATAATACTCCTCTTGCTGCTATAAGTTAAGAGGTTTGCCACACTTCTTATGCTTCTCCTTAGTAGTAAGCGCCTCTCTTAGCCTGTTGTTCTTATGGTATAGTAGCTTGTTTTGGACCTAGAGTTAGTAGAGAGAGAGACTTAGCTGCTTTAACTCCTTTGCGCCTTTTATCTTTTATAGCAGAGCGTATAAGACGGTCTATCTAACGCCAGTCGCTCTCCTTAAGAGCTGAATAACCTGCTTTATCTTTATCCTGCTCCTTAGACTCCTCCTAGGTAAAGCGTTTAAGTATAACCTCTGGATCTATAGGCCATATACTAGTAGCTTTAAACAACTTAAGGATAGTCTCTATCTTAAAGGAGGACTCCCACGCTCTCTAGAATAGTGGAAAGAAGTCTCCCTTCTTAACTAGTACTAGCCCTTGGCTCCTCTGAAGGTGGGTGGACAGCTCCTTAGAGTAGGCGGTGGAGAGAGGTTTAAACAGGACTACGTTAAAAGGATAAGCCAGGGGTCCTAGTTTCCGACACCCCCGTGTTTCGGACAGCCCCACAACCGCGCCTCCTCATTATGCACTACAACCGAATATAAGTTCTTAAAAATTCAATTCTTTATTAATTTCAATTCATCTTTTTACATTATTTTTTCTGTCTTCTAATAGCTAGATATATAGAGGGCGACGTCTAAAATGCACTTGCAGACCTCGAATCTGGGGTCGCTTTGGCCACTGCTGCTGCTTGGCATGGGATACCATGGAACACTCTTTGCGGCCACTTTAATAGTGCCCAACCTCACCAACACGCTCACAACGGTGAACAGCGGCTTACAACTGTTTAAGAAGAGCATCTAGAGCACTGGATTCTCCAGCAGGAGGCCCTTGGTTACGCGCCAACGCATGCGCAAGTGCGAGCCATCGCAACTGGCGTGCTCAAGCAAGAGGGTGACCACAGGAACCTAGGGAGGAAGTGGTCTAATTACTTTTTGCGGCGCCACCTGGCTATTAAGACAAAGTTAGGCCGCTAGACTAACTGGGAACGCATAAATGCAGCTACTCCAGATAATATCAGGCACTTGTTCGACCTGTACGGGACCGTGAGCTGGATTCCCCCCCGACGGAGGTACAACGCCGACGAGGGCGGCATTATGGAAGGCCAGGGTATTAATGGGCTTGTTATTGGCTCCTCGCAGGAAAATCCGAACTCTGTACTGGTTAAGACAGTAAATGCCCGTACTTGGACCTCTGTAATAGAGTGTATCTCCGCGCTTGGTGTCGCTCTAGACCCCCTTGTTATCTTCAAGGCCAAAAGCATCTAGGAGCAGTGGTTTAAGCGGGAGTTTTTAGCTCGACATCCTAGCTGGCATGTTACCTTCTCGCAAAATAGATGGACGAGCAACGAAATTGCTGTTGAGTGGCTGGAGAAGGTGTTCTTGCCCCAGACTGAGCCTGACGATCTATCCGAGGCACGGTTGCTTATTGTTGACGGTTATGGCAGTCATACCTTGGACGAATTTATGACTACATGTTACCTAAATAATGTTTACTTGCTCTTTTTGCCTGCCTATACTTTACATATACTCTAGCCTTTAGATTTTAGTTGTTTCTCAAGTCTAAAGGCAGCGTATTGGCGGTTCCTCAGCGAGCATACAGCTCTGACAGATGTAACGAAGGTTGGGAAGGCTAGATTTCTTGAATTTTATGCAGAAGCGCGTAAAATCGGTCTTCGAGAGCAGTGCGTACGAGCTGGGTGGAAGGCGACAGGGCTGTATCCTAAGAGCGTGGATAAGCCCTTGGGTTCTCGGTGGGTCGTAGTGCGCCAACGGCCGTTGACACCCCCCTCTTCTACCATAGATATTAGGACGCCAAAACGCGGTGGCGACATTGTGAAGCTATTTTCTAGGAAGAACAGCTCTCCAGTTACACGACGATATATTTGGCTTGCTGCTATAGCGCTAGACTGTATTGCAATAGAGGTCTCTATAAAGGATTGTGAGATTGCTTCCTTGCGCGAGCATATTAAGCAAGCAAATCCGCCAAAACGCCGCAAAGTCGCAATTAATCCAAATAATTGCTTCGCGAGTCTTGCAGAGGTTCTCTCTTAGACTAATTAGGAGCCCTCCTAACATGTTTGTAAGGCGAGAAGCCCAACGTAGGAGGTAGAGGAGAGTTGCTCTAAGGAGGAAGCGGAGTAGGCATTAGTTCGACGTTTGGCACGGGATCGACGACTAAGACAACGGTATCTTGCCCGTAATTTAAGTGTAGACGAAGAAAGCGATTAAAGCTCTTTAAATGCAGTTTATTTTGTGTTTTTAGAGATTTATTTGACAAAGTTGTGAACACATTCGTAACTAGGGTGGTGACGGCGGCGGGGCTTTGTAGGGTGTCGGAAACACGGGGCTGTCGGAAACTAGGACCCTTGGCTTAAAGCGTATAGGTAAAGTAAGGGGGAAACACAACTAGGAGTATACGATAGGAGTTATAGTAGTTAATAAAATCTTGTGTTAAGTGGCTCTTATAGCCATTAAGAATAAGGAGTCGCTATGCTTGTCGCGCTTTCTACTTTGTACAGCAATTAAAGACCTGTTTAAGCTATACTAACCTAACGTTATTATTACTCTAACCTAAGGGAGATAAAGCCACAAAGACCTTGTGTTTCTTAGCTTTAATATCGGCCACTTAGCTTAATTACAGTGTCTCTAATAAAGTCGCATAGATAAGACCTAGTAGTAAAGCCTCTCTATTAGCGTAGATAGCTGCTAAGAGGGTGATCTATTTATAAGAGCCATCTTAGAGTGCCGCCTACACTTTTTTTTACTCCTATATTTAATAACTAAACACTTATTTTAAGCGTCCTATTATACCTATTATAAAGCCCTTTTTATCTATATTATAGGTGTGGCGCGGCTATATATTATACTACTTTATCTTCTAATATAGTAAGTTAAAGTATAGCTTATACTTAATATTTAAATTAGCGTTGTGGCGGAGAGAGTTAATTCTAGATATCTATTTGGAGATGAGATAGTGGCTATATTAGTTAAGAAAGCGGGTAACCTAAGCGTCGCTTACGGGCTCTATAGCTATTAAAGATGCGAAATTTTGTATTATCTCTCTTATAGGAGATAGCCCTCTCTTTATAAGGTCTTTAATATAGCTTATAAGCTCTAACTCTTAGTATAAGTTAAGTTTGTGTTAATTAGTATCCTTAGCTTCCTATAGGTGCTAACAACCTTAGTGTCTTTAGGATAGTGTACTATGCGGCATATTAAACTAATAAGTAATTGCCCTATATAAGAAGTGTTCTCCTAGTTCTAGTGATTTGATTGCTGTAAGCGCGTTATTAATTAGTGCTATAGTGGTAGAGTTACGACGCGTTAAAGTTTAGGATTTATCTAGTGTTTTAGTGTTTGTGAATTGTTGCGCGACGTGGGTCGCTGCGCGCACGGGCATAGTAGCGCGATTAGACTAGCGCGGTCGACTATCCGCCTTTACTATAGGTTACTTTGTTCTGTGGCCATTGCACATTACTATAGTAAATTACTATAATATGCCCTTCTCTTAGCTTTCTTTGCAGTTACCTTAGACTACTAATCTATATTACGCTTTAGATACTTTACTCTTAGACAGCATAATAACGTACTATAACCTACCCTTTTCTTAATTTGCTTCGCAGCTACCTTAGATTATAAACCTAGGTCGCGCTTTGGGTGCCCCACTCTTAGACAGTATAATAAATTACTGTAACCTGCCCTTCCCTTAATTTGCTTCGCAGTTACCTTAGACTACTAACCTAAGTTGCGCTTTGGGTGCCCTACTCTTAGACAGCATAATAAATTACTATAACCTACTCTTCCCTTAATTTACTTTGTAGTTACTTTAGACTACTAACCTATATTACGCTTTAGAAGCTTTATATTTAAATAGTATAGTAAATTACTATAATATGTCCTTTTCTTAGCTTGCTTCGTAGCTACTTTAGACTATAACCCTATGTCGCGCTTTAGAAGCTCCGCATTTAAACAGTATAGTAAATTACTATAATATATTCTTTTCTTAGCTTGCTTCGTAGTTATCTTTACACTCCTAAATTATGTCGCGCCTATAAGGTTCTACTATTAAATAGTATAGTGAATTACTAGAACTTAATAGATAAGTAGTAGATACCTACACTATAAGGCTATACTAGCTAAACATAAAAGTCTAGTTATAAATAGCATAGTAAGTTACTATGACTAGTGTTGTTTCCCTGTAGTATATAGTATTCTAACGTTAGATATGTTTACAAACACAAACCTAACTAATTTATAATAAACTCTTAACTATTAGTAAGTATTAGCTAAGTAGTGTTAATGTGTTTACACTATATAGATGTGTATAGGTTTCTAGTTTATAGTGTAATTCTTAGTAATAAATAGCATTTTATATTCTTATCTTACGCGAGATCTTTATTACTAACTCTATCCTAATATTAAAACGTCTTTAGAGACACCTTATAGCGCGGTTTACCTAATAAGTTTTATATACTGCGCAAGTTTTTATTCTAGAATACTTAGTAGTGTATTATAGTATATGCGGGCGTGGCAAGTATATCTTCTAGATTCTTACGCTTGTTAACTAAAATTACTAGCCATACTCTTATACCGCGCTCTTTTAGCGTATAGGCCTAGTTAGAAATAAGGCTCTATAACTTAAATAGGATAAGTACATCCTTAATACCGCACTATAAGCACCACTTCTACTATCTAGCCCTATTAAATAGTTTGTAACTAGAGGCCGTAGCTGCTTTCCTTCTTTTTTTTTCTTATTTTAGTGTACATAATACTTTTATAGGTAAGCTTACTAGTTTAGTCTATTTTTTGTAATATTAGCTTATTATCTTTTAGTTATTAAATTAGACACTTTAAGTATATATATATTACTAGGGCTAAAAGCTAGTTATTGCATCTATTATATATAGTAACTAGAATATTACTAAATCTTATAGAAGACTCTTCTATAACTAGCATAGATGCGTTTTAGATAAGGCGCTAGCGCTCTAGAATAGATGTGCACGTGTCCTACTCACTACTAGTTATAGCCCGCATTCTATACACTTGTGTATTTTGTCTACTATTAACATTATCTTCTTCTACTCTACTATACTAGACTTAATAGTAAAATAAGGCTATATCTTATAGGACGTTAAAAACAATATCTATAAAACCTATGTTATTAATAACTTTACACTCTAGGAGGTCTTAAATGTGCTTAAGTATTATTTGCTTAACACTTATAATATTGGACAGTTTATTTAGCTATAGGTAGTCGAAATCCATATGCTTATTACCTATTATATCTTATGTAATAATGTTAATTATGCCATAGAATACGGTCGCGTTGTAGTCAAATAGTCTAGCTAGGTCCTATACTATTATACTATTGGAGTCAAAGTCTTATATTTTATGGAAAGTATATTATATTAATAAGTCCTATTAAGTGGGTCCGCTAATAATAATGTGAATATATACAGTTAAATAAATAAACTTAATAGTAGGCGTAATTGTAATTCTAAGTCTATTATGCACAAAGTATACTAGTACTATAATTATTAGAATTGCTTGTACGCACTACAATTAAATGCTTGTGTAAAATATATAGTAGTTATTTTAAGCTCTAATATATATTAAATTACCTAGCTAGAGAGTTATAGTTAGTATTAAGCTAGGCTATAGAGTTTCGAGCCACTCTACTAAAACGCGACACCTGCACTAAACACGCGATATCTCTCTATAATGCTACTATAATTGCTATTAAGTACACATATACTAAAGAGCTATAGCTACTATAGCTGCTTTAGCTCTCTCTGTAGCTCTCTATATAGGAGCTTTACTCTACTAAGCCTTTGTAGCAACTAACTAGTAAATAGTAGCTGCTATATTCTTAATATCTGTAAAGCGTTGATTTAGGTCTATATAAACGCGCTTTTGAGGCTGTTAAGAGCTAGTAGTCTTAAGATAATATTTAAGGCGTCTTTTCTTTGCCTCTAGCCCTGCTGCTCTAGCATTTGCAGATGCTAGCGCCTTGCCTACTTTTTATAGAAGCAGCCAAGTCGTACAACCTAGGTTCTTATAACTCTAGAGCGCCTACTAAGCTATATAGAGATCGCGAGATCCTTAAGGTGTAGAGAGGAAGCTCTAAGTAGGTGATTAAGGTCGCTTCTAGCGTATAGGCGTCGCTGGCCTTTAAGAGACTTGCAATAAACTAAGTACTTAATTAATATTAAATAGGTAGAGGCTAGCAGCCTGCTAGCTAGCTCAAATTACACGTTTTGTAAAGCCTTCCTCTCTGGCTTAATTATAGCAGGCAATAAAGCGCTCCTTCTTAATAGATGCTGCGTTATTAAGCGATGCAAGCTTCTGGATCTGATATTAATAGTTTGACTTAATAATAGAGAAAGGAGCCAGATCTAGAGGCTATAGAATATAGGAGGAGTGCGCAGGCAGGTATAGGAGCTAAATTCGATTCTATTTATAGAGCTATAGGAACTTAATATTAATATGGCTGCTGTGACTATCTAGGATAAGCAGTTAGTGCTAGCCATTAGCTAGTGCTGTCTCTGGGATAAATATACGCTATAGCCACTCTACGCTAATTATATTTAACGTCTATCTATTCTTAGAGGTTATATAGAGCCAGTCTAGTACTAACTCTAGTAAAAACTAGGTAGTCTGTAGGCTCTGGCCCTTAAAGATAACTACGCAGCGTAGCTTTCGACCTAATACTAATACACACTTAATTATAGAGACCTACTTATAATTCTCTAGAGACTTAATATAAGCCTTGTTTTTCTAACTACTAGAGAGTACTCTTGTATTTGTACATACTCCTAGCGCGACGCTAGTCTTATCCATATTATACGTATTGCCTGTCTATATATTAAGGCGCTGTTGCGTCTACTTATAGAGCTCTAGGAATGCGCGAAGTTAATCTAGTGTAGCTGCATAAGCTCTCTAAGCATTAATCTTTCTGCCTACTACTAAGGCAATGCGTAGTTGTTGTCTAAGGAAGTGTAAGATCTAGAGCTTACTAACAGACTAATTGTCGCTGTTTATACGCAGGATTTAATTCGCCATTTCTTAAGCATAAGTGTGGGATAGAGGGCAGACGCGTGCGTCGGATCTATTTAATAAGGAATTCCTTCTATAGAGAAGTTAGCTACTACTAATACTAATGGCTAGTACGGCTATTAGTCGCGCCGCGTATGCGCGCAGAGAGAGTTAGTTAAGAGATGCTGTACGCCTTAGCTGCAGCGCGCTGGCTAGAATACACGCTAGAATTAAAATTGTTAGTAGCTAATTAAATAGCGAACTTATAGGCATCCATATTAAAAAGCGTTATAGAGAGATATCGCGTGTTTAGTGCAGGTGTCGCGTTTTAGTAGGGTGGCTCGAAACCCTATGTGGCTTAAAACTATATAGCCTAGCTTACTAAAGTGGTATACTTATCTTAACTAAACTAGTAGCATCCACACTACTACTACCACCACCATTTTAAAAATATCTAAATATTAGATATGCTAGTGTGGAACGAAGGCGCCAGTTTAATTCTAATAAAAATAAAAGCTAAATATGCTATAATAAAAACTCTAGCGAATAGTATTACTTCTTCCTAGTAAATAGTGCCCCACCACTCAAATAATGTATAAGCATTTCTATAAAGTGAGACTAAAGAAGTGGTATACTTATCTTATATTAGAGAGAGAGAGTTCTAGATACTAGAACCTAGATTCTAGATATGCTTTTTATATCCTTTATAGAACACTTTAAAGTATAGTTTAGATTAAGAACTTAGAGAGTGTATTTTTTTATGCCTACAAAGCGCTTATTATATATAATATATAGATAACTATATAAATATGCTTTATTTAAGTGCGTTCTATATTATTTCGAAATTACTATAGCTTACTACGTCTAAGCGATAGTTGTAATTCTCTCTAAGTACGTATACATTTAATTCTAAATTACTATAACTTACTACGTTATAGTACTAGTTATAATTTCTTCTACTACGTCCTAGCAATAGTTATAATTCCCTCCGAATACGCGTGCGTTTAATTTTAAATCACTATAACTTACTACGTTATAGTACTAGTCGTAATTTCTTTCACTACGCCCTATATTAATTCTAAATTGCTATAACTCACTATATTCTAGTAATGGTTATAATTCACTTTAACTGCGCATATTATCGAATTTGTTTAATTGACTATTATAGCTACTTCTTTTATATTAAGTGGCCTCTATTAGCCTTCCTATTAGCCTTATTCTGTCTTAACGCCTTACAATATATTAGCATCTGGATTAATACCTTTGCTAAAATTCTCGCCTCTACTTACGCCTATTATATCCTTTGCAATAACTATATTTGCCTTTTCTAAAAACTGCTTACACTCTATTGCCCTTATATTAACTTGGCTATACTTATTATAGAGTAACTACGCGTTCACAACTAACTCCTTCTACCCTAGCCAGACTAGTTATTAGATAAACTGTCTAAACTTTTCGATCTTAGGCACCGGCGATTCGATAACAATGTGGTTCGCACCTATAAGATTAACGTCCTCTGCACACAGGTTAATATTTATTATAATAACTCTTAATAAGCTATTAATATTATTAAATGCATTAACAATTATCCTCCGCTTAGGGAAGTTTAGCCTGCTATAGATAAGGGCGATACACGCCTTGTTCTTAACAATCTAGTTAACGTTTTAAAACTTCTTAGTGGCGTTTACTAGGCTCTTAAGGAGCTTCTATACACTCTATAACTATTAGTATAGTAAATTATTACGATTTATAATATATATACAATAGTGTAGAGTAATATAATAATTAGTATCTTTGTCCTAATAAGGATCTTATTCTAGCGTGGCTTCCTATTAGTGTTAAGACCGGAACGCGCGCTCTTTCTTAATATTTCGATCTTGTAAAGATATTATTGTAGGTATGCCCACTTTGAATCGCCCTAGATAGCCTCGCTAAAATTAGTAAATAAGGGCGACGCTTAAAAGTTGCTATATATATTATGTAGTTAGTTAGAATGCGTATCTATACTATACTTATTATAGAACTTAACAAGTAATAGCGCTATGCCTATAATGCATAGGTTATAATAGGACTTTAATATACTAATATTAATTATTCCGCCCTTTTCTTTTACTCTACAAACTTCCTTTTCTTATTGCATTTTCTATATAGTATTTCGCATTACGTCCCTACTAGTCTGGCTTTACTTAATTAGGATGTTATTCTGCACAAGTTTTATGTCTATTATCTTTAGTAGAGGCTTTTTGTCTAGCCTTAATATATGCTTATCTTGTTTAATTAATAGCGTCTGTATAACGTTCGCTATAATCTTGCTATAGCTAAGGAACTTAGGGTCTTTAAGTATAATATACTTATTTCTAGCCTTTTTTGCTTTGCGGGCAGTCTATATAGTGCCTTTTTAAATTATATTAAACATTAACACAATCTCTTTGTATGACTATAGAGGAGGTTTCGTCCCTTTCTTAAGAAATTTTAATAAAGCTTCTACTTTTAGGCTGTACTTAAATATAAGATATTAGAGTATAGACTTGTGCTTATTTGCGCTTTTAGGATTACAAAACTCTCCCTAGTGTTATAGTTGCTAAGACTTCTGGGCTAGAAAGTGGAAGAGGTAGTTTGCAATAATTTAAGGCCCATTCTCTCTTAGCGTTCTAGATATAATCTAATACACACTAGGACGCCTATTATCTAGTCTTATCTTTATAGCTTAGTATTTATAAAGTACACTAAATATCTATAATTTGGTTAAATATATATTATATCCCTTATCTAAGAATGTGTTGCCCATATCTATAAGCTCCTTAGATATTTCTATATTAAGCTTCTCTATTTTAATAACCAGAATTGTTTTTTTACTTTATAAGTTAATTAGATGTAGCGTAAGTAAGATATATTCCTTTAGGCCTTAGAACTTGTCGCCTAGTATATTGCGTCTGCGGAAATGGCTTTTAGGTCTAGACTAAATATTCTCTTAATTAGGTCCACGTATTTATATGCAAACCTATCCTTATATAAGACTATATTATATGCCTACTATAGCTTATTAATATCTTTATCTCTATTAGCCATATTGCCATGCCATAGTATTCTGCAAATGCCCGTAAGCTTTTTATTTATTAACGCCTAGAAGAGCATTAAATTAACTAGCGGCTCTATTTTATATAGCTAAAACTTATTAAGCGTGCTATAGACTTATTATTATTCCTTCTCTACCTATGTGCGATATTTGTCAACCTCTTATAAATATTACTCTTAGAGCTTATTCTTTATTACGCGCCTTATTAGTTTGTATTTAATAGCAAGTCTAAATAGTAGTTTAGAAAATATTATTATTAGCGCTCGGTATAGTATACTTAATATAACGTTTATCTAGTTACTACTAGTGTTCGCGACTATTATAACTTAGCTATATCTAGATAGTATCTAGTAGTTATGTGTCTAAGAATTAATTAAGCAAGGACATAGTAGTGGGTATTAGACCTGGCTTAGGCATAGACCTACCATTCCTTTAGATAGGTAGGACTTCTCTATTTCTTATTCTTATATAAGGTTAATAATCTTTCTTTGTCTTATAATCTAGTATCTTATAATTAACTTCGCTAGGTAAGGGTGAGACTTCCTAACGCTAGGACTAGACCTATCGCCACTGCTACTGCCACTGTATTGCTCGCTCTGTATAACTATCTTAGCTAATACTGTCTACTAGTAGGGAAGCATTCTAGAGCCTAGGGTAAGGACCCATATCGTAGGGAATGGGATTATATTATACGATGTTATAAGCGTGGCCTAGTTAAGCATAAATATCTACGCTATTATAGCGTATAACTATTTCGTTATACAAGCGCGTGTCTAGCTAAGTTTAGTATTAATAGCTGCATTTGCTCTATAAATAATTATTAGCAAGATTCTAGTATTATATAGAGTTATAGTAACTGCTCGCCGTATTAAGCATCTTAAGGTCCTCCTTCTCTGAATATATTAACCCCATTAGCTTTAATAATCTTCTATACTTCGTTCTTATTAATAGGTGTTGCGCTACAATAAGATAATAGGGTTATAGGCAAATTACATAGCAATAATAAGTAGATTCTCTTTATGCTATTAGATTGCGACAAAGCGCAACTACTCTAGGATAGGTTGCTATCTAAATTATAACTTTGCTAGGGGCCGCTCTTCTCTTTATACTACTATCGCCGCCTCTCTCTAGCTAGTAGGGGGCCGTCTAAGTCACTATTATTTAGGGAGACACTCTTCTCTTTATACTACTATTGCTGCCTTCCTCTAGTTATTTCTAGTAGGGTGCTGTCTAAACCACTACTATATAGGGAGATATTCTTATTAAACTATTACAATAGTGGTGTCCTCCTTTAGTTGTCTAATTCGCTGTCTAAGCCATTATCGCTAGTATATAATATGGGTATAGAATCTATTATCTATTAGTTTAGTATAATTTATACTAAGTTTAGTTTAGGGACTTTTAGTTCTTACCTCTTCGCGTTTATAATATACTAGAGTTAAAGTCTATATTAGCTATGCTACGTTGTTTATAGAGAAATGTGTATAGTACTAATAGTTATTTATTTAGTATATCTATTAGCGCTATAGTATAGAGTAAGTATATTAAAAGTTTATATACCCTTTATTATAATGTAAGAGTGCGCCGCTATAATATCCCACTTTATTACTCTGGCTACTACTAATAATTGCACCTCTGTCTAAAGGACGCTAGTTGTTCCAATCTTTATTAGTTACTAGATTCTAGGTGTCTATAGGTTAAACGTATTTAATTTTATCTAGAATACTAGGAGGTTCTCTTATATAATATCCTTAAGCGTGTTAAGTATAACTAATATTAGGCCCACCTCCCCGTCTTTGCGACTAGTTATTATCGGCACGTACTCACGTTAGATAATTAATAAGAGGCAGATTAAAAATATTTTTTTCTTTAAGGCGGTAACCTAAATATTAATTCTGTTCTTCCCAAACGCGCAGTTTGTGCTTTATATACTAGTAGCCAGAGTATTATTAATATAAAGCCTTTGCATCTTAGTTGCGCTAGCTATATTAGTGCTTACCACTAAGGTAGTAGAGCCTCTTTAAGACGTGTTAAGTTGCAATAACTCTATACTCTAACTTCTTATTCTTGCCCTAAATACTAACTTAACTGTAGCACCTATAGGGGCCTTCTTTATCTGCTGTACTACTATCTAGAGACTAAGCCCCGCCACTCTATACTACTTCTTAGCTCCCACCTTATCTTTTAGTACAGAGTTTAGAAGTTTTTAAAATGTCTAAAAGTAGTTATCTATCTACTTATCCCTTATAACTTTATTACGTATAACTTTATAGTTGTCTATTTATAATATAAAATTAAATAAGACTAAGTTGTAGTCTATTTCTTTTAATACGTAGTTTACTATCTCTTACCAGACGCCTAACTTTTGCCTAATAACCTAGAGACCTCTTATTATAACGTTCTTTAGCATCTATTACGGGTATTTTAACGTAGTCTCCTCGTACCATTTCGAATTAGGCGGGTTATTTGCTGTAGCTACAGCTATAATTAAAATGGCATACGCGGTACAAATATAAGAAAGGGCGTATACGTGTAATTACGTAGTGTGGAGGGATTAGTTCTAGGTTATTATTATTTATAGCTGTTAGTTATTGCGCGACTTTGGCTTAGCAGTAATTAGGCTAGCGTAATTAGACTAGCGTAGTCGACTATCCGCCTTTATTATAGGCTACTTTGTTCTGTAGCCATTACACATTACTATAGTGAATTACTATAACATACCCTTCTCTTAGCTTTTTTCGCAGTTATCTTAGACTACTAATCTATATCGAGCTTTAGATATCCCACTCTTAGATAGTATAATAAATTA